>BTPG01000003.1:241020197-241085197 GCA_036245525.1 Semisulcospira habei
TTATAAATCCCTCATGGGGACTACCCTTGAATTATCATGGTCGACCCATCTTCTGTGTCGGTGCCAAGCTAATCTGGCACTACCCTTGAATTATCATGGTCGACCCATCTTCTGTGTCGGTGCCAAGCTAATCTGGCACTACCCTTGAATTATCATGGTCGACCCATCTTCTGTGTCGGTGCCAAGCTAATCTGGCACTACCCTTGAATTATCATGGTCGACCCATCTTCTGTGTCGGTGCCAAGCTAATCTGGCACTACCCTTGAATTATCATGGTCAACCCATCTTCTGCTGTAGTGCGTCAGGGCTGAATGAGTTAAATACAATACAATAATACTTTATAAATCCCTCATGGGGACTACCCTTGAATTATCATGGTCGACCCATCTTCTGTGTCGGTGCCAAGCTAATCTGGCACTACCCTTGAATTATCATGGTCGACCCATCTTCTGTGTCGGTGCCAAGCTAATCTGGCACTACCCTTGAATTATCATGGTCGACCCATCTTCTGTGTCGGTGCCAAGCTAATCTGGCACTACCCTTGAATTATCATGGTCGACCCATCTTCTGTGTCGGTGCCAAGCTAATCTGGCACTACCCTTGTAATACTTTATAAATCCCTCATGGGGCCCTTGAATTATCATGGTCGACCCATCTTCTGCTGTAGTGCGTCAGGGCTGAATGAGTTAATCATAAGATAGATATTTGTGCAATGTGACACATGCACAAGGAACACATTAAAATTAAGTCTGAGAAACGTGAGGTTTTACGTAACATTCTGTGGGATATAAGCCTAACATTTTACCGGTCAAATTTTCAGTGAAAAGGCATCAAGTATGAACTAGCTGCACAGAACTTCTGATAAACTGATGTCCACCACAGCTCATCAGAAATACCATGTAAGTGGAAGAATGTTCTTTCTGTACGTACTGTGTCTGACTTGTTACACTTCAAACGCCAGTTGCCTCCTGAGGAATTCTCCTCATCCTCCCTGAAAGTAACGAACAGGTACAGATCACAATTCACTGAAGAAAATGACCGACTAAAGATATCTGCATCGTTGTAACGAACGCCTTTAGTGCAGGGTTCGGTCGGACGATGGTGTGACGTCATTAGCAGTTGGACCGAATGTACACATGCGAATAATGTAGAGATAAGCATTGTTCACGAGCGGTAATGTACAGATAAGCCATGTTCACGTGCGGTAATGTAGGTGAGCGATGTTCACGTGTCACGTGTGGTAGTGACAGTGTAGTATCGGGAATAATTGCCAGTTAGAGATGCTACACCAGTCGAGCCGAGCGGTCGTTTTCGCTAGGGCTCTGAGGAAGAATTCTGGCTAGAGAATTCGATAGCTGTATATTGAATACAGGTATTTATTCTTTTATTACCGGTATTTATAATGACCTGTAACGCTATTCAGATGGAAAAGAAAGTATTGTTTTATGAATTATTATTAGAGTGCAGAAGAGCCATGTTTGAAGGAAATGCGATGGCTCGTGTCAATACTTGTTTAGTCATGTAATTATGTGATGTAGTTATAACTAGGATGTCATGTTGTATTCATTCATATGTGAAGATGTGGGACTGAAATAGGAATAGAATTCAGTATATATTTAGGTATACCTAATGATGAAATGTGCAGTAATATGTTACGAATTGAAGGAGAGCTGTGATTGTAATATTTGGCTCATAATCCATTGGGTGTAGGTACGTAAAATGTGTGTAAAGTGTTAGTGGCTATAGGAATTGTGTGCACTGTGTTAAAGTGGCTATAGGAATTGTCATAAGAATTATGACAATAGTGACTGTAGTATGGTGGCATAAAGAAGACATTTTTCAGAGGAAATGATCTAGAGCGCTCTGAAGAATAATAATGTGTCGAAGACACATTCAGACTTTTGGGTAAGAGCGAACATTTATGAGTGTATAAATGTTGTGTACAGCGGGGCCGGTACGGAGCGGACACCCCTGGTGTAGGGCCGATGAAGCTGTCCTGAAGGCATCGCGTACGTGACCAGGCGCGGACATCAAGCCTTCATCTCTCCTTCGTCCTACCATCACTGGTGCTACGAGCAGCAACGGTAGCGAAGTAAGCCACAGATTCGTGCTACAGGACCACATGCAGTGTTCCGTCAGTGTAGCTATTGTCGCCTAGAGCCGTTAATTTCACGCCTAGGAATGTTCTAAATCTGTGAGTAGTCATTGAATAGTAATATTCAGTTCGGAAATCTCCGTCAAGTCGTCAATGTGATATTGACTGTGTCGACACTAGTATAAAGAGGAGTCGAGTGACGTCTCTTGAGAGAGACAACGACCTCTACGGTAGCGAGTGAATGTGTGAGCGCTGAAGTTGTGAATAACTTATATGCCACTTAGTTAGTTGTGCGGATTGATTTATATGATGTGAATTGTTATTGGTGTGGATTGGTTTATATGATATGAATTGTGTGGTTTAATGTATGTTATGAGTGTATGAGAATTAGTTAAACAGAGGGCAAAGAGATACAACTGTGTGGCCTTTGTCCTTGTTTGTAAGCGCGTGTGTGGTGGATGAAAGAGTCTAGTGAACAGAGATAGAACACCCACCTTTATACTGATTAGCAGAACAAACCCACGCACACACTCATTCCATTAGAATGAACGTTTATATATGTAACGGTTTAGTTAAGTAGTACACTAAAAACATCGTCGTTACAATCGTGAAGGCAAAATACACAAGTCCATTTTTATGAAAAGCAAGAATTTCATTTGTTTTTTTACCTCCGTAGGACAGATAATATATATTTGGGCTCAAACACATCAACAGCAGATGGAACAGAAGTACACTGATAAATGGTATTTGGAAATACTGTCTAATTTCAGCACTAAGTGTAAGCCGTTTTTTTTCCATTGTGATGAGACCTGAGCCTACAAGTGAGTGTCTAGTGCAATGTATCATTCATTTATTGTAATATCATTTATACTGTTAACTCATCCAAGACGTGCCACCTCCGGATACGCGGCTTAAAGCCGCGTATCTGGAGGTGGCACATCTTGAATGCATTAATCACTCTTACCAAACAGGCCTTCGATCTTCTCGCATTAGGTGATAGCTGTAACGAGCGCTCAGGCGGCTCGGATCTGGAATATTGTTGTACACGCTCCAGAATCCCTGCAAAATCAACACATTTCCTTGTAAAATATAAACAGCAGTCGGATATCTGTCTTTACAACTTTACTTTTAATTTCTTGCACACGGAGGTAGAAATTCAGAAACTCTGGGAGTTGTCCGCGGAAGAAGCTTTCATTGCAGATCAGGGAACAAATCCACAAGAACATTTAATTTTTGGGGGGTGGGGTGTGGGGGGCAGGACAAGGGGAGGGGGGGGAGGAGGCGCAAGAATCATTTAAAAATAAAAGGCAAAGCACTTATGGCTCGCATGAGCGATGCACATGTATGTGTGACCTAAAAATTCTCAAAATTTAAGCATTTTTCACATCTGTCAAACCCCCGTGACCCTTGACCTTTGCAACGGGTTGACTAAATTAGTACGCATAGAAAGGTCTCACCATGAGCAACCTTTATAATTTGATTGAAAAGTTTGCCAAAACTTTGATAAAAATTATAATTTTAACCAAAATTGGCATTTTTTCCAACATTTACCGACCTCTTGTGACCCTTGACCTTTCCGAGGGGTCATCCAAATTAGTATCCATAGACAGGTCTTGCCATCAGTTATCTCTGTACCAAGTCTGGGTTTGAAGTTGAAAATAGTCTTTAAGAAAAACATTTTTTTGTCAAAATATGGCTCTTTTGGACTTATTTTGAGATCACTCATCACATGAGCTAATAAACCCATTTCTGTCATTGGTCACAGATTTATTGCTGAAATCTTTGCCAGTTGACCACCAAACAGCTCCACCCCTCCAGGAAACATGCTATACAAAGGTGTCAGCAAGAGACATGCATAGATCCTCATCAGCTCCCGCAACTGCAGGGGCTACTAAGAATCTGTCACTTGCAGTTGGATGCTGCCAACAATTTCAAAGATTAGAATGATGCTGGATTGACTTCACTCATTCAGCCCAACCGCCAAATTTTGGAGGCGTCATCTAATGACTATGCACGGTCACCAGTTGCAGGAGATGGGTCGACCATGATAATTCAAGGGCAGTGCCAGATTAGCTTGGCGCCGACAGGCGCCAAGCTAATCTGGCACTACCCTTGAATTATCATGGTCGACCCATCTCCTTGCTGTAGTGCGTCAGGGCTGAATGGGTTAAATACAATACAATAATACTTTTTAAATTAATTCCTCATGGGAAAATTCATAACGTGAAAATACTGAACCCTTTACGGAAATACTGAACCCTTTGTGTGTTAGTAGTGTGTTGTTTTTTTTTTATTTGTTTTTTGGTTGTTGCAATGATTCCTGCGGGAATCATCGTGACAAAAACAGCTACCAACATGCAAAGTTATTTGCCTGCCAAGTACTTTTCTGCACTATGTACTCTGCCACTAGGTAATTTTGTTAAAAGTTCATTTCTGGATCTGGTGGCATGCCAAGTTACACTCAGTGCAAGTGCACCTTGGTCAAGTTACACACTCAGTGCAAGTGCACCTTGGTCAAGTTACACACTCGGTGCAAGTGCACCTTGGTCAAGTTACACACTCGGTGCAAGTGCACTTTGGTCAAGTTACACACTCAGTGCAAGTGCACCTTGGTCAAGTTACACACTCAGTGCAAGTGCACCTTGGTCAAGTTACACACTCAGTGCAAGTGCACCTTGGACTGGATTTCACTGGGACAGTGTTATTGAGGAAGTGGTCTCCTGGGGACAGAGGGAAATAATTAATCCATATTTATGATATCATACGGAGGCTAAAACTAGCTTCAAATTGGTACACTGCCATATGATATATGCAAGCTACATAATAGTGCTTACAGACAAGGATATAGACCAATGGCTTTAGTTCATGGGTAGTGCCAGAATAGCTTGGCGCCTAAAGGCGCCAAGCTATTCTGGCACTACCCTTGAACTATTTAAGTCAAACTTATTTCACACACTGGTGTATTCCAAATGATAAGGGTTAACCCATTAAACTCAAGACCACACGTCCCAAATTTGGGAGGTGCTACTTAAGGACTGTGTAGATCTGTTGATGGAGATAGATCAACCATGATAATTCAAGGGTAGTGCCAGATGAGCTTGGTGCCTTCAGGTGCCCAGCTCATCTGGCACTACCCTTGAACTTTCATGGGCAAACCATCTCCTGCTTTAGAGTGTTGGGGATAAATAGCCACCAGCCTGTTTGCGTGGCTTTTTACCTGTACTGTATTCACTGTGTATATCTGTTTCAATGTTGCCTCATATTCAGCAGCTGAAGTTCCTCGCACGGACCTGGCAAGAATAATATCAGTATTCTGAGTAAAACTTGCATACAAACCTGTTACATGTGAACATAAAATACGAGTATAAATACAGTGTAATATGGAAAGAAGCTTTAAAAGAAAAAGATACATTTTGTCAGTTTTCCTTTAGTATAAACTATTTAACCCCACGGCTGCAAATTAATGAGGTGTCACCTTACAAATGTACCTGTTGCAGGAGAAGGTAGTACCAGACTAGCTTGGCACCATTAGGTATCAAGCTAATCTAGAACTAATCTTGAACAATTAATTAGTGCATCAGGGCTAAATAATAAACAACCTGAGGTCATAAGCCAATCACAAACAATCAGACAAATGGAATGTATAGATCTGGCAGTCAAATCACCATCAAGCACTTTTTATTTATTCAGCAATTTCTTTACCTTGAAGTCTGATCTCAATAAGGCCTCTACCAACTCATGAATGTTATCTGCCACTGGCATTATAGTGGCATTGGTTGTTTGTGTGTTTTTGTTGTTGATTTTTTGGCTAAGCAAATTCCATATTGATCAATGTCTCTGAAATTAAAATATCAAAGCAGGATCTATTCTAATCCATCATTACAAACACATTTCTGCAGATGTGCCATGAAAAGAGAGTTCTAGGGAAGGGCATACATGATGAGCGACTGTCCATGAACTTCTAAGCATAGTATCAGGGTATGTAGACAGGACTATGCCTGTTCACGTAGTGGAGATAAGGACTACATCCCCTATGACCCACTAGGCTGCAATTTATGCTTGGATCAGACAAAATGTAAGTCAATATTGTTCATGTTTAGCATCCCCTAGCTGCAAATAGATTGACACACCTGTAGTTAGTTGCAGAGGTAAAAAATGTGGCCGCAAACAGTCATAATTTGATGAAACCGGCAAGATTTTAGTGTGCAAAATTTGATCGATCGTGTGTCCGATTCATCAGGCCAGATTCTGCTGCTTAGCTGCGTCTACACTACACTAAATACACGTGTCAACATTTTTGTGGGTTGTACAAATGACAACAAGTGGTCAGGTTAGGGAATTTTAGTGTCCTTCGAACTGAAAAAGATTATTTGATGTTGGGACTTGCTTACTTACGCCTGTCACCCCTACCCGGGTATAGGCCGTCGATGAGAGACCTCCAGCAACTCCTGTCCTGTGCTTCTCCTTCGATTCTACTCCAGGTGGTTCCCAGTCTCTTGATGTCTGCTTGGAGGTCTCGGCGCCAGGAGTTTCTCGGCCTACCTCTTTTTCTCTTTCCCTGGGGGTTCCATGACAATGCCTGCCTAGTGATACTGGAAGCTGGCTTTCTCAGGCTGTGACCGATCCATCCCCATCTTCTTCGCCCAATTTCATTCTCTGCTGTTATCTGCTCTGTTCTGTCCCAGTCTGACGTTGCTGATCTTCTCTGGCCAGTGGATTTCCAAAATTCTTCTAAGGCAACTGTTCATGAAGGTCTGTACTCTGTTGACTGTGGTTTTTGTCAATCTCCAAGTCTCTGCTCCATATAGGAGAACTGCTTTTACATTGGAGTTGAAAATCCGGACTTTGGTGTGTTGTGACAGCTCTCTGGAACTCCACACTTTTTTCAACTGGAGAAAGGCTGCTCTGGCTTTACCGATTCGTGCTCTGACATCTGCATCAGTGCCGCCTTTTTTGTCTATGATGCTCCCGTGGATTTTCAAAATTCTTCTACGGCAACTGTTCATGAAGGTCTGTTCAATTTCCACCTGCACAGACGCTTCCACCTCGTGCCATCTCCCCTGTGCCCTTGTGGAGAAGCAGAGCAGACCGCAGAGCACATCCTCCAGGACTGTGGGACCCACCAGCCGCTGAGGGAGGAGATATGGCCGAAGCCCGCCACTCTACAAGAGAAACTGTACGGGCCTGTGGAGGCGCTACAGAAGACCACAGATTTCATTTTGAGAGCCAAACTCCAAGTGTGACGGCGTTCGAGAAGAAGAAGAAGATGAAGGTCTGTACTCTGTTGACTGTGGTTTTTGTCAATCTCCAAGTCTCTGCTCCATATAGGAGAACTGCTTTTACATTGGAGTTGAAAATCCGGACTTTGGTGTGTTGTGACAGCTCTCTGGAACTCCACACTTTTTTTAACTGAAGAAAGGCTGCTCTGGCTTTACCGATTCGTGCTCTGACATCTGCATCAGTGCCGCTTTTTTGTCTATAATGCTCCCGAGATAGGTGAAGGACTCCACCTCCTCCAACGGGGTGCCAGCAAGCAAGATTGGTTCTTCCCTGGTTGTGTTCAGCCTCATTGTCTTTGTTTTCTGTTTGTGAATGGTGAGGCCCACTTGGGACGAGATGTCAGCAAGCCTCGTGGTCTTGTCCTGCATTTGTTGACGAGCGTGGGACAGTAATGCCAAGTCGTCTGCAAAATCGAGGTCGTCAAGCTGTGTCCACAGTGTCCACTGTATTCCACTTCGTCTGTGCTCTGTGGTCATCTTCATGACCCAGTCTATGGCCAGTAGGAAGAGGAACGGAGACAGCAGACACCCCTGCCTGACACCAGTTCTGACCTGGAGCTCCCTCGTGAACTGCCCTTCGTGGATCACGCGACATGTCATGCCATCATAGCTGCTCTTGATCAGGCGGACGAGCTTTGTGGGTACACCGTAGTGTCGTAGGAGTTTCCACAGAGTCTCTCGGTCCACGCTGTCAAATGCTTTCTCATAATCCACAAAGTTGACGTACAGCGGGGAGCTCCACTCCAGAGACTGTTCCACGATGATGCGGAGAGTGGCGATCTGGTCTGTACATGATCGGTTCTTCCTGAATCCTGCTTGCTGGTCTCTCAGCTGGGGGTCAACGGAGCTCTTCATTCTCTCTAGGATGATCCTGTTGAAGACCTTTCCTGGTACTGACAGCAAGGTGATTCCTCTGTAGTTGGAACACTTGCTGAGGTCGCCTTTCTTGGGAAGCTTGATTAGGTACCCCTCCTTCCAGTCAGCTGGCATCACCTCCTCTTCCCAGATCTTTCCAAACAGTGGGTACAGCATCTCAACTGTTGTCTCTAGGTCTGCTTTCAGAGACTCCGCTGGGATGCCATCTGGCCCTGCTGCTTTGCCATTCTTCAAAAATGCCACTGCTTTTCTGATCTCTTCCCGGCTGGGTCTGTCACAGCTGATGGGTAGGTCGGTCTCTGCCGGCTGGATGTCGGGAGGGTCGGGTGGGCTAGGTCTGTTCAGTAACTCTTCAAAATACTCAGCCCATCTGTCGAGTTGGTCTGCTCTGTCTGCAATAGGCTTGCCTTCTTTGTCTTTTACTGGTCTTTCTGTATGGCCATACTTACCCGACAATCTTCTGGTAATGTCGTAGAGCTGTTTCATGTTGCCGCTGCCTGCTGCCTTTTCTGCCTCTGCTGCCAGGCTGTCTGTGTAGGCCCTCTTGTCTGCCCTGATACTCCTCTTCACCTCGCGGTTGGCTTCCGAGTATTCCCCCTGTGCCCTTACTTTGGCTGCTCTCGTGCGACTGTTGTTGACCGCTGCTTTCTTCTGCTTCCTCGCTTCTATCTTCTTCAAGGTCTGTGCCGACAGCCAGTCCTTGTGGTGGTGTTTCCTGAACCCTACAGTGTCTTTGCAGGTTGAGTTCAGCGCCTCTCTAACTGCCTTCCACTGCTGCTCTGTGGTGACCGCCTCCTCTTCATTTACTAGCTCCTGTAGCGCTTGAAACCGGTTGGACAGCACCAGTTTGAACTCTTCTCTAACTCCAGTTTCTCTCAGGAGGCCTACATTATAGCGCTGTCTTCTTGTTGTCTCTGTGCGGCTTTTCTTTAGCTTGAGCTTCATTCTTAAGGTAAGCAGATGGTGGTCTGAGGCGACATCTGCTCCCCTCCTCACTCGAACATCTTGAAGGGATCTTCTAAATTTCTTGCTAATGCAGATATGGTCTATTTGGTTCTCTGTTGTATGGTCAGGTGAGACCCAAGTTGCTTTGTGTATTCTTCTGTGTGGGAAGATGCTGCCTCCAATGACAAGTCGGTTTAGAGCACAAAAGTCTACAAACCTCTCCCCGTTCTCACTCATCTCCGAGCCTAGTCCCTGTCTCCCCATCACCTCTTCGTATCCGGTGTTGTCCTCCCCTATTTTGGCATTAAAATCGCTCATGACGATGGTGATGTCTCGCTCCGCACATTTGTCCATGGCACTCTGGAGTCGGCCGTAGAACTCTTGTTTCTCTTCCTCGTCACTGTCATTGGTGGGCGCATAACACTGGATGACGTTCAGCTTGAGCTTTTTCTTGGTTCTAAAGACTGCTGTTATAATTCTTGGCCCAAGAGGTTCCCAGCCCATCAGCGCTCTCTGTGCCACTGGTGACAGCATGAGTGCTACTCCTTCTGTATGGGGGGCATTCTCCTCTTCATGACCTGAATACAGAATCATCTCCCCGATGTTGGGACTACACTGTGCAAAAGACGATCTCGGTTGTTCAGAAATGGTCTATGGTGTGAAAGATTTGGGACTACACTGTGCACACGACAGAAACAGGAAACATATTTTGTTAGAAATACTTGTACTTGCAGTGCAACTAGTAGGTATGACATTTCCAAATGCCAAAACAAAAATTAACATTTGAAGTAAAGCAAATATGATATTTAGGCAAATAATGTGTATTAGGTAAAATAAGTTATATTTGCAAAACAACAAAGTCGGTGAGAACATAAAGATGTGACCAGCTGTTCTTTTTAAGTCCCTTCTATTTATAGAAGGGACTTTTTAGGATGGGTCATGGTGGGGCGAATTTAATAGCATGTCCATGATGTCAAAGGCGGGCAGTCCTAAACCTCTAACAATTGAAGTAACAAGATACAAATTACCTCATGCCTAGTTACGCTAACCTTGTTGCTGAACGTACATTTGCCGAGAAAGGACGCATGTGCGCGTGCATGCATGTGTGTGTGTGTGTGTGTGTTTGCGTATGTATAAATTGTATGTAGACACGAGAATCTCAGATCATTGCTGTACGCACAAGCTTGAAACTTGGCGAAATACTTTATTTAAGGGGTGGCTAAGAGAGCCTCCGAACATGTTGCTTGTAACTGGATATCTCATTGAAGACATAGAAGATCGTTTATAGGAAGTCGGTTGACCCAGATTAGAGTGCATAATTGTTGTCATATTTACTTGAAATTTTGGATATAGCTAGTTTGTCCGTCTTTGTTTGATGTGCTGGTGTGTGTGTTGATCAGAGGATGGTTTAGAGAGGAGGGAAATGGATCAGAAGGATAACTTGATAAACCTAAAAATATGAACAATTGTGAATATTTCTAAAAGGAAAACGCGTGTGAGCTCCAAACAATATGGTAGACTTTTGGATGAGATTTTCATCTTGTTCAATATGAGATATTTCAACATCAGGATCAGGTCAAAGACAAAAGGTAGAGACCCGAGGCAGGAAGGACAGCTCTCATATATAGAATCAGAAATAGAAGGGACTTTGTAGGTTATGGTTCATCCCATCTTGTTTAATGGTGATCTGAGGTAAGACGATTCAAAGACTCAAACGATGGTGTGAATATAATTGTATTTACATCTGAATAAAAAGTTAAGATTTGTCTGTACACAACCGACACTGACAGTTTCATAACACAACTGACAGTCTCATAACACGACTGACAGTCATCTTGTCAGTCATGTTGTGATTTACATCTGGTTCAATACATCACAATAAAGATACAGAATATCTTGTTGTTTCACAGCTTGCAAGCTGTCCAGCTTAATATACATCATTTTTAGGTGAAGCTTGCAACGTGACCATTAGAAAACACAGAATGAGCATACCCATAGCTCTTTGCGTCTTTGACAAAAGACCTTTTTTTTCCCCTCAAATACTATTCACAACCCGAAGCCTAAATATAGTACAATTACAAAGACACCTGATGGTAAGACCTTCCTATGCATACTAATTTGGATGACCCATCGGAACGGTCAAGGTTAAAGAGATCAAGGAGTAGGTATGTCAATATGTATGTGGATTCATATGAAAATGTTTCCAACAAATTTTGAATAAAGTGGTTTTCCAACTGACTTTCTGTCATCTCAAATTTTGTGCAAATTTGAAAAACAGTCATATAGTTCAAGGGGACCTAAATAGGAGTTAGTTACTGTAAGGGTTAGTCAATGAACATCCATAAGTAACAGAAGCCATTGCATGCAGCTGACATGACTTTTGTTAACGTGTGTTGTGTTCGTTGCTCCCACAAATGTTCATGTTGATCAGCCTTATATAGTCCTGCATCGACTATTGCAACTCTCTCCTTTCCGGCCTCACTCACTCCACTACTTTCACTCTCCAGTGCGTCCAGAACAATGCTGCCCGCCTCGTCCTCAGAAAGAAAAAAATTTGACCACATCACTCCCCTGCTCAAACTCCTTCACTGGCTCCCCATCCCCACAACACATCCAATACAAGATTCTGTCTCTCTGCTACAAATCCCTGAACAACTACGCTCCTGCCTATCTCTCCAACTTACTTCACCCCTACACTCCTTCCCACTCCCTCCACTCCGCCTCCAACCCTCTCCGCCTCCACATCCCCCGCACCAAACTCAGCACTTTCGGCCCCTGCTCATTCTCTGTTTACGGTCGATCCACCTGGAACACTCTCCCACTCTCTCTCTCTCAGAAACACTCTCTCTCCTCCTTCCAGTCCGCCCTCAAAACTCACCTCTTCCAACAGTTCTAGCACTATAATATCACCACACCCCCCACCCCAAGCTGACTGTCGTAATGTATTTGTGGTACGTGAGTCATTGTCTAATGCGTGCGCTAGTTGTGAGTGCGCGCTTAGAGTTATAATTATTATAAGATAAGCGGATTATAAATACTGCAATTATTATTATTATTAAATAAAATAGTCAACATTCCTGCCGGAGTATTTTAGCAAAGCAAAACGCATTCTGTCAAAACAGGCACTTTTCCTTTGCCTCTATCATACTTCTTTTTTTGGCATGTATCTTTATTTGACCTTTTAATGGAATTTCAACTCTTTTATTGACAGTATTTTACTGTATATTAAAATCAGACAGCTACATAATGAATAAGTGCAACAATTCAACATAGGCTGGGGGGGGGGGGGGGGGGGGGGCAGCGATTTTTGCACAGTGTAGTCCCACATTCTTCGCACCATAGGACATCTCGGCGCAACCACGACCATTACTGCACATTGTAGTCCCAACATCAGGCACACTTTTCAGCTCAAAAAAAGACTAAAATTCCCCAATTTAAACACAGAATACCACTTAGTTGTAGTTGTACAACCTGCAAGAATGTTGACAAGTGCATTTAGTGTAGTGTGGATGCTGTTTTGCAGCAGAATGTGTCCCAACGAATCGGAAACGTTATCGATCAATTTGTGCACACTAAAAGCTAACCGATTTCTTCAAATTATGACAATTTCCCACCAGCTTTGCAACTGCAGGTGTGCCAACTTATTTGCAGCTAGCAGGTGTTTGAAATGAACAACATCGACTTATATTTTGTCAGATACAAGCATAAATTGCAGCCCTAGTGGGTCTTTGGGGACGTAGTCCCACCTTCCACACCATAGGCCTGTCTACATACCCTGAGTATATCATTGTCAAAATAACCTTGACCATGCAGTCTTCTTCTTCTTCTCGAACGCCGTCACATTTGGAGTTTGGCTTTCAAAATGAAATCTGTGGTCTTCTGTAGCGCCTCCACAGGCCCATACAGTTTCTCTTGTAGGGTGGCGGGCTTCTGCCATATCTCCTCCCTCAGCAGCTGGTGGTTCCCACAGTCCTGTGCTTTGTGGTCTGCTCTGCTTCTCCACAAGGGCACATGGGAGATGGCATGAGGTGAAAGCGTCTGTGCAGGTGGAAATTGAGTCGGTAGTGCCCGGTCCTCAGACGGAAGATGGTCACCTGCTCTTGTCTGGACAGCTGATGGTAACTGTCTAGGGGCCATTGTGGTGGTCTGTACACAGACTTAATGATGGTCTTCATCTCTATTAAGCTGACTCCATTTTCGTCTTGTTCATTCTCTGCAACCACGTTTTCCATTCTGTCAGCTTCTTCATTGCCGTAGATGCCACAGTGTGAAGAGATCCACTGCAGCACCAGTCTGGTGCACTTGATGTTTTGCAGTGCCTCTTGTAGATGTGGCAGTTTGCTTGCTGTTCCTGCCTCAAGGACAGACATGGTATCAGTCAGGAAGACAATCTGGGCATCAGGGTCTGCAGTGCCACTAAGGGTGTTTGCAGCATGGACCAGGGCTTCCACCTCAGCTCTGTAATTTTTTGCAGTGAAGGCCTGTTGATACTGCCTCTGCCTGCCATTTTCCATTTGGGTACTGAATGTACACCCCAGCCCCTCCATTCTGAACTGCATCTGTGGCTGATCCATTGGTGTATGCCCGTATCCATGCTTCCTGAGGATACTTTTCTTCGAGCATGGCCAGTGTCAGGGCTTTCTTGCTCACAGTGCTGTGCTCATCTTTGGTGGTGATGTAGGGTACCGTGGAAGAGATGGTGATGTTTTCTGGCTTACTTTCTCAGGGTGGAAGCTCACTAGCAGGAATCAGAGCCTCTACCTGCGCAGGGAGCTTTGCCTGGTGTTTTCTTTGCAGAGCTCTCATCTCCTTCACAAAGCTTGATCTTTTCAGTCTCCCTGAGGTTGGCTGTTTCATCCTAGCGTTCATAGGATGGTCTTTGGAAGACTTAACCTTTGTGGACTGTATCAAGGCTTTGCAATCTCTTCTCATGCGCAAGGGTGGGATGCCTGTTGTCTCTTTCATCTTTTCAATTGGTGTGGATCTCATTGCGCCGGTGATGATACGCAGTGCCTGGTTCTGAACTCTGTCAATGGTCTGCTGGTGTGACTGGGCTGCCGTCAACCATGCATTGGATCCGTACTCAAGGTGTGGTCTCACTGTGCCTTGATATACATTTTTGAGAATCTTTTCATTGGCTCCCCATTGTGTTCCAGCCAGTTTCCTCATGATGTTCAGCTTTCTTCTAGCTTTCGCTTCTGCGTTCCAAATGTGCGGCTTCCACATCAGCCTCTTGTCAAGGATGACGCCCAGGTATGTCTGTTGGTCATCATACCGCAGTGGGGTGTTGCCCAGTATTAGGTTGCCAGCCTTTGCTTTGTTGGAGAGAGAGAAGAGTGTGGCTGATGATTTTTCTGTGTTGATGGTCACACACCAGTTGATGGTCCAGTCTATCAGCCTGTCCAGGGCTAGCTGCATCCTGTATGTAGCAATTGTTGCATACTCTTCTGTGCACCAGAGTACCAGGTCATCTGCGTACAGGGCTGCGTGGACTCCTTTTGGTAGCTCTGGCACAAGGTCGTTGATGAAGAGTATGAACAGGGTCGGTGACAGGACTCCCCCCTGTGGCACCCCCTGACGCAGCAGCACTTTTTGGCCACAGTACCCATCCACTGTCACACGGGCTCTGCGATTGTGCAGGTATGACTTGGTCCACCGATACATGTTCCCTTGGATGCCACTTCGAAGGAGTTTCACAAGGAGACCATCCTTCCACACCTTGTCGAAAGCCTTCTGTAGGTCAATGAAGGCAGCTAATGTCACCTTCTGATCTTGAAAGGCATCTTCTATGACCTGTGCAAGGTGTGTTGTCTGGTCTTCTGTACTCTTGTAGCTTCTGAAGCCGGCTTGCTCTGGCACGATAATGCTCTCGAAGTCCAGGTGCAGGTGCTTGTTGATGATGCGCTCCATGGTCTTGCACACACAACTTGTCAGGCTGATGGGGTGATAACTCAGGGCTTTGGACTTATTCTTCCCTCTTCAAAATTGGGATCATCCTGGCTTCCTTCCAGCTCTGGGGCACCTGTCCTCCTCTCCAGCTGTGGTTAAAGATGTCCAGTAGCTTCGTTAAGGCAGTGTTGCCAAGGTGCTGTAACATCTCGTTTGAGATGCTGTCTGGACCTGGAGATTTTTTCTTCTTCAGCTGTTTGATGGCCATCTTCAGTTCTGGAAGGGTGATGTCCTTCTTCATTGCATCATGGATGTTTGCATCTCTTGTTCTCTCTCTTTCTTCCTGTCTGATTTCTTTCTCGAGCATTTGTGGGAGAGCGATGTTACTTTCTTTCGCATAGATCTGTGCAAACATGTTTGCAGCTTTCCTACCAGTCAGTGCTTTCCCTTCTTCTTCCAGTGTGATCTTCTGTTCCCTGGTGCCCTCATCATTCAACGCCTTGGTCAGTCTCCACAACTTGGTGGTGTCCCTCTCCATGTTCAGTCTTGCAGTCTTCTCTCTCCAACTTCTTCTTGTGCACTCCAACGTCATCTTCAGATACTGGGCCTTACTGTGTTGTAGCTTGATGTTGTTTTCTTGGCTGGGGTTGGTTTCAGCGTCTTCTCTGGCCCTAGTGAGGTTGTCATGTGCTTTCTGAAGATCTGCGGTCCAGTATGGGGTGTAGTTTTTCCGGACCCCTCGAGGTATAGTTTCCTTGGCTGCCTTACTGATAATGTTGTTGAACTCTCTGACCACATTGTTGATGTTCCTTCCAGACACAGCGAGGTCTTGCATTAGCTCATTTGTTCGGATACTGAACAAGCCAGTACACAGCCTCTCCAACAACAAGCCTTATGTAGTGTCTCCTCATGGCGACTCACAGTAACCAAGCACCTTACGGACTCAGGCTGAACTACAGAGGACTCGGAGGAGGTCTGGCCCCCAGATATGCGGCATGCAGGCCCATCGATATGTGGACAAGCCCTGATGCCCAGGAACCAGATCCACAGCTATGGGTAAATAGCCCCACTGCCTTGTGGATGCCTTGGGAGAGGCAAAGGCTAGGGGAGTAAACCCTATACAAATCCGGGCAGGGATGCTCGATAGCCTTGGTTGGCAGATCTCCTTCGAGAAGGAACACTCCGAGGAAAAACCCTGAGTAGATGGGACTCGTAAGCCTTGGTCGGCAACCCATCTAGGAGAAGGGCACTCCAAAGCCAAACCATCTCGGCGCAACCGTGACCATTCCTGCACATTGTAGTCCCAACATCAGGCACACTTTTCAGCTAAAAAAAGACTAAAATTCCCTAATTTAAACACAGAATACCACAGTTGTACAACCTGCAAGAATGTTGACAAGTGCATTTAGTGTAGTGTGGATGCTGTTTTGCAGCAGAATGTGTCCCAACGAATCGGAAACGTTATCGATCAATTTGTGCACACCAAAAGCTAACCAATTTCTTCAAATTATGACAATTTCCCACCAGCTTTGCAAAGAGCTGCAGGTGTGCCAACTTATTTGCAGCTAGCAGGTGTTTGAAATGAACAACATCGACTTATATTTTGTCAGATACAAGCATAAATTGCAGCCTAGTGGGTCTTTGGGGACGTAGTCCCACCTTCCACACCATAGTCCTGTCTACATACCTTGAGTATATCATTGTCAAAATAACCTTGACCATGCAGTGACTATCAACTAATCAATGTCATTGACCCCAATCATGCACCTGTCACAGATGCTGATTGGGCATTTGCAAAGGATCGTGTGCATGTGCACATGCACAAAATAATGTGAATACAATGTAGTATAAGACTGAAATGCTCTTTTGAGCATGAGATTATGCGTGGGTATAGGGTGGAAAAATGAAATGTATGGACAAAACTTCCTAATTCGTAAAATTTTAATGTGTTTGAGTTCTTTGTTAAAATGTGATAATGGCCAGAACATCTTGAGATAAATATAAAGCAAAGAAAACATAACACTCAATCAAAACCATCCTTCTGAGCCATAATCACGATCTGATCACAACTGTATTAACTTCTGTAATTTCGAAAGCAAAGCACATTTTGTAGCAGACGACTTAGCTGGGGTTTGCAATGTAACACAGCTTCTAGTTGGAATAACTCACTTGTCAAGCCAAAATGTCCATGACGTATTCAAAGGCACACCATTTTCCTCGACGCTTGCGATCTCGTTGATAGCTTTCCTTCCAAGCTTGGGACTTTCCACACTCTTGTTTTCGTCGTCTTTCACTGCTTCAACTTGGGACGCCGCCATACTGGACGAGATGACCCTGTCACGTGACCAATTCTATTGGGCTTTTCATATGCCGTAATATGAGAGAATAGCGAAAATGCTTTCAAGTGGGAATTCAGACATCTCTTTCACACATCTTAGTTGTGTATTTCAAAGTGTATAGAAAACATGATAACCATTTTAATATTTTTGCATCAAGCAAAGTAAGCAACAAGTTCTCCCTTTCAACTTCCGTGATGTCATGTGACTTGGGTCACATGCATCGAGATCGCAACATGGCTGACTTTTCATTCTTCGTGTGCCTGGTTGTTGCAGTTTTTTGCCTCTTTGTCCCTGGTGTCGAAGCTTTTGACGCCGGGGACGGCATTGCCTTGTTTCTGGGATTGACTATAGGTATCCTCGGAATCTGTGCGTGTCTCGGCGTCTATGCAAGGAGGAGAGCGAATGTGTAACTTCCTATGGCAGACGACACCCTGTCATACAAAATGACATCGTTTTATAAAAGTTCATTTTTTCCGAGATTTGTTTCGTACGTATGCTATGAAACACAGTCGTTGCTTCGACGCAAAGCAGTTATGTTGGACGAATTTATGACTCCTACTAAGAAGCTGGAACTCTAACTAGTCGGCCTGTGAAAAACTACGAACATTCACCAACCAATCTTTTGTCATGGCCTTGATTTACCATCAGAATATTTTCACCAGCATTTACATTTTTCAAAAAGTGCATTTGAATAACAGGAGTACAGCAGATGGCAGTTCTTCCTTCCAGAATTACCATCAAGCAAACAAGTTTGGTTTTGAAACTTTCCACGATGCTGCGACTATTTGCAATCAATCATGTACGCCAGAGGGATTGTGTCCTAAACAGAAAACTGATGAATTAACTCCTTCAGAATTATAAATATTTGTTTCAGTATCAGAGTAGTGTGAGTTTTCTGTAGTTTGTCCCACATACAACATAGTCAACATCTGTTGCTGTCATCAATGTTACCTGTATAATTTTTGCAAAATTATTATGCAACAGATTGTGTATTTGTGATGCATGCTGTAAAAAAAAAAAAATGTTGACATCTAATACGTTTTATTAAAACTAAAAGTAGCTTTAGAAAGTTTCACTGACTTGCCAGATTTTCATTGTCGTACTGATAATTGATATGCATGGATTTCAAACGGACGTGTATAAAACAGTACAGCATTAGAGTTGTAGAGCAAATGCTTCAATTTGTTCATTCCCTTTTTATCTAAATGTTGCTGTCATACTTGCAGAGAACGTGAAATAGAATTTCTTTTGTTATCCTGAACAAAACTAGATGATGGGTATTGTTAATGTCATTGTAAACCATTCTGTTTGTTGAATGTATGTTTCGTTCAGACAGATCACTGTGTGATATAGCTGTTGTTAGATATTCTTTTCTTTCATGGTACATGATTCCAGTGATTGTGAACGAGCAGTTATTGAGTAGCAGACTAAAAAATTACTGTTTGCAACAGTTTTTGAGGCATTAAGAAATGTTCTTGTACTGGACCTCCCTATTAACTGCAAGTTGTCATCAGAGTGATTCTGGTTTCTGTGTATTTGTTATGTTACTGTTAACTATTTAATTATGAATTAGTTTTTATTTTACATTATCACTAAAGAGATTATTGTTAGTGTTTTTAGTTGTTGCTTTTTCAGGGGTTTTCTCTTTCCTATTTCCTTTCCTGTGATTATTCTGCAACTTGCTTTGTTAGCAAAGTTGTATTTCATTGCATACTTCATAGTGACATGTTTAAATACTACTAACAGTGTCTCAATGCCTGCATACAGTTCTGAGTTGTCTTATTTGCTATGTGTTGAAGATTACTGGCTTAACCATTTGAGTCCCAGAACTAAATGACTTCCATTCCATAGAATAAAAATCATTTTGTTCTAGGACTCAAACTCACGTTAAATTAGAATATTGCAACATAATCCATTTGTGGTTTTTGCTGAATACATGTATTTAAACAGTGTTAACCCTATAGCCGCTGGTAGTGCTTTTTGGTGAGGTGATTCCTGCTAGAAAAAACCTCGACAAAGTGCCACCAACAGGCAAAGGGTTACGTGCTCATAATTTGATGCGTAATTAAGATGGTTGTGTACATAAGTAGTAGATAGACAGCAAGTAAAGATCCGAAAGCATGCCCTCTAGCAATGCCTAGCTCTTTCAAGTATCGGCTTAGAATTAGCAGGTCTGGTCAAAAGGGTCAGTCCTTTACAGAAAACTCTTGGGGACTTTGGAAGACCTACATCACACAACTTTGTTTTGGGCAACCACCGGCCTGCAGCTTTAGCACAGCCAAGCCATGATGCAGAAATTCCATAACTGTTTATTTTGCCGTGTATACATGCGTTTGTTTGATCATGTTTAATTGTGTATGCTCAGTTAACAAATAATGAGAAAACCTGTCTCTCATCACCTTCAGTTACCACAACTTATGAAAACAATTTGTAGTTTTCTAATTCTATCAAGACAGATTGAGTCTTTGGCCAGTTGTTAGCGGTGAGGCAGCATGTGCACTTTCACACTCTTGGTCTGAATCAAAATTCAAATTTATTGTGCTTGAAATCGGTGGAGGTTGATTTAACATTGGTACATCCTGACGTATGCTCTTGACACCTTGTCCGTCTAGTTTGGTCAGTCCAAAATCATATCTGTTTCAAATGGCGTGGATTTCTTTTGGGTCATGATTGTGTGAGACACAGAAAAAGGTCTGTTTGTTTCTGTACATATGTTCCATGTGTCTATGGTTGCTACTCGAGTGCAGTGAACTTCAGTATGTAATAAAGTGATCGAGGACCAACAGTTTTTTTTTTTTTTTGGCTGTATCTTTTGAAGTTTCACCCCTTGACTGCCGAGAATAAGTGAACACGAACCAACTGCAAGTGTATAGCTCTTGATGAGCCCCTGCAGTTTGTGGGGGCTAATGAGGATCTATGGTTCTTGCTGACGCCACTTTGAATCCATGTTCCTGGGATCGCTGGGGCTGTTTTTGTGTTGAATTAATGAAGAGTGCTGAATCACAATTGTGTCCTGGCAGTTATTAACCCTGTTAGCGCCACAGGCGCATTTCCCAAATTTTGGAAGTGTTGCTTAACGACTATGTACCAGTTGTACTTGTAGGAGGTGGATTGACCATGATAATTCAAGGGTAGTGCCAGATTAGCTTGGCACCTTCAATTATGTAGGGTGTTGGGGCTAAAAGGGTTAAACATGGATAGTATTGTAGCGTCTGACATCTCTCATCTTAAGTTGGCTGTAGTAACTTATTTTTGTTTCTTTCTTTTTTGTCTTGTAAAATTTATTAGAAATTGCTGGCATGCCTTCACAATCTGAAGTGACTGTTTCAGGATTATATTAGGAATTACCTTTCTTTATTTCTTTAAAAATGATTTGTACTTTGGAGTGCATACAGCCACACTGTTTTCCAGTTTGCTTTTTGCATACAAATGTTGACTCGGCCACCACAAGATTACTTGCCATGTGATATAACACTATCGGTGGCAAGATCCGCCTAGCCAGGATCCGTTTGCAGCGTGTGCTTGGCTATGTTTAGTGCTGAACGTAAAGCCGTTACTTGGCATGTTCACCGGATCCAGAAGTGTACTCCTTACCTTGTGTCGGTCACTGTTTCTGTTGTGATGATTCATACAGAAATCATCACAACAAAACTGCCACACATCAAGGGTTAACAGAATTACTTAACCCATTTAGCCCCAGGACCCTGCAGCAGGAGATGGATTGATCATGATAATTCAAGGGTAGTGCCAGATGAGCTTGGTGCCTTCAGGCGCCAAGCTCATCTGGCTCGACCCTTAAATTATCATGATCAATCCACCTCCAGCAGCTGGTACATAGTCGTTCAGTAATGCTTCCAAAATTTGGGAAAAGCACCCACAGGGCTAGGAGGGTTAATACAATAACTTAATACAGACAAGTTACTTAGCAGGCAATGAGTTAAACTTGATACTGTCAAACGTGTCGATGCGACCACCTGACTTGGCAGACATTTTTGTTCCTGTGGTCTTCTGTTACTTCGAAGTTAGAGAGCCCATGATGTAAGCAGGCCACCGGTCTATGGCCACCACATTTTGATAGTCCCTTGGTTGGTCCTTAAGTGCTTTTACACTGACTGTAGGGACTTCGGTGTTTGTTAGCAGGGTGGGACTCGCCTACAGTACATGCTTGATTAAGTGCTGGTAAGGGTGACAAACTGCTGGTTGGTTGTACAGTTCATTGGAAATGTGGGGTGAAGCTGCATGGCATTATCTGATGTCCGTTACGTTTACTTTTGTTTCTAGTAAATAAGGTTCCTAGGTTTGTTTCAAAACTATTGTTTGTTCGTTTCAGCAGACTCTGTGTTTGTTTTTGTCAGTTTTTAGAACTGCAGGATGCAGTGGGTTTTTTTTAACCCTTATCTTTCCGAATACACCAGTGTGTGAAATAAGTTTGACTAAAACATGTCGAGGGTAGTGCCAGAATAGCTTGGCACCTCTAGGCACCAAGCTATTCTGGCACCACCCTTGAACTAAAGCCATTGGTTTATATCCTTATCTGTAGGTACTATAAGGTAGCTTGCATATATGGCAGTGTACAAATTTAAAGCTTTTGGCCTCAGTATGATATGGGTTAATGATTATTTTCCCTGTAGTTGTTTTTTGTTCACCTGTAAGGTTGCTATGTGTAGACTGAAATGGTAGTTTATCATATGAAATGCGCCAGATTTAACAATCCACTTCAGTGGCGTTGAAACAGCTTGATGAATGCATATGGTGTGGCAAAGAACACATGGTAAATGTGACTTGGCAGCATTCTGTACAGAAAGTGTCATGTTACCATTTGGCTTTCGGTAGCGTATTTGGTCACGATTCCTTCCGGACTCCTCATGATAAAATGCGTCACTGCCACTGACAGGCAGAACGTGAACACTCGGTACGTTTGTGTGTGCCACCCAAATGATGGCCTCTGTCTGTGGATACAGATGGTGCCAGACTCTGCCAGCAAGAGGAATAAATTGTCATGAGCCCCTGCAACTGCCGCAGCTTGTGAAAGTCTGTCCCTCTTGCAGACGGACGATACTGGCTGAGGGACCGGGTATTTTGAACATGAGTGTAACTGTTTTTAGATGTCTCAAAAATTTCAGTGAGATTGTTTTCAGTGTTGTCGCCTTTTGTTAAAGGATGGCAAAATGTTGAGAGATGTTTATATTTTCTTCAGAATGATAATTTGGGCTGGAAACACACATCGTGTATGTGTGAATGGTGTATAAATGTGTTCCGATTAGATTTGGGTGTGCATTCTGGGTGATATAAATGTGTACACAAACAGTGCCATCTCTGTGTGTTGCAATTTATTTACTTTAATGTCGGTGCTGTGTGCGTGTGTGATGGTGTGTGTGTGCACAGATTTAATTGTAATTTGAGCACAATTCTTTGCAGCTTTTTAGGCTTTCAGCAAAAACGCCTGAAAATTTACAGATATGATAGCTCAAAATAGTGCCTGATTAATTTGATGCTTGAAAACATACAAAACAAATCAGAAACTACTGTTGAACTATCATGGCTATTTAAATTATTGCTGGTACTGCCATTAAACTAGCTGCAGTTATTTTTGTGCTGTTCTAATGGAAACTTTTCTGTTTGCACCTCTCCGCGCTTGCGGTCATTAGACAACAGTCCTGTCGGTGTGAGCTCTAGGATTGTAATTCGTTGGATTTGTATGAGAAATACATAATACTTCTGAGACAGTTTGAGAGCATGATAGTTCAATTTACTTACTTACGCCTGTCACCCCTACCCGGGTATAGGCCGTCGACAAGAGACCTCCAGCGACTCCTGTCCTGTGCTTCTCCTTCGATTTTACTCCAGGTGGTTCCCAGTCTCTTGATGTCTTGCTTGGAGGTCTCGACGCCAGGAGTTTCTCGGCCTACCTCTTTTCCTCTTTCCCTGGGGGTTCCATGACAATGCCTGCCTAGTGATACTGGACGCTGGCTTTCTCAGACTATGACCAAGCCATCCCCATCTTCTTCGCCCGATTTCATTCTCTGCTGTTATCTGCTCTGTTCTCTCCCAGAGTCTGACGTTGCTGATCTTCTCTGGCCAGTGGATTTTCAAAATTCTTCTAAGGCAACTGTTTATGAAGATCTGTTGACTGTGGTTTTTGTCAATCTCCGAGTCTCTGCTCCATATAGGAGAACTGCTTTTACGATGATAGTTCAAGGTGGTGCCAAAATAGCTTGGCACCTTAACTCATTCGCGGCCAGCCGCATCCAGATGTGCAGCATAAGCCGTGCATCCGGATGCAGCTGGCCGCGAATGAGTTGAGGCACCACGCTGTTCTGGCACTACCTTGAACCATCATGCTTGCTTCACCTCTTGTAATGTTGCAGGGCTGAATATCGTCATTGTCCTGCACAAACCTCGCATCTTGCATATATTGATGTCGGATACGATGTTTGTGCACGACATCGATGGCATGTTTAACTGATTGTGTGCTGCACACACATGAACAGATCTCGCATGAACATATCACTCAAAAGAAAAATTGACACACGCGCACGGACATGTTACAGACTGACTTCCTTCACCGACAGTTTCATTCTTTTTATTACTCAACCAGTACCAAAAGCGCAAAGCATGCTGAGGGGAAACGATGAAAACAGTACAAGTATTGCAAAGCGTTCTCTGTTCACTCCGTGCTGTCTGCAAAAACTTACCCGCGCATTATTTTCTAAAAGTTAACAATTTGTATCGAAAGTTGCGTCTACTTCTCTTCACCTGTCTAAATCCAGCACCAGGCATTTCAAGTACCACAGGTATGAGGCGATATTGACAGGTATGAGACGATACTGACAGGTGGCTATGACAGTACAGCAGTGGGTGCATGCACATAGAATTACAATATAATAACTGGCTATTCAAATGAAAAGTATGAAATTATTTTTGTTTTAGATACAGATCAACCTTGATAGTTCAAGGGTGGTGTCTAAATAGCTTGGCGCCTACAGGCGCCAAGCTATTTTGACGCCACCCTTGAACTATCATGGTCCATTCACATCCTGTCGTAGCACGTCTGGGGGTTTATGGGTTAACCCCTTCATGCATGCAGCTATCGACACTGTCACTTGTAAACGGTAGTTGTAGCTGCATGCACAAAGGCGGTTACAAATTTATGATCATAATCAGCTTAATTACATATGCTCAAATCACCGATAAGAAATCACCCAGCATAACATTACAAATTTCATGAGTTGTATCCTAGTCTATGATTATGGACCTTATCAATGTACAGCCGTAAGCTCCAAAATCACAGCCCAGCACACGATTGGTCATTATAATAAAATTCAAGTTCTGCTGCGTGGCCTGGGGCCGTAGAGAAGAAAAGATAATAAACCTTGAAAGTGGCTACGAATGCCTTTTACTAGTTTCATTGAGAGGCACAATCATGAGAAATGTTCAATGTATTGCACACTCGTCGGCCACCATGGTTAAAGTCATCACATGTGTTTTTTTTTCAGTCAGAAGTGCGTACAGTTGAAGAATCGAGAGAAAACTGCCCGTTATACAACATACCAGTGAAACGCCTTCAGATGTCTGATAAAAAGGTAAAGCATATCAAAAATATCAAACGTGAAAAAGAAGTAAAACTAAAAGACATGGGTCACAATAGGTAAAAACTCTACAACTAACCCACCTGCAATTTAAGTAGACCTAAGGACTTTCACCTTCACAAATGGTGGACATAGTGTGTTTTTTGAGATCGTAAATTCAACATCAAAGATTCCCTGTTGCAAAAGGGAAATGATTGCAAAGTTGTTTTAGCAAGAGGCATAGATCCTCATGAGCCCCCGCAACTGCGGGGGCTCATGAGGATCTATACCTCTTGTTGGGTGGTGTTCGATTTATCTCAGCAGTGATCTGGTTAAACCCATTGTGTATGCAGCCACCGGTACTGTGCTAGTGGTTGCATGCATAGAGGAGTGAAACATGGCCGCACGCTAAACTTGGTGCATGGGGACAATAGTTGCCTGTAAGTAAAAGCTCATAGGGCACAAGTCAGTCTGGGCACCACCGTCTGCGTGGACTTTGATGGCCGACGATGTCCCATGGACCAGTTCAGTGCTCACTGGGGCATGAACTTTCAAAAACGATCAAACAGCGTGTGGTTCATGAGTGACTGCTGAATTTTTAGGAATAAACATTCCAAAAGTCACAGTTTAAGGTGGCCATGAAATAGCTCGCAAAAAAGCGGTGAAGGATGGGAAACGATGCCGCCAATTTTTTTTTAAAATACCGCAACCAGATGTGAAGTCAATATAGACACTATTGCTACAAAAATTGGAATTTTTAAAAATATATTTTACAAAGGCAGAATGTGTGACAATGCAGCAAACAGTCTGTGACACCTGGTTGTCTCCCTTGAGAGCAGCAACAAGTGTGAGTGTAGATCTGAGATTATCAGATAACTTACAAGTAGTCTACATGAAGATAATATTCAAATTACAAATAGTACAAATGTGCAGGTTGTAACAAAAAGCATATGTTGTAGCCAAAATAAATGACATTTTATAAGTTATTGTTGACCGTGAATATACAGTAAACTAGTGCAATCGGCTGGGACAGAAAGGGTCAGTGCACAACTGATCTACGCAGATAAATAATATAATTATGTACATACAAATTTATCAAGATAATATGCAACCAAGATAATGCACCCAAGTAACTGGATGAAAACTCTACTACCGAGCAGATACACACAGCGGTGTCTGCACACAGTGGATCGATCAGCCGTTCAGAGATGCTAACTATCCGTTAGCTAATGTTACTTTGAAACGCCATCGTGTTTGGCAATAAGTAAGTATAAATTAATGCTCTGGCTGCCAGTCGCTCATTTTATTGCAGCGATTCCTGCAGGAATCATCGTAAGAAAAGTGCTACTGACAGCCAAAGTGTTAACTTTTTTCTAAAGCTATTTTTGTTTATACAACTGTACATGTATATTATTCATAAATATATGTTACTAAAGTATCATGCAGAGGAGATAAATTGTAGCCCTTTGACTGTCGATAGCGCTTTTAGTCGAGGTGATTCCTGCAGGAGTCACCTCGACCTAATGCGCAACTGACAGATAAAAGGATTTTTTTTTTTTTTACATATCTGAAAGCGCACATAGTGAATGGTTGCATTACAAATTAACACTCTAAACCATGGCACTAGTGGCATTAACTCATTCAGCCCGACGGCCGTGTTTCCCAAACTTTGGAGGTGTCATCTAATGACTATGCACCAGTTGCAGGAGATGGATCGACCATGATAATTCAAGGGCAGTGACAGATTAGCTTGGCGCCGACAGGTGCCAAGCTAATCTGGCACTACCCTTGAATTATCATGGTCAATCCATCTCCCGCTGTAGTGCGTCAGGGCTGAATGGGGTAACACCTTCCAGATGTGCTGCATTTGAGTATGTGGCATGAAGCCGTCTCAAATGAGTTAATCACTTTCTGTTGTACATGCAGCCACCTGTACTGTAAAGTGTTACCACGACTTCAAGAGTCCAACAAACAATGTCCTATTTTTTTGTGAAGGAGGAAGGTAAGGAACAAAAACAACTCAAGAAGTGAAGTGCGTCCTGTCCATGCTGTCTCAGATCAAAACGTTCTGCTGCTAGTGCTCACAATGTGGCTGGCAATGTTTCTACTTTCTAATATCGGGACTTTGATCATCCTGAACACACACCAGATGTAAAATTCGGGGCCAGTTGGGATGGGGCATTACAAAGGATATAGATAAAGAAGCAGGTAAACAAATCATGTGCACACAAAAAAAAAGAGTGGTTTTCGTAAAGAAGCCTTTTCTTATATTCTAGAACCCACTATGTCACTGCTGATTCTTTGGACATTCTATGATGTACTTGGTGTACTAAAGCATGTATACGATTTCTATTGAAAAAAAAAAAATTACCACCGCACAAAATATAAGTTCACAAACTGTTGAACAGGCCCACAAATCAGCATGTTAACTTGCACAGATATATGATGAAAAACACAACATTAACTCTTTGGCTGTCTGTTGCATTTTTTGTCATGACGATTCTTACTGGAATAATCATGATACAATTAAAGTGTTACTACTGGAATAATCATGATACAATTAAAGTTTTACTACTGACAGCCAAAGGGGTTAAAAAGCACATCGCACGATGGTTTTGCTATCTGGGATCGGAGGCGATTTTGTGGGCTGAAAGATTAATCGCTGATTAATAGCAGGAAGGTAGTGTCCAATTAGCTAGGTGCCTTTGTAGGTGCCAAGTTAATCAGACATTACCTGATAACAGTTGATTGAGCCATCTCTCTTTGAAGGGTGTCAAGACCTGATTAGATACAAAATGGCGGTGATCGTCAATCGCTTGCCTCCCACATTTTGCATGGTAGTAATGGCGTTTATTTATTTATTACATAGACCTAGAATATTGAAGGGTGATGCCAGAGTAGCTTGGTGCCTAGAGGCACCAAGCCATTTTGGTTTCGCCCTTGAATATTGCACGTCTATTGTTATTTTGAAGAGTTCTAAGCCTTCTACAGGACTGCCACGTTACAGGATGGTGCAGCAAATCAAACCCTCAGGGCTGTGGTCATGAAGGAGACTCTCCTTCTCACGCCCCTGTGATTTGGTTGGCTGGGAGTCCACCACTCCGCCTTCTGACTGGGTGAGCTGGGGGCCCTCTGCTGATGTCATGGTGACAGCACCGGTCTGCAGCACAGCCGGAGAATCGTGCACCTTCTGGTCGATTGTGACGTCACTCGTGTCACCCATCTGGAAATGGGCGTGAAGCCAAATCATACATTTGTAATGAGAATATGTGTGCACTTGCAGACATACACACACACGAGAGCGAGCGCATTGCCAGAAACAACATTATGTGCAAATACTTTGTGAGAGGTCACATTGGTTTCAGTCCTGGCTGGCAATGGCTTGTTGCCACCCTTGTTATCAGCACATTGATGTTGGATGACGTTGCGCATTGTTTGACTAGGGTTGGGGAAAATGCCCAATGCACAAAGGCCATTGGGCTGACGTCAGCCACCGTTGGCCTGTGTGCGGGCCAATGGCGGCCAACGTTGGCGTGATGGCCTTTGTGCCGCATTGGGTGCTTACATCATCATGCTTAAGCCTTCCTTTGGGAAGACTGAACATCCATTTTATATGTTCAGTTGTCAGCAACTGAACATGGCCTGACTCATATCTGTTTGAAGGCCTTTGGCTCCAAGGTGGGACCGCTGGGCTGAAATTACAGTTTTGGCGCTGCGAGTAGGATATGCTTAGTATGGTAAAATGACAGCTGTGGTCAGTTCACTCTCTGGTAGTTAAGGTTTTAACTCATTCAGCCCGGCGCACATATTTCCCAAATTTTGAAGGCATCATCTAACGACTATGCACCTGTTGCAGGAGGTGGATCGACCACAATAATTCAAGGGTAGTGCCAGATTTGCTTGGCACCAACAGGCGCCAAGCGAATCTGGCACTACCCTTGAATTATCATGGTCGACCCATCACCTGCTGTAGTGCGTCAGGGCTGAATGGGTTAAAGCAACAAGCATATCACATACCGTCATCTTTGAGCCATCTTCAGTTGTAGACGCATGAGTGATGTCACCACCATCTGCTGCCACTGTGGCTGTCTGTAGACACAAGAGAATTCAGAATGTGTAGTATAATATGTGCATGTTGGCATGCTTTCATTACGTGTACCAGTCATTTTCAATGTCATATTCATGACGTCTCTTTCGTGGAGAATCGCCTAACCCCTTTCAACAACATCTGTTAAAGAAAATGGAACTTACCCTCCCTCTCCTCCATTCCCCCGCCCCCCCCCCCCCCCCACCTCACACACACACACACACACACACACACACACACACACACACACACACACACACGCACACCGGCCCTGGTCACATTGTATGTTTTTTGGAAACTGGTGTTTTTCCAACCCCACCTTTGACGTTTTGAGAGCCCATACTATTGTGTTGTGGATTCATGTTTTAGAACACAAAAAAAGAAAAGATAAAATGGAAACTCCCCATGACATAATTATATATAACTGATCTGACCCATAGAGGCATAGTTTGGGTCACTGCTTTCCTTACCATTACAGCAGAACCTGTTGTGAGCAACTGCCACTGCATGAAAACAAGACAGGTGGTCTCTCAAGACAAGTCTTGCAGGGTAGAAAGTGCTACCTGTCATTAAAGACCACCACCTGACGGTCTTTAATGACAGGTAATCTCTCACAATGGTGGTCACTCGAAACCGGTTCTGTTGTCTTTAGTAGTAGTGGACTATATATATACACATGCACAGAGGCTCATGAAGATCTGCCTCAGTAGATGTACTGAAGGGCTTACAGAAAGGCGTATACAGTTAAACCTGTACCACCAAAGGGACTATAAAAACATGGTCACCTTAACCCATTTAAATCCGAGTCCCTCCAGCAGATGGATCGACCATGATAATTCAAGGGTAGTGCCAGATTAGCTTGGCGCCCTCAGGCGCCAAGCTAATCTGGCACTACCCTTGAATTATCATGGTCAATCCATCTCCTGCAACTGATACATAGTTGGGAAATATGGGAAATGGGACCTTGGGGCTGAAAGGGTTAGACAGAAAGGGTTAAACAGGTTTTCTCCTAACACAGTGGAAACGAAGTAAGAGAAAGAAGACCATGAGACCAACAATGGGTAATCTGCTTAGAAACAAAAAGGTCACTCTAACAGGTTTGACTGTAAGTTAGTACATGCGCACCTGCAGCTCCGTGGATGTTGGATCGGCGGTGGCGCTGCTGGCGTCTTCTGTTGCGTGCTTGTCAGCGCCATCCTTAGTCTTCTTCTTCTTCTTGTCCTTCTTCTTCTTAAATAGATCGAACGGCATCTGCAACATGAATCGATGAATGAATCAATCAATGAATCAAAAATCGTAAGATATATCAGACCAATCAGGGGTGGACGGTGTGAGTGGACGGTGGATGGTGTGAGTGGACGGTGTGAGTGGACGGTGTTCCAGTGGAAGAGTGGCCTGGTACAATAGGGATTAACCCATTTAGCCCCGAGACAGTGCAGCATGACAATTCAAGGGTAGTGTCAGATTAGCTTGGCAGCATCTGATGGTTTATGCCATATATTGGTTTGAATGCGGGATGTCTGGGATGTGTCAGTTCTTAAACTTGCAGAGCTAAATGACTTCCCTTATATAGAATGGAAGTCAATTAGGTCTGGGAGTTTACAAGCTAATGTCGGCGCCAAAGCTTATCTGGCACTACCTTTGAATTACCATGGTCGACCCATCTCCTGCAACTGGTGCATAGTCGTTAGGTCACATTGACACCTCCAAAAGTTCGGAAATACGGGTCTTGGGTTAACCCCTTCACTACTGAGACAAAATACTGAGACTACACCACTCTACTGCAAGAGGCATAGATCCTCATGAGCCCCCGCAATTGCGGGGGCTCATGAGGGTCTATGCCGCTCTTGCCGCAATCATTTTGCCGGTATCCATTGTTCACTGATGGGACGGCTGGAACTCGGCTTTCGTGCTGAATGTATAGGGCTCAAGACGTTCCCTGTGTTGCCTAGATACGTCGCCGCGTCAGCCGCCATCTTAAGGGGGATACCATAGTCTTAAGATAGTAGCGAAGTCGTGTTTCAAGACTTTTTTTTCTTCATGTTTCTTCCTCTTTGGAAACAAACAAAAACAGATTCTGGTTAGCGGTTTCCTGCGGCGATGGCACGACTTGCTGTTATTGCCAATAGCACGTCAGGACTTTTCTGGCCTTGCTTTGCTATCCTCACAAGATGGCCGCCATGACTAGCGTGATGACGTCAGCTTCCCGAGCCCTATACAGATTTTTAGACGTAAAATCAGTGACAGTAAGTGACAGTAAAGGGGTTGAACGGGTTCTTTAAAAACCGTCATGGTGCGGAAGTCGGCGCCCACCATTGGCCCACATGCGCTGACGTCAGCCCAATGACCTTTGCTCACTGAGAAGGTTGTGTGGTGTGTGTGTGGTGTGTGTGTGTGTGTGTGTGTGTGTGTGTGAAGGTCAAACCTGTATCACATGACCCTCAGGTGTTTTGATCACAAAACTGTGCCGCTGCTGCAGGTCTACAAGTTTGCGGGTTGGTCAGCCCTTCCACCTTCCTTACTCTTGAATTTGCCAGAGACATAGAGCCTCATAAGCCCCAGCAGCCACGGAGGCTTATAATGATACATGCCTTTATCAGTCACCCCGCACCCCCACCCTCCTTTGGCCACAAAAAAGACGTTTTATAATGTATATAATATACATCCTGCTAAGAGGTTACCTGTAATTAAAGACCATCATTCAGATGATGCCATCTGAATGATAGTATTTAACCTATTCAGCCCTGACGCACTACAGTGGAAGATGGGTCGACCATGATAATTCAAGGGTAGTGCCAGATTAGCTTGACGCCTGTCGGCGCCAAGCTAATCTGGCACTGCCCTTGAATTATCATGGTCCATCCATCTTCTGCAACAGGTGCATAGTCGTTAGATGACGCCTCCAAAATTTGGGAAATAAGTGCGTCGGGCTGAATGAGTTAATGATAGGTTACACTACCTGCCCCTCAAGACTTTTCTTGCGAGAGAACCTGTCCTTTATTGCCGCTTTTTCATCCAAGAATACTTACAAGTAATTATTTTTGATGAAGAAATTGACGGGTAAGCCTCCATCACACCATCCCCACAAAATGAAAAAAATAAAAAGAAAGAAATAAAAGAAAAACATGGCCTGACTAACATTGCTGGGGTTGAGGTTCTCCTGGTCTAGCTGACTGCTGTCAAGAGCCAAATCCTCGCCCGCGTCCCCGTCTATCAGAGGCTTGCTGTCCTGATCCAAGTTTTCTGTAACACACCATTTTAGAATCGGGTTATAAGTCGGTCTCTGAAAAAATGGTAACGGTCTCTTAGAGCTGATCAGCTGCCGGCTAAACTTTGAAGTGGTAACCGTCTGAACAATAGAAATCATCGCTTGTTACCCTTTGGCTGCTGGTAGGCTTTTTGTCAAGATGATTCCTGCAGGATGTCGGGACTATGTTGTTATTCCTGCGGGAATCATCGCGACACAAAAGGGCTACCGACACGGACAGCCAAAAGGGTTCAGTTAACCTATGTTTGCTCGTGCGTGTAGATTGTTTGTGGGTTTGTACTTCCTCAGTTCCAGTAACTACAAAATGTGAATTTGCATCAAACGCAATACATCATAAATTGAATGAACAAATGCCACTTAACCCTTCTAGCACCAAAGTCCCATTTCTCAAATTTGGGAGTCGAAGGTATTGCCAAATGACTATGTACCAGTTGCAGGAGATGGCTTGACCATGATAATTCATGGATTGACCATGATAATTCACGGTTAGTGCCAGATTAGTTTGGCGCCTGAATTTGGTCAATCCATGAATTATCACTACAGCAGAAGATGGGTCGACCATGATAATTCAAGGGTAGTGCCAGATTAGCTTGGCGCCTGTCGGCGCCAAGCTAATCTGGCACGACCCTTGAATTATCATGGTCAATCCATCTTCTGCTGTAGGGACTCGGGGCTAAATGGGTTAAGTTGCTATATTACAGTGGTTTGATTAAATTTAGTAACTGAAGGGTGAGCAATGTCATGAAACGGGCTCGCTAGAATACTGCTGATCGGGACTGAAAGGAACGGCCGCGGTGGAAAAAAAAACCCCACTATGTGTTTGAAATTCGTGCAATGTTTGACCTACTTCTGCTTTAGGATAACCTCTATTTGTCGTTTTCTTCACGCATGACTAAACCACTAATAGTCCAACACCCGCAATTTCTAGTAGGGGCAGAAGCTCGGTCAGCGAGAAACATCGATTCCTATGAACCCCTGCTGCTGCAGAAGTACATGTCAGTCTATGTCTCTCACACTGCGGACCTAGGCTATGGAATGGACTACCACAATCCTTGAGGGACATTGTCTGCATTGGCACCTTCAGGAGGCACATCAAGACCCACCTGTTCTTGACTTTTGCTAGGACTACTGTGCACCAGTTGTTCATGTCTTTTTTTTTTTTTTTTTGCGCCCTGAGCATGGAATGGATGCGCCGCATTACAAGCGGACATCATCATCATCATCATCATCATCAAGGTCTCAATGATCAGTCCTCTATTTGAATTCCCTCGAAGGGACATGGATTCACTTGAGCCCCTGCAGCAGCAGCTTATTTCTTCGTAGTTATACACCTCGCAAAAGAAAGATAAACCATACGTCCATTTTGAAAATTTCATAAATTGTGTCGTTTCTTTCTTTGTCAGTTTTTGTGTTGAGTATTGGGCTGCTGAAATTCCCCGCGTTGCCTAGCAGCGTCGGCGCGTCAGCCGCCATCTTATGAGGATACCATAGTCATGAGATAGTAGCGAAGTAGTGTTTCAGCACGTTTTTCTTCCTTTTTCTTCCTCTTTAGAAACAAACAAAAACAGATTCTGGTGAGCGGTTTAGTCTTTCATTGATAGCAAGACTTGTTGTTATTGCTTATAGTCCGTCAGGACTTTCCTGACATTACAAAAACAGCGATTCCCCTAGTAGTGAGCGCTAAGTCCAGTATCCTCACAAGATGGCCGCCACAACTGGCGTGATGGCGTCAGCTTCCCGAGCCCTATTTGTTTTCGGCATTTTAAACGCTTCCCTTTGCGCAAAAGGCCATCGGGCCGACGTCGGTTCGATGCCTTTTGCGCGGCATTGGGTTGGCAGTCACCTTTTCTTTAAAAAAAAAAAAGAAGTCTGGATCCTGTGTGTTGAGTATAGTGAGGGAGTTATGGGGGCTTGCTCACGCACAACTCAAATCAATCGGCCTAGCAACCTGTTGCACATTTCTGTAGGGGGTCGTGGGTGGGGGGCTCAAGTTATATAGGCCTACCACTCCAACATCTCATATGTCTTCCCCCTGCAAGAGGTTTTGACACCCAGAGCAGTGTCAGTCTGCAATCTCACACACAACTTCCAGGTACGATTCAACCCGATATAGGTGCGGTATGAACCCGCGAGGGAGAAAGCCATGGTGTTTTGCCCTAGGGCTGTGGCGACTAGAGCCCAATGCCCACACCGATCCAACGGGATCGCATGACTCTATACTTGGACAATTCACTGTGTGATGGACTGTGATTTTGGACAGAGACCAGCACACATTTACAAAGCCTGTACACGTGCTTCATGAAACCAGATGGGATGAACCATAACCCACAAAGTCCCTTCTATATGAGAGCTGTCCTCGCTGTCAATGGTCTCTACCTTTTGTCTTTGACCTGATTCTGATGTTGAATTATCTCCTATTGAAAAAGTCTCGCAGATCTGCCAATGCGTCATTCTATAAGGGGCGCAGGACATACGCGTCATTGATTTGTCAAACGTCATTTGTCATGGCGTAAGGTTTAGTTTTTATATTTTAATTTTATATTTTACGTGATATGAGTTTCACTTTCGCTTCATAGGCTTAAGAAAACGGTGACAAAACTAGAACTTCACGGTACAATTTCAGTCTTGCTGTAATTTGTTTGAAAGCAGGTTGACTTTACCTAGCTACATGATATTGTGACTAAGTACACGGGTCACCTGCATGATCTCCTGAAAGCGCGTCGATGCCGTGTGTGGGCGTGTTAGTGTGTGCGTGCGCGCGCGCTCCAAACATTTCCAAGAGTCGCATAGATCCTCATCCGCCTGGAGGGCGCATGAGAATCTATTCCTCCTGGAGATGCGCTCATGATTGTGTGTGTGTGTGTGTGTGTGTGTGTGTGTGTGTGTGTGTGTGTGTGAGAGAGAGAGAGAGAGAGAGAGAGAGAGAGAGAGAGAGAGAGAGAGAGAGAGAGAGAGAGAGAGAGAAATGACGTCATATTTAGAGTATTATGTCAGTGTCTGCGTGGTGACGAAGTTGCCTCTTTGACGTCACCGCCACTGTCTGACTTTCTCTAGAAGTAAAGGTTTTTTTTTAGTGTTGTAATTCTTTTCCGAAAAGATTTATTCATTTTTACTAAAGAAGTTGAAAGGATACAAAGCTGGCTAACGAACTCGTTCAATGTATTTCTCCAAGCTAGCTATACGCAAAAGTTTAAGTAAATATGACAAAAATTACGGACTCTAATCTGGGTCAACCGACTTCCTATAAAAGGTTGTTGATGTGTTCAATAAGACATCCAATTACAATATGCTCGGAGGCTCTCTTTGCCACCCACTTAAAAACGTATTTCGCCAAGTTTCAAGATTGTGTGTACAGAAATATCGGAGATTCTCTAGTTTACATACATACGCACACACATACATACATACGCACATACATACATACATACGCACATACATACAAATAGAAGGGACTTCAAAACGCGCAGTCAGCTCGTATGGCTTGCTCGACTGACAAGTGCGACATGCATCACCGAGTTATTGATTAATGGAAATGCTATCCGAGCTGCTGCTTGCATAATTATTTGTCTGCGGCATATTTGCATTGTATTTAGTATTGCGTTTTTGAATGACTCGAAGCGGCGTATCAAATGTTTAACCCACTTAGACCCAACGCACTGCTACAGGTGATGAATCGACCATGATAATTCAAGGGTAGTGCCAGATTAGCTTGGCGCCATGAGGCGCCAAGCTAATCTGGCACTATACCCTTGAATTATCATGGCCGGGCTCCTGCAACACATTGCAGGTTAGGTGGACACCTGCAGTATTTGGGAAATGCGGCCTTGGGATAATGCGTTAACCCGCTCAGCGCCGAGAAGATGTGAACACCCCCAGCAAAAGAAAAGTGAACACCAAAAACGTAAACAGGAGGTATAGATCCTCATGGGCCCCAGGACTGAGTTGCGGGGGCTTATGCAGATCTTTGCCGCCTGCTGACACCACTGTCGATCCATGTTCCTGGGACATCTAGGTTTTGTGAATCCATGTTCCTGGGACATCTAGGTTTCGTGAATCCATGTTCCTGGGACATTTAGGCTTTGTGAATCCATGTTTCTGGAACATCTAGGCTTATGAATCCATGCTCATGGAACATCTAGGCTTTGTGAATCCATGTTCCTGGAACATCTAGACTTTTTTTGGGCCACGAAGTAACGAGGCGGATTGCAGACACAGTCTGCGTCATCTGGCACTGAAGGGGTTAAAGAAGATAACAAATATGAGTGGGTCAGGAGACAGGTTGAGGTCGGGTTGGAGTGCGGGTGGGGGGGGGGGGGGAGGGGAGGGCGTAGGCAGGGTGCCCGGAGGATAATAAATAATCCGCGATGACCTCACTCTGCATTATCCAGGCAAAAAAGACCGGTTTGCGCCATATGGCATGTCCGTTGAAAGGGCCTGGTAAATCAAAGTGGCGCACTTGCAGTGCGACTGAATTGATCAGTGTTCGGGTCGTACTGCACATGCAATAGCCGTCCCTGCCCCTCGTATAACAAGAAAACACCTGTAGTGCCGCCGCGGACGCAAGGCAAATAAAGGACCTGATTTAACCCTGTTATCCCCAAGGTCCCATTTCTCAAATTTTGGAGGTGTTGCCTAATGACAAGGTGCCAGTTGCAGGAGATGGATTGACTTTGCTAATTCAAGGGTAGTGCCAGATTAGCTTGGCGCCTTTGGCGCCAAGCTAATCTGGCAGTACCCTTGAATTATCTATCATGGTCAATCTATCTCCTGCTGTAGGGACTCGGGGCTAGATTGGTTAAATATGCTCTCTTGCACTAGCATTCAGTCAAGAATTGCAATTATTTCGCAAAAGAGTTTTAAGTTTCTTTCTACTAAAATTTAATAAACTACGCTGTAATTGTCATTTCTAAGCGTGGAAAACTCCAACAAAGAAAGAAAGAAACGCGTTTAGAATGGGCAAGCACAACACAGCTGTGGTGTACGTTCTAAGCGTGTTTTGGCTTGGCATTTTCTAAGTTAGTATTTCAGCGCACAGTTAATGCACGCGCCTACATTTATTCAATACTTTTGGGTTACGCACAAGGCAACATGTGACAAAAAACAAACAAACTCGTGTACAATATGTTAGAACTCCACGCGTATGTGACTCACTCAGGTGTGCTGTCTGAGATTAAGCGAGACAGCACTCAGTAACCATACCCTTATCGCGCTATACTGTGGGTTGCTGACGCGGACATCACTATCTAGATATGCGATAAAACCGGTCGGGCGGTGTGATCGAAGGGATAGGGATTGACTCACCCTTTTTTTTTTTTTTGGTGGCGAAACACGTAAGCCAAAGGGGGCGTGCCAGTGTTAACACATTTGCGACGTCCTCAGCATCTGGATACGCGGCACCTGCCGAGTATCCGGATTCAGCACGTACAGAATGTGTTGACACCTTACCGCCAGTGGACCTGTATTATGTCAGTCTCTAAAACCATCATCATCATCGTCGATGTTTGCCGAGTGCGCGACTTCTCTGCCAAGCTCGTGGCGCAGAAATTCAACTACGCCATGGGAAATTGATCGCCAAATTAATTCAGCCATTTAAGAACAAGGATATAAATGTGGCCAGCAAGAACATAGAACTCCATGAACCCCCTGCTGAAGCGGGGGCCATGACGTTCTATGCCGCTAGCAACTATCAGCCCCCTGCTGAAGCGGGGGCCATGACGTTCTATGCCTCACTCTAGCAACTATCAGCCCCCTGCTGAAGCGGTGGCCATGACGTTCTATGCTGCTAGCAACTATCAGCCCCCTGCTGAAGCGGGGGCCATGACGTTCTGTGCCTCTAGCAACTATCAGCCCCCTGCTGAAGCGGTGGCCATGACGTTCTGTGCCGCTAGCAACTATCAGCCCCCTGCTGAAGCGGTGGCCATGACGTTCTATGCCTCACTCTAGCAACTATCAGCCCCCTGCTGAAGCGGTGGCCATGACGTTCTATGCCGCTAGCAACTATCAGCCCCCTGCTGAAGCGGTGGCCATGACGTTCTATGCCGCTAGCAACTATCAGCCCCCTGCTGAAGCGGTGGCCATGACGTTCTATGCCTCACTCTAGCAACTATCAGCCCCCTGCTGAAGCGGGGGCCATGACGTTCTGTGCCTCTAGCAACTATCAGCCCCCTGCTGAAGCGGGGGCCATGACGTTCTATGCCGCTAGCAACTATCAGCCCCCTGCTGAAGCGGTGGCCATGACGTTCTATGCCTCACTCTAGCAACTATCAGCCCCCTGCTGAAGCGGTGGCCATGACGTTCTATGCCGCTAGCAACTATCAGCCCCCTGCTGAAGCGGTGGTCATGACGTTCTATGCCGCTAGCAACTATCAGCCCCCTGCTGAAGCGATGGTCATGACGTTCTGTGCCTCTAGCAACTATCAGCCCCCTGCTGAAGCGATGGCCATGACGTTCTATGCCGCTAGCAACTATCAGCCCCCTGCTGAAGCGGGGGCCATGACGTTCTGTGCCTCTAGCAACTATCAGCCCCCTGCTGAAGCGGGGGCCATGACGTTCTATGCCGCTAGCAACTATCAGCCCCCTGCTGAAGCGGGGGCCATGACGTTCTTGGCCTCTAGCAACTATAAGCCCCCTGCTGAAGCGGGGGCCATGACGTTCTGTGCCTCTAGCAACTATCAGCCCCCTGCTGAAGCGATGGTCATGACGTTCTGTGCCTCTAGCAACTATCAGCCCCCTGCTGAAGCGATGGCCATGACGTTCTATGCCGCTAGCAACTATCAGCCCCCTGCTGAAGCGGTGGCCATGACGTTCTATGCCGCTAGCAACTATCAGCCCCCTGCTGAAGCGGGGGCCATGACGTTCTGTGCCTCTAGCAACTATCAGCCCCCTGCTGAAGCGGTGGCCATGACGTTCTATGCCGCTAGCAACTATCAGCCCCCTGCTGAAGCGGGGGCCATGACGTTCTGTGCCTCTAGCAACTATCAGCCCCCTGCTGAAGCGGTGGCCATGACGTTCTGTGCCTCTAGCAACTATCAGCCCCCTGCTGAAGCGGGGGCCATGACGTTCTGTGCCTCTAGCAACTATCAGCCCCCTGCTGAAGCGGGGGCCATGACGTTCTTGGCCTCTAGCAACTATCAGCCCCCTGCTGAAGCGGTGGCCATGACGTTCTATGCCGCTAGCAACTATAAGCCCCCTGCTGAAGCGGTGGCCATGACGTTCTATGCCTCACTCTAGCAACTATCAGCCCCCTGCTGAAGCGATGGCCATGACGTTCTGTGCCTCTAGCAACTATCAGCCCCCTGCTGAAGCGATGGCCATGACGTTCTGTGCCGCTAGCAACTATCAGCCCCCTGCTGAAGCGGGGGTCATGACGTTCTGTGCCTCTAGCAACTATCAGCCCCCTGCTGAAGCGATGGTCATGACGTTCTGTGCCTCTAGCAACTATCAGCCCCCTGCTGAAGCGGGGGCCATGACGTTCTGTGCCGCTAGCAACTATCAGCCCCCTGCTGAAGCGGGGGCCATGACGTTCTATGCTGCTAGCAACTATCAGCCCCCTGCTGAAGCGGGGGCCATGACGTTCTGTGCCTCTAGCAACTATCAGCCCCCTGCTGAAGCGGGGGCCATGACGTTCTATGCTGCTAGCAACTATCAGCCCCCTGCTGAAGCGGGGGCCATGACGTTCTGTGCCTCTAGCAACTATCAGCCCCCTGCTGAAGCGGGGGCCATGACGTTCTATGCTGCTAGCAACTATCAGCCCCCTGCTGAAGCGGTGGCCATGTTCTATGCCGCTAGCAACTATCAGCCCCCTGCTGAAGCGGGGGCCATGACGTTCTATGCCGCTAGCAACTATCAGCCCCCTGCTGAAGCGGGGGCCATGACGTTCTGTGCCTCTAGCAACTATCAGCCCCCTGCTGAAGCGGTGGCCATGACGTTCTATGCAGCTAGCAACTATCAGCCCCCTGCTGAAGCGGTGGCCATGACGTTCTATGCAGCTAGCAACTATCAGCCCCCTGCTGAAGCGGGGGCCATGACGTTCTGTGCCTCTAGCAACTATCAGCCCCCTGCTGAAGCGGGGGCCATGACGTTCTATGCTGCTAGCAACTATCAGCCCCCTGCTGAAGCGGTGGCCATGTTCTATGCCGCTAGCACTATCAGCCCCCTGCTGAAGCGGGGCCATGACTTCTATCCGCTAGCAACTATCAGCCCCCTGCTGAAGCGGGGCCATGACGTTCTGTGCCTCTAGCAACTATCAGCCCCCTGCTGAAGCGGGGGCCATGACGTTCTTGGCCTCTAGCAACTATCAGCCCCCTGCTGAAGCGGTGGCCATGACGTTCTATGCAGCTAGCAACTATCAGGACACGCATTTTTCCGTGAGGTCAAAGTTGTATATTCAAGACAATGCCGGCTTTGAATGCCAAAATTCACCAAATAAAACGTGTTCTCAATGCTTGCTCTGTCTTGACTAAGATTTTCCTACCCATCTTTTCACAACCCACGTGAGTAGGCATGTGTAACAGAATGAGTGTCGTTGCTGCGTTTTGCCCCGATATACGCAACACTGGCTGCATCATAGGGTAACTCTCCTACGTGGCAAGGGAGAAGAACAGGAGAAAAGTCTTACAACGTTCCAACTTCAAAATTTATACATTTTTTAACCTCCCCTTTAAACGCCTTGCTATGTAAAAAAAAAAAAAAAAAAAAAAAAAAAAAAAAAAACTCTTTATAAATAGTGGCCGCTTCTATCCTGTCCGCCAGGTGACCGTTATGGGCAGGTTTGACTGTATCTTAAAGGTTCAACCTGAGTGTTCGACGATTTCGTTCAAGAGACCGCTGATATGCTGTCTACTGGCTTACTTTGGACACAAAGTGGATCTAGCTCACTAGCTTGTTCTGCCCTCTAGGGTTTCGTTTATGATATCGGCCATTAAGCCATTAACCCTTTAGCCCCGAGTCCCTACAGCAGGAAATGGATTGACCATGATAATTCAAGGGTAGTGCCAGATTAGCTTGGCGCCTGAAGGCGCCAAGCTAATCTGGCACTACCCTTGAATTATCATGGTCAATTCATCTCCTGCAACTGGTGCATAGTCATTAGGCAACACTACCAAAATTTGAGAAATGGGACCTTGGGGTGATAGGGTTAACGAATTATAATTTTTTTCTTCGGTGGAAGGAGTGTGTTGCTCGCTGCGCGCGTCACGGCCAAGAAACTCGTCCACAAACGACGTGTAACGATGCACTGCCTTGAACCGTTCTGGTCCGCGTACAAGGCACAGGTCAGACTCAGTACTGCGCGCCTCGCAATATCGCCAAATCGAGCATAATCGGCCGCATTGACTGTTGTAATTGTTTGTTTGCTGGCCTGCCATCTGAAGAACTGGCTCGACTTCAGAGAATACTAAACAGTGCAGCTCGCGTCATCATCAGAAATCAAAAAAAAGATCACTGTGTGTCATCCTTGTTGTACCAACGTCACTGGCTTCCCATCAAAGCTAGGATTGAGTACAAGGTAGCTACTTTCCCCTTCCGTTATTTCGATGGTACACTGCCAGTATACCTTTCCAGTATGTTAACTACTTATCGATGGTACACACTGCTTCCCTACCTTTCCAGTATGTTAACTACTTATCGATGGTACACTGCCTCCCTACCTTTCCAGTATGTTAACTACTTATCGATGGTACACTGCCTCCCTACCTTTCCAGTATGTTAACTACTGACTTATCAAGCTTCCCGCACCTTACGTCGCTAGCAGTGAAAAACTTGTGAAAGTACCGAAAATAAATACAAAGTCCTTTGGTCAAAGGTCCTTTTGTTTCCAGACCCCAGTCATTTGGAATTCGCTTCCGAAGCATATTCATGATGCCCCGACAGTAATTTCGTTCAAAAGTCAGCTGAAAACACATCTTTTCCAGTCTCACTACTCTGTCTTACCAAATTTTAGCCTCTTTTCTGTTTCACAATAATATCATGATGATCCTGTGCCAGTCATTGTTGCGATGGTTGTCTGTGTTTTGGGTGTGTTTATGTGCTGTTAATTTTGGAATTTGTATTGTAATATTTGTATTTTGTGTTGTTGCTGTCTATTGATTTGTGTTTAGGTTTTAACTTTGATTTTCATTGTACAGCGCTTAGAGCCTGCACTGCAGGGAGTTTGCGCTTTATAAATAATTATAATTATTATTATTATAATTATTATTATTATTATTATTATTATTTATAACGGGGTCAGGTCCGTCCGCCGCTCATAAATCGACACTCAATGAGCAGCAAGTACACTGGCCGACGCCAGCCTCAACTGGCCCGCGCACAGCCGGCCGACGGTACTCGGGCCAGGTAAGGCTGGTGCCTGCCAGAGGACATTTTGTTTACTGGGTGGTGTTTTTATTTTTTCTTTTCTTTTTCTTTATACGCAAGCCTATGCAAGTTTAGCACCACAATAATGCGAGCCCCAAGAACACGGCTTGGCTGTATGGCTCCCACGTGACGCGATATAATGAGGACGCCATGACCTGTGTGTGAACAGAAGGCAGAAGCTGATGCAACGAGCTGTACGCGATCGTTTCACCTGTTAATAAGAATCAAAATGCCTCCCTGGACTGTAGGCGGTGCGGAGTGGACTCAGCTGTGAGGGAGAGGTCGTCATGTGACCGTACACTGACATCTGTCAGTCACTAACCCGTAAAATCCTGCCATGCAACACACCAGGATGTAGATCGACATGATAGTTCAAGGGTGGTGTCGGAATAGCTTGGCGCCTGTAGGCGCCAAGCTATTCCTACACCACCTTTGAACTATCATGGTCGATCTGTCTCCAGAACCGTTACAAAGGATATCAGGACGTAATGAGTTAACCGCCCCATATGTTTTGGTCTGCCGGCAAATAATTATTAATTTTGATAGAAGTGTGCAACAGGTTGCTTGTATGTCATTAGCAGTGAAGTTTCAGAACAACGCCACGCCGCACGAAGTGGTGACTTACGCGAATTTGGCGGCGACGCAGTTTTCAATAGTGACTGATCACTGCGGCTGTGTATAGTCACGTTTCTGAATAAAGTTACACACGAAGGAATAATTTACTCACACTTTGCGCGTTACCTAGGCAGTTGTATTAGTGACTAAGTCAGTACGGACGTGCAAGATAACGTTACACACGAAGGAATAAATTACGCAAAAGTTCTTTCGCGCTACTTATGCACTTTTATTAGGGACTGCCGGCTCAGTAGACTGAAATGTGTACCCCAGTGGCAGAATGTCTTCGGGCCCACTACGGCTCAGTGGCCGGCCCGCGCACGGCTGTGCGCGGGCCCACTGAGGCGTCATGGGCCCAATGACCATTGCTTACTGGGTAGACACACTTTAGTAAAGTCACACTGGAAGGGATCATTTAACGCAAACTTCGTGGGCTACGCATTCGTGGGTTACGAAATTGTATTTGTGCCTGATCGGTAGAGATTGTAGATTCTGTATGTATAGTGTTACCAGCGTGTTCACATGGGAGGGAATCGAAGTTCTGGCAAAGAGTTGCGTGCCCCTGACTTAGAGCGTCAGCAGGATACTTAGTATCCTATTGGAACTATTAGTCAGGGGCACACAACTCGTGCCACAACTTTGATTCCTTCCCTCTGTGGTGTTTGACGCTGGTCGTGGTCAAGATGACGCTGGTGGTGACGAAAGTGCGGACAGGGCGGGGGTAAAGTGGAACCATGTAGGGACTATAATTAATCCTGTCATTACCAGCGGCTAGAATTGCGGCCTTATCTCATAATCATAATTACGTCAAACATTGCACGGACTTTAAACATACCGTGGGGATTCATGATCCATCTCGCTCCATCGGCAAAAGCCGTATATCCACATAAGCCCCCGGAGCCGCAGGGGCACATGAGAATATACGCCTGTTGCTCGCAGGAAGTCGCCTCATTGACTTCCTTAGTTTGACTGAGGTACCTGAGGTATTAACAGTAGGCCACAGGGACGCAGGCCGCACTGCTCGGGGCGACCCAGCCCCTTTAGTCTTTAGTGTAAAGGGCGCAACCTATTGTCTTTCATTACTATAAAGAGGCTCAAGCCACTGTAGTTGGCCTGATTCTGAATAACTCATACTGACGTACACGTATTTTGAACTTTTAACACCTAATACCCCCCTCTTTCAGACGCACGCGAATATGAATGAAAACATAAGGGATATAAGTTCATGAGCCCCCTTATCTATGGGGCCTCATTAGCATCTACGACATCTGTCAGATGAATATTTGTTGTTCGGCAATGAAAGAGACTGAAACGAAACCATGGCTGCCGTGCATTGCTTTGAAACCAATATATTATAATGCTTAACCCATTCAGCCCTAACGCATTGCAGCAGGAGATGGGTCGACCATGATAATTCAAGGGTAGTGCCAGATTAGATTGGCGCCTGTCGGCGCCAAGCTAACCTGGCACTGCCCTTGAATTATCATGGTCGATCCATCTCCTGCAACTGGTGCATAGTCATTAGATGACACCTCCACAATTTGGGAAATACGGCCGTCGGGCTGATTGAGTTAACAGTATCATTTAGAATTGAACAGTACTACCTGTCGTGTAAAAAGGCACATGATAAAAATAGTCAAGTATGTTAGTGTGTCAGTAAAAAAACAAAACAACAACAACAACAAAAAATCCCCACAACAACAACAACAACAAAAAATCCCCACAACAACAACAACAACAACAAATCCCCACAACAACAACTGAAGGTAAAGCGTTTGCCTTGGCCCAATCATCCCTCATACATTGATACATTTGCACAAACTAGAAGGCAGATCGACTTTGCTAGTTCAAGGATGGTGTCAGAATTGCATGGCGCCTCTGCGTGCCAAGCTATTCTGGCATCACCGTTGAACTAACATAGTCGATCTGGTCTTCTAAACTGTAATGCAGTCCCTAAAAGACACCACTCAGATCTGGGCCTTTAGGACAGCTCAATATGTTAATTTATATCTGAGACACTGTCTAACTCCGTCTCACCAAAGCAGTTAGATGCCCAGGTCTATAGCAATACATACAAAGTAAAAGTAACTGTGGTATATGCATATTATCACACAGTGTGGTATATGAATATTATTACACAGTGTGGTATATGAATATTATTACACAGTGTGGTATATAAATATTATTACACAGTGTGGTATATGAATATTATCACACAGTGTGGTATATGAATATTATTACACAGTGTGGTATATGAATATTATTACACAGTGTGGTATGTGAATACATAAACACACCATGCCCTGTGACTGGCGGGTATGAATGGTGCCACGTGCAAGGTTAGTAGTAAAGCTGGGAAGCTGTTAGAAGCCCTGGGAGTCACAACAAACAATATCAACTCAAACAAAAGCATTCCCGCTGGAAAGCGATGTACAGATAAATAAATCTACATTTGCTGACTACCCTACCATCATCGTTCCAAAAGAGTAAACTCAAAAGCTGGGTTCTAAAGATAAATACATCTACAAACAGCGATTGCATGCGTGTGCACACACCTGAGAATGCCCAATAATACTGAAGCCGTTATGATAGCTCAGGTACAGTGAATGATGGGTGTGCTTCCCAGGGTAGGTGAATGCCCCGAATGCCCCTGACACCACCCGATTGGTCAGCACTGGGTAGGTTTCCCAGGGTTATGTGTATGTACCCAAACCGTGTAGGTTGCTATAGATGCGCCCATCACCGTCAGCAAAGCCGGGTAGATAGCGTCGGGTGCCCCCACACCACGTCCAAGCCACGCCCCGCTACGCTACACTGGACTGACCCCAAGCGCCGTCCGCTGACAGCTGGCGCGAGGAGGCGATGGTCCGGGACGCCTGAGTAGAGTAGGTCACCGTGCTCACCCTCACCGCCTCGCCTGACTCTCCAGCAGCCAGGCCTCGGACATTGTCCTCTTGGTCACCGTGCCGGGACCACCGGCTGCCGGAGACACACCCTGATTCCAAAGGACCACCCGACGTCACAAGTTTGGCGGTGTCTTCTTGGTCCCTGTACCGAGAATACCAGCTATTCTCCTTGCTGACGCTGGGAATGTATGAGGCCTCCAGAGACTGCTGTTTGCTCTCACTGCTGAGTGATTTCTGTTGGGACTGCAAGGCCATGGGGTCTAACAGTACCCCGCTGCTCTGACTGTCAGCAGATAATGACCGCTTATTTTGCAGCGTGGCCTGAAGAGAATCCTCCACGGAAAGCTGTCTGTTTTCACCGCTTGTAAAGTCCTGTTGGTGCGGGAGATGTGACTGGACGCTGTTTGCAGTCTCCCAGCTTTGCCACTCAGAAAATGATGACGACCCTCTAGTCTGAAGCGTGGCCTGACAAGTACCATCCACAGAGAGTTGTCGGATTTCGTTGCTTTTGAAGCTCTGTAATTGTTGGAGCTGAATCGACTCAGAAACGTCTACAGCCTCACTGCTTCGCCAGTCAGACAACGATGACGATCCTCTATTCTGCAACGTTGCCGGAGAAATAACGTCCAAAGAGAGCTGCCTGCTTTCATTGCCACTATAGCTCAGCTTGGTGTGGAGCTGGACTGAGCTGGAAATGTCACCAGTCTCGGTGCTTTGCCAGTCGGAGGACGATGACGATCTTCTAGTCTGCAGCGTAGCGTCAGGCGCGGTCTGCACGGAGAGCTGTTTGCCTTCACTGCTTGTAAAGTCCCGCTGGAGAGAATCAGACACACATATTGCCTCAGTGCTTTGCCAGTCAGAGGATGTTGACTGGCCACTCAGCAGAGTGTTTCCTGAGGCCTGAATTTCTTCGTCTGGATGTTTCGCCACTATGTGCTGGAATTCAGTATTGCTGGTATGCACACTGGCGGCAGAGGATGGTTGTACGAACTGCTCATTGGCCTCAGGCACTCCCTCTAGAGAACGTTGTCTGTCCTCATTCTCAGCAAAAGCCCGGGAAGTATCCTTGGCTAAGGCGGACAAACGGTCAATATCCACGGCGGTTTTGTGCATGGAATTGTCTCCATTGTCACTGCTTAAAATCATCGTTTGGAACCCAGAAATGACTGACCGCAAGCTCTCTGTATCACACAGCTGGACTTTCTGTACACTTATTTCAGCTGATTCGTCCATAGACCGGTGTTCACTTTCAGTGCTCAAACACGGCTGTCGGTAACCAATGCTGCTGTTTAGCAAACTGGGCGAAGATGATGACTGAATGATGTTCTCAGTAGAATCAGACGTCCCCTCCACGAATCTCTGCCCATCTTCACTGCACACTGTGGTTCCTTGGACCTTTGTGCCCATCTCTTGTGACGACGAAGACGATTGGACGATCTCTGATAGGATATCATTGGCTTCCTCAAACGAACGTTCGCCATCTTCGTCGCTGACAAACGTTTGCTGAAGCAAGGCGACTGGAGAAGATCTGAAGGTAATTTCTCCAGTGGTTTCAAAATCATCTGAAGTGTCGAGGGAATGTTGCTCATCTTCAGTGTTAAGGACGGTCTGTTGAAGCTCCACACATTCATTGTGCAAGGTGCGCATTTGGTAGATCTCGTTTGTGGTATCGGTGAAGCTATTAACGAAACGCTCTTCATCCTCAGTGCTGGCAAACGTCTGCTGAACCTCGTCACTGGACGTTTGTAAATCAGTCGTAGGTGTGATGATGTCAGCAGTGGCTTCAGGTTTTTGTCCTCTGGACTGGCCTTCTTCTTCATTGTCAGGTTCGAACTCCACACCAATTTGCAGGTTAACTGAAGAGGACATTTGCATGATCTCCTCGGTGGATTGACACGTTCCCTCCATGAAGCGTTGTTCATCCTCGATGCTGTATGATGTGTCCTGGGCGTCATGGAGGTCCTTGCTATCTCGGTACACTTGCTTATGTTCAACGCCAGCTTTAACGTGCTGAAACTCGTCGCCTCTTTGCCAGGCAGCTGATGCGGACATAGCGGGTATCGCTTCGGTGGCTTCCGATGTTCCCTCAACAAAACGTTGTTCGTCCTCAATGCTTACTAAAGTCTCCTGGAGCTCTTCACTGTCGGTTGCATCTTGGGAATGTTGCCCATCGTCTTCCTCAGATGCGGTCCGTTCAAACTGGACACCGCCCAGCAGGGCAGCAGAAGGGGACATCTGGATGGTCTCTCCCGTGGTTTGCCACCTTTTTTCTGCAGAGTGTTGTTCGTCCTCACATCTGACATCACGACTTTGAAACTCAACGCTTGCTGCATTGAAACCCGATGTGGAAGATTGCTCGATGATCTCGTCTGTGGTTTCAAGTTCTTCTTTTCGAGACTGTTGGTCTCCTTCATTTTCAGACACGGCATGCACATACTCCACAGTACTGTTGTGCAAGGCTGCCGATGAAGATCTCTGGATGATTGCCTCAGATTCTTCAGTCATTCCGTCAGTGAGGCGCTGCTCATCGTCCTGAAGCTCAGGACGGTCGGCACTATCTTGGGACTCGTATTCACCTTCATTGCCAGGCACGATCTTGTCAAACTCGACCCCTCTATGCAAGGTGGCTGAGAAAGACACCTGGGTGATCTCTTCTCTGGTAGCAGACATTCCGGTGAGGAAACGTTGTTCGGCCTCACAGCCGGCGTCTGCGTGTGGAGACTCGACACCTGCATTATGCAACACATCAGTGGAAGATGGCTTGACAGTGTCTTCCGTTCCAAGATCTCCTTCTTGGCACTGGTGTTCATCGACGCTATCAGCTAGGATCTGTTCAAACCCGCCATCACTTTGCGAGGCGGCTGAAGAGGATCTCTGTACATTCTCAGTCCCTTCAGAGGTTCCCTGAATGACCCGTTGCTCATTTTTAGCCGTGGCAAGACTGTCGTCCAGCTGTGGGCGGTGTTGCTCGTCTTCGCTGTCAAGTGCTGTCTGTTGGAGCGGAACACCCCGTTGAAATGCATCTGAAGAAGACATTTGCATCATATCTTCGGTAGCTTCAGATGACATATCATCCACGGCGGTGTTGGGAGTGGAACCGTCTCCACCGTCACTGCTGAAAATCATCGTTTGGAACCCAGAAATGACTGACTGCAAGCTCTCTGTATCACACAGCTGGACTTTCTGTACACTTATTTCAGCTGATTCGTCCATAGACCGGTGTTCACTTTCAGTGCTCAAACACGGCTGTCGGTAACCAATGCTGCTGTTTAGCAAACTGGGTGAAGATGATGACTGAATGATGTTCTCAGTAAAATCAGAAGTCCCCTCCACGAATCTGTGCCCATCTTCACTGCACACTGTGGTTCCTTGGACCTTTGTGCCCATCTCTTGTGACGACGAAGACGACTGGACGATCTCTGATAGGATATCATTGGTTTCCTCAAACGAACGTTCGCCATCTTCGTCGCTGACAAACGTTTGCTGAAGCAATACGACTGGAGAAGATCTGAAGGTGATTTCTCCAGTGGTTTTAAAATCATCTGAAGTGTCGAGGGAATGTTGCTCATCTTCAGTGTCCAGGACGGTCTGTTGAAGCTCCACACATTCATTGTGCAAGGTGCGCATTTGGTAGATCTCGTTTGTGGCATCGGTGAAGCTATTAACGAAACGTTCTTCATCCTCAGTGCTGGCAAACGTCTGCTGAACCTCGTCACTGGACGTTTGTAACTCAGTCGTAGGTGTGATGATGTCAGCAGTGGCTTCAGGTTTTTGTCCTCTGGACTGGCCTTCTTCTTCATTGTCAGGTTCGAACTCCGCACAAATTTGCAGGTTAACTGAAGAGGACATTTGCGTGATCTCCTCGGTGGATTGATACGTTCCCTCCATGAAGCGTTGTTCATCCTCGATGCTGTATGATGTGTCCTGGGCGTCATGGAGGTCCTTGCTATCTCGGTACACTTGCTTATGTTCAATGCCAGCTTTAACGTGCTGAAACTCGTCGCCTCTTTGCCAGGCAGCTGATGCGGACATCGCGGGTATCGCTTCGGTGGCTTCCGATGTTCCCTCAACAAAACGTTCTTCGACCTCAATGCTGACTAAAGGACCCTGGAGCTCTTCACTGTCGGTTACATCTTGGGAATGTTGCCCATCGTCTTCCTCAGATGCGGTCCGTTCAAACTGGACACCGCCCAGCAGGGCAGCAGAAGGGGACATCTGCATGGTCTCTTCCGTGGTTTGCCACCTTTTTTCTGCAGAGTGTTGTTCGTCCTCACATCTGACATCACGACTTTGAAACTCAACGCTTGCTGCATTCAAACCCGATGTGGAAGATTGCACGATGATCTCGTCTGTGGTTTTAAGTTCTTCTTCTCGAGACTGTTGGTCTCCTTCATTTTCAGACACGGCATGCACATACTCCACAGTACTGTTGTGCAAGGCTGCCGATGAAGATCTCTGGATGATTGCCTCAGATTCTTCAGTCATTCTGTCAGTGAGGCGCTGCTCATCGTCCTGAAGCTCAGGACGGTCGGCACTATCTTGGGACTCGTATTCACCTTCATTGCCAGACACGATCTTGTCAAACTCGACCCCTCTATGCAAGGTGGCTGAGAAAGACACCTGGGTGATCTCTTCTCTGGTAGCAGACATTCGGGCGAGGAAACGTTGTTCGGCCTCACAGCCGGCGTCTGCGTGTGGAGACTCGACACCTGCATTATGCAACACATCAGTGGAAGATGGCTTGACAGTGTCTTCCGTTCCAAGATCTCCTTCTTGGCACTGGTGTTCATCGACGCTATCAGCTAGGATCGGTTCAAACCCGACATCACTTAGCGAGGTGGCTGAAGAGGATCTCTGTATGTTATCAGGGCCATCAGACGTTTTCTCTCGGACCTGTTGCTCATTTTCGGCAGTGGCAAGAGTCTCGTCCAGCTGTGGGTGGTCTGTGTCGCTGCGGGCATGTTGCTGGTCATCATTGTCAAAGAAAATCTGTTCGAGCTGTGGGTGGTCCGTGTCGCTATGGGCGTGTTGCTCGTCATCATTGTCAAGCGCAGTCTGTTCGAGCTGAACACTGCGTTGCAATGTATCTGAAGAAGACATCTGGATCATATCTTCAGTGGATTCAAATGTCTCCTCCACAAAACGCCGTTTATCGTCGCCACTGACAAACTGGGCACTGGCGTTCAGCGTGCGCGCTGTAGAGGGTGTCTCAACATCTTCATCATTTGTATTTAGGAAATACTCATTATCGCAACTGACACCTGTGAAGTTAACCTCAGCACTAGTTACCTTCAACAGAATTTCTTCTTGGTCATGTTGCTGATCTTCATTGCCAACATCTGTGTGTGTGCTGTCGACAGTGCCGGCTTCCAAAGCAGAAGACGCTATTGATTGAACATCATGTTCAGGTTTACACTGCTGCCCAGTGTCACTGCTAGCCAGCGCCCTGTAGAGATCGTCACTACTGTCCTGTAGCCGACTGGAAGAGAGCGTTTGAGCAGCGTCCTCTGACAGTTCAGGAGTATCCTCTAGGATATGTTGTTCAACCTCACTGCTGATGAAGAACTGTTTATACTGTGACGTAGCGAACTGTGATGTCATGTCCCCGCTCTCCCACTCAAAGGACGAGGACCGCATCGTGGCCTCGGAAATTTCGTCCAAAGAGCGCTGTCTGTAATCGCTGCTGCCAAAGTTCTCTTGCAGCTCTGACGATTCAGAAATGTCGTGCGCGCCCCTCTGTTGCCAATCAGAGGATTGATGGATAACATTTTGCAGATCGTCTCTGAAAGGTTCCGAGTCGCTAGGCTGTGATCCCTCTTCGTGCTGATTTTCCGCGATGTTTGCAGACGTTCCCTCCAGGAAGTACTCGTTACTGCTGACAGAAGTGTGTTCCAACCGCTGGTTCATTGACTGAGTAGCGGACACGCTTGTCTGCCAATCCGAAATGTACGGCTCTGAAGTGGGAAACACAGAGTCGGCTTCCAGCGCACCTTGTTCGTCATCAGTACGGGCACAGGCTTCTGAAGACTCCGGAGGCATGGCGTCGTCAATGGTCTCCTCCATTTGGTTTGCGGAGACCAATGAGGACTGCGTGTCTTGACGATCGTCTACATTGGCATCGGCCAGGTAATGTCCTCCGTCTTTGATGATGATTTGTTGCAGCTGCAGTGGCTCCGAGTCTATCAGTAACTCAATGCTCTCTCTGTCGGCTGTGGACGGCTTCTGGAAGACGGCTTCCAAATTTCCGGCCAAGTAGCTGCGCACGTCGTCACTGCTGTCAAAGCTTTGTTGTGGTGGCGGTGACTCCTGGGAAGGCATCGCACGTGTCGGTTCTCTGTACACGTGGTCGGATGACAACTGCAGTTCCGCCACTTGAGGTTGTTCTTGGTAGCTTTGCGCAGCTTCACTGACTTGAGGTTGTTCTTGGTAGCTTTGCGCAGCTTCACTGACTTGAGGTTGTTCTTGGTAGCTTTGCGCAGCTTCACTGACTTGAGGTTGTTTTTGGTAGCTTTGCGCAGCTTCACTGACTTGAGGTTGTTCTTGGTAGCTTTGAGCTTCACTGACTTGAGGTTGTTTTTGGTAGCTTTGCACAGCTTCACTGACTTGAGGTTGTTCTTGGTAGCTTTGCGCAGCTTCACTGACTTGAGGTTGTTCTTGGTAGCTTTGCGCAGCTTCACTGTAGACAAGAGTCTGTTCGGCGCTCAAAATGTCGATCGAGACTATTCCATGCAGGGGGCTTTGTGTCTGCACTGAGCCTGCGGGTGTCACGGACAGAATCTTCTGGCCATATTCAGAGCTAACGTATTGTGCTTGCAATGTATCTGCACTAGATGCCTGAATCAACTCTGTTTCTCCAATGGCGTCTGGAGTCCCAAGAGTGCCGATGACGTTATCGCGCGAGCTAGGGTGTACTTTCCCTTCGTCTTCATCCGCGCTCTGTATTTTGGATATGACTCTTGAAGTGTCTGTGTCGTCGTCACTGTCCTCAGCGTAGCTTTGCTCAGTACCCATCGACAAGTCTGCCACACTTTCTGGAGCCTCGGCTCCTTTTTCCTGAGTCTCAAAACCATGAAACACTTTTCCACTCGCATACAGAGCTGAGGCATCGCCATTTTGTGCAGCGACGAACAGAGAGGCAGAGATGGCATGCTGCATCTTCTCTCCAGTGTCAGCTTGCAGAAGTTCCACACCTAAAACGGGCTCCGATTCAAACAACCCGTCATTACTGACATCAGCGATAGAGTGTTCAGCACCCAGTGAGAACTCAGAGGTATTAGGAGCATATGTTTCCTCTTCTGTGTTGTCTTCATGAACGTCACCAGGTTCACGTGAGATGTCTAACTCATCTATACTGTCACCAGGTTCACGTGAGATGTCTAACTCATCTATACTGTCGCACACTTGCGCAGTAACATTCTGTGTCTTGTAGGATCCAGGAATTGTCTCCATTGCATCGTCTTCATTTTGGCGTTCTTTGCCAAGGTCTTCTTGCCACATGAAGGTCTCTCTTCCCATCAAAACATCAGAGGAAAGAGTGTCAGTCTTTCTAGCGACCCATACAGAGGCAGAGGTACTGGAAAGAGCTTTCTGCGCTAACTCAGCTCTACTGTACTGCATTTGATATGAATGTGTATCGCGTTGTGACGTGTCATCTGTGCCCTCTGCCGTAGTGCTGTACAAAGCATCAGAGTCTGCAGTCTCCGGCGTTGCCCCCCATGTACTTCGCCCGTCCGTCATGCTCTTGTCTTCAAGTTCAAATGAACTTTCCACAGAAACAGGCTTCTCTGCTTGCTGAGTGTGCGGGCCGTCTTGCGAGCTACTCTCCGTCTGATCTGAACGTTCTTGCGTTGTGTGGACTGCTGCAGCTGCACGATCAACACCGCCGTCAACAGCATGGCTGGATCCAACCATTTCGGTGTTGTCATCTTCTGAAGTCACGTGATCACTTTCCTTGTCAGAGCACAGGTCACTGTCATCATCACCATCCTCGCCGTCTCCCGTGTTCTGATCATCCACCTCCCCTTCCTGGGTGTCGTTCTTTGCCTTTCTCTGTTTCTTCCTTCTCAGACGTTTCTCCACGGATGAATAGGCTCCCTTGGCTACCGTCACCATCTTGTCCATCCATGACGCAGAATTTGGGTTATTGTACGAAGGCTGAGCGTTGAGAGCGTTTGTAGTCTGGACTGTGTAAAGCTCTGCTTCCAAATTCTCATCTATAGTGCCATCTTTCGCAGAGCGGCCATCAGACTGAAGTCCTTCACTGTCTTCACGTGACATGCGCAGTTCATAACCTTCAGCTGTCTCTTGCACTGTATCAGCTTCAGTCCCTACGAGAAAACTAACTTTTGATCTGCCGTCACGAGTGCGCGATTCTGTCTGATCGTCTGGCTGTGAGCTATCTGAGAAGAGTGTGGCATGCTCCGCAGACTCGGAGTGCGATTTGACGGCTCTGTAGGCGGTTTCCGTGCTAACGGCAAACGCTCTGTGACTGTCTGCACTGCTGAACTGGCGGACAGAGAGAGGCTTTTCCACTGCAAGGAAGTAATCGCTAGACTCTGATTCGCCATACACGGTCTCTGTGGTATTTTCGAGTTCAGCTTCGCCGTTTTCATAACTTGCCTGTCGTGAAGTGTACTTTCCCTCCAACCAGAGTGAGTCCTCTGTCACTTCTGATTCTCCATCCTCATTCTCTGCGCTGTCAGTGTATGACTTGGCAGTTACCTTGATTTCTAACGGTTCTTGAAGATCGTTCATGAACTCCTCTGTGGGAGAAGGCTGCTCTGTCAACTGAAGCGGTTTGTCCAGTGGGGAAGTTTTATACTGCATAAAAGGAGAAGCTTCTTCTCCGAAAGCGTAGCCGTCCTCAGTTGCCAGTGGTGGCTCCTGGTCGTCTGGCGAACTCTGGTCCTGATAACTGTTATCCCCGACTACAGACTCACTGCTCCACGAAGCATCAGACCGATCTGACTGAGCCAGAGCCTCGATGGAGGCAGTGGATAGGTGGTGAGTCGCTTTCTGTTTGCCAGATATGTTCAGCCACGTCGAGGATGTCCTTGTTTCTCCAGACTGTGTCCCTTCCGCGTCCATGAAATCCGCTGTTTCTTCTGAAGACCATGGAGTAATGCGTGCAGAAGGATCTTTATCAGTTCCTTCATTGCCTTCTGAGTTGTCTTCAAAAACTGTGTCGTCACAAGATTCTGGTGCCAAGTCATCTGGGTAGTCTTCGTCAACAGTACCAGCGGACTCGAGACTCACGCAAAGAAGAGGAAGGGGCCCCGACTCAGATGTCAGAGCAACCGATCTTTGCAGCTGATGTTTCGTCGTTGATACACCAGTAGCCTCGTGCGAAGTAAGTGTTTCGAGATAAGTCTCATCATTGTCTGCAGTCGACGTGTCTACAGAATGTCCTTCGTGGAATCTGACAGCAGGCTTCATGCCGGGCGGCGATTGTGTGTGTTCAGAATGCTCATCTTCGCTGTCCGAGCTCTCACTGTAATCACTGTCATCTGACACGTCCTCGTTCAGTTCCTGCTCCAGTCTTGCCGTGTGCTCACCTACAGTTCCGTCTGCTTTGGATTTTTTCTGTCTTCTCCTCATTCTTTTCTCAAGAGAGCTGTAAGCATGTCGAGCTTTCGTAAGAGCTTTGTCCATCCAGAATGCAGAGTCCGGTTTTTGAGTTTCCACTTCTTCCCTGTTTTGTGGCGGCTTGTCGTCTGCTTCGTGCACATCGCCTTCTTCTGGGACGTCAGTGGTATTCACAGAGGGTGGTGTATCGGCAGTGCTATCTTCCGGAGAGGTCTGATATTGAACTGGCGAGGTGTCAAAAGATGACACGCTGCGATTTTCAATCTCATCGATTGATGAAGAGAAGCCATGTTGCATGGCACGCTCGATCTCGGCAGCCGCCTCGTTCTCAAAGGTGACGAGAGTGATGGAGTCGACTGAGCGCGAGAAAGAACCGCCCATGTCAATGCTACTGCACGAAGAGTCCTTAGAGTACTGCTGCTGTGATGACATGACACGAGTCGCACGTGCTGCCTCTTCTGAAGCAAGTTCTCGGTCTTCTCTGTCAGTGGAGTATTGGAGGCCGTAATTCACAGTCAGTTCCTCTTCTTCTTTGGAGACAGCGAAGTTTCTCACATTTGTGAAGAGTGTGTCCACAGATTGTGCGATAACTGTGGAGAGTGTCACATCGCTGGGGGCTCCTGCAGGTTCTGCTACCCCTGTCTGCTCAACGTCTACTTGCCAATGTGGATCTTTCTCAGTACTTTGCTCTGTCGCGTCTTGAGCGGTTGTGTTTAACTCTATTATGCCAACCTGGTCTTGTGACCACGCGTTTCTCTGATCAGACTCTGTGAAAATGCTGAGATCTTCGATGTCACTGTGTCCTAAACTTTCCTGCAGCTCATCAACGCTGGACACGCCCGCTGAAATCGACGGAAATGTTCTCTGAGTTTGCGACTGATCGCTCACATCCAATTCGTAGTGCTGACAAATGCCTGCTGTAGATGTTTCGTCATGTATCTTCTTACACAGGCTGTCGATTGTATCCATTGTTTCGTCAGGAGAGAAATCTTCGCTTGCGGCATCTGAATTTTGCCGAAGGGCATAACTTTGTTCGTCAAGGACAGTGGCAGTGCCAGCGTCACTTTGTTTGTGTGTGAATGATACAGATTGAAGTCCTGCCCAAACAGGAGTAGAACTCTCAGTCTCGAAGTATCTGACGGTGTTTTTGTTTTCGTCTGACACTTTCATTTCAGCAGCCTCGCTCGTATCGACATGCTCCGACTCCAGCCAGCTCTGGTTCTCTTCAGCTTCTCGCAGTCTGGCCGTCATCTCAGCTGAAGAGAGTATTGACGTCACAAGGTCAGAGGCCACGCTGTGCAGGCGAGTTTCTCTTTGTTCCTCGTGCACTTTTTGAATTACAGCATCGAGATTGCTTGCGTCGAGTTCTGATTGTGACACACGACGTGTCTGCTCTTCTACATAAGTGTCTGAAATCTCTGTGTGCTCTTTGCTGTTGTTACAGGCTTCAATGGTTTCTTCTCTCACACCGGCAAAATAATCAACATCCCTGTTTTCATCATCGGGTCTGACTGTAAACGGTTTTTCAGGCTGCGTGCCCTCTTCTCCTGGTAACGGTTTGTCCTCAGTGACCGGAGTCGCGCGTTCAGAGTTAGTGTCATCATCCGCTTCGTACTCTCCCCACTGGGTGTGGCCCAGATTAAGGCCCTTGCCTGGCCGGCTTCTACTTTGGCGCATTCTCTTATACCCAGTGATTCTGTCTTCGTGGTCGTCCTCAGAGTTAGAGTGACTGTCGCTGGGGAGTTCAGCCTTGCGCTGGTATAGACGCGTGCGGTGTCTGTCTTCTCTCCACGGCACAAAGCCGTCGTATCCCTCTTCCACGATGGTTGATGAGTTCTGGAAAACGACCCCCGTCTCCATGTTGCTTTGCAAAGCAAGTGGCCAGGTCTCATCAGCATTGGTGTCAGAAGAGTGTGACCGTGACTGTGACTCTGAACTAGAGCTAGAGCTGGACTTGGAGTCACTAGATGCTGGTGATCTATGTCGTTTTCTTTGGTGACTCTCGGATTTATCAAAGACATTGTCATCTACATGAGAGGTATCCGTTACCTCCCTTTTCTGGTCAGTAGTTGGCCATGTTTCGTCATCACTGTTTGGGGGGACGTTTGAAAACTGTTCAAACCCAGCGTCGTCAGTAGTGGCTTGACTTTGTCCACTGTCTTCTTGCTTTTTGTCTTCCGCATCGAGGATGGCAACGTCGGTGATTTCGTAAAGAAGTCCGCTATTTTCTTCAGGCATTTCCTCTGGTTCTTCTCTGCTGTCTGTCTGTTTTTCCCTATTTTCTGTCTCTTCCAAAAACACTGGGCGCGGTGCACTAGCCAGAGCTTGTTGTGAATTTGCAGTAGTTTCAAATCTTCCGAAAGTGTGCTCGAATGTTGAAGATAAAAGACTGCTTTGAGAACCGTTGACATATTCTTCTAGAAAATCTTCCTCAACACCTTCATCCTCCAAATCGTCATGTTTTTCCGTCTTCACAGAGATACCGCCGGTAGAACTGATGGAGGGAGGTGTCAGAGAAGCTTCCCAGTCAGCAAAGGTCTCTGGACTGACGTCGGCCGCAGTGGTAGACGTCTGCCATAAGGTCTCTTGCTTTCTGTCTTGATCAGCATAGACAGATGGTGGTGGTGCAAATACCCAACTTGTATCTCGCAACTCCGATTCATACATTTCTGCCGCCAGATTAGTGGAGTTCAGTTCCTTGCCTACTGTGTTTGTATCAGTCATAACGTGATCACGCGTGTCCGTGTCAGCGTCCAGTCCAAAAGACTTTTCTTCATCCTCACTTTCCTCACTCTCTTCATCGGCGTAGTCGTCAGAATTTGAAAGGTATTCCACCGATTCATCTCCTTCCACGCTGTTCGTGTCTCTTCTCTTCTGTTTCTTTCTCTTTAACTTTTCGCCGAGGGCAGTGTAAGCGTCTTTTGCAGCTGTCACGGCCCTGTCCAGCCAGGACGAGGAGTTTGGATCAGCACTAGCTACATGGTCTTGGGTTTCTGTTGACTTTGTGCCTTGCCCCTCGTGAGTGGCGCCGAGCTGGAGATCAGTTCTATTGTCAGGCTGGGCTTCTGGTAGGTTGGTCGCATCGTCCACTAGAAGGAGATCTTGTGCATAAGGATCGTAACTGCTTCTCTGCACTGCTGTTTGTATGGCGTCAAAATCTTCTCCGATCGATTCTCTGACAACACTAGTGTCCGTTTCCCATTGTGGTGTTTCTTTGTTTTCACTTGCTTCATTCTCGGGCAATGTTTCAGACTGTGTTTTACCGTCACTGTCCCAGTTTTCTTCTGTGTGTCTCACGGACATTTCTGTATCAATGTCGTTCTCTTCCATGCTCACAATGCGACTACCCGGGGTGGAACTCTGATGCATCCCAGAGGCGAACTCAGAAAATGGAGAGTCCGCAGGATCATCTCTATCTATGTAGTTGTCTGGTCCTTCCGCCGCGCCTTCCTCGCCATCTGTGGAGTTCTCTCTGCTGAACGACACGATCCTGCTAGTGAAGGACAGTTTCCGGGGGTGGTCTCCATCCTGCTCTATGTACTCCGAGGACGTCACATCTGCCGGGTCGTGTGCAGACGCGCCAGTGTCGTCCATCTGGCAGGCCATGTGTGTCAGCTGGGACAGTGTCTGGATGATCTGGAAGGCCTCGTCATCCACGGGACTCGGCTGAGGCAACGACAGATGTTTCGTCAGTCTGGGCCCTTGTCTGCTTCGGGTGCTGAGCTGCGTCGGGCGCTTGTTGCCTGTAGTTGTGTTGCTCGCTGTGACGCTCGCGAAACTTCCCTCACTGTGTCGTCGTGCCGCGCCTGGCGGTGTCTGGCCGTGCAGATCAGAAATTCGCTGTCCGTCACCCGGATGTTCCATTCCCCAGTCAGCAACCTCTCTCAGGCCGGGGCTGACATCGGCGGCATAATTGTGACTGGGTGACGACGACCCCAGACTGTGGCTAGAGTCGTCAGAGACGCTGCTGCCCTCCTCTTCCTCCTCCGGGGCCTCGTCGATGCTCTCAGGACGGTGTTTTCGGCGAATGGACTTCGGGCGATACTTGCGGAGGGGTTTCAGGAATCCAACGGGTGTTTTGCTTCTGTTGACCGTGTCTATGGTGCCATACGTGGTATGTGACTCGGCAAGATCTGGTGCTCGTTCAGTGACTGGCGAAATGAAAATGAAATCTTCCGCAGTTTCGGTACTGTAATCCGTCTGCAAGTGAGGGGCAGATGTACTGGTGACATTGTCCGTGGATTCAGCGAAGCGCTGCATTTGGGACGCTTCTGTTGCGCTACTGTTGAAATCTTTGTCTTGAGTTTCACACGGACTACCCGCAGACTCTTGGCTGCTACTGTCATACTGGCTGTGAGACAGGTCCTCCACGTCTGCGGGCTTTGTGTTATTTCTCCATTGACTCTCATCATCATCGTGTGTACCAGTTTTCTCGCCCTCTACTGATAGGCTGAGATCATCGTGCCCGGCTGTGAGAGGGCTGACGGCACTACCATGCTGTATGGATGATTCGTGCAGCCCTGAGTGCCACGTACTGTTTTGTTGTGTGTCACGTGTTACTGACCGAGGACTGTAGGGTTCGTAAGTTGTGGCTGACTGTCGGGACAGCTGAACAGGCTCAAGCTGCACGTTGACTTGAGATTCTTGCTCGATCTCAAAGTCTTCATCGTCTGATGTATCTTTACGAGTCGCGTTAGCACCTACAGCCTCGGCCCGTTCGGCAAAGACACCAGCTCCGTGATCTGACATGACGTGTGTGACGTGACTGAACTGAATGGTGTGGGATTCCACAGGTAATTCTGATGCCGCTGTGTCAGTTTCCTGCTGCTCTGCTTTTGAAAACCAACTATCATCCCTCTGCCTCAATCCTTTGTCGTCAATATCATTTCCCATATCGGCGCTGTCTTCTGAACTGACTAGTGACAATGTTCCGTGGCTTCTGCCAGTGCCGGTATTGGAATAAACGTCCACAGTGCTGTCATCGCCTGGTTCCAGCTCATCGCTTGAGCCCACGGCCGTCTGGAAGAACGTCAGTTTGTCGGCAACAGGAGACTCGTCCACTGGCAGCCCGAAGGACATGTACGTAGAGTCGTGTTGCTGCTCTTCCGGACTCAGTTCATCGCCACTTTTGTTTTGAAAATTGCGGTACGTTTCAGATCCCTCTGTGCTGTTATCGACAATCTCTCCCGAGTGAAACTGGCTACCTCCATCCGAGAATACTGTGTCGCCAAACCCAGCTTCAGCGGTATAGACGGGAGATCTGAACACGGACCTTTTCAGTTCTGCTGGTCTGAGTTCGGTAGAAAAGTAGTGGGAGATATAGGAAGGTTCAGACTCAGAAGAACCATGTGGATCCGCTGATGACCAGCATCGGCTGCCATCGTCCTGGGAGTGCTCAAGAACGCTACTTTTGCTAGGTACCTCTGTTTCGACGAAAGTTTCCGAGACCGTTGCAGTTTCTTTTGTTGGCATATGTTTCTGCTGAAGACTGTCTATCTCAAACTCAAGGAATGGGTTTGTGTTTTTTCTTTCCAGTGGTGGATGGACGCGCTGAGACTTCTGTTCAAGAGGTACATAGCCGTCCTCAACAAATGGGTTTGTGTTTTGTCTGACAACGTGACGAGTCTCCAAACTGTGGCTGAGCTCTTGAATGGGGGATTCAGCCATCACAGTTAAAGTATTAGTAGCTGTGTGTGTAGAGGGCTGTTTCTCTATCAGTCCCGTTGTCGGTCGTAGCTCGTCGAAAGCTTGGCCGACACTTGTGAAAAGTTCATAACTCTGGCCACTGGCGAGCGGGTGCTTCTTGTCCTGCGTAGTGTTATCGTCCTTCACGCTCCACACGCCATCAGAGTGTGTCCCTGTTGCAGTGGCTTCGTCGCCAAACATGTCAGATTCGGCGCTGTAAAGGACGTCTGGTTCCTCTGTTTCATCTTCTGTACTTTCGCCTGTGTCGCTTTCTTCTTCACTTTCTTCCCTGTCATCGTCATCGTTCTCCTCCTCCAGATCCCCTTCTGCATGTGAGTCTTCGGATGGTGATTCGCTATGATGATGCTTATTATTTTGCCTCGATTTTCTTTTCAGTTTTTTTTCAAGCGAAGTGTACGCGCCTTTAGCAGTTTCTACACCTTTCTGCAGCCAGCTTTGCCTGTCTTGGGCATCTGCCATTAAGTGGTCATTGAGATCCGTGGTGTCTTCTTGTACGTGGACACTAAACGATGTTTGGAAACCGCCTTCGCCGACAAAAAATCCTTGCTGTTGTTGTCGACGTAGTTTTCTTGGAGTTGATACTTCGAAAGACTCTCCTCTCTCGACTGAAGGAGTAGACGTGCCTTGCTGTGCACGCGGTGCTTTCTCCGAGAATTCCGCATGTTCATGGTTTGTGACGTATGGGCCGTCGTTAGGTGACTGAGTTTCGTAGTGGGAGTTCTCGTTGGCTTCTTGTTTCTGCATTGTAGCTTCACAACTTGTCTCCTCTGACGTACCCGACTCAGAAAATGGCTCAACATTGTCAAGTTCGGTTTGTGCACTCATTTTCAACACGTCCAAAGATACGCCAGGCTCGTCATACTGACTGAGCACAGCATTCTCAGTGACGTTTATTACACCTTCCGTCGGTGTCCCTGTTTCCTTGAACACCATGTCGATATTCTCAGATGTCTCAGGCTGATAACGCCCAACATTGTCCTTGTCGATTCTTGTCGAGTCTTCATCTTCACCAACAGCGTGGAAAGATGTTTGGAACCCTCCTGACCCTAGGAAAAATCCTTGATGGTGTTGCCTCTGAAGTCTTCTCGGTGTTGACACTTCGAAAGATTCTCCTCTCTCGATAGAAGGCGATGTGAAAACTCTCCTCGAAACGCCGTCTGTCCCTGAAATGTCGTCCTGGTAACGGTGAGCCGCTGCCGATACAGAAAAGTCATCCACAGATCCAACTGCTTCCAACAAATCTGTATCAGTGCTAGACGTTCTGGCGTGATCCCACATACTGGACTGAGAAGACATACTAACTGTGTCAAATGACGTTACTGAAGTCAGTGACACAGATGTACTGTCAACAGTGTTCTCGGCAGTTACATCACCACCAAGGACCTCGCCAACAACCTCATCTACACACATATCAACATTAGCATCGTCACGTTCGTCAGAAGTTGAGTGATCCATCCAAACCACAGTTTTCGTTTCTTCAAGACCATCAGCACCACCAGCAATGTCAAACGTAGTTTCAACACCGATGTCGTCAGTATTCTCGACACCTTTGTCATCGTCCTCAATGACAAATTCGTTTTCAAATTTGTAAGAACTCTTGGTGTTAGCCTCCACCGTATTGCTCTTGTCTTCAAGATGACAAGGACTGTCGTCTGCCTCAGCAAGAGAGGCGTGGAATGAAGTATGAAACCCGCCTGTGCCGACGGAAAACCCTTCCCGAGGCTGGGAACGCAGCTTTTTGGGAGACGAGACTTCGAAGGACTCCCCTCTTTCAATAGATGGAGCGGACGAGGGTCGCTTTGGAAGGGTTGCGGACGCATCTCTTCCAAAGCGACCTTCGCCCGCTCCATCCCCCAAGAGAGGGAAGTCATCAGGGGAGTGGTCAAAATCCGTGGCCATTGAGAAGGCTGGAGCAGAACTGCAGTCTTCGGTTATGCTGTCTGTGACTTCTTGTTCTGTGATGTCTCCATCGGTACATTTCACACGATCGCTGTCAGTGGCAACATCCGCCTGTTCCACCAAAGCAAACAAATGCGGTGTGACATCCTCTGACTTAGTTTCTGTATCTTCACTGCTCATTTCGGCCCTAACTCCGGACAAAGTCGAAACGAAATTTTTTTGTGTGACCTCCTTTGACCTTGATTTCCATATTTCGTCAGTTTGATCTCGTGCATTGTGCACAGAACTGACGTCAAAGGTAGAACTTCCCCAGACATTGTTTGAAGATTCACCGGAAGTATTCTCTGTTGAATGGTTGAATTCTTCCTCCGTGTCGAGTGTTTCACTGAATGTTGTTTGAAAGCCACCCAGATATCCAATGTGTTTCCTATTTCCGGCCAACAGGGATCGTTTGACCGTGACGCGTCCTGGGGCGTCAAACGACTCCCCTCTCTCCACTGGCTTTTCTTTTCCGAGGTAGTTACGAATACCTGTGAAACCATAACCAGTCTTTAGACCATCTAGGATAGAGAGGGCAGCGTGTACACTAGTGTACACGTGTGCTGGTATGTGATTGTGAACCATACAGCCATAGGCCGTAAGGTTCCCAATCACAGACCAGCACACAAAGGTCGAGAGGTCGAGGTCGAGGTCGGGAGGGTCAGAAAATATATCTACTCACCGAAACTGGAGTGCGTGGAATTCTCGGCGTACGCGGCTGACCCGAAAGAGTGGGTCGCAAGTTTACCATCCATTCCATCCTGTGTGGCTTCGCCGTTTTCGTCCGAAATAAATCGAGTTTGGTCCATAGAGTCGTTGAACTCTGCACTCGCCTGCTGAGAAAACAAGGCGCTTGCCTCTGAAACACTCGCAGACGTTGTTTCTCTAAACGCTTCCGCGGAACCATCAGAAGGCACGGTTCTGACTTTGTCCTCAGCGCCGTGCTGTTCAGATGAATCGTCTTTTTCTGCAGAACCAGACTCGCGCTCGAAATTGGAAGAGAAGGAGCGAGTTTGTTCGGAACTCTGCATGTGTTCGTCGACGCCGCCATCGCTTCTGACGTATCCTGCCGCAAAACCGTCCATGGAGTCATCGTCTTTTTCATCAATGGTCACGGAAAACGTGGTCTTGAAGTTGGACAGGAAAGCATCGTAAACATCGCCGTCCGCTGTCTTGTCTTTCCCTCGCAGAAGCTTTGCCACTTTTATTCTGGGGTGCTCTTCCACCTCAAACGACTCCCCTCTATCGATGGACCTGGTTTTCAAAACTGCACGATCGTCCGACTCCATGATGTGACGTCTCGCTGGTGAGTCCTATTCCGCTAAAAAGGCTTGGGAGCAATCCACTGAGAAAAGTTTGAGTTTGAAGCCAATCACAGATCTGTACTGGCTTCTTGTTTTCAAACACACACAAAACTCAACTTGCAACTTTTTCCGTCGCTCTTGTCGCAGCTGCGCGGTCCGTGTGTCGTGGTTATTCATCCCATCACGCACAAGGTTTATTTACGGTGACCGTCGCGGAGACCGGCCGCTTCACGGTGTGCGAAACAGA
>BTPG01000003.1:241090197-241122697 GCA_036245525.1 Semisulcospira habei
TTTCAGAAAAGAATTAAAAATTTTAAAAACTTTACTTCTAGGGAACGTCAGACAGTGGCGGTGACGTAAAAGAGGCAACTCTGTCACCACGCAGACACTGGCGTGACATAATACTCTAAATATGACGTTATTCTCTCTCTCGCGCACGGCTCTATCTCTCTCTCACGGCTCTCGATCACACAGACATGCTCGCATCTCCAGGGGGAATAGATCCCCATGCGTCCTCCAGGCGCATGAGGATCTATGCCTCTTGGAGCGCGCGCGCACGCACGCACGAATACGCACACACACATCGGCGCGCTTTGAGAAGAGCATGCAGTTGACCCGTGTACTTAGTATATCATGTAGCTAGGCAAAGTCAACCTGCTTTCACACAAATTATAGCAAGACTAAAATTGTACCGTGAAGTTCTAGTTTTGTCACCATTTTCTCAAGCCTATGAAGCGAAAGTGAAGCTCATATCACGCAAAATATAAAATTACGTAAAAACTAAACCTTACGTCTTGACAAATGACGTTTGATCAATCAATGACGTGTATGTCCTGCGCCCCTTATAGAACTCACTGACGCATTGGCAGATCTGCGAGACTTTTTCAATAGGAGATAATTCAACATCAGAATCAAGTCAAAGACAAAAGTTAGAGACCCTTGACAGCGAGGACAGCTCTCATATAGAAGGGACTTTAAGGGTTATGGTTCATCCCATCTGGTTTTTACTACTACTGCTACTACTACTGCTACTGCTACTACTACTACTACTACTAATACCGGTTATGATACGGGCGCTTTAGCCAATTCTGCGAATCGGTTCAAAGCGCCGCCAACTGAAGCCAACTCTCGCACGCTCACGTGACACACACGCCGCATTCACTCTGAAGACAAACACAGTACAAGACAGACACAGGACATTCACGTGGTGCGAAGGGTCAGCTCAGCTACTGAGGTTTCGGAAATTTTGATCGCTTGTGTTTGAAATTTATAAAGTGGCCTGAAACCGGTACGACAGTGGAGGGGGAGGACGAGCTGGAGAGAGAATCCAGGACGGTCCGGCCCAATTAACCCGTTCAGCGCCATGGCCGCATTTCCCGAATTTGGAAGTGCTACTTAACGACTAGGTACCAGTTGCAGGAGGTGGATTGAGCATGATAATTCAAGGGTAGTAGCCTGAAGGCGCCAAGCTAATCTGGCACTACCCTTGAATTATCATGATCAATGATTCTCCTGCTGTAGGGTTTTGGCGCTGAAAGGGTAAACGGTGACACTTACTAGAGGAGAAAAGTCTGACGCCGGAAGCCGGTATCGAACTCGCACCTTTAGCATTGGTGGCAGGCGCCTTAACCACTGCGCTACAGACCGCCCCGGGCCCCTAATAACACACTTCGTATATTACAACGCACAAGTTCGAGTGACAAAGCACTTTGTTATATGTCGGAAGTTGACTGTCAATGTACGTGGCTTATTGCGAACTTCGCATACAACAAACACATCTCCCCTAGTTGCATGAAACTTTTCCAGGCCAGTATAACTGCCTACCGACTGTCCCGCGGCTGCATTTACGCGAGATGCCTACCGACTGTCCCGCGGCTGCATTTACGCGAGATGACTACCGACTGTCCCGCGGCTGCATTTACGCGAGATGACTACCGACTGTCCCGCGGCTGCACTTACGCGAGATGACTACCGACTGTCCCGCGGCTGCACTTACGCGAGATGACTACCGACTGTCCCGCGGCTGCACTTACGCGAGATGACTACCGACTGTCCCGCGGCTGCACTTACGCGAGATGACTACCGACTGTCCCGCGGCTGCATTTACGCGAGATTTTTGCGTGGGGTTAAAAATACTGAGCTCCAAACCAAGCCGCAAGGACTATGACGGGCAGGTACTGGCTATTGCAAATGACGTGCAACTCCGCCCTGGTATTTGTCACAGCCGATTTGTTTTGTATTTTCATTTGTTACCCAATTAAATTAACCCTTTGATTGTCAGTAGCGCTTTTTGTCGAATTGATTCCTGCAGGAATAACAACATCCTGACATCCTGAAGGAATAACAACACCCTGACATCCTGCAGGAATAACAACACCCTTACATCCTGCAGGAATAACAACACCTTGACATCCTGCAGGAATAACAACGCCCTGACATCCTGCAGGAATAATAACATCCTGACATCCTGCAGGAATAACAACACCCTGACATCCTGCAGGAATAATAACATTCTGACATCCCGCAGGAATAACAACACCCTGACATCCTGAAGGAATAACAACACCCTGACATCCTGCAGGAATAATAACATCCTGACATCCTGCAGGAATAACAACACCCTGACATCCGGCAGGAATAATAACATTCTGACATGCCGCAGGAATAACAACACCCTGACATCCTGCAGGAATAACAACACCCTGACATCCTGCAGGAATAATAACATTCTGACATCCCGCAGGAATAACAACACCCTGACATCCTGCAGAAATAATAACATCCTGACATCCTGCAGGAATAATAACATCCTGACAGCCTGCAGGAATAATGACATCCTGCAGGAATAATAACATCCTGACATCCTGCAGGAATAACAACCTCATGACATCCTACAGGAATAACAACACCCTGACCCTGCAGGAATAACGACATCCTAACATCCTACAGGAATAACAACACCCTGACATACTGCAGGAATAACAACATCCTAACATCCTGTAGGAATAATAACATCCTGACATCCTGCAGGAATAACAACATCCTGACATCCTGCAGGAAACATAACATCCTGACATCCTGCAGAAATAACAATACCCTGACATCCTGCAGGAATAACAACACCATGACATCCTGCAGGAATAACAACACCATGACATCCTGCAGGAATAACAATACCCTGACATCCTGCAGGAATAACAATACTCTGACATCCTGCAGGAATAATAACACCCTGACATCCTGCAGGTATAACAATACCCTGACATCCTGCAGGAATAACAACACTATGACATCCTGCAGGAATAACAACACCCTTACATCCTGCAGGAATAACAACACCTTGACATCCTGCAGGAATAACAACGCCCTGACATCCTGCAGGAATAACAACACCCTGACATCCTGCAGGAATAACAACACCCTGACATCCTGAAGGAATAACAACACCCTGACATCCTGCAGGAATAATAACATCCTGACATCCTGCAGGAATAACAACACCCTGACATCCTGCAGGAATAATAACATTCTGACATCCCGCAGGAATAACAACACCCTGATATCCTGCAGGAATAACAACACCCTGACATCCTGAAGGAATAACAACACCCTGACATCCTGCAGGAATAATAACATCCTGACATCCTGTAGGAATAACAACACCCTGACATCCGGCAGGATTAATAACATTCTGACATCCCGCAGGAATAACAACACCCTGACATCCTGTAGGAATAACAACACCCTGACATCCTGCAGGAATAATAACATTCTGACATCCCGCAGGAATAACAACACCCTGACATCCTGCAGAAATAATAACATCCTGAAATCCTGCAGGAATAATAACATCCTGACAGCCTGCAGGAATAATAACATCCTGACATCCTGCAGGAATAATAACATCCTGACATCCTGCAGGAATAACAACCTCCTGACATCCTACAGGAATAACAACACCCTGACATCCTGCAGGAATAACAACATCCTAACATCCTACAGGAATAACAACACCCTGACATACTGCAGGAATAACAACATCCTAACATCCTGTAGGAATAATAACATCCTGACATTCTGCAGGAATAACAACACCATGACATCCTGCAGGAAAAATAACATCCTGACATACCGCAGGAATAACAACACCCTGACATCCTGCAGGAATAACAACACCATGACATCCTGCAGGAATAACAACACCCTGACATCCTGCAGGAATAACAATACCCTGACATCCTGCAGGAATAACAATACCCTGACATCCTGCAGGAATAATAACACCCTGACATCCTGCAGGAATAACAATACCCTGACATCCTGCAGGAATAACAACACCCTGACATCCTGCATGAATAACAACACCCTGACATCCTGCAGGAATAATAACACCCTGACATCCTGCAGGAATAACAACACCCTGACATCCTGCAGGAATAACAACACCCTGACATCCTGCAGGAATAACAACACCCTGACATCCTGCAGGAATAATAACACCCTGACATCCTGCAGGAATAACAACACCCTGACATCCTGCAGGAATAACAACACCCTGACATCCTGCATGAATAACAACACCCTGACATCCTGCAGGAATAATAACACCCTGACATCCTGCAGGAATAACAACACCCTGACATCCTGCAGGAATAACAACACCCTGACATCCTGCAGGAATAACAATACCCTGACATCCTGCAGGAATAATAACACCCTGACATCCTGCAGGAATAACAATACCCTGACATCCTGCAGGAATAACAACACCATGACATCCTGCAGAAATAACAACACCCTGACATCCTGCAGGAATAACAACACCCTGACATCCTGCAGGAATAACAACACCCTGACATCCTGCAGGAATAACAACACCATGACATCCTGCAGGAATAACAATACCCTCACATCCTGCAGGAATAACAACACCATGACATCCTGCAGGAATAACAACAGCCTGACATCCTGCAGGAATAACAATACCCTGACATCCTGCAGGAATAACAACACCCTGACATCCTGCAGGAATAACAATACCCTGACATCCTGCAGGAATAACAACACCCTGACATCCTGCAGGAATAACAATACCCTGACATCCTGCAGGAATAACAACACCCTGACATCCTGCAGGAATAACAACACCCTGACATCCTGCAAGAATAACAACACCCTGACATCCTGCAGGAATAATAACACCCTGACATCCTGCAGGAATAACAACACCCTGACATCCTGCAGGAATAACAACACCATGACATCCTGCAGGAATAACAACACCCTGACATCCTGCAGGAATAACAACACCCTGACATCCTGCAGGAATAACAACACCATGACATCCTGCAGGAATAACAACAGCATGACATCCTGCAGGAATAACAACACCCTGACATCCTGCAGGAATAACAACACTATGACACACTGCAGAAATCATCGCTACAAAAACCGCTACCGACAGCCAAAGGGTGAAGATACTGTACTGAGTGTGTTACTGATAAAATACTTAAACCAAAAGGCAAGAATGTTACTTTTTTTGTAAATCGAAGACGAAAGCGGTGGGAGGGAGAGGGGGGGGGATTCAAAATGAGATCACGCAACAGCTGTGCACCGCATCTGACACAAAATCCTCATAAATTCACATCACGTGAGTCATAGACGAGGCATAAGCCCTGAATCATAGTGTACACTATACAAGTCCACTTCGCTTATAACAAAGTCGTTCTTAAAGAGAATTGGATATAACAACACTTTTTTCCCAGAGGTACCGAGCACACATTCCACACGTAAATTACTTGGCTCCTGATTATAACTTCGCTACAACAATTAAAGAGTCTGGGCTCCAGGTGTTTCGTTATAGCCGAAATTTCCTGTAAACAGTCGACCTCGCTAACAGCTAAGCCGTTTAAAACAAAAGTCGGTTATAACAACAGGTTCCATCTAACAAATTTGCACAATTGGAAGGCGCCAAGCTAATCTGGCACTACCCTTGAACTATCATGGTCGATTCGTGTCCGCAACTGCTAAGCACTCCTTTAAAAGGGCGCAACATCTAGGATACTTGGCTTAAGGCTTGAGATAAAAATAAATCCCAACGGAAAAAGAAACACGCTTAGAAAATACACGTAAAACTCAATTTAAAATAGTGTTGTAATTGTCTGTCCCAAAAATGTTTCCTACAAAACTATTGTCATTGACCTTCCCAAGCGTGCTTCTTTATTCGCCTGGATTTTCTGTGCATCGGGGCGGTCCGTGGCGCAGTGGTTAAGGCGCCTGCCACCAATGCCAAAGGTGCGCGGTTCGATACCGGGTTCCGGCGTTGGACTTTTCTCCTCTGGTAAGTGTCACCGTTAATTCGGGCGGACCGTCGGGGGTTCTTTCTCCGGGTACTCCGGTTCTTCCACCCCCCCCCCCCCCACTTTGGTACCGGTCTCAGGCCACTTTACAAATTTCAAATACAAGCGATCAAAAATTTTCTGTAACTTCAGTAGCTGACTGGCCCTTCGTTTGTCTTGTACTGTGTTTGTCTTAAATGGCGTAAATCCGTGTCTGTTTCGTGAGTGTGTGTGTTGGGTTTCAGGCGCGGCGCTTTGAGTCGATTTCCCCAAAATTGAGAAAAAGCGCCTATATAATAACGGTATTATTATTTTTATTTTGTTTGGCAGTCACCGTTTTGGTCTGGATTTCTTGAAAAGAAATCACAACCCGAACAGAGAACTACGACAATCTTGCATCGATCTCCGCGGAGTGCAAATACCAGACATATTTGTAACCCACAAATTCAGGTTTACTCATCCCAAAATCGAACATTCCAGCATCTTTATTTAACCCTATCGCTTTACGCATCGAACGCAATGATGAGATGTGGCGGCAGCTATAGGATAAATGATCGATTGTACATTGCTTAACGTCCCGACAACAACAAGACTTTCTCAGGACATGCCTGCACTGCTTGTGAAAAAAACAAAAACAAAACAGAATATTGAATGTATGTCGCCAGCCGGTCCAATACGTTAAATAATCCTACGACATGGGGCCTAAATAAAGCTAAGACAATTTAGCAACACACATCCAATATCAAGAGCTACAGGCAGCGCAGACAGTAGGGAGAGTTTAAAAAAGGAAAATACAGGTCAGACAGAAACACATGCCCCAAAATAGAGAGGAAAACTAACCCTGTGAGGCTGACCAGGGTGACCCTGGGAACTAAAAAGTAGTTAACCCCACCCAAGTCCCCCAGGGCAGACCCGGGTGGGGGCAGCTATAGAATACGCAAGGGTATCGATCGATCCCTTCACTGGACGCGCATTTTGTGTCTCAAATCTCTGTTCTGTCAACGACCAAAAGCCACGTCCGTCCAAGGTGCATTGGTACACATTGGTCTCAGCAAGAGACATAGATCCTCATGAGCCCCCGCGACTGCGGGGGCTCATGTGGATCTATGTCTCTTGCAGATGGATCGCGCACCGTTTTTTCGGCAGTCAAGGGGTTACGTTTGGGAAAAAAGACGAATGTGTACGTAGCTACCTTCTGCCATGAAAATGATATCCCGATCAGAAAGGTGGCTGCCAAGCGTGTCAAATTCAAAGAAAATCCAACAATGAAAGAAACACGCTTAGAACGGGAAAAAGTGTTCTTTCAGTCTTTGTTGCGGATCTTTTATGTGGACGAAACGATCGTCGTTTTTCAAAAACGTGTTTTTTAAATTGCGTGAAAGACTGTAAACGATTGTTAGCGTGAGAGAGACAGAGAGAGAGACAGAGAACGTGTGTGTGTGTGTGTGTGGTAGTGGTGCATACGTGCGTGTCAGTCTACACCAGATCTTAAATTTGTCTTATAAAAGTGCTGCTGCGCGTCCTTCCAGTCGTAAATATGCACCAGTAATAATAATAATAATACCGGTTATTATATAGGCGCTTTTCCCAATTCTGCGAATCGGCTCAAAGCGCCGCGAAATGAACCCAACACGCACGCTCACATCGACATGACACACACACTGAAGACAAACACAGTACAAGACAAACACAGGACATCCACGTCGTGCGAAGGGTCAGCTCAGCTACTGAGGTTTCGGACATTTTGATCGCTTGTATTTGAAAGTTTATAAAGTGGCCCGAAACCGGTACCAGCATAAATATCAACTCACACAGCATCAGGCACACCATGGCCACCACCAGCAAAAACTAGCTCGCAGACAATTCCCAACAAAGAAACACGCTTAGCAATGCCAAGTGCAAAACGGTTGTCTTGTACTTGTCCTTTTAATGCGTGTTTCTTTCCTTGTTGGGAATTCATTTTACATTTTTCGCTGTCCCCTTGCTTTGTGTCGATTGTTTAGCCCGCAGGCGCATTTAGGCGCAGGTGGCGGTAACCGACGCGCATTCTACACGTTCTACCCGCCGAGGACCGAAATCCCCCAAATTTACAGTGGCCCTCAGAAGGACTGTGTTACAGTTCTAGAGACAGCTCAAACATGATAGATAGTTGAAGGGTGGTGCCAGAATAGCTTGGCGCCTATGGGCGCCAAGCTATTCTGGCACCACCCTTGAACTATAGTGTTCGATCCACGTCTTGCTGTGGCGTGTCCGGGCTGCATGAGATGAGGAAACATTTATACACGGTGTCAAGCAGAGCTGACCGTATTCAATGGTGACCGTGAACCCTTCTAGCCCCAAGGTCCCATTTCTCACATTTTGGAGGTGTTGCCTAGTGACTGGAGATGGGTTGACCATGATAATTCAAGGGTAGTGCCAGATTAGCTTGGCGCCTGAAGGCGCCAAGCTAATCTGGCACTACCCTTGATTTATTGATTGATTGTACATTGCTTAACGTCCCGACAGCAACAAGACTTTCTCAGGACGTGCCTGCACTGCTTGTGAAAAAAAACCAAACAGAATATTGAATGTATGTCGCCAGCCGGTCCAATACGTTAAATAAACCTACAACATGGGGCCTAAATAAAGCTAAGACCATTTAGCAACACATTCAACATCAAGAGCTACAGGCAGAGCAGACAGTAGGGAGAGTTTAAAAAAGGAAAATACAGATGAATGGACCAAGGGTAGACAGAAACACATGCCCCAGAATAGAGGGGAAAACACACCCTGTGGGGCTGACCAGGGTGACTCTGGGAACTAAAAAGTAGTTAACCCCACCCAATTTCCCCAGGGCAGACCCGGGTGGGGGAGGCACTACCCTTGAATTATCATGGCCAATCCATGTCTTGCTGCAGGGACTCGGGGCTAAAAGGGTTACAGTAAGTTACCATACTTCACAACGCGTTACATGCCTGCTAAACGACGCTGTGTCATTTTGCTTGCCAAGGTTAACAACTTTGAACTTTGCAAAGTTCAAAGTGATTATCATTGGAAACCGAAGAGGAGTCTGTGCAGCCTCCAAACAGGAAGTGACGAGACCCGTTTCTTGTCTGTTTACAATCTGCACCCTTCCGGACACAGAAGTTTCTGTACACTGAGCATTTTGCACCCATAGTCAGTGGACTGTAATTCTTAAACAGCGCCGGATCAATCAGTTTTTAAGGTGTGTGTGTGTGTGTGTGTGGGGGGTGGGGGTGGTGGTGGTGGTGCTGAACGACAATATAAAAAATGTACACTGTTCAGGAGCGAAAGGCGCGTGCTTCCAGGGTCCGAAGAAATCGAAAAGCAGGGGGGGGGGGGGGGGATGCTTCCAGGGTCCGAAGATACCTAAAAGCCGGAGGGGGTGGGTGGGTGCTGTAGTACCAAAGCACCCCCCCCCCCTGGATCCGGCTCTGTTAAAGAGCGAGCTAAAGCGAGGCTTCCTGGGATCTTCACGTCTCTAATTAGGGTCGCCGCGACGTCAGTCTGTGCAATTTTTGTCTTTTATTGTTTTAACATGCTCTCTTGAATTCGTCGCCTGCAGTGACGCGTCAAACTCAAAATGACGTCACACCACCGAATAACGTCACACCACCGTGTGAAAGGCACAAATCGAAAATGAGGCTTCTTGAGACCTTCACCTCATGAATATTCCAGAGAATCGCGAAATAGCAGTATAAGTTACGTCATTCGAGATGTGTCATACAGATAGCGGCAGCAAATGAAATTAGCGTGCGAGACATGCCGCCGCTGTGTGCGAAATGTCTCGAACGATAATTTCATTTGCCAAGGGCCTATGCTTACAAATGTGAGAGCACTGCTAGATTGAGAAGATGGCCGCCACCAGCGTTTTTGTCAGGCACTGGTCAACAGAACATCAGCTAATAGACTGATCGGATGGCTTCATTTGCCGAGTGCTGGAGTCGCAAAGTGCAGCATTACCTACCATCGGCATGCATTTCGTCATTATATCAACATATACTGCACTGAGGTAGCATAACGGTTTATCGTTCATACAGTATCCGCTCATCACAAACTGTCGAGGAACGCTTAGAAAATATGCCTCGCTCATACAGAGAACATGCTCATTGCGGGACTCATGCAGCCCGGACTGGACACACCACAGCAAGACATGGATCGAGCATGAAAGTTCAAGAGTGGTGCCAGAATAGCTTGGCGCCCATAGGCGCCAAGCAACCCTGGCACCACCCTTGAACTATCAAGCTCGATCTGTCTCTAGAATTGTAATACACGGTCCTTCAGAGGGCAAATTCAACATGTAGGCCTAGGGTTTTCGGTCCTGGAGCCAGAATGTGTTAAGGCTGTTCTGTGAAGACATGACTGCCGCAGAACGGATTAAAATGAAAATTCCTCATCACTAAAGACTCTAGCTTACATCATTATATACACCTCGTCACTTGTCAATTAATAATTATATGAGTGATTTAGTGATTGTGCTCGAGCGCCAAATGTTGCCTTATGTTACGTAGTTTTGCTTAATCTTCCGTGCTACCCATTGTGGTTCCTCACACGAACTGACTTTGAAAAATTCTGCTTTGAGTCTCGGTATACCCACACTTCCTGACGAGGCGGCCGCAAATTTTGCTTGATTGAAGTTGATTATAGACTTTTGCGAGTAATTATTACGTTAAGTTTATGAATGCTCATTATTATTACGTTAAGTTTATGAATGCTCATTATTATTACGTTAAGTTTATGACTGTTCATTACTGATTATTACGTTAAGTTTATGACTGTTCATTATTATTACGTTAAGTTTATGAATGCTCATTATTATTACGTTAAGTTTATGAATGCTCATTATTATTACGTTAAGTTTATGAATGCTCATTATTATTACGTTAAGTTTATGAATGCTCATTATTATTACGTTAAGTTTATGAATGCTCATTATTATTACGTTAAGTTTATGAATGCTCATTATTATTACGTTAAGTTTATGAATGCTCATTTTGATTGAGAGCGGCTCATAAACTCGCGGGAAAGTAGACTGGGGTGTCAAATCAAACGTAAGGCAAGCGCCTACAAAACAGTAATCATCTAGTCTTCAGAAGACAACTTTAATTTTTTTTTCTCTTTTCGACCGTATGACTTTTGAGTTTATGTTGGTTATTGCAGTCCGTTTTCTGGAAAAAAAGAAGGTTTTTAGAGCTTAAAGTTGCTGCCATCCACATAAAAATAGTAAAGAACGCAAAGGGAAAAAGAAAGACGCACAAAAGTCAAAGAGAGAGAGAGAGAGAGAGAGAGAGAGAGAGAGAGAGAGAGAGAGAGAGAGAGAGAGAGAGAGAGAGAGAGAGAGAGAGAGAGAGAGAGAGAGAGAGAGAGAGAGAGAGAGAGAGAGAGAGACTCTTACCTCCCAAAACTTCTCGCCTCGACCAGTTCCTTCGCAGATTTAACTCTGAGTTAGGCTTACTCCTTCTAAAGCAAGGTTGGCTTTTTCTCTTTCTCCCACAGTCTCCGAGCAATTTCTGCAAGCTCTGTTATATCAAATCTGATATCACAGCAACTAACAGACGGCACGCCAAAAACCCTACTACTCACCAGCAGCAATCACAAAAACCAGCGCCTGTTTCTGATGGGAGCCGGGTCTAATTGAGCAATTTTGAGCAGCCAAAATGAGAGAGCCGGCGACACCATATGCCCAAAATAGTCAGTGCATACACAAAACTGTGTGACTCCAGAAGGTGTGTGTGTGTGTGTGGGGGGGGGGGGGGGAGGGTGGTGGTGGGGGTACTGAATGGGTCGGTGAGACTGGTGATAGGGGGAATGTCACGTTTTCAGGAACGCCAAGAGGGTGAAAGTCAAATACCCAGTAAGCAAATTTTCCTCGGGCAGACAGTTCGGCCACAAGTGCACGGGCCGACTTGCGGTCAACTGTCTGCCCTATCATCTTTTGCGTCAGTAATGGGTATCTATGGTTCTATAGTTGCGGGCTAGCTAACCAACACGGATTTCGACCGTGACTGAATTGTGTTGTTAGATTCAACCTAGAATAAGTAACAGCGTTGTAGGAATAGTTGGTGCCAAGTCTGGTGAGCAAGAGACACAGATCCTCATGAGCCCCTGCAACTGCAGGGGCTCATGAGGATCTATGTCTCTTGCTGGTGGCAGTAGACCAACCTAGCTCAGTCCAGAATGAAGATGGAATGAATCAGAATGGTTTGCCGATTGCTGTGCCATATCGTCGCGTGCATAAACTCAAGTTACAACATTCGTAATGATCCACTGTCATTTGCATAATAACTACGACAGGCAGCGGGAGGGGGAGGGGGGGGGGGAAGGGTAGGGGGACAAGGGGGAGTAAGGAAGGAGGGTCTTCGAACTAGTTACTTATAAAGGCGGGCTACAATGCCAGCTCAGTGTCGGAATTTGATAAATTCCATAACCATCATCAAACAAAAGACTATTGCAAGAGTCAGATTTGATTATTCCTGTCACCTTGTTGCTAGAAGACGCTTTTTTTTTCTTGACCATCACTGAGCAACCTAATGCAAACAACTCGATGAAAAGATAATAATTATTATTGTGTCGCACATTTAGAACAGGAGAAAGTCTTGCTAGCAGTCAGAGTTTTGTTTCTTCCCCATTAACTCATTCAGCCGGATGGCCGTAATTCCCAAATTTTGGAGGCGTCATCTAATGACTATGCACCAGTTGCGGGAGATGGATCGACCATGATACTTCCAAGGGTAGTGCCAGATGTCGGCGCCAAGCTAATCTGGCACTACCCTTGAATTATCATGGTCGACCCATCTCCTGCTGTAGGGCGTCAGGGCTGAATGGGTTAAGTAAGTCACACCCGCTGTCTCTGTCTGTCTCTTCCTCTCTCTCCCTCCCTCCCCTCTTTCTCAATCTCTCTCAATCTCTCTCTCTCTCTCTCTCTCTCTCTCTCTCTCTCTCTCTCTTCCTCTCTCTCTCTCTCTCTCTCTCTCTCCCTCTCTCTCTCCCTCTCTCTATGTCTCTCCATCTCTCTCTGTCTGTCTGTCTCTCCCTCTCTGTCTGTCTGTCTATCTGTCTGTCTGTCTGTCTGTCTGTCTGTCTGTCTGTCTGTCTGTCTCTCTCTCTCTCTCTCTCTCTCTCTCTCTCTCTCTCTCTCTCTCTCTCTCTCAGTCTCTCTCTCGTTTTACTTTTATGTTGTTGAGTGTATAAACGACAAGAACGGGGGTGGTGGTGGGGGGTGGGAGGGGGAGGCGGGGAACGTCTGTGCACCTGCCATTTTATCCTGTTTCATTTCATGTCTTGTGTACCGCTGAGCTCTAGTGGCGGACATCCTATTCGTGGTAGTCTTCCACTGTCCACTCTACCATCGCACCCCCATCATGCTTAATTCTTCTCTATACAATCGTAATCGACTACCCCACAAAAGAAAACCCCATTAACTGAGGGTGTAAACACGACCGACCTGTGCCAGCAAGAGGCAACGATCCTCATGAGTCCCTGCAACAGCAGGGGCTCATGAGGATCGTTGTCTCTTGCAGATGGAGTTGTTTAACTGATTATTTCATGCACGCGCCCGTGCGCCGGTGTGTTTGTAGGCCAACCATCATTCTGCTAATTACTGTCCAAACTCCTACACGCGCCGAGCCGCCGCGCCAAACGCTAACGCCCCCTGTAGCAGATTGTGTGCGGAGTATTAGGCACAGCAGTCTTTAGACTTGCGCTTGTACGGTATATGCTTTTGTTGTCAGTCTCGTTTGTGTGTCCGAGTGTCCCCCAGTGCGAAATAGGCCATTGGCCTTTCGCGCACTGGGCCTGCACTGTCCATGGCTGGATTGTCAGTTCTGCTTCACATTCACTCAAAGATAAAACAACCGTCTGGTTCAGGGGTTAGTTCGGGTTTAACGTCCACGGCACCGAAGTGATAATGGATGGCCCTGACGGGCGGGTTATGGGGGGACAGGGAAATCTATTTCCTATGGAGTACGACCTGAACACTGATCAATTCAGGCGCACTGCAACTGTGGCACTTTGATTTACCAGGACCTTTCAACGCCGGGACATGCTATGGAGCAAGCCCGTCCTTTTCCCCTGGTGATTAAGTAGCCGTCTGCCCCTGCTGAACAAATCATCTAGGGACCCATACTTTTTAATGTCTGAGGCATGTTACGAGCTAAGTCATTTACATTGGAAAGTGTGTTCGGAAAAGTGTTGTCAGTTATAGCCGGCGTTTGTTACATACAACTTATTAATAAGCGAAGTCGACTGTACTAACACATAAACCTCGGACAGAACAACTGAGTCGTCAATGGACCCAGGTTTCTTATCGTTTTATCCGAAGTGTGTCGTAAGGGAAGCAATTTACACATAGGGAAAGAGTATTTTCGGAACCTCTGACAAAGCATTGGTATACACGACTTTTGTGATATCCAACCTTGTTACTACAGAAGTAGACTTAAAAAAACAAATCACGCCCAAAGGACCCAAATTTGTTGGCATTATATCTAAAGTGTGTAATAAGCGAGGTGATTTGTATAGAGTGTTGTCGACAATTGTATTAATCAACGCACGGTATGGCAGCTTTTCTAACTAAATTACATTATACAAATCTTATTCTCTCTCTTTTTTTTCTTCTTTTTTTTTTTAAAAGAAATTAAGCCGAAATACTAGTCCCCGATCACTTTAGTGCCAGTAGGACAATAAACTTGAATTAGTACGTAAGAGTGTTATAATAATAATAATAAGCGCATTAAATAGGCAGTTCTTCGACGAAGCTGTCGACCTTCTCTTGGACCCCACCCCCTCTCCCGATCTTGCATCCCATTTCGATTCCTCCCTTCGAAAACTTCTAGACACCCATGCCCCTGTCACCACCTGCTCCATACCCAACCGACTCCCCTCCCCCTGGCTCACTGATGACATAGCTGAGGCTAAGCGCGAGCGCCGACAAGCGGAACGCCTCTGGCGCTCATCTGACCTCACCGTTCACAGACAGATCTTCCAAACAACCAGATCCAAAGTCTGCAAAATGATCTCCGAATCTAAACGCAAACACCTTCAAAACCAAATCCTGGAATCCACCTCTTCCAAAACCCTCTACGCCACCATGAACACACTCCTAGGCACTTCTAAAGACTCTCCTCTCCCCAACACACACAGCAAAGAAGAACTCCCGTCTGCTTTCTCTACCTATTTTTCGGACAAAATCCAAACTCTGCGCGACACACTCGACACCCTGCCTCCTCCGCCTTGCCCTCCCGACCCCACCTTTTCCGGCACTCCCCTCTCGTCCTTCCGCACCGTCTCTCAGGATGAAGTCCTCAAGACCATAAAGTCCATGCCCTTCAAAACCTGCGAACTTGACCCCCTCCCAGCTTCTCTCTACCGTGACGGCCTTCCAAAACTTCTACCCTTCATTACCGACATCATCAACGCATCTCTAGAAAACGGCTCCGTCCCCGATATCTTCAAGTCCGCCATCGTCCGTCCTCTCCTCAAAAAACACAACCTCGACCCAAACGAACTCAAGAACTATCGCCCAGTCTCCAATCTCTCTTTCCTGTCCAAGCTTCTTGAGAAGGTTGTTCTCAACCAGCTCAACCTCCATCTCACCGACAACAACCTCCTCAGTCCATTCCAGTCTGCCTATCGCAAACATCACAGCACTGAAACAGCCCTTCTACATATCTTAAACGAGCTGCTTCTCTCCACTGACTCTGGCAACATCTCCCTTCTTACACTACTCGATCTCTCTGCCGCCTTTGACACTATAGACCACTCTATCCTCCTCCACCGACTCCACCACTCCTTCGGCATCACTGACTCTGCTCACTCCTGGTTTCTCTCCTACCTCTCTGACAGACAGCAGTCCGTCACCATCAACGGCGTCTCTTCCAACCCGGTAACGCTCTCCTGCGGAGTTCCACAGGGATCCGTCCTGGGCCCGGTCCTTTTCACACTCTACACCTCTCCTCTGTCCAACATCATCCAGTCTCACCGCATACACCACCACCTCTACGCTGACGACTCACAACTGCAAGACAAAGACAAACTCGACAACACTCAGTCACTACTGACTCGCACGGCTGACTGCTACAAAGACGTGAAAAACTGGATGACAGCAAACAAGCTGAAACTGAACGACGACAAAACGGAAGCCATGCTGGTAGGCACTCGCCAAAAACTCTCCCAGCTCCCTCCCTCTCTCCACCTTCAACTCGATAGCACCCCCATCCCCCTCTCTGACTCGGCCAAGAACCTCGGCGTCATCCTCGATTCCTCTCTGTCCATGACCAACTTCGTCTCCGCCACGACCCAGGCATGCTATTTCCACCTTCGCCGCATCAGTCAGATCAGAAAATACCTCACTACCGAAGCTGCCACCAAACTTGCTGTCTCTCTCATCTTATCTCGCATCGACTATTGCAACTCTCTCCTTTCCGGTCTCCCTCACTCCACCATCTTCACTCTCCAACGCGTTCAGAACAATACTGCCCGCCTCGTCCTCAGAAAGAAAAAATCCGACCACATCACACCCCTGCTCAAACTCCTTCACTGGCTCCCCATCCCCCAACGCATCCAATACAAAGTTTTGTCTCTCTGCTACAAATCCCTGAACAACTGCGCTCCTGCCTACCTCTCCAACTTACTTCACCCCTACACACCTTCCCGCTCCCTCCGGTCAGCCTCCGACCCTCTCCGCCTCCACATCCCTCGCACCAAACTTAACACTTTCGGTCCCCGCTCCTTCTCCGTCTACGGTCCATCCATCTGGAACACTCTCCCACTCTCTCTCCGTCAGAAACACTCACTCTCCTCCTTCCAGTCCGCCCTCAAAACTCACCTCTTTCAACAGTTTTAGCACTATATCACCGCACTCCCCACCCCAAGCTGACCGTCGTAATGTATTTCACTGTTTGTGGTACGTGAGTCATTGTCTAAAGCGTGCGCATGCGTGCGCGAGTTGTGAGTGTGCGCTTAGAGTTATAATTAGTATAAGATAAGCGCATTATAAATACCGTAATTATTAATTATTATTATTACTCAAACCAAGGGGAATCACTGTTGTCTGTCCAGCGCTGTGATTCCTCTTGGTTTGAGTACTGACAATTCTGCCAGCGCTAGCCTCACCTATCTGGTTTGTGAGCATTAAATAGGCGCTTTATCCCAATTGAAAATCAGCTCAAAGCGCCGCCGCGAACTGAACCCAACAAGCACGCTCACGTGAATCACGCGCATTCACTCACACACAGTACATAAACACAGAACATTCACGTGGTGCTAAGGGCAAGCTCAAGCGAGCTACTGTAGTTTTGGAAATTCAAAATCGTTTGTATTTGAAATTTGATTAAGTGGGCTGAAGGTGATACCAAAGTCGTGGGGGAGGAAGAGCCGGAGTACCCGGAGAAAGAACCCCCGACGGTCCGCCCGAATTAACGGTGACACTTACTAGAGGAGAAAAATCCGACGCCGGAACCCGTAATCGAACCTCGCACCTTTAGCATTGGTGGCAGGCGCCTTAACCACTGCGCCACGGACCGCCACTGTTGTCGGAACCTCTAAAGAAGAACGGTTACATCCGGCTTATTTGATTATAGAGAGGCCAACTAGCGTGTGCCATAAGCACAGACAACACTCCAAACATCTCCAAGAGGCACAGATCCTCATGAGCCCTCCCATGTCCGCCTGACAGTGCTTCAAAAGACGTTTTTAAATCTGCGCTAAAAACACCTTTCCCAACTCCATTACCCCACTAATTAATCATTGATTGCTGAGGATTCTGTTGTAGTTTTGCTGTGGTGCCTGGAATGTGTGTGTGTGTGTGTGTGTGTGTGTGTGTGTGTGTGTGTGTGTGTGTGTGTGTGTGTGTGTGTGTTTACTTTTTTTGTACACGCGTGTAATATTGTGCGTGTAATGCTCTACCTGAGGTTAGGCGCCATAGAAATTATTATTATTATTATTAATGCCTCTTGGTGATGTTCTCAGTCCTGTCTATCCTTATATGATTGAAGCTGGTTGTCTGCCGTGACTGAAGCTGGTTGTCTGCCGTGACTGAAGCTGGTTGTCTGCCGTGATGTTGCTCTCGTTTGTTGTTGCCGGGAGTCGTTCGCTGTAAACGGAACCTCAGGAATAAGCGAAGTAGACTGTTGTGCTTTGCGGGTCATATACACTGACCTTTGCGACCTCTCGGTGGAGAGAGTCGTGGTGATATTCTTGGAGGGGACAGCCGCGCCTTGATGTCCTTGCATTTCTTGTGCTTGGTTACTGCCACAGGAGAGAGGAAAAAGCAACAATGTTTATGGCGGCACTCTAGGGCATTTATTATGATGCTTTGTTTGTTGGTTAGCGGGAAAAATAAACACACCTTCACTGTCAGACGGCGCAGACTACGGTTTGAAATATTGTAAACTGAACTTGCAAGAGATGCCAAGCTGTCAAAGTAATGTGGATACAAAGGGGTTTCAGCAAGAGGCATAGATCCTCATGAGCCCCCGCGAATGCGGGGGCTCATGAGGATCTATACCTCTTGCAACTGGGCGGTGTTCAACTATGCTCGGCAGTGATAGGATTAATCTTAACATATCGCCATTCAATTAACATATTTTAAATAAATTTCTGAAGATCTATGGCCGTGGCTAGCGCCTGTGGTCAGCGGTACAGAAACCCCTCTCATCCTCTACCACCATGTTCTTTCGAACCCCCCCCCCCCCCCCCCGCCCTGCCCCGCACCCCCCCCCCCCCATCCCCCCGCTCCCTCTAATAGTCTAATAACCCTTTTTTGTCGCGTAGAAAATGATTTTTTATTTATTTATATTTATTTATTTATTATTATTATTTTTTTTTTTTTTTTGGGGGGGGGGGGCGAAAGGGGGGTGGGGGGGGGGGGGGACGTATCCGTACGCGTGCCGTCTTTACCCTTTGGCTGTGGGTCGCTGTTTTTGTCGCTACATGAATCATCACGACAAAAACCGCGACTCACAGCCAAAGGGTTAATGCCAACTTCACCGCCGCAACTCTGACGCAGCTAGTCTCGAAAGAGTTAACACACGCACGAATCAGTGCAAGACATGCTGGCATGCTGTACTAAATCTAAATGCATTTACGTGTATATATATCTACATGCAAAATTGTACACACATTGTCCCCTTATTTATTTATTTATTTATTTATTTATTTATTATTTATTTATTTAAACAAGTTGCACGGTGGAACATTTCTCAGCCTTGGAATTACCCACAGAGGCTTGGGATGATAGTTGCGCAGTTTTTCACGACTTAACTGCAGTAAACATGTTAAGAGAGGAAGACCAATTGCGATCATCCGATGCCTGTGGAAATGCCATATTACAATGACGAAGATGAAATGTCGATCTTCGACCAAGGTATTCACCGATTATTTTCTGTCATTTGACTGTATATGACATTTTGTGGTTCAAATTCTCGAATAAAAGGGCGAAGAAGATCGGCTTCAAGCACTGAGCAATAACCCAATGAAGAAAGAAAAGCCCCGCGCTTAGAAATGACAGTTACAACACAACAAAAACAACTCCAACATTGTCATGCCCCTGACATCCACATCCAAAGGCCTGGGTGTACTTATAACACGAACGTGTGTGTAGGTGTCGTGGTGCAGACGACACGTTGTGTGCTGAACACGGCAGGTCGCAAAATAACTCTTTTGTCAAACAACAAGCACTCAGCGGGGAATATGGTGAAAGCAGTCATAACCACGCGCTGAGCCCGACGCGTCCGCTATCTGTTGTCAGCACGGTTAACCCATTTAGCCCCGACGCACTATATCAGGATATGGATCGACCATGATAATTCAACCAGTGCCAGATTAGCTTGGCGCCTGACGGCGCCAAGCTCAATCTGGCACTACAAGTTATTATGGTCCCAGTCGTCTCCTGCAGGTCGTTAGGTTACACCTCCAAAATTTGGGAAATGCAGCCGTGGTGTTAAATAGGTTAACTATGTCCTGTGACGATAACAGACATTATCAAATTTTCTGAAATGCAAGATTTTCACTGAATAATGAAATACTTCCTTTTCACAAAACAGACTCACTACTACCTTTTGTTTGCACAGGACTGAGCCGTCGTGTGACCGCTTCCGGTTGAATTCACCGTTTAGAACCTGCGGCAATTCACCGCACTACGAATGAAACAAATGCTGTTAACGGATTCACCGTCGATTAATTTTGTATTGGGCCAGCTGTTACCGCGGCTTGTTTGGGGGGGCAAGGGAGAATACTACCGTTTGACTCAGCCGACGATGTATTTGTCTTTCCTGAATCACCTTCGAGATGCGGCAATGTGCCTAGACGTCAGTGATGTAGGATATTTTTTTTTATTGAGATGGTGGCGGTGGGGTGGGGGTGTGGGGGGCGAGGGGGGGGGTGTGGTTGGGGGTGGGTGGGCGGGTGGGAAGGGGGCGGGGGGGGGGGGCGGCTGGACACCCCAAACATCTTCAAGTCTAACGCATCTCGTCCTGAGTTCTCAGCCCGTCTGATGCACATCATGTGCTGGTCTGTGATTTTGGACCTTACGGCTGAAAGTCGTAAGATCCAAAATCACAGACAAGCACACGTTGCGTCCATGGCCTTGTGAGCTTCTTTGTCTTTGGGATTCTTTCGGTGTCAGTTTTAAGCGATGCGGGCACACATCTTCTGGGTCTATGTACGGGGACAGAGCACGATGCGCGCATGGCGGTGTAGCCTATCACGGTATCATAGTTTATATCAGGGCATCAGACGACTGACAAGTCTACCTTGTGGACTTCCTCTGGCTTTCGGCGGGATGTCCAGTTGACTTCGAATGGGTGGGACGGCGGCCTGAAGTTGTATTACGCTCCACGCCGACCCCGTTACGCCTGCAGTGGACAGACAGACAGACACGCATGCAGGTACAGACAGCTAATACTGACAGACAGCTACCAACACAATATGCTACTGTGTTCACACATTACTACCACATTCGACTCCGTTTCATAGAGCATACAAAATGAAGAGGCTAAACAGATTGCATTAACCCCCATCCCTGCCAGTGGACGGCAACTGTTAATTCACCGGCCGTCAAAGCAACGTGGATACAAATTAGTCTCAGCAAGAGGCAAAGATCCTCATGAGCCCCCGCAGTCGCGGGGGCTCATGAGGATCTATGTCTCTTGCAGTGGGATCGTGCTCGCTTGTTCTCGGCAGGGAAGGGGTGAAGTAATCCGTGATGCAGGCACTGCGCTGCAACTGAGAAAGTCAAAGGGCAGTCGTAGGCGGAACCTGACGAGTTCAGTGCGTGTTGATAGGCAGTCAGCCCGCTCGTGAGCGCGCAGTGCACGACTCGCTCTGACAAATATTTGCAGGGTGAGTAGTAGTGCACTGCGCGCGCGCATGGGGGCTGACTGGCACATCAGCACACACTGAGCTGGTTAGGTGTACGTGAGTGTAATCTACTGTATGGACCCATATCATGCCATTATTTTTTTTACTCACTGCTATAGTTATCACCGCAAACTAAAACTCAAGAAGAAGAACCATACACTTAACCCCTTCCCTGCCACTGCACGCGCATTTTTGTTTCTCAGTGAAATCTTGGTTTATTCAGCGACCGAAAGCCAAAACATCCAAGAAACATGGAGACAAACTGGTCTCAGCAAGAGGCATAGATCCTCATAAGCCCCCGCAGTCGCTATGTCTCTCGCCTTTGGATCGCGTTCACTTTTCTCTCGGCAGTGAAGGGGTTAACTAGCACAGAAAGCAACGAACAAGACACAGAATGGCGATGTTTGTCACAACACAGTTGTACATAGTGCCTTTAGACTAGCCGACTGGGGGTGAATAGTGCAAAGGGTGCATGCGTCTAGATTGTACAGGCACTGCCTGAAGGCTACACGTGTGAAGACTGCAGTAGCTTAGGAACAGGGGAGCCAGAGGGGGTCTGCCCCTCCCCCCCCCCCATCAACCCCAAAGAAAACAGGTGTGTGTGTGTGTGTGTGTGGGGGGGGGGGGTGAGGTGGGAGCAGAGTGTTCCGGCTGGTCAACAAAATTCAGTTGTTTCATTTCTCGGACGTTGAAATGATGTCGCAGGTTGAACTGTCCCCTCCCCCTTCGTTCCCCCCCCCCTCCCTCGCCCCCCCCCCCCACACACATACACCCCGTCTTCCGTTGTTTGATTTATGGGAAGCTGGAAAGTAACATGCCAGTGTGCCCCCAACCTCAATTTTCCCCCCTAAATGAAAAATATCTTACTACTCTACTGGACGTACAAGCACATATAATATGTAAATCTGCGTTCACCTTCCGCCATTACGCCTTGTTGGTTTTATGTCAGTAAGCAAAACACTTGTTTATCTTACGATAATCGTTGTCAGGCGGGCACTTCCCAATGCGCAAAAGGCCATCGGGCCGCCCGACGTCGGCGGCCCGCGCACAGTTGTGCGAGGACCAACGGCGGCCGACGTCAGACTGATGGCCTCTCAGTAGTTGAGCATTGGGTTCATGTTGGATTAACTGGGCGACTTCACTTGACGCCAAGTATCCAATTACTTGTAGGCCACATAGTTACAACTTCACTTGACGCCAAGTATCCAATTACTTGTAGGCCACATAGTTACAACTTCACTTGACGCCAAGTATCCAATTACTTGTAGGCCACATAGTTACAACTTCACTTGACGCCAAGTATCCAGTTACTTGTAGGCCACATAGTTACAACTTCACTTGACGCCAAGTATCCAATTACTTGTAGGCCACATAGTTACAACTTCACTTGACGCCAAGTATCCAATTACTTGTAGGCCACATAGTTACAACTTCACTTGACGCCAAGTATCCAATTACTTGTAGGCCACATAGTTACAACTTCACTTGACGCCAAGTATCCAATTACTTGTAGGCCACATAGTTACAACTTCACTTGACGCCAAGTATCCAATTACTTGTAGGCCACATAGTTACAACTTCACTTGACGCCAAGTATCCAATTACTTGTAGGCCACATAGTTACAACTTCACTTGACGCCAAGTATCCAATTACTTGTAGGCCACATAGTTACAACTTCGAAGGCTCTTCAAACGCGGTGTCAGTGATGTCATCTAACTTCATAATTAACACTGAGCAGCCGATAATTACGTTCATAGTTGACCGCAACGCGGCATTGCAGCGGAGAGTTTTCTGTCTGACCCAGTACAGTCCCTGACGCTGAAAACAAACCACACGGCGAAGAAAGAAACACGCTTAGAAACGACAACACAGTGTTTCTCAAGTTCTTCGTTGGGTTGTCAGTTGTCGGCGTTTGTCACACTTGGTATCGGGTTTTTGGAATTGTAGCCATTGTAATGTGCACGAATGATGAATTACTTCAGGTTTTAACCCCTAATGACATGGGTACAAAGTGGTCACAGCAAGATACACAGATCCTCATGAGCCCCCGCGACTGCGGGGGCTCATGAGGATCTATGTATCTTGCTCTTGTGAATCGTGTTCACTTTTATTGAGTGACGACAGCGGTGAATGAGTGCAAGCCGATCCAGTGAAGCGCGGCCGAACGGAACATCTCAACTCCGTCTAACTGGAGGCATAGATCATCATGAGACCCTCTGGCTTCATGGGGCACATGAGGATCTATGAACCCTCAATGCACTGATTGACTGACTGAGATGAAACGGATGTGACAGCTACTATAGTGAACAGAAAGCACGAAGTCCTTCGGCCGACGTGTCGCCTTTTACTATGTGCTGACCCTAGCTATCTGTCGGCACAATTGCTACGCTGCTTGTTAAGCCGGAACTAGAAGTGCTTTTCTCTGTTCTGAGCGAGCGGAAACTGAGCGGAAACGGGTACTTTGCGCGGCACAGGCCACACAGGGCAATTGCTTCCGGTGAATGTAGTAACTTTTCCGCAAGAAATAGTTTTAAAAATTTCCTCCCGTTTTGCCATCGTTTTAGGAGGTAAAACTTCAACTGTTTGCCTTTTTTGGCGTTTTGAGCAACAAAAGGCATGACAGGTGGTGTGAAAAAGAGCAAAATCTGGGTAATTTTAGTCGACCTAGTGTGTTCACGGTTGTAAGCAGGCTTGCAGACGACAGTTTTGTCATGGGGTACTTAGTGCATTCGAGTGTTGTGAAAAATGCTAACTCTTAATTTTTTAGGCCATGTTGGCACTTTTGATGCCATACAGATAGCTTTATTTAGCTGTATAAGGATTATAGTGGCAAAATGGTGCATATTTGTGCAAAATGGAAAGAAAAGGCAAAAAAAACATACAGGAACAATCCCAGGTCACATTTTCTGTCATAGTAGTTATTCCAAAACACTTCTGACAAGGCAATGATTCATTACGGTGTGATCTAGATAAAATTTAGTTAAATTTGATGGTTGTCGGGTGGCCGATTTTTTGCTTTTGTTTTGACTGCATTCAAACATACCCGTTTATCCTGCACAGTGTATTTGAGGCTTTGTGAGATTCATCTTAGTGAAAACATGCTGTAAACTGCAAACCTCAGTATGGTGACACCAAAACATGTTGTTTTGACTGGCTTCTGAAGTCGGTTTAGATGGTGTTGTGCGGTGAAACGGCAGGATTGTCATTAATACTATCGAGAAGTTTTAGTGTGTGAGAAATCTCTTTACCTTTTTCAAACACAAATCATCCTGCTGTATCCTGAGCATATCTATTATGCCTAAAAATCGATTCCACACATTTCCAACCACCTTCCCCCCACCCCCAACACCACCTTCTTGCCCCCATGCCCCCCTCCCCCCCCCCCCTAATATCCCTCACCCCCAACCCTCAGTCATGGTAAGCCTAACCTTACTATGCTAACCCAGATCCTAAAACTACTATGTTAACCCTAATCCTAACTCTACTATGCTTGCCCTAATAATACTAACCCAAAACATTAACACCCCTCCCCCCCTCCCACTCCCCCCCCCCCAATGCGCGCAGGCGTTCATGTCAAATTTTTGCTACTTTTTCAAGCATTTTACACTATTTAAAGCATTCTGCTGCTTTGCCATGCAAAGTAGTCAAAGTCAGAGAAGCACCTTGGTCCCTTGAGTTGGCTGGTACAAGGATTTGTAGCCGTTTGCAAGAAAAAGCATGTTGGCTGGTGATTCATTTTCAGAAAAAGTGCGGAACATGGCTTCAGTTGCCTTCAGTATCTTAAGCCTTGTTTAAAGCTGGAAGGAAGGAATCAGTACAAGATTTTTCAACGGTTCAACTTGAATTATGTTTGCGGCAGCCACTTCCGATTGTGAATATCAAAAACTCGCGTAGACCAGGGGAAGGGGGGAGGGGAGGTGGGGGGGGGAGGCAGGGGGAGGGGGGGGGGACTCTGTTCCCCTGTTATTCAAACCATAAAAAGCACACGTATACTGAGAAGATTTCTGTAACTTAAAAGTGCGGCGTACAACTTGAACAGTGCGATCTTTTCAGTGAAGCAAACAGTGGCCGATTGAAAGCCAGGACAAACATGCGATACCACATGTTTGTCCGGTCTTTTAATCTACAGTTTTTGTCGAAACTCATGCAAATTTGTCCTACAACATTCTAGTTTCTGATCGTCGACTGATACTATTCGGAAACTAGGCCGCTGTCAGTGGCAGCGAAAATAATCTCCATATCACGGCAGGCCAATTTCAATTATTAGGCCTACTTAATCAATGCGCAAAAGACCATCGGGCCAACGGTGGCCGAACAGGGCTGTGCCTGGTTCGCTTGGTCGGTGCCGCTACCAGCGCACAGCCGCTCATCAGACACTACCAGCCTCAAGTCATTATTGTCCAGTACCCATCTCCAGGATCACCTCCCCGAAGCAACAGGCCACACGGGGCAATTGCTTACGGGGCATGTAGTAACTTTTCCGAAAGAAGTAGTTGTTAAAAAAATCCTCCCTTCTTGCAATTGTTTTTTGAGGTGTAAAACTTAAATTTTTTGGCGTTTTGAGCAGCACAAGGCATGACAGGTGGTGTGAAAAAGAACAAAATCTGGGTAATTTTAGTCGACCTAGTGTGTTCACGGTTGTAAGCAGGCTTGCAGACGACAGTTTTGTCATGGGGTACTTAGTGCATTCGAGTGTTGTGAAAAATGCTAACTCTTAATTTTTTAGGCCATGTTGGCACTTTTGATGCCATACAGATAGCTTTATTTAGCTGTATAAGGATTATAGTGGCAAAATGGTGCATATTTGTGCAAAATGGAAAGAAAAGGCAAAAAAAAACATACAGGAACAATCCCAGGTCACATTTTCTGTCATAGTAGTTATTCCAAAACACTTCTGACAAGGCAATGATTCATTACGGTGTGATCTAGATAAAATTTAGTTAAATTTGATGGTTGTCGGGTGGCTGATTTTTTGCTTTTGTTTTGACTGCATTCAAACATACCCGTTTATCCTGCACAGTGTATTTGAGGCTTTGTGAGATTCATCTTAGTGAAAACATGCTGTAAACTGCAAACCTCAGTATGGTGACACCAAAACATGTTGTTTTGACTGGCTTCTGAAGTCGGTTTAGATGGTGTTGTGCGGTGAAACGGCAGGATTGTCATTAATACTATCGAGAAGTTTTAGTGTGTGAGAAATCTCTTTACCTTTTTCAAACACAAATCATCCTGCTGTATCCTGAGCATATCTATTATGCCTAAAAATCGATTCCACACATTTCCAACCACCTTCCCCCCACCCCCAACACCACCTTCTTGCCCCCATGCCCCCCTCCCCCCCCCTAATATCCCTCACCCCCAACCCTCAGTCATGGTAAGCCTAACCTTACTATGCTAACCCAGATCCTAAAACTACTATGTTAACCCTAATCCTAACTCTACTATGCTTGCCCTAATAATACTAACCCAAAGCATTAACACCCCTCCCCCCCTCCCACTCCCCCCCCCCCCCAATGCGCGCAGGCGTTCATGTCAAATTTTTGCTACTTTTTCAAGCATTTTACACTATTTAAAGCATTCTGCTGCTTTGCCATGCAAAGTAGTCAAAGTCAGAGAAGCACCTTGGTCCCTTGAGTTGGCTGGTACAAGGATTTGTAGCCGTTTGCAAGAAAAAGCATGTTGGCTGGTGATTCATTTTCAGAAAAAGTGTGGAACATGGCTTCAGTTGCCTTCAGTATCTTAAGCCTTGTTTAAAGCTGGAAGGAAGGAATCAGTACAAGATTTTTCAACGGTTTAACTTGAATTATGTTTGCGGCAGCCACTTCCGATTGTGAATATCAAAAACTCGCGTAGACCAGGGGAAGGGGGGAGGGGAGGTGGGGGGGGGGGGGAGGCAGGGGGAGGGGGGGGGGGACTCTGTTCCCCTGTTATTCAAACCATAAAAAGCACACGTATACTGAGAAGATTTCTGTAACTTAAAAGTGCGGCGTACAACTTGAACAGTGCGATCTTTTCAGTGAAGCAAACAGTGGCCGATTAAAAGCCAGGACAAACATGCGATACCACATGTTTGTCCGGTCTTTTAATCTACAGTTTTTGTCGAAACTCATGCAAATTTGTCCTACAACATTCTAGTTTCTGATCGTCGACTGATACTATTCGGAAACTAGGCCGCTGTCAGTGGCAGCGAAAATAATCTCCATATCACGGCAGGCCAATTTCAATTATTAGGCCTACTTAATCAATGCGCAAAAGACCATCGGGCCAACGGTGGCCGAACAGGGCTGTGCCTGGTTCGCTTGGTCGGTGCCGCTACCAGCGCACAGCCGCTCATCAGACACTACCAGCCTCAAGTCATTATTGTCCAGTACCCATCTCCAGGATCACCTCCCCGAAGCAACAGGCCACACGGGGCAATTGCTTACGGGGCATGCAGTAACTTTTCCGAAAGAAGTAGTTGTTAAAAAAATCCTCCCTTCTTGCAATTGTTTTTTGAGGTGTAAAACTTAAATTTTTTGCCTTTTTTGGCGTTTTGAGCAGCACAAGGCATGACAGGTGGTGTGAAAAAGAACAAAATCTGGGTAATTTTAGTCGACCTAGTGTGTTCATGGGAGCCTTATATGGGACATGTGCATAGTTGTATGCAGGCTTGCAGACGACAGTTTTGTCAGTCATGGGGTACTTAGTGCATTAGAGTGTTGCGGAAAACGCTAACAGACAATTTGTTTAAGAATTGCTGAACTAAATGTTTCTCATGTGATATGCTCCGCGTGGATCTTTTGTTTTGGTATAAAGTTGAGGTTCTTCGTTCATAGCTTTGCAGTGTTGCGGCAAGAGGCTAATAGAGAAGAGTGTGTGAAAAGGGGGCATAACCTAATTGCCCTGTGTGGCCACAGGCGCGCGCATCAGTAGTTCCGCCGCCGGCACCGAGTACTGTAGCTGATGATCGCGGTGACCCGAGGCAGGTTGCACGTGCGGCGTTTGATCACGTGGTCGGGGCGCGCGCCTGGCGGTTCCACCATGTGGTTTCCACGCTGCTGTGCCGACACAGGAGGAAAACGATATACGGCAGAACACTGATTGGTTGTCTCTCTCGATTCTCTACCGCTGAACGGCGGTGGCGGAATCGAGGGAGATAACCCGTGTGAATAGTGAAATTCCTGAGAAAAAGTTGTCGAGCCGCGGGGATGAAAGCGTGAAATTACTTTCAGCTGTTTGGGGACCATCAGTCACATCAGTCAGCCCTTGTCTGCCGATAAACCACTCAGCCCTGACGCACTACAGCAGGAGATGGATCGTCCACTATGATAATTCAGTCAAGGGCCGGCGGGTAGTGCCAGATTAGCTTGGCGCCGACAGCCTGTCGGCGCCAAGCTAATCTGGCACTACCCTTGAATTATCATGGTCGATCCATCTCCTGCAAAAGATGCATAGTCGTTAGATGACGCCTCCAAAATCTGGGAAATACGGCCGTCGGGCTGAACGAGTTAATTCAGTCCACGCCTCGACTCATGGGCCAACTTGACCTTAGTCTCGCGCGTTCCGATTGCCAAGCCCGCTTTGGCCGCAACTGCCGGTCACTGAGGGGTCAGAAAATCCGAAGCCTTCTTCAATTGGGGTAGGGTGAGGGGGGGGGGGACGGTAGAGGAAAAAGTCATGTGTGTGTCAACAATCTCGCCACTAGCCAAAATATCAAACAACGGGAGGGGGGGGGGAGGAAGGGGGGGGGGGGTAGCGTGCGTGCGAAACTGGCCAAAAAATCAAATAGGGAGGGGGGTGGGTGGATGTCCAAACACGCCAAAGAGGGACTTTGTTATAGCATTTTAAACAATTTTGGATTTGAGGGGGGTATTGGGGGTTTTCCGGAACCCCTAGGATCCCCTCCCCCAGATCCGCCGCTGACCTCCACAATGTGGGAAGTACGGCAGCGGGGTTAAATGGGTTAAAATTGACCCGGACAAACGTGCGATATCGCATGCTTGTCCGGGATTTTAACTCATTGTTTAAGTCAAAGAGAGCCAGGATGGGGTGAGGGGCATGGGGTCAATGCTAGCACGGGTTCACGACCATATATTTTAGATACACGAATGACAACTGAATCCCCAAAACTGGCATTCACATTTCACGAGGCTAGACGGGGACGATGAAGACTCTTTTCAACAGGTGAAAAATTCTAACACCTGTGTGTGTGTGTGTGTGTGTGTGTGTGTGTGTGTGTGTGTGTGTGTGTGTGTGTGGTGTGTGGTGTGGGCGCGTGTGAGGGGAGGGGAGGGAGAGCGGGGGGGGGGGGGGGGTGGTATTTCTAACTAGAAATCAAAACAGTGGCGACAGACTTTGACGTGTCACGGATTAAGCAAGACTCGTTTTCACGGATCACGACCGTATTTTGGCGCAGTTTCAGGTCACTCAGTTTCAGGAAGAACCCTAAGCTTCACACGTCAAGAGGATAAAAAAAAAATTACAAGCACGAATCACGAAAACAAAACAAAACAAAACAAAAAAACAACCAACAGAAAACCCCACCAAAACACGTCAATAACGAATCATGATTTTAGGACACATTCCCCCCCCCCTCCCCACCTCAACCCCCCCCCCTCCCCACCTCCACCCCCTCCCGCTGCTTGAAACGACGCACAGTTCTTGACCTACTTCTATCCAACCATGTCTACCTGTAACTAGAAAACTACTTGCCCATCACTACAGAAGTCACCAGGGATGCCAGTAGTGCCCAAGCTATAACCCATTCAGCCTCGACGCACTACAGCAGGAGATGGATCGACCATGAGAATTCAAGGGTAGTGCCGGATTAGCTTGGCGCTATCAGGCGCCAAGCTAATCCGGCAGTACCCTTGAATTCTCATGGTCGATCCGCCTCCTGCAACTGGTACCAAATTTTGAAAATGCGACCGGGGGCTTAAAGGGTTGAAAAAAGATGAGGCTAGAAAGGATGAGACGGAGGGGAGGTGGGGGGGGGGGGGTGCAGGGGGATTGGGGGGGGGGGGGGGTTCTTACCGTTCTTTTTCTGTTTCTTCTTCCTGTTCCTCCTCCTGCCACCGATGTTGATGAAGGTCGCCTGGTTGTCCAGGCTTTCCGACAGCGCCCTGTTGATGGCATTTTGGATCTTATCCCGCAGCGGGCCCCGCATCTCCCCTTCGCACGCGCGGCGCGTGCCGCACGACTTACTCACGCTGCATACTGGTCCTGGTGCCAGGAGAAGAAAAAAGGGGCTCTGAAGAGTTGCAGTATTCATAAAAAATAAAAAGGGGAGCTCAAAATATCTTGAGTTGAAAGCTAAGCCAAAAGTGTGTTTTCTGCGCAGTTTCTGCACAGAGTAAAAAAGAAAAAAAAAAATGAAACACATTTACGAAGAATTAACTTTTGTAATCTTCAACATAGATGGTTTATTTTTCTTTCTGCTTTGGAATCTATCCAGAATTGAACAGGCATTAGTAAACCCAGTCCTAATCTGAATCAGGCTTACATCATTTCCTGAACTTACTTATTCACCATATAGTGACTTGCCGGAACCGTCAGACTGGCAAACCCTAAAACTATACAATTCACACTGGAAAGAAAACGAAAAAAAAAACAACCCAAAACAAACTTCTGTCCAAATAAAACCCTCGCATAAAGTCTAAAGTCTGGTCATGCGTCAGTTTAACTCATTCAGTCCCGACACACCACAGCAAGACATGGCCGATCGAGCGAGATAGTTCAAGGGTGGTGCCAGAATAGTTTGGCGCCCATAGGCGCCAAGCTATTCTGGCACCGCCCTTTAACTAGCAGGCTCGATCTCAGTCTCTAGAATTGTAATACAGTCTTTCAGAGGGCGACTTCAACATTTGGGGATTTCGGTCCTCGGGCAGAGTGTTACCCCTATAATTGCTACCGACGACTTCGGAGAAAAAGACGCCAAACTGCGCTTATTTTGCGCCAAACGCCATCGTGAGTAGCAGTTATGGTGTTAAAAAGCCGGAATCAGTACTTGCAGTTATTTTTTTTCTCCCGGATGTCTTCAGATTTAACGACTGAATGTCAGAGTCGAAAATGTCTTTTCAAAATAAGATAACTCGGGGTTTAAACGTGTTACGTGAGTCGTTGTAGTCTCAAGCGTGCGCATGCCGCGTGTGCGAGTTGTGAGTTGAGTGCGCGCTTAGCCGAGTTATAATTATTATAAGATAAGCGCATTATAAATACCGTAATTATTAATTATTATTATTAACGCAAACAGCGAACGTTTGAATTAAAACCAAAACGAAGCGAACTTCAACAACTGAGCAAACAAAAATAGCCAGTAAACAATTTCAACCCTTTCACTGCTTAGACAAACTAAACACCAACTCAGAAATTCAAGAGGCATGGATCCTCATGAGCCCCCGCATTCGCGGGGGCTCATGAGGATCGATGCTTCTTGTTGAACGCACTTTGTAACCATTTTTTTTTCAAGGTCGGGGACCTTTGACGTTGAAGTCACAATATTTTAAGTCTCAGTGCGTCCATGAGTGGCCCGGAGAGAGCCGGCGTGCACATTGGTACCACGTGGTTACATGATTTGCTATGTACTTATGTAATACTATCGTAACGGACTAAGTCGTCATTACCTCTAACGGCCCAGGTAACGTGGCAAGGTGAACCGGCCAAGCGAAGTCAAATGAAACTGACAAGATGGTGCAAGAGAAACTTGACAAGAAAACCGAAAAGAATCTTCTTTTTTTCAGTAGCATGCGTTTTCTTGCATCGACACCTACAAACCGGTAGCAGCCAGAATGATAACAGCACATGTCACCGGCAAAGAACCGGCCCGTTCTCAATAAGGCAGGCCAACACCTGAACAAAATTTACACCTGCAGGTACAGGGAAGAACGTGGCACAAGATGGTGACGAAAATTCCCACTTACCTGCAAACGTATGAGTTAATTTATGAACAAGTTTGGAGAAGTCAGTTTTGTAACGCTCATGAAGAATCCCTTGTACACGAATCTCATTCATGGTGAGCCAAGATCACGGCACGTGCGTGGTTTCGCGAGATCCATGGTGCCGGCCGGTTGCCAAAAATGTGCACCGCCATTCCTCGACCACAGTGGCGGGGCCTCTCCCA
>BTPG01000003.1:241127697-241369155 GCA_036245525.1 Semisulcospira habei
ATGTGATGCAGTTAAGGGAGTGAAGAAATGGAACATGCAGCCACCCGGACAGAGAAGGGGTTATTCAGGTCACACTGGATGTCTCCATCGATTTGCTAGCGCTGACCAGCGGTGGCGAATCGATGAAGACAACCAGTGTGGATGTTATTCAGTTTCACTTGCACTCCATTCTACGGTGATCGTAAGTGAGGCCGACAACCTTGTCGTCGTGGTAACGATACGTACACGACGTTAGACACGTCACCTGACACTCAGTCGAGTCCTTGCAACCGAAATTAGTTTCTTCCGGTCTTCAACTGTACACAAAACTGAGAGAGAGAGAGAGAGAGAGAGAGAGAGAGAGAGAGAGAGAGAGAGAGAGAGAGAGAGAGAGAGAGAGAGAGAGAGAGAGAGAGAGGAAGGACAATGAACAATGAACCTTTATTTTCCAACGGTAGATGTTATTGGTAACAGGACCAGTTTTCAAACTTGCCGTTGCTACATCTACTGCATAAGTGACATAGAAAAGTAAACATACACATACCACACACTGCTTCATGCATGCATTCGCTCACGCACGCACGCACGCACGCACGCACCACGCACGCACATACGCACGCACGCACACGCACGCTCATACACACACACACACATCCCCACACACACACACACGCACTCAAGCACGCACACATGCACATCATCACGCGCGCATGCACGCACGCACGCACACACACACACACACACACACACACACACACACACACACAAACTTACACACGCACGCACTCAGGCACTGACATACGCACAAAAACAAACACACGCTATCGGACACGCACTCCAGACATACATACGCGCACACGCGCACGCACAAAAATATAAAATGAGTAAAAATGCAAAGAGAGAGAGAGAGAGAGAGAGAGAGAGAGAGCGGGGCGGGGAGTGGATCATACTGGGACGGAGTGGGGGTGTATTCTAGTCTGCTCGTACCACTAGTTCCGCATACGACCCTGTATCAACACGTCGGACCGTCAGAATGGAAGATTCGTGACTGAAAGAGTGTCCGATTGCTCACCCGAAACCGAAAGTTCGAGGGGAAAAAACTCAGTCATGACTAACCGAGAATGATCAAGGAAGTCTCAGTCATGAATAGGTACGAACGTCACTTCACCCCATTGCGCTTGGCAGCCACAGGACCGGTTCACAGTGCACGTCGCTGCATGCGCGCGGAGTTAACCCATTTACTGCCGAGAAATTGAAAACAAGACCCAGCTAAAAGAGGTATAGATCCTCATGAGCCCCCGCAGTCGCGGGGGCTCATGAGGTTCTATGCTTCTTGCTGGAAAGCAATGTGTATCCATGTTCCTCCGACGGTTTTGGTTTTTAAAAAGTTGGTTAACCCATTTAGCCCGAAGACCCTACCGCAGGAGATGGATGGACCGTGATAATTCAAGGGTAAGTCATGGTCAATCCATCCCCTGCAACTGGTACATAGTCGTTAGGCAAAATCTCCACAATTTGAGAAAGGGGACCTTGGGGATGAAAGGATCAATCCTCGCCGCTATTCGACGCATCGGCATTGCTGCCGGATTGAAAAAAACCCAAAACAAACATACTCAGGATAGCATATCTTGTAAAGTAGACCACAATAGGAACTGTAAAAAGATCAGCACTAACTAGGTATTGGGTGTAATCAGAACAGAAAGTGGGGACGTTGTCAGTCTAGAGATTGTGTAGTCATGCGACCCTAAACTTGTCATTTTATGAAAGGCGCAAATCGTCAAATTTTCGCCAAATCAAGTTGTGATTTTTCACACAGACTGTGAAAGATGGAGCTTTGACATTCTGCACCACTTGACATTAACTTTGTGTGCTCTCTTTCAATAGTAGTATCATTTCTTACGTGTTTACAACTTATGGGTGATCTTATCTAAATGTGGGCATACCTAGCCTCTAATCAAGTATAATATTAATGATGATTTCTGTGGCGCCTAACCTCAGGTAGAGCTCTACACAAAATATATTCTTGAACAGGCTCATCAGCTCACTTTACTGTGTGCACACCGACCACTAGCACAAACACAGTTAACCCATTCAGCCCTGACGCACAACAGCAGGAGATGGGTCGACCATGATAATTCAAGGACAGTGCCAGATTAGCTTGGCGCCTGTCGGCGCCAAGCTAATCTGGCACTGCCCTTGAATTATCATGGTCAAGTCATGCCCTGCAACTGGTGCATAGTCATTAGATGACGCCTCCAACATTTGGGAAATACGGCCGTCAGGCTGAATGTGTTAACACTTTAGTCTGTCTGATACGTCTCTTTTTTCCCATTGAGAAAGAGGGGGGGGGGGGCGGTGGGGTTGGGGGGTGGCGGTGGGGTTGTGGGGGGGGGGGGGGCGGGGGCGTGAAGGGTTATTTTCGTGCATCGTGCTCGCTACCTTTTTAATTCACGATGCACCGTGTTTAATTAAAAAAAAAAGATATTTCCCGCCCCGTGCATCGTGCATGATATATTTGAGTGGAACATTTTCCCCGAGATACTGAGCACCCGAAGGCGCGATAGTACTTTGAACACTCAACATCCTGATAAACGCGTTGTTATTGTGTCCTCCACTTTATCGTTGCTGTTTGTTGGCCAGGCGGACCCCAGGCGGCATAACGTCTTCGGGCCCGCGACCTGTGCTTACTGGGAAATCACCTGGACATAGACCGCTACCGGCAGCCGAAAGGGAAAACATTTTGCTTTTGTAATGCCCTATGTCTGAACGTCCATTAAATATTTTTCTGGTGTTTTGTTTATTTGTGTGTCTGTGCGACAGTGTGTGTGTGTGTGTGTGTGTGTGTGTGTGTGTGTGTGTGTGTGTGTGTGTGTGCGTGCGTGCGTGCGTGCGTGCGTGCGTGTGTGTGTGTGTGTGTGTGTGTGTGTGTGTGTGTGTGTGTGTGTGTGTGTGTGCGTGTGTGTGGGCTCGCGAGAGTCTTTGTTACACTGATGCCCCCGCAACTGCTCTTGCAAACTCTCACGATGATCTCTGTTTCTGGTGTTCGTGACATTTACGTCTGTGTCATTTAAACGTAGGAGACGTAGCGCCCCGCATCCCCTCTAAATGCATGACCGAGTCGTTAGACTCGTGGTGTGGTGCGGCCCTAATCGACAGAAACTAGCGACATTTACCATCCGAGGACACGTTTCTGCACTATTTGTGTTATTTAGTATGTCTTGTCGACACACCTAATAAACTTTAACAGCAGTTTGGACACGCAGCAACAGCACACGCGTGATCGCACTTATTAATTTTATTCTGTGCCGCGGCAGCCGTTAGCGTTTCAAAATATTTATAGCTGTTTCTCGTACAGATAACTCTGTATTCATACAAAGGAGCGGAGTCATTGTCAGGTTACTTGATATTGCGACAACGTATGCTGAACTGGATTCTCCTGTGCCGTCCAAATGAACCATAACTAGACCTGGGTGTAGCGTTTGGTAGCCTTTTGTTGCAGAAGTGTATCGCTGAACAGTTACGGCGGTAGTGGGCCTTTAAGCCCAGATACAATCTCTGATGTTTGCGTGTCACTACAAACACAATGTATAGGCCGCCCAAGCTCTGGGACGCTTGCTGTAGCTGATGAAAGAACATAGGTGTACATTTCACTTTGGGGTTTTCGGCAAAGTACTGCCCTCTTTGTTAATTGCCTATAAGAATCGTAATTTTATCAAGGGATGATATTAAGAAGAGATGAGGGATTAGGAAAGGCCTTCCATTGCTTAACAAGCAGCCCAGATTTGCTTGTCGTGCGCTGGCACGCTCTGTGTTTACACCAAATACATATTTCTTCTCAAATTCAGTACAAGGGAGGGACAAACAACAGTAATAGTCAAGTGTGATGTTCGAGGCGTAGTGCTTGAAGCCGCGTATCCGAAAGCGGCACGTCTCGAATGAGGTAGGCCTACCCAAAGCGCACAAGGTAATCGGGTCGACATCGGCCGCCTGGCCTTTTGCGCATTGGGCGTTAGGGCCTAGCTGACTTCCACAACAACAAAAAGGCAAAGTACGATCGCCCATTTGGGTGCTCAAAGGATGGGGGGGGGGGGGGGGGGGGGGTTTCGGATCACGGCGCACGAAAAATAAATCCATGAAAACACGGTGCCTGAGAGAGAGAGAGAGAGAGGGGGGGGGGGGGGTGGATGGGTGGGTGGATGAGGGGGTTACTCTACTCCACTCGTACCTGGCCCCAATACGCACAGTCGAATCACTGACTAACGGCGTCGTCGTTTTTCAAATCACTGTTAGTCATTCGCCGCTGTACTCAGCTGTCGGTGCAAGTCAGTTCGGATGACTGACTCGTTTTTGAGAAATGCGGATAGAAGTACCCTATTAACTCATTGTACCCCAAGACCGAAATCCTTAAATGTTGCCGTTGTCCTCCGAAGAGTGCATTGCAGTGCAGGACACAGATCGACCATGATAGTTCAAGGGTGATGCCAGAATAGCTTGGCGCCTACATGCGCCAAGCTATTCTGGCATCACCCTTGAACTATCATGGTCGATCATTATCTTGCTGTGGTGTGTCTGGGGTAGAATGAGTTAAAGGTCGTCTGGGCATTAAAACGCACAACGTTTTCATCGAATATTTTCGGCGGAGAGAACCGCCGTGTTCTACACTACTCTTCGAACAAATACAGTCAGCGCCAACTGACCTAATACGGTTTCCTCTCCAGAAACTCGTACAATTTGCCACTTTTGCTGTACAACAATCGCCAAAGTTCCGGGAAAATTGTCATGAAATGAGAGAGTTTACATCCCTAAATGTGCCGCGGGTATATCAGTTGAGCCCGGTTCAACAAAGATCCACTTTTGACGTGAATGAGCAAGTAAATCAGGGGCCGATCAGTTACCTCGAGGAAGGGGGAGGCGGGGGGGGGGGGGGGGAGAGGGTGGGTGGGTAGGAGAGAAGGCTCATGCGTGCTAAGACTAGTCTCACTATTCGCCAACAACGGGGTAGGGGGGGGGGGGGGATTCCAAACATCCCAAAAAGCAACTTTGTTTATAACATTAAAAAAAAAATTGGATTTTGGGTCTGAAAGGGGGGGGGGTACGGAACCCCTGTACCCCCCTCCCCCAGATCCGCCCCTGTAAATAGTTGACCAGGTTTTCAAACCGGAAACATAGGCATACATGAAGTTGTTATTGAAATCTGGCCGTTTTTTGGGCGGGGTTCTATCAGGGTATTGAAAACGGCGTGTTGTCTGTTGTATTTTGACCAATATTTTTACGACTGTTCAGCAAAATTAGCCAATCACAGGACTGAGTTAAGTCAAAATAGCAGATATTAGGTCAGTTGGCACTAAATGACATTTGTTTTTAAACTGGTATTAAAAAAGTGTTTCTTTGCGGATATATTTGGAAACTTAACTCATTCTGCCTGCGACACGCCACAGCAAGATATGGCTCGACCATGATAGTTCAAGGGTGGCCACCACCCATGAACTATCATGGCCGATCTCTCTCCTGAATTGCAATGCAGTCCTCAGAAGATAACTCCAAAATGTGGGCATTTCGTACCTCGGGCACAAGGAGTTAATGTTGTGCGCTCCGATATCTAGCGGTTTATACATACCGGTCTACAAATAGTGTTGTCCACTCTAGTGACCTTGGCCTGCAGGTTGTGTGTTAGTACAGTTCCACTTACGCGGGCAGGTGTACGCTGCCGGTATGCGGAGAATCGAGATGTGTGTGTGTGTGTGTGTGTGTGTGTGTGTGTGTGTGTGTGTGTGTGTGTGTGTGTGTGTGTGTGTTTATCTGTGTTTGTGTGTGTGTGAGAGAGAGAGAGTCAACAGTCATCGGGACGAAGTCCGCCTCAGTGGGCCCGCGCACGCCTGCGGATTACACTAACACGCCTGTGGATTACACTAACACGCCTGTGGATTACACTAACACGCCTGCGGATTACACTAACACGACCGCTGTGCATTATACTAACACGCCTGTGCGCTGGCACACTGCTGCTGACGGCTTCGGCCCGACAGTCTTCTGCGTACTGGACATGCACTAATACCCTGTCACAGCACTGAAACAGCCCTTCTACATATCTTAAACGACTTGCTTCTCTCGACCGACTCGGGCAACATCTCCCTTCTTACGCTACTCGACCTCTCTGCCGCCTTCGACACTATAGACCACTCTATCCTCCTCCACCGCCTTCACCACTCCATTGGCATCACTGACTCTGCTCACTCCTGGTTTCTCCTTAAACGGCTGAGTGATACAAAGACAAACTCGACAACACTCAGTCACTACTGACTCGCACGGCTGACTGCTACGAAGACGTGAAAAACTGGATGACAGCAAACAATCTTAAACTGAACGAAGACAAAAAGGAAGCCATGCTGGTAGGCACTCGTCAGAAACTTTTCCAGCTCCCTCCCTCTCTCCACCTTCAACTCGACAGCACCCCCATCTCCCTCTCTGACTCGGCCAAAAACCTCGGCGTTATCCTCGATTCCTCTCTTTCCATGACCAGCTTCGTCTCCGCCACGGCCCAGACATGCTATTTCCACCTCCGCTGCATCAGTCAGATCAGAAAATATCTCACTACCGAAGCTGCCACCAAACTTGCTGTCTCTCTCATCCTATCTCGCATCGACTACTGCAACTCTCTCCTTTCCGGCCTCCCTCACTCCACCACTTTCGCTCTCCAGCACGTCCAGAACGATGCTGCCCGCCTCGTCCTCAGAAAGAAAAAATCCGACCACATCACTCCACTGCTCAAACTCCTTCACTGGCTTCCCCAACGCATCCAATACAAGATTCTGTCTCCCTGCTACAAATCACTGAACAACTGCGCTCCTGCCTATCTCTCAAACTTACTTCACCCCTACACTCCTCCCCGCTCCCTCCGCTCCGCCTCCCACCCTCTCCGCCTCCACATCCCCCGCACGAAACTCAGCACTTTCGGCCCCCGCTCCTTCTCTGTATACGGTCCATCCACCTGGAACACTCTCCCACTCTCTTTCAGTCAGAAACACTCTCTCTCCTCCTTCCAGTCCGCCCTCAAAACTCACCTCTTTCAACAGTTCTAGCACTATATCACCACCCCCCCCCCCCACCCCAGGCTGACTGTCGTAATGTATTTCACTATTTGTGGTGCGTGAGTCGTTGTCTAAAGCGTGCGCATGAGTGCGCGAGTTGTGAGTGCGCGCTTAGAGTTAATTATTATAACATAAGCGCATTATAAATACCGTAATTATTATTATTATTTATCACTACTAACACGAGTCACGTCCTGACTCGACCGTAAATCTGGACACGCCCTGCAACTAAACATTCGTACATGTGTGTCGACTGTTCAGTGAACCGAAACCGAACTTTGGCGAAACCGAAACCGAAACTGAATGACCAAGGGGAGCCGTCCCGTTAATAGGTAGAAATAATTATATGTAACTCGAAACTGACGCGACTGAAACGCATACGAGACCCAACCGCAAGAGTTATAGATCCTCATGAGCCCCCGAAATTGCGGGGGTTCATGAGGATCTATGCCTCTTGCTGAAACCACTTTGTACCCACGTTCTATAGGCGGTTGGGGATATTTGACGTTAAATTTTCGGTGGTTTCAAAAACACCATCTACGTCCACAGGCACCGGCAGTAAATGGGTCACACCCTCCTCGACCGGGGAACACTACCCAAAGAATCTCATCAGCCCCAGTTACATCCGTGTTCCTTGTCCCGGGGAGGCCGGAATGAGGTCACTGTCTGGCGTTGTGTTTGTAACCAGTGGATTGACAGACGTAATCAGTCTGTGCCGGCTGACAGTGATAAGGGGTTAATTTTATCAACCCCACAGTTTCGTCTCGCTCGTCACAAAGTCGCACCAGCAGTGGCTAGGCGCCGGGAGAGTCAGTCAGTCTCCGTGTAGGAATACAAGCTGTCTCAGTGGCAACAACCCGGGCTTTCGATGACTGAAAGTGCCGGTTTCCTCACTCGAAATTAACTTGATCGGTATTTACAAGTACATTTCTGCTGTATCTTCTTCAGTCTCGACTAGGTATATTTCAGCTGCATATCTCGACTAGGTATATTTCACCTGCATATCTCGACTAGGTATATTTCAGCTGCATCTCGGCACAGCCTGCTTCAGCTTATGTATTTCAGCCGTTGCTCGCATCCCGCTTTTTCAGCCTGTCGCCGGCTGAAGAAGTTTGTGAAATACGGTTGAAATATACAAGCAGAATTTAGGTGTGTGATACCGTAGAAATATTGATACCATGTCACGTGGTGTTTGAACGTGCAACCTCGTGACAAACTTGCGTTGGTGTAAGAGAAAAACGAAAAACAAATGTGCTTACATTTTGGTCAGAATATAGGCTTATGTTCCGAGGCTTTCTCCAAAAGGCAGTTGTGAGTGTTTTCCTCTTAACTCATTCGAGACGAACGTCATCCGGATACGCGGCTTCAGCCGCGTATTCGGATGCCGTTCGTCTCGAATGAGTTAAGTTACAGGTTTAGAGATTTCGCCAGAAATCGGAGGTGGGGGGGGGGGGGGAATAGCGAAGGGAGGCAACCGCATCAAAACCGGAATAATTTCAGTCGCGCAAGTTAAACAGTTAGTAATTACGAGGTTGCACGCAAACACCAGCGACCAGTCAGAAGTGATCTGACCACGTGACTTATGCTATCTCTAGCATGACGCATTCATTTGCTAAGTGAAACTGCAATCCAGATGTAGGCCTACATGGAAATTTTATTTTTTATCCTTCTAGGTTCTCAGTCTTCGGTACAAATTTCATGGTGATAAACGACTTCGAGGACACTTTCATTTTGTGACAAACAACTCGTTTAATTAATCTTCCTGTGCAATACCTGACCGAAGCCTCTGCATGTGCACATCTGTGATTCTTCAGTTTCTTTGTTGACATTTTCCCCCGAGCGTTCAAGCCTGGATGTTTAATATCTTCGATTGAACTGGAAATACAACTTTGAAAACATGCAGCCTCCGGAATCCGTCCCACTTACTAAAGGTGAGATTACTGTTGCACTTTTTTTTTCTCCAACCCATTGGCTGTCGGTAGCAGTTTTTGTCGCGATGATTCCTGCATGATGTCAGGGTGTTGTTATTCCTGCAGGATGTCAGGGTGTTGTTATTCCTGCAGGATGTCAGGATGTTGTTATTCCTGCAGGATGTCAGGATGTTGATATCCCTGCAGGATGTCAGGGTGTTGTTATTCCTGCAGGATGTTAGGCTGTTGTTATTCCTGCAGGATGTCAGGGTGTTAGTATTCCTGCAGGATGTCAGGGTGTTGTTATTCCTGCAGGATGTCAGGGTGTTGTTATTCCTGCAGGATGTTAGGGTGTTGTTATTCCTGCAGGATGTCAGCATGTTGTTATTCCTGCAGGATGTAAGGGTGTTGTTATTCCTGCAGGATGTCAGGGTGTTGTTATTCCTGCAGGATGTCAGGATGTTGTTATTCCTGCAGGATGTCAGGATGTTGATATCCCTGCAGTATGTCAGGGTGTTGTTATTCCTGCAGGATGTTAGGCTGTTGTTATTCCTGCAGGATGTCAGGGTGTTAGTATTCCTGCAGGATGTCAGGCTGTTAGTAGTCCTGCAGGATGTCAGGCTGTTAGTATTCCTGCAGGATGTCAGGCTGTTAGTATTCATGCAGGAATCATCGCGACAAAAGCCGCTACCAACAACCAAAGGGCGTGCGCGCACCCAAGAGTACTAAAACTGTATATTTGTACACGTTATACGGTAATGAATTGATTGATTAGTTCGGAATTTAACGTCCACAACACCAATACGGACGACCCTAACGGGGCGGGTACTGTGTTACACTTCAGCCACATGCAAGGGTTTGATGGAAGACGCAGCCAGACAAGAGTGTTTTCCAGAAGCTTGTTTTATTGTAGGTACATCATTCTCCTAAGTAGATTGGGCAGGACCAACCTACCAATAGCGAAATCGAAGTCGGAGCTATGTCCCTTGCTTCTGAGCTCTCTCGTTCTGATGGTGCTCCCTACTATATATACCCTGGTCCCTTCTATCAAGGGCCCACCACCAATCTCTTCAGCATTCCACATCAAAGAAAATCTAACTACTCACAAACCAGATAGTTGAGGCTAGCGCTGGCAGAATTGTATACAAACCAAGGGGAATCACAGCGCTGGACAGACAAACAGTTAGATCCCCTGCCCCCGCCTATCAGGCACCCAATCGCCAGCCCACAGAGAAATACGCAGTTATAGAACAAGTCGATCATTTCCATCCTCAAAAAGAATGGATCAGGTCTCTTATATAACCCATGTCTTTCTCCGGAACTTAGGAAGTAGGCAGGAGAAACATACATACACAAACATGATATATACCCGTTAATCTCAGTTCCCTTTGGTCCATCTGGTCAAGTGTCCTTTGACTTTCCCCATACTATTCTACACCAAGGGTAGTCAGTGTACTCAGTGGACTTGTCATATACTCGTTGACCCCAGTTCCTTTCGGACCCTCTGGTCAAGTGAACTTTTACTTGTCCCCGTACTATTCTACTTCAAAGGGATTCTGTACTCGGTGGTCATCCTGTACCTGTTGACCAGTATTTCTCCCTTTAATAGGGTCCATACCGACACATCGTATCTGATCAGTAGTCCAAGCCACATAGATCCCGTGTTATTTAAATATATTAATTACCTGTTGACCAGTATTTCTCCCTTTAATAGGGTCCATACCGACACATCGTATCTGGTCAGTAGTCCAAGCCCCATAGATCCCGTGTTGTTTAATTACGTTAATTCCAGCTCAAGGGAACGTGTGTCAATACACGAAAATGCTCTGGTTGTGAGCACTATAGTGTAACATTACATGATGGGGACAGGAACAGCTATAGGGCTCAGGAAGCTGACGTCATCACGCCAGTCGTAGCGGCCATCTTGTGAGGATACGGGACTAAGCGCGCATAGGGAAATCGCTTTTTTTGTAATGTCAGGAAAGTCCTGACGTACTGTAAGCAATAACAACAAGTCTTGCCATCACTGTAGGAAACAGCTCTTCAGAATCTGTTCATTTTTTTGTTTGTTTCCAAAAGGGAAGAAAAATGAAGAAAAACGTGTTCAAACACTATTTCGCTACTATCTCATGACTATGGTATCCTCTTAAGATGGCGGCTGACGCGCCGAAGCTGGTAGGCAACGCGGAGAACTTCCCGAGCCCTATTGTCTATGAAGTACGACCTGAACACTGATCCGTTCGGACGTCACGAAACTGTACCAATCTGTTCACGCGTCTTTCTGCCGAACGGTGTCGTCAGTAGCAGTCAAGGGGTTAACGTGTGTTCGTGTCACAGGGGGTTAACGTGTACTTGTGTCACAGGGGTGCCGAGAGGCGACAAAAGCGAGATATACGCGGAGAACAACCGCTTGCGAGAAAGGCTCGGGATGCTTAGTCGTTCGCGCGAGGACCTGGAGAAGGCTGATGGTCTGGAACAACGTCTGGCCGGCAGACACGTCACCAGCAGCAAAGGGAAGATACAGGTGTGTGTGTGTGTGTGTGTGTGTGTGTGTGTGTGTGTGTGTGTGTGTGTGTGTGTGTGTGTGTGTGTGGTTACAAATATTGTGGCTGCATTATAGTGGTGGTTTCTCATTTTTTTTGTCACTGTGTCCTTGTTTGACAATGTTTTCGTTCCTTTTTTCTTGTTTGTTTGTTGTTGTTGTTGTTATTATTATTATTAAGTTTTTATTAGCAGTAGTAGTAGTAACATTCGGCTGTCGATAGCGGTTTTCCTCGAGGTAATTCCTGAAGGAATCCCCTCGACAAAAACCGCTACCGACAGCCACAGGGGTATTATTATTATTATTATTATTATTATTATTATTATTATTATTATTATTATTATTATTATTATTATTAGTAGTATTAGTAGTAGTAGTAGTAGAGTAGTATTATCATCATCATTAATATTATTGCATACGTTGACAGCGGTGGAGGTGTGTGGCGGTCGTAGCTGTGATTCTGCTGACGTTTTGTCTGGGTGCTGTAGCTGTTCTTGCTCTCATGTTCAGCATTATCAGGTAGGATGACAGAAAATGTTTACAGTTGTTCACTCGCAAATGTTCACAGTTGTTCACTTTGTCGTCTCGTCTCGTCTCGCCTTGTCTCGTCTCGTCTCGCCTCGCGTTGTCTCAGCTCAGCTCAGCTCATGTCATCTCACCTCCTTTCTTGTCATCGTATATTCAATATTATTTTGTCTTAAAATCTCAAGTTTGTTTAAGTCTCAATTTTAAAGTCTCAAAATTATAAATGGGCTCAAACCTTTCGATTCGTATTTGAAAATAATTTCCTACTTTTTCTCGGTGCCTCATGTTTCCTTCAGTGCCTCTGTTTAGCAGCCTCAAGGTTTTAATATTGTCCCAACATCTCCAGTTTGTCGCATTATTCTCAAACAGCTCACGGCCCGCCGAGTCTGCTCCGCAGCTGCTTATGCCCAGATCGTCCCGTCTGGAGTCGGTGCCTGCAGGGTTTGTGGGACAGGTCGGTTTGCAGAAGCAGCTTCCACTGGGAGTCCTAAACTGGAACGACCATGCAGGAGACGCTATAGGTAAGAAAATGGCGTAAACACACAGAGACGAACTGCCAGCGACGATGATGATTTACGGGTAGTGCCACGTTTGCCCTGTACCCGGGAAACCTACTTAACCCATTACATCCTACGGTTGATTTTTAAAAGTCTGCGTATTGTCCTGTGAAGGCTGTATCACAGATTAGGAGAGAGATTAACCATTTTAGTTGAAGGGTGGTGCCAGAATAGCTTGGCGCCTCAGGCGCCAAGCTATTCAGGCACCACCCTTCAACTATCGTAGTCAAACGACTTCAAGCAGTAGTGTATCAGAATGAAAAGTGCTAAGAGGAAACAAAGACAAAACTACGATCGACGACGATAGTTCAAGAATAGTGCCAGATTAAGATTAATAGTAAGCTTTCGGAAGCGCACCATCGTGCCCAGCGTGATGAAAACTGAAGTTTCCGTGAACCCAGCCCCTCATTTCCGGCTGCATATAAAACAGGAGCCACCGCGACAACTAAATAACTCGGACATTCGCGGTGATGGGTATTGTCCCCTAGGAAAAAGGAGGGTAAAGTTCATTTACAGTTTATTTTAAACTCATGGTACAGTTTATTTTAAACTCATGGTATGTTCCTGAACCCTTCGGGTGTCGGTAGCGGTTTTAGTCGCGATGATCATTCCAACGCAAATCAGTGAGCAAAGGACCTCAGGTCGATGTCGGCCGCAGTGGCCCGCGCACCGTCGTGTTAGTGTAATCCACAGTCGTGCGCGGGCCCAAAACATGCGAAGTCGCCCCAAAGACCTTAGCTTACTGGGTTAGTATTGTCCCAATGCGCAAAAGGCCATCGGGCCAACGTCAGCCGCCGTTGGCCCGCGCACGGATGTGCGCGGGCCAACGGCGGCCGATGTCGGCCCGATGGAAGTGGAAGAACTCTTCCTTTGTTATTTGTTTTGGCAAGGCATCCGCAGTGACTACCTGCTACAGAACTGCCAAGGCCCGTACCTGAAGCGCACCTTCCCCGACATGGACTACGCGCTGCTGGGCTACAACGTCCTCAAGGGCTACCCGCTGGCCATAGGTCACGACCCGGGATTCACTCTGCCCATCTTCGCGGCCGACTACAGCAGCGGCTCCATGACGGCGGACTGCCGCTACAGCGTGCCTCGAGGCATCATCCTCATCCCGGACGTGTCCTGCGTCACCTCCTTCTCGTCACAGGTCGTCAAGACGTCGTACGAGTTGTCCACGTCCCTGCAGATCAGCGCCAATGTCAACGGGGGCGGATGGGGGGTCAGCTTTTCGGGAAGCGCCGGATACAAGGAGTCGTTTTCACAGATGTCGACGGGGGAGTCGGTGTTCATCATCTCCAGGGCCAGCTGCAACTACTACTACATGAAGCTTTTGGAGGACGAAGCCCCACCTTTCCACCCGGTGTTTCTTAAGTGGATCATCAAACTCAACAACACTGACGACGAAACCGTCTACACCGACTTTTTTGACAGGTACGGCACGCACTTTCTGGCAGAGGTCAGATTCGGGGCGTCCTTCACGTACGAGCACACGATGAGCGCCCAGTCCTTCAAACAGTCCACAGAAAGGGGAGTGAACGTGGCCGTGGCTGCCAGCTACTCTGGGGCGTACAGTGTGGGAGGCGGCTTTAATATGGATTCCACAGCCAAGGAGGCGGCGTCTAATTTCCAGCAGCAAGTTACCACCAGGACCATCACTGTCGGCGCCGCCCCTCCCGCCAACGGTGACGCTATGACATGGGCTTCCACCGTGCAGGAAAGTCCCGTGCCTGTGACCTATGACCTTCGGTCCATGGAGGACCTCTTCTCTGAAACCTTCATGGGTCACGGCGAGACTCAGCGCTTCAAGGTCAACTTCACGCACATCAAGCATACGATCGCCAAGCACAAGAGAAGGTACTGTGAGCGTCTGAACGAGCAAGGTCTGCTGGACAGCTGTGCCGAGATGTCCCCGGGTCTCATCATGGGCAAGACCGAGCTGTCGGGCGATTACAAGAAGGTCATCGTCTCCTCCATGGCAAAATGTATCGACGAGTGCTACAAGCGAACCAGCTGCGTGGCGGCGGACTTTTGTACGGGGTGTTCCAGCGGGGACAGTTCCTACGACACCTGCCACCTGTACGAGGAGACTACACTGACCGAGGGGTACACCAACAACAAGTATCAGTCGATCGTCGTCTTGGACAAACTGGAAAAAGAAATCGTGCTGAAAAACACCGACGTGAACGGCGTCACCAGATCCCTGACCAACGCCACGGACGTGGACACTGCGGAGAAGTGTTTCGACCAGTGCCTGCAGGTAGACAGCCGATTGGGGCGGGGCTAACATATTTAACCTCACGGTCGCATTTCCCGAATTTTGGAGGTCACCTAACGATCGTGTATCGGTTGCAGGAGACGGATCGATTATGATAATTCAAGGGAAGTGCCAGAGTAGACAAGCTAATCTGGCACTACCCTTGAATTGTCATGGTCAATCCATCTCCTGCTGAACTGCGTCGGGACTAAATGTGTTAACACCTTTAAGGTTGCCTCGTCCGGATACGCGGCAGAAAGCCACATGTCCGAATGCAGCACGTCTGAAATATGTTAACAGTCTGTTTCCTTTGGTTAACCCATTTAGACCCCGTCGCGCTACAGCAGGAGATGGATTGACCACGATAATTCAAGGGTAGTGCCAGTTTAGCGCCATCAGGGCGGCTGGGGAACTACCCTTGAATTATCGTACTCGATCCATCTCCTAGATCTGGTACATAGTTGTTGAGTGACACCTTTACAATTTAGGAAATGCCGTCTTGCGGTTACATGATGGGTGTAAAAAAGTAACACAGGTCAGAACCGCGCACGCAAACAATTTTATATTTTTAAAAATGATAATCGAACAGCGACATTTTTTTAAAACCATTTAACTCATTCTACCCCAAGACCGAAATCCCCAAATTTTGCCGTTGTCCTCTGAAGACTGCAGTGCAGTGCAGTACTCAGATCGACCATGATAGTTCAATGGTGATGCCAGAATAGCTTGGCGCCCAAAGGTGCCAAGCTATTCTGGCATCACCCTTGAACTATCATGGTCGATCCATATCTTGCTGTGGTGTGTCTGGGGTGGAATGAGTTAAAGGGACATGCTCTGGGCAATTGAGGGTTAATATTTCGCAATATCTTCTTTATCTATGTCCTCAGTATGTATTACAGTAACGCTGTCACAGACAATTAACACCAAACAAAGGAGCTGATTTAACTTTGAATGTCTTAAAATAAAGACCTTTGGCTTTTCTCCATATATATATATGATTTAACTTATGCAGTTTGAATGTCTTAAAATAAAGACCTTTGGCTTTTCTCCATATATATATATATGATTTAACTTATGCAGTTTGAATGTCTTAAAATAAAGACCTTTGGCTTTTCTCCATATATAATATATATATATCCTTGTTTGTGCTCAGGACGCTTTCTGCGTGGCCTTCACCTTCCGCCAGAGCCCGGACGAGCGGCAGTGCACGTTATACTCGGGGGCGTCCTTCAGGCTCGTCAAAAAGAATGACACCAGCACACACTTCATCAACCACCGTGTCAACAGTGTGCACGACGTCTACACGAATGTCACGTCCACGGCACCGAAGTGATAATGGACGGCCCTGACGGGCGGGTTATGGGGGACAGGGAAATCTATTGCCTATGGAGTACGACCTGAACACTGATCAACTCAGGCGCACTCCAACTGTGCCACTTTGATTTACCATGACCTTTCAACGGACATGCTGTTCTGACTGTTCCCAAGATCCGCCCCCTTTAGGGTCGGCTCATATTACTCAGGCGCCGCGGACATTAGACCCGAACTGCTCAAGCATATTAACAATACACGCTATAATTCAAGGCAGACAAACACGTAAATAAAAACCAGTTAGATCCCTTTAACTCTTGCTGTTCGCAGCACTTTTTGTCGAGGTGATTCCTACAGGAATCACCTCGACAAAAAACGCTACCAACAGCCAAACGGTTAAGTATCTAAGTAAGTGATTGTTTACGTGTGTGTCCTGCGTTTATTGGTCTATAGAAATTGTAACCTCCAATTAGTTTTGGCTGTCGCGACTTTTGTCGCCATGACTCCTGCAGGGATCACGGCGACGAAAGTCGCTATAGACAGCCAACGGGTTATTGTTTTCATATCTATCCTACATTGAGTTATTCCCATCACAGGGAAAAAGATTCGAAGTACTGGTATGAGTTTCGTGCCCCTTGACTCGGAGGGTTGATATCCTACTGACGCTTGGAGCGAGTCAGGGGACAAAACTATTGCCAGACTTCGTTTCCATCCCCCTGTGTTTGTGTTGTTACATGTATCAGTTATGAGTCAATGTTCACCTCAATTTTGCATATTTAGCACACGTGATTGTTTTGTCTACCGTATTTAAAAAATACGGTGTGAAATCAGACAATTTTCTGCACCACTTTTTCGGAGTCATTTGTAAAACAGCTACCATAACTTTAATTTTTCTTTTACGAAAAAAACTATCCTCTCATTAATACCCAATCCAGACCAAAAAAAGGTGACTGCCAAGCGTGTAAAATGCAAAGAAGTACCCAACTGAGAAAGAAACACGCTTAGAAAAAGACGGTTACAACACAATGTAATAATATTATTAAATTGTCTTGTAACTGTCTTTTCTAAGCGTGTTTCTTTCTCCGTTGGATACTTCATTAATACCCGCATGATTTTTCATAAACAGTGTTTGCATAAGCCTGCCGTTTATCCCGGCCCTAGATCAAATTGTGACCTGTAAGCCCTAGGCGTGAAAATCAGCAAGAAAATTGCAAAGTTAATTATCTGGTACGTCAAATGTTAGTACTGCGATGAGCGACGTATAACATGGAGTCGTCACTATGAACACAGCGTTGTGGGACTAATGATGCCATGACGTAAAGTTTGAAGTGACGTCATTTCGCTGCTCGTGCTATTCTTCTTCTTGAGAATAGCTATGCTACACCAGACCACGGAAGCTTACGAATAGCGGGAATCGCTGTGTGTCCGTCTTTATTTCTGTATGCCAGTGTGTGTGGATCAGAGGGTGGGTTAGAGTAGAAGGAGATGGATTCCTGTCGCTGCACGAGCCCACAGAGCGTACTAATGACGGGAAGCGCCGTGTGTCCGTCTTGATTTTTGTACGCCGACGTGTGTGTTGATCAGGGCGTTGCTTAGAGAGGGGGAAATGGATCAGCATAATAAGCCTAAAAATATGAACAACCCTGAATGTTCCTAAAAGATAAACGCATGTGAGCTCCAAACAATACGGTAGACTTTGTGATGAAATCCTCGTCTTGTTTTGTGTGACATTATTATAGTATTTGTTTGCTGCTTTCTTCAAAAGTGAACGTACATTCGTCCCACAGTACAATTTGTTATGGAATGTTATGTTATGAATGAACATTGAAAATATTTGCAGTATTTAATTTTCGTACAGTACACTTGTTTGTGTTATGTCATGAATTGTACATTGAAAGTATTTGCTATATTCAATTTTCCTACATGTGTAACTTGTTATGTTCTGTATATCATTCGTGTACGTGACAACTGACCATTTTGCGTCTCGGTAGCGGTTTTAGTCGCGATGATTTCTTCAGGAATAACCACATCGAGACATCCTTCAGGAATAACCACATCGAGACATCCTTCAGGAATAACCACATCGAGACATCCTTCAGGAATCATCGCGACTAAAACTGCTATCGACACGCGAAGGGTGAAATCAGTGCCGTAGGAACCCCGAGAAAGATGGGGGGGGGGGGGGGGTCGGTGTGGGGTGGGATGTGTGGGTGGGGTGGGGGATGGGGTCGGGTTGGGGTGTGGGGGTGGGGGGGATGGGGTCGGTTGGGGGTGGGGGGGATGGGGTCGGTTTGGGGATGGGGTGGGGGTGGGGGGGGGGGGTGGGGGGGGGGGGTCGGGGTTGGTGATTGTATGGGGGCTAGCCTGCCATACTAACTACTCGTCTAGACGTGGTATTGCACGATTGCAAGAGCATACGAGTTAAAGCCATGCGTTCGATTTAAAGCGATGTGCTCCACGCAGCATTGGCAACACGTTGTATCGGCAAAATTAAGCAAAGCTTTGCTCAACCCTTTCAGTCCCGGGACCCTGCCGCAGGAGATGGACTGATCATTCAAGGGTAGTGCCAGATGAGCTTGGCGCCTTCAGGCGCCAAGCTCATCTGGCACTACCCTTGAATTATCATGATCAATCCATCTCCTACAACTGGTAAATAGTCGTTAGGCAACACCTCCAAAATTTGAGAAATGGGACCTATGGGCTAAAAGGGTTAAATTTGCCGATACAACGTGTTGTCAATGTTGCATCACCTCTACTAAGACCTTTCTTCCCTTCTTTTTACAATTCATGCGAGCAGGCTCACGCACAACAAGTTTTCCATTAAGCGTAACGAAAGGAACTCTTTCTGCGGACATGAGAGAAGACAAACAGAAAAGTCCTTCATTTTACGTCATGCAAACTTCATAATTTACGTCATGCAAACTTCATAATTTACGTCATGCAAACTGCATAATTTACGTCATGCAAACTTCATAATTTACGTCATGCAAACTTCATAATTTACATCATGCAAACTTCATAATTTACGTCATGCAAACTTCATAATTTACGTCATGCAAACTTCATAATTTACGTCATGCAAACTTCATAATTTACATCATGCAAACTTCATAATTTACGTCATGCAAACTTCATAATTTACGTCAGCCCTTGTGTCCAGCATTGTTGCTAGACACACTAAGAACATTGATAACGGAGATATTGCGATTTATTAACCCTTTACCGCCTGTGGCAGGCCTCTTTAAAGGCAAATAGGAATGTAAAAGCCGATAGACGATGCTGGGTAGATTTGAGAAATACCGACTGCGAACGCGGGGATACAGAAAAAGCTGGAAGACAAAAGACAGCTAGTCCATGTGTATGAAAAGCGAAATTTTCATTATAATACAGTGAAAATGTCGCTTTACACAAAAATGGATTCACTCTTTTTCCACCTTCATAGGACACGCTGTATAAATAAATCTACACTGAGGAGTAAAAGAAATGCGACGTTTTTGGAATTATCGGAAACACCAAACAAATTTGGAAGTTGCCCTCTGCAGGACTGCATTACAATTAATTCTAGAGACCTATCGACCATGACAGTTCAAGGGTGGTGCCAGAATAGCTTGGCGCCTACAGGCGCCAAGCCATTCTGGCACCACCCTTAAACTATCATGGTGGATCTGCCTCCTGAATTGTAATGCAGTCCTCAGATGATAACTCCAAAATGTGGATAATTATTTCGTACCTTCGGCACAAGGGGTTAAGATTGAGCACATAAAAATAATCATTGTTATTATTATCATTATTAATAGTGGTAGTAGTAGTAGTAGTAGTAGTAGTAGTAGTAGTACTTACAACAATATTGCTTTGATTTGTTATAATAGTTGACAAGGGTGACACGTTCATGTTCAATATCTCATGAACATTGCCGTAGTTTGCTAAACTTGTTGTTAACCCTTTGGCTGTCGGTAGCGGTTTATGTCGGGATGATTCCCGCAGGAATAACAACAGCCTGACATCATGCAGGAATACTAACACCCTGACATTCTGCAGGAATACTAACACCCTGACATCCTGCAGGAATAACAACACCCTGACATCCTGCAGGAATAACAACACCCTGACATCCTGTAGGAATAAGAACACTCTTACATCCTGCGGGAGTAACAACACCCTGATATCCTGCATGAATAACAACAGCCTGACATCCTGCATGAATAACAACACCTTGATATCCTGCAGGAATAACAACACCCTGCCATTCTGCAGGAATAACAACACCCTGACATCCTGCACGAATCACCTCGACAAAAACCGCTACCGACAGCCACGTCTTAACATTTTGCTTTTTTGTGTGCTAAGTTTGAACATCCATGAAACGTTTTCTGGTGTTCTCTTTTACTCTGCGTGTCTGTTTGCGTACCTGCGACTGTGTGTGTGTGCGTGCGCGCGGCGGCGTGTGTGTGTGTGTGTGTGTGTGTGTGTGTGTATGTGTGAATGTGTGTGTATGTGTGAATGTGTGTGTGTGTGTGTGTGTATGTGTGAATGTGTGTGTGTGTGTGTGTGTGTGTGTGTGTGTGTGTGTTTTGTGTGTGAGGGCTCGCGAGAGCCTTTGTTTCACTGACGGAAAATTCTGTTTGCGGGTGGCATTATATACTCACGAGCCCCCGCAATTGCAGGGGCTCGTGAGAATATACGCCTCTGTGTGTTGTATATATGACAGTGACTACCTCTTCTATTTCTGTACGATAAATAAGCAGTCCAGACCATCAGGTGACTGCCAAGCGTGTAAAATGCAGAGAAGAACCAAAGGGAGAAACAAACACGCTTAGAAAAGACAGTTACAACACAATTTATTAATATTTCGGGTCAATACCCTTTTAAAAAACAAACAAACAAATATAGAGTTCAATCGCTATTTATCTTTATTATCGCAGAAGGAATGTGGCATCTGAAGGATGTGACGTAAAATAAAAGAACAACAAAAGCGCGTAAAAAACGAAGCGAAATAAAAATGACGTCAGCGAAAAGCTCATAAGAGAAGTAAGAAAGAGACTGAGAGAAAGTGATCACGAGCTACAACTAGAGTGTGTGTAAGCGCGAGCAAGCTTAAATTTTAATGTGTGTGCGTGAGGCCACAAAGAAAAAAAAGGAGAGGGAGGTTGGGGGTGGGGGAGGGGGTGGGGGGAGAAAAGAAGAAAGAACGGGGATTACTCTTGGGATTTCACTGTTGGGTTCTTCTCTGTACGCTAAATGCTGTATTGTTGGACTCGTGGTGCCGCGCTGAACGACAGAAAATAGCGAAAGACAGGGGAGGATCAAAACACACACGGTGGTGGGGGTGGAGATGAAGAGTGGGGGGGGGGGGGGGGAGGGGAGTGGGGTTGGGGGATAGAGGAAGAGTGCACATCCATCGGACCAAACTGCAATGAGTGCAGTCTTTCATTAATTTCAGTGTAATTAAACACTTTTAGCCTAGTACACATGCACATATTTCCATCTCTAAAAAATATGTCTACATCCGACACCAATCGCTGTTCTTTGGAATATTGATGAGGTGAAGGTCACAATAAGCTCGCCTGTGATTTTGTGAATTATCATAAATCAAACGCGAGGCTTACTTGACGTTCGTTGGTTATTTGACTTTCACGTCACAGCTGTCCACGAATCCAAGAGAGTTGTCGCAGTTTAGAACACACACACACACACACACACACACACACACACACACACACACGCGCGCGCACGCACGCACACACACACACACACACACACGCACGCACGCACGCACACACACACAGACACACACACACACACGCACACACAGACACACACACATACACACAATTCTTTTCTTTTTCTTCTTTATATATATATATATATTCATGCACTAGCCTCCCCTCTCGGGGGGGAGGACTGGATATTCTCCAGCGGGTTGCGGGGCGCCTGGGGGTAGTCCCTATTACTTTATGTAGTAGGTGTTCAGTGGAAGGCTCAAAAGATCTAATAAGCGATGCAATCACAAAAGGACAGCTGATGTCCTGATGACACAATGCAAGCTTACCAGCTCGCCGCGACCAAAACGAGCCTCACTTTCGCTGTCAGTAGTCAATGACGCAAACAATAATTTAGTCACCTCACTTGTGACGCTGTTTCTGTTCTCGTAGACGTTCTTTGTTCGTGACGTATAGATACAAAGACACGTATTGATACAAAAAGATGTCAAAGGAAGCATCTCAATGGGGCGGCCCTGTCTGCTTTGCACTCTTCAGTTTTCTTAGTGACAGGGTAAGGAGTGTTTCTTTCTAATATTCAATGGAGACAAATATTCTTTATTAACTCATTCGAGACGTGCCGCCTACGGATACGCGGCGAATCGCCGCGTATCCGAATGCTGCACGTCTCGAATGAGTTAATGCTGGGGGTCGAATAGTCGGGCATGGTAGTCATTCCAAACAAAACAAACTCAGTTTAGACCAGACAGGTGTAAAATGCGAAGATAATCACAACGAAGAAACAAACACACTTAGAATATACAACTGCAACTCACCTGCGTTGTAATTGTCTTTTCTACGCGTGTTTCATTCTTCGTTGGGACTTTCTTTGTTAACAACAAAAGCTGGACTGCACCGAAAGAGGTCACGATATGAAGAAGACAGACAACTTGACTGACATCAAGACGTGCGTTCTTGGTCTTTTTTCTGTCGAGGCACTGGGGACAGTCAGATTAACAGTTCAAACTATTGCAAGTAAGGGAGGGGATTGTAGGACGCTGGCGGCTGGCTGCAGGTTGTAGTGATTACAGCAAAATAAATGGTCGCCTTGTACTTTATCAGTGTATTTGTTTCATGGGCTGGCGACTGCATGCCAGATAAGAAGGGCCAGTGGATTTAAACGTTTAGACATTCATTAATTCGTTCGTTCGTTCGTAAATCCGCCCGTCGTTTGTTAGTTCGAACGTTCGTTCGTTCATTCATTCATTCATTCATTTATTCCATTCATCCATCCATTACAATGCTATCACACAGATGGGACGCCGGGATTGACACCGACCAATAACTGTGCCTGGCCGGGCCGTCGGGTGTGGCAGCTATGTACGGCGATATACCCCGGCCAAAAGCCAAGTATCTCCTTCAAGAACAGGTCCAAGGTTAGTCACATTTCACGTTTTCCCCTTCGTTGCCTGGCCCAGCTGAACACAGCTCCTCTGCAAAATCCAACCAAATTTTAAAATAAATTAGGTCCAGGTTTGATGATCATTTGCTGCTCTTAGTGTTCTCCTGAAATGTGTCTTGTTCAAAAGTGATTGGAACAAACTAAAGCTAACTTAACCCTTTGCGTGTCGGTAGTGTTTTTTTTTTTGGTCGCGACGATTCCTGTAGTCATCGCGACAAAAACCACTAACGACAAGCAAAGGGTTAATGCAAACAGACTATACCTTAACTCATTCTACCCCAGACACACCACAGCAAGATATGGATCGACCATGATAGTTCAAGGTTGATGCCAGAATAGCTTGGCGCCCATAGGCGCCAAGCTATTCTGTCATCACCCTTGAACTATGGTCGATCTGTGTCCTGCACTGCAATGCATTCTTCAGAGGACAACGGCAACATTTAGGGATTTCGGTCTTGGGGTGCGATGTGTTAAGGCGTCAAGTTATTGTGACGTCATGTCCGAAACGTCACGGTGGATGTCAACCTTACTGTAGCGTGTCACTGCTGTCGTGTCAACTGCCCCCGTCAACCCGTCGGAAGGGCGGGACTCCGCGGGGCCCAGCGCTAGCGACCCTGCCCTTCGCCCTGAAGTGCCCTGCCCCACGCCACGTGTGCGAAAGCTGCCCGTCAGCCGTGCAATGCCGGAACGACTACCTTCGATGACACGCTGTTTCCAGAGACATGCGGGCGTCGGCTACCTATGCATGACGGTGTCCGTAGGTACAATAACCTTGTGTTGTCACCAGTCACCATTAGCTCAGGCGGTTAAGCGTCGGAGCAAGAGAGCGAAAGGAATCGCCGGGTCGTGGGCTCGGACTCACCGTCCCGGCCCCGGTAGTTGGACTCGCAATCTAGGCAACAAAGACGGACGAGTTCCATAGCATGTCCGTTGAAACGTAGTCCTGGTAAATCAAAGTGGCACAGTTGCAGTGCTCCTGAATTGATCCGTGTTCAGGTCGTACTCCATAGGCAATAGATTTCACTGTCCTCCATAACCGGCCCGTCAGGGCCGTCCATTATCACTTCGGTGCCGTGGATGTTAAAACCCCCAAAATAACCAACCAGTCACCTGCAGTGCAAGGCTATCCCAGGGAGCCAGGATCCTTTAGCCGAATTCGGCCCAAGGGTCCTTTGCTTACTAGGACATAATCACACGAGTCCCCACGACCCATGAGCAAAACGCAGAGATTCTCATGAGCCCCGGCAGCCACGGGTGCTAAGAAGTTTCTCGGCGATGACTTGTGCGACATTTTAGCCAGAAATATTTTAACCCACTAAACTCCATGGCCGCGGTGTCATCTGACGACTATCTTGCAGTTGCAGGAGATGGATCGACCATGATCATTCAAGGGCAGTGCCAGATCAGCTTGGCGCCATCGGGCGCCAAGCTGATCTGGCACTACCCTTGAATTATTGTGGTCGACCCATCTCCTGCTCTAGTGCGTTGGGGCAAATGGTTTATTATATATATATATATATATACACATCATGTTCTACCACCACCCTCTTAGTCGTGCTGGCCAGACTATTACTCTTCCCGTCATAGGTTGATGCCCTTAGTTTGCCTGCTCGCCAGACTATTACTCTTCCCGTCATAGGTTGATGCCCTTAGTTTGCCTGCTGGCCAGACTATTACTCTTCCCGTCATAGGTTGATGACCTTAGTTTGCCTGCTGGCCAGACTATTACTCTTCCCGTCATAGGTTGATGCCCTTAGTTTGCCTGCTCGCCAGACTATTACTCTTCCCGTCATAGGTTGATGACCTTAGTTTGCCTGCTGGCCAGACTATTACTCTTCCCGTCATAGGTTGATGCCCTTAGTTTGCCTGCTCGCCAGACTATTACTCTTCCCGTCATAGGTTGATGCCCTTAGTTTGCCTGCTGGCCAGACTATTACTCTTCCCGTCATAGGTTGATGACCTTAGTTTGCCTGCTGGCCAGACTATTACTCTCCGTCATAGGTTGATGCCCTTAGTTTGCTTGCTGGCCAGACTATTACTCTTCCCGTCATAGGTTGATGACATTAGTTTGCCTGCTGGCCAGACTATTACTCTCCCCGTCATAGGTTGATGCCCTTAGTTTGCCTGCTCGCCAGACTATTACTCTTCCCGTCATAGGTTGATGCCCTTAGTTTGCCTGCTCGCCAGACTATTACTCTTCCCGTCATAGGTTGATGCCCTTAGTTTGCCTGCTGGCCAGACTATTACTCTTCCCGTCATAGGTTGATGCCCTTAGTTTGCCTGCTCGGAGTTAAAACCTTGAAAGCTGAACTGCACTGTGTCTCTGTAACGAAGGTGTTTTTAGTGTTGTAAATTAAATTGTTACAAATATAAACGTTTATGGAACGAGTGTGTGCGTGGACTTTCTGCCAATCTGTATAGAGGTGGGTGTTCTATCTCTGTTTACTGCACTCTTTCATCCACCACACACGCGCTTACAAACAAGGGCAAAGGCCACACAGTTATTTCTCTTTGCCCTCTTTAACTATTTCTCATACACTCATAACATACATTAAACCACACAATTCACATCATATAAACCAATCTACACAAATAACTAACAAGTGGCATATAGGTTATTCACAACTTCGGCGCTCACATTCACTCGCTACCGTAGAGGTCGTTGTCTCTCTCTCGAGAGACGTCACTCGACTCCTCTTTATACTAGTGTCGACACAGTCAATGTTACATCGACGACTTGGCGGAGATTCCCAAACTGAATATTACTAGTCAATGACTACTCAGATTTAGAACATTCCTAGGCGTGAAATTATCAACGGCGCTAGGCGACAATAGCTACACTGACGGAACACCGCATGTGGTCCTGTAGCACAAATCTGTGGCTTACTTCGCTACCGTTGCTGCTCGTAGCACCAGTGATGGTAGGACGAAGGAGAGATGAAGGCTCGCTGATGTCCGCACCCGGTCACGTACGTGATGCTCTCAGGACAGCTTCATCGGCCCTACACCAGGGGTTTCCGCTCCGTACCGGCCCCGCTGTACACATTTATACACTCATAAATGTTCGCTCTTACACCTAAAAAGTCTGACTGTCTTCGACACATTATTATTGTTCAGAGCGTTCTAGATCATTTCCTCTGAAAAATGTCTTCTTTATGCCACCATACTACAGTCACTATTGTCACAATTCTTATGACAATTCCTATAGCCAACACAGTGCACACATTTTGCATACCTACACACAATGGATTATGAGCCAAATAGTACAATCACAGCTCACCTTCAATTCGTAACATATTACTGCACATTCATTCATCATTAGGTATACCTGATTACATACTGAATTACATTCCTATTTCCGTCCCACATTTTTACATATAAATGAATACAACATAACATCCTAGTTATAAACTATATCACCAACAATGACATGACCAAACAAGTATTGACGCGAGTCATCGCACTTCCTTCCAACATGCGCTCCTCTGCACTCTAATCACAATAATTCATAAAAGCAATACCTTCCCTTTTTGTCTGACTAGCCTTACAGGTCATTATAAATACCGGTAATAAAAGAATAAATACCTGTATTCAATATACAGCTATCAAATTCTCTAGCCAGAAATCTTCCTCAGAGCCCTAACGAAAACGACCGCTCGGCTCGACTGGTATAGCATCTCTAACTGGCAATTTTTCCCGATACCACACTGTCACTCCCACACGTGACACGTGAACATCGCTCACCTCTACACTACCGCACGTGAACATTGCTTATCTGTACATTACCGCTCGTGAACATTCGGTCCAACCGCTAATGACGTCACACCATCGTCCGACCGAAACATACACTAAAGGCATTCGTTACAGTCTCGTCGAAATGTATACAGTCCACTTCGCTTATAGCATGGTCAGGTAAAACAAAAGTCGGTTATAACAACGCTTTTTCTGAGGCCGCCCACCCCCCCCCCCCCCCCAACCCCCCGACAACGCCGTCTGTAAACAAATATCTTCGTTCGCAACACACTTCCGGCTTGGGCTCCCATGCGGTTTGTTAATGATATCCGAAGATTTTTCCGTGTGAATGAATTCTGATGCAGATGTGTGTTCGGTACACGTTAACCCCAAGTGGTCTAATTATTTAGTCGTTTAACCCCTTTCCCTGCCCACGGACGTACATCCTGTTTCTGAAATCTGTGTTCACTGAATGACAAAAAACCCCACAACCGTCCCAAAAAACGTGGACACAAATTGGTCTCAGCAAGAGGCATAGATCCTCATGAGCCCCCGCAGTCGCGAGGGGCTCATGAGGATCCATGCCTCTCGCAGTTGGATCTCGTTCACTTTTCCTCGGCACCCCCACACTACCGGCGGAAGTAGACCGTGCATTCGCGATCTTTGTGAATCCAACGTCAAAGATCCGCCGACGTTAGATCAACATGGAGAGGAAGTGGTGTCAGCAAGAGACATAGATCCTCATGAGCCCCCCGCAGCCGCGGGGGGCTCATGAGGATCTATACCTCTTGCAGTCGGGTGTGGTGTTGGATTGCTCTCGGCAGTGATGGGGTTAACCCTTTCCTGTAGTTTCACTTTGGCGTACTGAGACAGGAGAGAAAGAACGCCTTGACAACGTTTACTAGCCGTCAAGCAAACAATGTGTGCAACTCGGCACGTGTTCGTCCAACATTATCCTTCGAGAGATGCGCCATGGACACTGAAGTCATTAGACATGCTACTCCTTGGCTGTCGGTAGCTGCAGCAATCATCGGCACAAATACTGCCACTGACACGCAAAAGGGTTAAGTAGTTTGTGAACGGTTATTGGCAAAAAGCCACGTATGTCTATTAATTTTACGAAACGTGAGACTTTTTCCATGGTCATGCTGTGACAGTCTGGCGCTTCTCAAAAGCAGAGAAATACTGGCTTTTGCCCAATAACGGCAGAGCTATCCCTACAGATATTGTTGGACAACTTTATAGTTGTTCTCTACCATTGGACAGTCTTGATGGCCTGAACGGTGCCAAACCCTCTTTTTTCATGTTGTTGCAGAGAAACCCACTCTGCCTGACGTTGTGACCGTTGCGATGAAGTCTCAGCGCCCTGTGATTGCAAAAGTCCCCCGCCTGAATCTTGTTGCCGAAAAATGGAACATCGAGGAAAGGCCGACAGCCAGACGTCTCAAGGTAGACCCCATCAAGGCTGTAGCGGACGCCCAACAAATGGTGACTTATCCATCGTGTGACCGGCATTGCGCGGTGCCCATCACATCCTTCAGTCGGCTGAAACTGATGCGGAAGGCACTGGACGAGGCCTACGAAGCGAACAAAGGGCGCTCCAGGTTCAGGACGAAAACTGCGAGCCTGCCCAATGCCAAAATTGCCATCGGGCCGGCGTCGGCCGCCGTTGGCCCGCGCACGGCCGTGCGCGGGCCAACGGCGGCCGACGCCGGCCCGATGGCTTATGCGCACTGGGCGGAGACTGGAGCCAGAGATACACAGGGAAGCACAAGCGTCAAAGCGACAAAATCCGGATCAAGCTGCACGGAACTACACCACTTGGCTGATTCCGTTAGGCGGTCAGGCGACGGGGATACACAGCCCTGCACAGCCACATCAAGCGACGTTTCACAGCTCAGTTCAGCCAGCACGAATGTGCTCAGTATATTTGGTTGGAAAGCACAGAACTGTAAACCAAGCCTTCATAGCAGTCCGAGTTTAGCGAACGAGTATAACAAACAGGGTGAAAATGCCAAGCACGGTTCGTCCAACTGGGTAAGAAAGCTCGATCCTCCTACAGACCTGGCAATGGAGATTACCCGAGAAACAAGGACTCCAGATGATAAAATAGCCGATGGTTATGTGCTCAACACAGACGGTCGGAAGAGAAGCGACATTAAAAATGTCAACAGAGCCAAGGCGGCCCGGTGGACAAACAAAGCCAGCTGTGAAACAGGGTTATGCAGCTCCTGCGCAGCTCTGGTGATGGAGCTTTCCGACAGTGACAACAGGCGCGCACAGCCGAGAGAAGCACTCGTACAAGCTGAACTCGGCAAAGTCAGCACATGGCTTGAGCTAAACAAAGCCGACATCTTGCCAGATGTAAGAAGAGACAACCAGTTATCGGAACTTAACAGATTAAATCGGCTGCAAGAGCTGAAGAAACCCGGCACATTGCCAAAGATCAATACATTTCCAGAAGTCGACAAACTGCCAGAGCTCATTCGAATTATCAAACTGCCAGAAATCACTAGAGCCATGGGTGCAAAAGAGAAGGACAGAGTAGCAGAGAAAGACAGGGCTGCAGACAAGGACAGGACAGCAGACAAGGACAGGGCAGCAGACAAGGACAGGGCAGCAGACAAAGACATGGCAGCAGTGAAGGACAGGGCAGCAGACAAAGACAGGGCAGCAGTGAAGGACAGAGCAGCAGACAAGGACAGGGCAGCAGACAAGGACAGGGCAGCAGACAAGGACAGGGCAGCAGACAAGGACAGGTCAGCAGGGCAGCAGACAAGGACAGGGCAGCAGACAAGGACAGGGCAGCAGACAAAGACATGGCAGCAGTGAAGGACAGGGCAGCAGGCAAGGACGATGAAGCAGACAAGGACAGGGATTGCAGGACGACAGCCGCCAGCACCAGCGGCACATCAGACTGCAGCTCAGTCCGTCAGGCAAATGAGAATGACAGAGCAGTCGCCACGTCCACATCCGGCACATCTAGAACAGAGCACAGGCCAGTGAACGCCAGCACGACAATAGACGCGGAGCAGAGTTTAGCTAAGAGACCTGGTGATGGCGTTACTGAACCAGGTGAAGTAGGTTCACCAAAACGATTTCCTAATTACCATGCTTCCATTCATTGCCTGCGCGCTACCCAAAGCCATAACGAAACTGTGATGGGAAGTTCAAATCTAGAATGTATTTCCGAGAGACAGAAACCAAATCGACAGGTTTGTTTTGCGGATAAAGAGGTGGCACGATACAGCAGGTCATTGCCACAGTTGCTATCAGATGTTGTTGATAGAGGGACACACGTACAATGCAGCAAACGCAGTTCTGGTTCCAGTGTCGACTTCTTGCGCGCACAGAACTACAGTTGCAACCCTCATGACGGCTTGGACAGTGTCAGTCGAGGTCACAGCCGCCAGGACGTGCTTGTGAACAGCAACGATAAACTGCGGTTTTGCAGGCTCCCGCCAAGTGCCTACGATGGAGCAGTCGATACTGTTGCCACACCAGATACACCAAGCTCACCGAGTACAGATGGTGGACATAGTTCCGCAGACTTGTGGATTCCAACAAAATCCGCGTATATGTCTCGTCATGCCCATGACAATACTCATGACCGGTCTGAAGATGCTCTAGAAACGTCAGACGATGCTCTTTACAGGTCAGACGATGCTCTTTACAGGTCAGAGAATGCTCTTTACAGGTCAGATGATGCTCTTTACAGGCCAGAGAATGCTCTTTACAGGTCAGACGATGCTCTTTACAGGCCAGAGAATGCTCTTTACAGGTCAGACGATGCTCTTTACAGGCCAGAGAATGCTCTTTACAGGTCAGACGATGCTCTTTACAGGCCAGAGAATGCTCTTTACAGGTCAGACGATGCTCTTTACAAGTCAGACGATGCTCTTTACAGACCAGAAAAAGATATTTTCAAGTCAAACGACGCTTTTGACATGTCAGACGACACTCTTTACAGGATAGATGATGCTCTTTACAAGTCAGACGATACTCTTTACAGGACCGACGATGCTCTTTACGAGTCCGACAATACTCTTTACAGGTCAGGCAATGCTCTTTTCAAGTCAGACGACACTCTTTACAGGACCGACGATGCTCTTTTCAAGTCAGACGACACTCTTTACAGGACAGATGATGCTCTTTACAAGTCAGACGATACTCCTTACAGGACAGACGATGCTCTTTACGAGTCAGACGACACTCTTTACAGGACAGATGATGCTCTTTACAAGTCAGACGACACTCTTTACAGGACAGATGATGCTCTTTACAAGTCAGACGATACTCCTTACAGGAGAGACGATGCTCTTTACGAGTCAGAGCGACACTCTTTACAGGTCAGGCAATGCTCTTTACAGATCAGATGGTGTTTTTTACCGGTCAGACGATATTCTAGAAAGGTCAGATGATGTTCTAGAAAGATCAGACGATGCTTTAAAATTCCCAGATGATGCTCACGGCAGGTTAGAGGATGATATTTACAAGTCAGACGATAGTCTTGATAAGCCAGAAAATCTAAACAATTCAGACGATGCTCATGTAAACGCTGAAGATGGGCCACACTACGCCCACACACATTTTGCTAACATGCCCAACGATTATGACGATGATGATGATGATGACGATGACGACGATGGTAATGATGACGTATCAGAGGACGTTGATGGAACTTCTGGTCCTGCTCCAGTCAACGCTCCTTGGGCTGGTGAAGACACGCAAGCCTGCGTTCATGACATGCCCAGTACCACGTGCCACATTACTGATGAAGGCGTTCAGGACAAATGCCACGAAGTGAATGGTTTGCCAGAGGAAGCTTATGGGTCTGACTTGTGTTCTGATGCCTTAGATCTTGAAGGTTATCAAGGTACGTCAGACAATATCTTTCATTCAGATGTCCATGAACACATACCGGAAAACTGTGATCATTTTCATTTTCGAGAGGATGTCTCCGACAACGGTGATGAAGGTACTAATGAGATTTCAGAACATGTCCGCGATGCTGCTGCTACAGTGAAACAAGGCGCGTGCAGAACTAGTGATGCTACTGACACAGAAGACAGACCCATGAGCTTGCAGACAGCATCTCCTCCAAAAGAAACTGTCTCTGAAAGTTGCGAGTCTGGCGACAGCACGCATCACATCTCGCCCACCCAGGATGATGCCCAGGAGGCCGAATGTCTCTTGCTTTCTAGGCCTGTCTTTGATGCTGTTATTTTACCCAGTGCACCCCATGCCACTACCTGCCATTCTGTGCGGACCAGCTTCAACGCGGGAAAACTGCGGTGCAGAAAGCTTTCTTCCTTTCCTTCACTCCAGACGTTCACGACACGAACTGCGGATAGTGTAGTAGTGTCGGTGTTCACCAACAATCTGGAACATACAAGTAGGGCCGCCTTAAGGCCCAAGTCGGCGGAAGTGCGCGTGGCCACTGAAACCGACGCCGGCCCGTTGTCTATTCCGCATTGGGTACGCGCCCCTTCTCCGCAGCCCTCCACTTCCAGGGAGTTTTGTCGTCGTCCTCTGTCATTTGTACAACGCGGCTCAGCATCGTATAGTGGGAAGGACTGCGCCGCGCAGCCAGCCCCTCTTGCTAACGAGCCTGCAAAAGTCACCACACACACCGGTTTCAGGGGGCGCAAGCCCCTGCAGCGGACCGGCGCATTCCAGCACCGCTCTGCTTCCACTCCTCATTGCAAGAAGCAGAATGGGAAGCCTGATGAGGTCGTCAAGCTGGACATGTCTGAATCGCCGCGTCCCAAATCGTGCAAGGGGTTTAGAGGCCGCAAACTACAGGACAAGCGCGGAAGTCCGTTTGCCGATTGTGTTTTTCCGTTTGGTAGTAAATTACGCGACATTTGCCGAAACCACGCCAGCCGTTGGGTCAGCACGCATTCGGGTTCTGGCTTAGAATGCGAGGATGAACCTGGTCACGTGGTGCCTACAGCTCATGACGTTTGTTTAACGCTGCAGAAGTTATCTGTATACGGAATCTGCTGTAGCAACTTCTCGCCATTGGGGCAGATGACATGGGAAAAGCCAGCAAGTTCAAGGTCACGCGCAGCGCAGCGTCTGAAGGGAGTACCGACAGAAACTGAAGCCGCGGACTTTCCACCTGATTCGATAACCGAGGGCTCCCTCTGTAGTCGGAAGCGCGCTGTAAATTTCGCGCTGGGGATATCAACGGAAGAGTTAGCGCGGCTCAATATCAGTCCACAGCAAAGACATTTCGTCAAGATGGGGCTCAGCATCGTCACGGCAAAAGCGACGCTGCACAACAGACCAATAAAAGACACTAATAACTACAGAGGAAAATACAAATTAAATTATGACTAACCTCCGGAGCTCGCTTGTGCTCAGTTCGACTGATAAATGCTCGCTAAAGTGAGGTTAAGCGTAGTTCATTTTATTTACAGAACTACTGCTTGATCAGTAGCTGATCATTATGTGGCATGGCCACGAAACAGGCAAACGTGCGGCGGAGACCGCGCAACCCGTATCAACACACGTGAACTGACACAGCCTTGTGACACGTGGTCGGAGAAGCATACGATTTGTGTAAAGATCCAGGCTACAATGCCTACCACCTCCCGAGCGCTGAAACACCGGATTTCAAAAGGTGTGTCTTAACCCATTCAGCACTGACGCACTACAGCAGGAGATGGGTCGACCATGATAATTCAAGGGCAGTGCCAGATTAGCTTGGCGCCGACAGGCGCCAAGCTAATCTGGCACTGCCCTTGAATTATCATGGTCGATCCATATCCCGCATCTGGTGCATAGTCATTAGATGACCCCGCCAAAATTTGGGAAATACGGCCGTCGGGCTGAATGGGTTAATAAAAACCTACTCACCGGCGGATTTGCATTTACTACGAATCTTCATTAACATTGGAAATGTATTTAATGTGTTTATATATGTATTTCAATATTTATTTATTCAAAGTATAAATGACAGAAGAGACGTTTGATTGAAGTCACGATTTGTTCGCTGATCAAAACTGGAGTGTTCTAATACAAATTGCCGCTCAGAAAATCGTTGCTGTATGCAGTCACGCACTATAACAACGCAAAAACACACACACACACAAAAAAAACAAACAACCGTGAATGCGTTGCATAAGAACCCAAGCCGTTCCACGAGCACGGATGCAATATAAGCTTAGAAATAGGCAGATAACCTCATCAGCCCCGAAACTGCGTGGGCTCATGAGGTTCTAGGCCGCTTGCAGTTGGGTGGCTCTGGTGTCCCGGCATTCAAGGGGTTAAACACAAGGGGTAGCAAGACAAATTTTGCTATAGAGCAACAATAAAGTTATCTTGAACCTTGAAACCTTGGTACAAACAACTTTACAAAAGTTGAAAATATGTATACGTCGTCGGCAGATATAATCGATCAAAACTTGTTTGTAAGTGCGTGACTATGCAATGATGTACTGGTGCACTAATACAGTGCTGATGTACCCACTTTGTTTTGACCACATTATCACTGTCATGTTGTCACGAATCATAAATAAGATGAAAAGGTGGAACAGATCTAAAACCCTAGCGTTTCAAGGTTCTAAAGTCAGCAAGCACAACCGCCATCGCCGACCAATTTTACAGTCGTATTACGGTAGTAACAGCGCGTCAGGATTAATTGTCAAGAGATCTTATATTTCACTGAGATGTTCAGACAATTTCCATTAACTCATTCGAGACGAAGTGCATCTGGATACGCGGCTTCAGCCGCGTATCCAGATGCACTTCGTCTCGAATGAATTAAACTATTGAAATTAATAGTCAAGTTGAAATACTTTATTAATCTCTTTCGGGAAAATGAGAGCCACCATATCATAGATTGTAAGACCTATACAAGAGCCCTATACAAGTACTCCAAGGTACTCTGTCAGATCTCTCTTTAGGACTTGCAAAACCAACACCTCAGGTGCTATGCAGTTTTTAATAACTTTTCACAAAGTCTAAAACTATACCGATCGCAGCTGACTTGCAAAAATGGATTTTGTGTCCCAAACTTGTAGTGAAATCACGAGTAATTTGCCGCTATTTTACAAGTGAGTTTGTTCAAGTTCGATTTGTGTTATGACATTGCACTTTGACTCTCCATAGTTTAATCTTTGTTTTTGCTAGACGCGACTTTAACAAAAATAATGTTTTGAAAGTACACTAGAGCTGTATTGACTCTGTGTCACCTGTGACATGTCACGTCTCCTGGAAGTGTTGAGGACAGACTTTGAATAAATAAAAATAAATAAAATAAATAAGCGCATTAAATAGGCGCTTTATCCCAATTGAAAATCGGCTCAAAGCGCCGCCGCGAACTGAACCCAACAAGCACGCTCACGTGAATCACGCGCATTCACTCACACACTGTACATAAACACAGAATATTCACGTGGTGCTAAGGGCAAGCTCAAGCGAGCTACTGAAGTTTTTGGAAATTCAAATCGTTTATATTTGAAATTTTATTAACCCATTCAGCCCTGACGCACTACAGCAGGAGATGGGTCGACCATGATAATTCAAGGGTAGTGCCAGATTAGCTTGGCGCCTGTCGGCGCCAATCTAATCTGGCACTGCCCTTGAATTATCATGGTCGATCCATCTCCTGTAACAGGTGTATGGTCGTTAGATGACGCCTCCAAAATTTGGGAAATACGTGCATCAGGCTGAATGAGATAAGTGGGCTGAAACTGATACCAAAGTGAATGCCCTCAAGAACACACATGAAATGAAAAGAAAATGGGAGACTACCAGTGCTAATATTTTAGGAAGATTACAAAGTAAAGTAGGTAAAAGCACTGTCAGGGGAGAGAAGTGTGCATGAAATGCCTCACGACAGCTTCCATGGACAGCAAAGCTTTGATAAGCGTTCAGTTGAGTAATATTTTATTTTCTCGTTTATCTGCGCGTTTATCCTTAGTAAAGAAAATCTGCTTCGTGGCGATGTCAAGAGTGACACAACATTATTGTTGTTGTTGCAAACACGACTTTGCAATCCATTTGTCTCTGAGTATAAGTGAAGTGCATTTTTTTAGCGTTAAACTAAAAAAAAAAAACAACCCAACAAAACATCACCAATGTTGAAACATTTAACTGGTTTGAATTTGAGATTGGGATGGTCTGAACTGACCTTTTGCCACTGAACCTCATACATCACGAAATAAATGACAAACTGACAAGGGGTTTTGTGGCAGACTCGACCAGCGACACGACACTTTCGTCCTCATTTTGTAGATCTTGGTTACGTATTTTTCTGATGGCCTGTCATGTTTCACAAGCCACACACACACACACACACACACACACACACACACACACACACACACACACACACACACACACACACACACACACACACACACACACACACACACACACACACACACACACACACACAAGCATCCAAAGATTAACACATTCTACCCCAGGGCCGAAATCCCCAAATTGTGAAGTTACCCTCTGAAGGACTGTATTACAATTCTAGGGACAGATCGAGCATGATAGTTCAAGGGTGGTGCCAGAATAGCTTGGCGCCTACGGGCGCCAAGCTATTCTGACACCACCCTTGAACTATCATGCTCGATCCTTGTCTTGCTGTGGAGGTCGGGGCTGAATGAGTTAACCCGTTCAGCCCCAGCTAAACGCAGACCATGTTTCTGTAACCTTCGTTACTTCAAGACCGAAAGAACGCACACAGACCATGTTTCTGTAACCTTTGTTACTTCAAGACCGAAAGAACACACATAGACCATGTTTCTGTAACCTTCGTTACTTCAAGACCGAAAGAACGCACATAGACCATGTTTCTGTAACCTTTGTTCTTCAAGACCGAAAGAACGCACATAGACCATGTTTCTGTAACCTTCGTTACTTCAAGACCGAAAGAACGCACACAGACCATGTTTCTGTAACCTTTGTTACTTCAAGACCGAAAGAACACACATAGACCATGTTTCTGTAACCTTCGTTACTTCAAGACCGAAAGAACGCACATAGACCATGTTTCTGTAACCTTTGTTCTTCAAGACCGAAAGAACGCACATAGACCATGTTTCTGTAACCTTCGTTACTTCAAGACCGAAAGAACGCACACAGACCATGTTTCTGTAACCTTCGTTACTTCAAGACCGAAAGAACGCACACAGACCATGTTTCTGTAACCTTCGTTACTTCAAGACCGAAAGAACGCACATAGACCATGTTTCTGTAACCTTCGTTACTTCAAGACCGAAAGAACGCACATAGACCATGTTTCTGTAACCTTCGTTACTTCAAGACCGAAAGAACGCACACAGACCATGTTTCTGTAACCTTCGTTACTTCAAGACCGAAAGAACGCACACAGACCATGTTTCTGCAACCTTCGTTACTTCAAGACCGAAAAAACGCACACAGACCATGTTTCTGTAACCTTCGTTACTTCAAGACCGAAAGAACGCACACAGACCATGTTTCTGTAACCTTCGTTACTTCAAGACCGAAAGAACGCACACAGACCATGTTTCTGTAACCTTCGTTACTTCAAGACCGAAAGAACGCACACAGACCATGTTTCTGTAACCTTTGTTCTTCAAGACCGAAAGAACGCACACAGACCATGTTTCTGTAACCTTCGTTACTTCAAGACCGAAAGAACGCACACAGACCATGTTTCTGTAACCTTCGTTACTTCAAGACCGAAAGAACGCACACAGACCATGTTTCTGTAACCTTCGTTACTTCAAGACCGAAAGAACGCACACAGACCATGTTTCTGTAACCTTTGTTCTTCAAGACCGAAAGAACGCACACAGACCATGTTTCTGTAACCTTCGTTACTTCAAGACCGAAAGAACGCACACAGACCATGTTTCTGTAACCTTCGTTACTTCAAGACCGAAAGAACGCACACAGACCATGTTTCTGCAACCTTCGTTACTTCAAGACCGAAAAAACGCACACAGACCATGTTTCTGCAACCTTCGTTACTTCAAGACCGAAAAAACGCACACAGACCATGTTTCTGTAACCTTCGTTACTTCAAGACCGAAAGAACGCACATAGACCATGTTTCTGTAACCTTCGTTACTTCAAGACCAAAAGAACGCACATAGACCATGTTTCTGTAACCTTCGTTACTTCAAGACCGAAAGAACGCACACAGACCATGTTTCTGTAACCTTCGTTACTTCAAGACCAAAAGAACACACATAGACCATGTTTCTGTAACCTTCGTTACTTCAAGACCGAAAGAACGCACACAGACCATGTTTCTGTAACCTTCGTTACTTCAAGACCGAAAGAACGCACATAGACCATGTTTCTGTAACCTTCGTTACTTCAAGACCGAAAGAACGCACATAGACCATGTTTCTGTAACCTTCGTTACTTCAAGACCGAAAGAACGCACACAGACCATGTTTCTGTAACCTTCGTTACTTCAAGACCGAAAGAACGCACACAGACCATGTTTCTGTAACCTTCGTTACTTCAAGACCAAAAGAACGCACACAGACCATGTTTCTGTAACCTTTGTTCTTCAAGACCGAAAGAACGCACACAGACCATGTTTCTGTAACCTTCGTTACTTCAAGACCAAAAGAACGCACATAGACCATGTTTCTGTAACCTTCGTTACTTCAAGACCGAAAGAACGCACACAGACCATGTTTCTGTAACCTTCGTTACTTCAAGACCGAAAGAACGCACACAGACCATGTTTCTGTAACCTTCGTTACTTCAAGACCGAAAGAACGCACACAGACCATGTTTCTGTAACCTTTGTTCTTCAAGACCGAAAGAACGCACACAGACCATGTTTCTGTAACCTTCGTTACTTCAAGACCGAAAGAACGCACACAGACCATGTTTCTGTAACCTTCGTTACTTCAAGACCAAAAGAACGCACACAGACCATGTTTCTGCAACCTTCGTTACTTCAAGACCAAAAGAACGCACACAGACCATGTTTCTGTAACCTTCGTTACTTCAAGACCGAAAGAACGCACATAGACCATGTTTCTGTAACCTTCGTTACTTCAAGACCGAAAGAACGCACACAGACCATGTTTCTGTAACCTTCGTTACTTCAAGACCGAAAGAACGCACACAGACCATGTTTCTGCAACCTTCGTTACTTCAAGACCGAAAAAACGCACACAGACCATGTTTCTGTAACCTTCGTTACTTCAAGACCGAAAGAACGCACACAGACCATGTTTCTGTAACCTTCGTTACTTCAAGACCGAAAGAACGCACACAGACCATGTTTCTGTAACCTTCGTTACTTCAAGACCGAAAGAACGCACACAGACCATGTTTCTGTAACCTTTGTTCTTCAAGACCGAAAGAACGCACACAGACCATGTTTCTGTAACCTTCGTTACTTCAAGACCGAAAGAACGCACACAGACCATGTTTCTGTAACCTTCGTTACTTCAAGACCGAAAGAACGCACACAGACCATGTTTCTGTAACCTTCGTTACTTCAAGACCGAAAGAACGCACACAGACCATGTTTCTGTAACCTTTGTTCTTCAAGACCGAAAGAACGCACACAGACCATGTTTCTGTAACCTTCGTTACTTCAAGACCGAAAGAACGCACACAGACCATGTTTCTGTAACCTTCGTTACTTCAAGACCGAAAGAACGCACACAGACCATGTTTCTGCAACCTTCGTTACTTCAAGACCGAAAAAACGCACACAGACCATGTTTCTGCAACCTTCGTTACTTCAAGACCGAAAAAACGCACACAGACCATGTTTCTGTAACCTTCGTTACTTCAAGACCGAAAGAACGCACATAGACCATGTTTCTGTAACCTTCGTTACTTCAAGACCAAAAGAACGCACATAGACCATGTTTCTGTAACCTTCGTTACTTCAAGACCGAAAGAACGCACACAGACCATGTTTCTGTAACCTTCGTTACTTCAAGACCAAAAGAACACACATAGACCATGTTTCTGTAACCTTCGTTACTTCAAGACCGAAAGAACGCACACAGACCATGTTTCTGTAACCTTCGTTACTTCAAGACCGAAAGAACGCACATAGACCATGTTTCTGTAACCTTCGTTACTTCAAGACCGAAAGAACGCACATAGACCATGTTTCTGTAACCTTCGTTACTTCAAGACCGAAAGAACGCACACAGACCATGTTTCTGTAACCTTCGTTACTTCAAGACCGAAAGAACGCACACAGACCATGTTTCTGTAACCTTCGTTACTTCAAGACCAAAAGAACGCACACAGACCATGTTTCTGTAACCTTTGTTCTTCAAGACCGAAAGAACGCACACAGACCATGTTTCTGTAACCTTCGTTACTTCAAGACCAAAAGAACGCACATAGACCATGTTTCTGTAACCTTCGTTACTTCAAGACCGAAAGAACGCACACAGACCATGTTTCTGTAACCTTCGTTACTTCAAGACCGAAAGAACGCACACAGACCATGTTTCTGTAACCTTCGTTACTTCAAGACCGAAAGAACGCACACAGACCATGTTTCTGTAACCTTCGTTACTTCAAGACCGAAAGAACGCACACAGACCATGTTTCTGTAACCTTCGTTACTTCAAGACCGAAAGAACGCACACAGACCATGTTTCTGTAACCTTCGTTACTTCAAGACCAAAAGAACGCACACAGACCATGTTTCTGTAACCTTCGTTACTTCAAGACCAAAAGAACGCACACAGACCATGTTTCTGTAACCTTCGTTACTTCAAGACCGAAAGAACGCACATAGACCATGTTTCTGTAACCTTCGTTACTTCAAGACCGAAAGAACGCACATAGACCATGTTTCTGTAACCTTCGTTACTTCAAGACCGAAAGAACGCACACAGACCATGTTTCTGTAACCTTTGTTCTTCAAGACCGAAAGAACGCACACAGACCATGTTTCTGTAACCTTCGTTACTTCAAGACCAAAAGAACGCACACAGACCATGTTTCTGTAACCTTCGTTACTTCAAGACCGAAAGAACGCACACAGACCATGTTTCTGTAACCTTCGTTACTTCAAGACCAAAAGAACGCACACAGACCATGTTTCTGCAACCTTCGTTACTTCAAGACCGAAAAAACGCACACAGACCATGTTTCTGTAACCTTCGTTACTTCAAGACCGAAAAAACGCACACAGACCATGTTTCTGTAACCTTCGTTACTTCAAGACCGAAAGAACGCACACAGACCATGTTTCTGTAACCTTCGTTACTTCAAGACCGAAAGAACGCACACAGACCATGTTTCTGTAACCTTCGTTACTTCAAGACCAAAAGAAGAACATGCATTCACAGTGGTGTCAGCAAGAGGCATAGATCCTTATGAGCCGCCACAACTGCGGGGGCTCATGAGGATCCATACCTCTTGCAGTTGGGTGGTGTTCACATTTTCTGGGCACTGGTTAATCGGCGGTAAAGAACACAGGTAAACATCACATTGCTGTTACATTTTGCCTCTGTGTTGTTCAGTCTCTGCGTGTTTCAAAACACTGCATAATAATTATAACATGTAAGGTGGTTGTACCAAAATTGTATATTTGTATTTTCCCCGCTTATTTTCGTTACCACGTGGTGTTTGTGTCTACCTATTTTCCTCTTCAGCTATTGTCACGTTGACGCTTGTAATCAGTAATTACGCACGTGCCATTGTAATCCATTGTTTGACGTTTTACATTCAGGTACATCTTCTCATCGCGATAAGGTAAGTTGCAAATTGTGTACTTGTTTATGTGTCTATTCTCAAAACAAGGTTATAACATAATTCATTAATTTTTCGAAATAGTAATAAACTGTGTTGTAACTATAGCCTTTTCTAAGCGTGTTTCTTTCTTCGTTGGGTTGCTCTTTGCATTTTTCACACTTGGCAGTCCCCCATTTTGCTCTGTATTTTGAAATCATAATGACCCTATATTTGTGTGAGCACTAAATGTCACACCAGTGTCATGAAAGAGTAGGCCTGTGGCACGGCTAACCACTGATATGCTCGTTATTTTGCCTATGAAGAGAATAAGTGTGTTATTCTTGCTGAAATTGCAACTTCTCCTGCTTCGCAGGAGACGTTGCAATTTCAGGAAGAAAAACACACATATTCATTTACACGTATAATGAGACGCACATCAAAGCTGCACATATCAAGGGAAATTACTCAGCGCTGGACATTCAAACAGATCCCCTGCCCCCGCCTATCAGGCACCCAATCGCCAGCCCACAGAGAAATACGCAGGTATAGAACAAGACGATTATCTACATCCCTCTCCTGCGTTTCATTACGTCACTTTGTCTGAGGCTGGGGCGGTTCCTAGGTTTGGACCCAACATGTGGCTTGTACAGTCATTACAACATGACTTGAGAACATTCATGTCAATTTTTCACTGAACGCGGTAAAAACCGCGAGTGTGAGATGCGTAGTTTACTCACAGAAGCGAACCAGACGTTTTCAACGTGAACCGTAAACATTTTCCCTCAAAGATGTATTCACACTGACGAGCAACAGATTCGAGAGTTCGTAAACACTTCAGTAATTCCGATGAAGTCGAAGGATGTCGCATTTCGTGTGCTCGTCAGTATACCATATGATCCAAATATTGCTTGAAGGGTGGGAGGGGTGGGGGTGGGGGTGGGTGGGTGGGGGGAATCGTGGTGCACGAGCACTGCAAACGCATGATGTCCGTGGACCAAGGAGAACATTGATCAAAGTCATACGCTTTCTACGTCATATTCTTCCATGACGCGTCAAAATGACGTAGAGTCTGAATACTGTGGGTAAACATGTCGGACAATGGAGGTAGGCAGTCACTGTGAGCAGAGTAAAATAAATATATTAAACAAAAACAAAAAAACAATCATTTGACTCGTCACTACCACAGACCGGATGAAATCAAAGTAATTATTTGACTTGTCGTCACAACAGATCTAAGTATAAAGCATTAGGTCTGTAGCGGCGACAAGTCAAATAAGTACGTATCAGTTCTGGTATCTATTCAAGTCTAATGGAGCAATGTGTCAAATGATCTTTGACTTTGTCGCCAGTACAAACTGCAGTGCCTGGAAGAAAATAAAAATAACTGTCTGACTGCTGTCACTCTGTACACAAATAGTATTTGAGTAGAGTGCTTGAAATCGGCCAATCACTTTTTATTCATTTGATTCCACGCAGTGTGATCTGTAGTGGCGACAAGTCAAATAATTATTTCCATCTTGTTCCAGTAAGTGTGGGCGCCGTGAGCACTGACAACCATCATTAACACTGCCTGGTGTCTGGCAACAAGTGAATCAACGTATAATGAAATGCAGGTATTGGGCAAATAGCATAATATTAAATGTATCTCTCCCCCCTCCCCCTTCCCCCTCCTGCCCGCCTCCAGCACATTTCTCCTGTCGTGATTCATTCTGATTGTGTTGTCATAACTGAGACTGCGCGGTCACAGTCGTGCATGTTCACCCCCCCCCCCCCCCCCCGCCCCCGAGACAAAGTACTACGTCGATCTGAATTAATTCATTCAGCCTCGACACACCACAGCAAGACATGGAGCGAGCATGATAGTTCAAGGGTGGTGCCAGAATAGCTTGGCGCCCATAGGCGCCAAGCTATTCTGGCACCACCCTTGAACTATCATGCTCGATCTGTCTCTAGAATTGTAATACAGTCCTTCAGAGGGCAACTTCAACATTTGGGGATTGCGGTCCTGTGGCAGAATGTGTTAATCCGTTGGCTTTGGGTAGCGGTTTTTTTTTTTAATTTTAAAATTTTGTTGTCGGCATGATTTCTGCAGGAATCGTCGATACAAAAACTGCTACCGACAGCCAAAGGGTTAACAGAACTAACGTGATGTTAACCCTGCTCTTCTGTCCAGGGAAGATAGTCAATATAAAATTGGGGATGGATTGCTACACCCCATCCCCGAGGCCGGGCACACCGGCTCCCCCTCGCTCCCCTAGACAGCAGAAGCTCGTAAGATTAAAACCATACAGATGCGGTTCCTCGTCCAAATTACACACAGGTAAGGCTTTTCTTTACACACAGGTAAGGCTTTTCTTTACACACAGGTAAGGCTTTTCTTTACACACAGGTAAGGCTTTTCTTTACACACAGGTAAGGCTTTTCTTTACACACAGGTAAGGCTTTTCTTTACACACAGGTAAGGCTTTTCTTTACACACAGGTAAGGCTTTTCTTTACACACAGGTAAGGCTTTTCTTTACACACAGGTAAGGCTTTTCTTTACACACAGGTAAGGCTTTTCTTTTTAACGTTTTGGCTGTCTGTAGCGCTTTTTGTCGCGATGATTTCTTCATGAATCATCAACGGCCAAAGGGTTAAGACTTGCTTGATTGAGTGATGGATGGTTGGGTGGGTGGATGTAACGATAACTGATTGATTGACTGATTGATTGATTGATTGATTGATTGATTGATTGATTGTGATCACCACCGTGCATGTAAGTCAATAATAACACTGTTGCTTGTGATCATCCCCAAGGTATGTGGCTGATCGCTGGCAGTACATTACCTTCCTATGACCGGTCAACTACCACACCGGTCGCGTCATCAGCGCCCTCACAACAAAAAGCTGCGAGAGGAGTAACAGAAGACAAAATAGCAGTTCTCCCACTTGTTCCTGCAGCCAACAGGAGTGTCAAACACAAACATGGCCACATTTATAAGGGGCTTCATCTCTCCGCACCGTTCACAAGACAGAGACAAATGCTGACGCAGTGTTTGGGAATGGAAGCGTTGCTTCAAATTCGTTCTCACGGAAGTGAGTTGAGGCGTAACAAGTGCACTGAACCTTTACAGCCCATTACCGTAGTACCTGAAAACGTACAAGACAGTCAATGCATTGCTCCATACACCAAGGTTGAGATGACATACTGTGATAAGTGTAGACAGGCTATTGAACCTCTAGCGCCGGGTTGTGAGGAGAAGACATTACCTACAGTAAACAGTGCAGGTGGCCGCCAGCGTAAAGGGGTTAAACACCACGCTGCACTTGTGTCAGCCAAACCTCCGTCTGGAAAACGCAGTGTCTCCTCAGTCACGTGTCACACAACGCTCTCTTCTGACAATAAAACTTCCGTCACAGACAGCAAGACAAACGCCTTACTTCCAGCTTGGCCCATCATAGACAGCTCCACAGCGGCAAAACGCAGCGAACCGTTATTGTCTCATCCGTTGTTTGACAAGGGTGGCGAAGCATCGGAAGAAACAGCCAAACTCCAGAAGAAGAACTTTGCAGCTCAGCTGCCACCTGTCCCGCGGCAGTGCGAGTATGGACGAGAAGAGGCAACTCAGCAAGACAGTGAAGCAGAGGACCTACTTTTACCAGAACAAGACAGTGAAGCAGAGGACCTACTTCCACCAGAGCAAGAGAGACTACTGAGTCCCACAGGAGTCAGTTTTATTGATGACGATGCCACTTTCACCACATCAAAAGTCTCCAGTCTGGACAGTGTCGACTCATTAAACAGCCCGGATCATTTTAATGTCTCTAGTGAGGAGGATGGACTACTGAGTCCCGCAGGAGTCAGTTTTTTTGATGGCGATGCCACTTTCAGCACATCGAAAGTCTCCAGTCTGGACAGTGTCGACTCATTAAACAGCCCGGATCATTTTAACGTCTCTAGTGAGGAGGATGGACTGCTGAGTCCCGCAGGAGTCAGCTTCTTTGATGATGCTAGTTTCAGCTCATCAGTGGTCTCCAGTCAGGGCGGCGTCGGTCCGCCAAACACCCCCAATCAATTTGAATTTGAAAAATGGGAGGAACCCCGATTACCTTGCTCGGTGAGTCGGTCGAAGAAGATGTACGAAGATAATGACTGCACATTAGAAAGTAGCTTGTCCACTTTTCTTTCCGAAAATAACGCCGCCATTTTAAGAAATAAATTAAGCGAGTGGGATACGTCTCATTTCCTAACGACGCTGCCCATCAGCAACACATGGTGTGATGCAGACGGTGATGGCGATACTGAAGCAAGGGATCCAGCAAGCTCCTACCCGCGGATAATGCCGGTAACCCAAAGTAATGAGGCGGATCACTCCCCGAGTGCTGGCGGGCGTCTCGTCATGTGGCTTAGTGAGCACAGTCATGGTGTTGTTAGCGGCACGTCTGGCACACCAAACACCCACAGCTCCTGCAACCACTTGCCCGTTTCTGGCAGTCCGTCACAACACGCTGTTGCCAGGAAACAGCCACCCAAGATATCCTCATCACCAGCGGTCTTAGATCAGTTACAGACCAGATCGCATCGTCACGGCGGAGGCTTCCATTTCAACGAACATGAGACATTCCCCAAAGCAACAGAAAAGACGAAAATGGAACCAGACCCGCAAAGCCGTACCAACGTTCAGCCCCAATGTGAACCACGGCAACTATCTCACTCCTACAGCTGCATTGTCGGCGGAGGAGAAGCAACAAGTGCCTGTAGGATGTCGGCTAAAGACGACGTTCAGACCCAATGTGAACCACGGCAACTATCTCACTCCTACAGCTGCATTGTCGGCGGAGGAGAAGCAACAAGTGCCTGTAGGATGTCGGCTAAAGACGATAAACCGTCCCAGACGCCTCCCGCATTAACTCTGAAGAGAGATGACAATAAACGCATTGCCCCATACTCCAAGGTGGAGATAACACTCTGTGATCAGTGCAGGCAGGCTATTCAACCCTCAGCTCTGGTTTGTGAGGAGAAGACCTTGCCTAAAATAAACAGTGCAGATGGCCGCAAGCGTAAAGATGTTAAACACCGCACTGCAGATCTGTCAGCTCAACCTCCGTCTGGCAAACGCAGTGTCTCCTCAGTCATGCGTAACACGACGCTGACGCAGAAACAACATCTCTCTTCAGAAAATGAAACTTCCGTCACAGATAGCAAGACACCCGCCTTACTTCCCACCGTGCCCAGCATAGACAAGTTACCGGGAGCAACACGCAGGGCGCCTTTCTTGTCTCACCAGGAGGAAGCAGCCAAACTCAACAGGCAGACCTGTGAACATCAGATAACACCTCGTGTGGGTCATGATCTCGATAGCAGGACGACTGTTGTATGCACGAGTCTCGTCCTGCAACCAAGGTCCGCCATGCTGACGAACAAGACGTCGGCGACAGAGAGCTTCCTAGGAGGCAGTGGTCCTCGGGCCGAGGTCGACCGCTGTGAGCCCGCGCACGGTAGTGCGCGAGCTCAAAGCGGCCCACCTCAGCCCGTGGATCCGTTGCTTGAAGTCATTGAATGCATCTCGAGGTGTAACGCCGCTTGTGACAAGAGCAGCTCTCCTACGAGAGAGAACGTGCTATCAGGCGCCCATCCACACCCACCTCTGCCCCATGATGCTTCCAAGCTGTGTGTCGTAGGCGAGTCAGTGATCACGCGTAGTCCAACAGCTGCTATTGCTTGCCGCCAGAAAAGGCGATTGCCGCGACAGTCTTATCACAAGGGCAGTGCAGCGTGGGAAGACACGGACAAACTCCAAAGGCAGAACTTTGCAGCTCTCCTGCCACCTCTCCCGCGACAGTGCAAGTCTGCAAGAGAAGAGGCTACTCGGCAAGGCAGTAAGACAGAGGACCTACACTCACTAGAGCAATGCAGACGACTGAGTCCCATAGGTATCAGCTTTACTGATGACTGTACTAGTTCAAGCGCATCAGGAACCTCCACCGAGGACGGTATCTACTCTCCAAACAGCCCCAATCGTTTTGAGTTCGAATCTTTGAATCGGGCGGAGAAAATTTGTGAGGATAATGACGTTGTAGAGGATAGATCGTGCACTTTTTTTTCGGAAAATAACGCCGATTATTTTAGAAAGCGCGGTACGTCTTCTGTCTTCATCACGCCGCTGCCCACCAGCAGCAAATGGCGCGCAGCACATGGTGATGGCGATACTGCAGCATGGAACCACACAAGCTCCCACCCGCGGATAATGCGGGTAACCCCAAGTAATGAGGCGGATCACTCAGCGAGTGCTGGCGGGCGTCTCGTCAGGCGGCGTGGTGAACACAATTGTGGTGGCGGCACGTCTGACACGCCAAACACCTACAGCTCCAGCAACCCCTTCCCCGTTTCTGACAGTCCGTCCAAACACGGTGTTGCCGGGAAACAGCCACGTAAGACCTCCTCATTATCAGCGGCTTTGGACATTTTACAGACCAGCCTGCAGCGCCACGGCGGAGGTTTCCCTCTCAACACTAACTGTCTTAGGCCATCCTCAAAGGCACGAGTGCTCGGTGGGTCTCTGTCTGAACGTGTGGCATTCCCCAAAGCGACAGAAAGGACGAAAATCGAACCAGGCATGCTAGGATGTGCCAAAGTTCGGTTCAACAAAGAACCCAAGATACCAACCATCTCACCCTTCTGCATTGTGCGCGGAGACGAGACCTCAAGCCTCTGTGGGCAGTGTGCGAAAGACGGGGGCCTGGTTTCAAGACTGGTCTGTGTAGGTACCAATCCTAACCATGACAAAGTGACCCCGCGCGCCCAGGCCGAGTTGGAACCTTCGCTCACACAGTTAGAAGACAAACACAGAACATTGGAAGAGCTGGACAACCGCCGTCACCCCCAGGCCTTCCTGTCCATTCGACGCAGAAAACTGACCACGTACAGGAACGTCGAGGAGAACGACAAACGACGCGCCCTCTTGTACAGGTCTCTACATACAGTCGTTGTTTGTTTGTTTGTTTGATTGTTTGTTTGTTTGTTTGCTTGCTTGGTTGGTTAGTTGGTTGGCTGCTTGGTTGGTTGAAGTCTGATCGCGTTATTCGTGTTCGTGTTAACTCATTCAGCCCGGCGCACGTATTTCCCAATTTTTGGGAGGCGTCATCTAACGACTATGCACCTGTTGCAGGAGATGGATCGACCATGATAATTTAAGGGTAGTGCCAGATTAGCTTGGCGCCGACAGGCGCCAAGCTAATCTGGCACTACCCTTGAATTATCATGTCGACCCATCTCCTGTTGTAGTGCGTCAGGGCTGAATGGGTTAAGGTAGTGCCGAATGTACACAGACTTGTGAAGAATAGACGCTCTTAAGCAGGGACCAGTTTCACGAGCGAGCTTAGTCCAGCGCCATCCACCAAGCAAGGTGCTCCGCTCTAGCGGAGCACCTTGCTTAGTGGCTGACGCAGGACTTAAAATCGATCGTGCAACTGACCCAAGCGTCGGTGTTAGCTGGCGCACAGAAGTGCGCGGTTGAAATAAGGCTGAGGTCAGGGAGCACCACCACACTTGACAGCCAGAGATGTGTCGGTTCAACTTGGGGATACTCCGGTGCTCGCAGCACTGAAGCCGACCCGCGTGAGCCTTATCAGTATCAGCCCTTAACCCTTTGGTGGTCGGTAGGAATCATCGCGACAAAAACGGCTACGGACAGCCAGAGGGTTAACCCTCTTCACTACCGGAGGATTTCAAATGATGCATTGCACGCAGGTTTTTTTTTTTTTTAATCGGTCTCATTTTAGATCATGTTTCTTACTAATCCTTTTGCCTCTTTCTTTTTATGAGCTGCGAACTGTGACAAGAATATTCCCTTTTGGGACAATACATATCGTGAATCTTGAATGGTCTATCCACCTCCCGCTGTTAGTGATGACAGCGAACTGCCTGAAGTTTGACACCTGACTTTATACAACTCGCACACTTTTCCCGACCATGTGTTACGAGACTGTTTCAATTCCACCGTGATGATAAAGGTTGTGCGTTCTTCGCCGCACTGCTGACTGTTTGTTCCAAAGCCACATAACGATCAGCTACTGAGGCGGGAAAAAGAAAGAGCGGCGCAACTGTTGCTCCCCATCGTTTGAAAGAGAAAGAATGTGTTGATTCCGAGGTTAAACCTCTTGCAAGTATGTCTGACCTCCCGTTATGCAAAAATAAATCAATCCCCAATCTGCAAAAGGCGATCGGGCTGACTTCGGCCCTATGTCCTTTTGCAGATTGGGTGGTACTCAGTTCCACAAATCAAATGCTTGATAAAGCTGGCATTGGGCACTCGTGATTCGTCTTACACAACGAGAGGTCAGACATGATCGGGTCTCTGTATAGTCATAATTCGTCTTACACAACGAGAGGTCACAACTGTACAACAAACCAAGGGGAATTACTCAGCGCTGGATAGACGAACAGTTAGATCTACTGCCCCCGCCTATCAGGCACCCAATCGCCAGCCCACAGAGAAATACGCAGGTATAGAATAAGACGATCATTTGCATCTTCAGAAAAGATGCATCAGGTCTCTTATATAACCCATGTCTTTCTCCGGAACTTAGGAAGTAGGCAGGGGAAACATACATACACAAACACGAAGGTGCATTACTATATGTGGTCGGGTAAATACCCTGAATTCCCACAGTAGATGCACAGAACATTACACAACAATGTAACGATACAAATTTGCCTCGAGTTATACTGAGATACTCACAAACCAGATAGGTGAGGCTAGTGCTGGCAGAATTGTACAACAAACCAAGGGGAATTACTCAGCGTGGGCAGATGAACAGTTAGATAGGCGGGGGCAGGGGATAGGCGGGGGCAGGGGATAGGCGGGGGCAGGGGATCTAACTGTTCGTCTGTCCAGCGCTGAGTAATTCCCCTTGGTTTGTTGTACAATTCTGCCAGCGCTAGCCTCACCTATCTGGTTTGTGAGTAACGAGAGGTCAGACATGATCGGGTCTCTGTATAGTCATAATTCGTCTTACACAACGAGAGGTCAGACATGATCGAGTCTCTGTAAATTCATAATTCGTCTTACACAACGAGAGGTCAGACATGATCGGGTCTCTGTAAATTCATAATTCGTCTTACACAACGAGAGGTCAGACATGATCGAGTCTCTGTAAATTCATAATTCGTCTTACACAACGAGAGGTCAGACATGATCGGGTCTCTGTAAATTCATAATTCGTCTTACACAACGAGAGGTCAGACATGATCGGGTCTCTGTATATCATAGTTCGTCTTTTGCAGGTTGCTGTTCTCATTGAAAGGCCGATCCCAAGCTTCGAAGACAACTACAGCGGCCCCCGCCCCACCAAAGACACACAGCGGAAGTCGAGCGAAGCGCCCCGAGCCTTTGTCAGTGGACGTGATGAAAAGGTGAGGGAACAGTGACCCCTTCACCACAAACGTCTGACGACATTCACAATTTCATCATTGACCCCTTCACTGCGATCCGACTGCAAGGAGACATGACGAGCCCCCGCGTTTACGGGGGCTCATGAGGATCTATGTCTCTCGCTGTGACCAATTTGTGTCAATTTTCCTTGCGTGGTCTTGGAGTTAAATGGGTTAATGCATTTAGTGCTACACCTCTGGCGATTCCGCCCGGCGGAGAAGCCGCGTCACAGCTACGCGTCATTTTCGCCGCACGGGATCGTCAGTAGCACTCGAAGGGATAATGCGTGGATGATGTGTTACAGGTGCGTCGATGAAGCTGTGAGGATGTACCCCGGGTGCACGGACAAAGACATCGTTCAGAATCTTCCTATCAACAAACTGATAGAGAGGTGTGGGCAATGCTGCAGCAGGTTCTGCTGTGATGCAAAAACCTGGAAAGAAAACGTAGACCCTGACTCTGAGAACAGCCACAAGGCAACCCCCATGCAGAGAAACATCCAGAAAGACACGAGAGCCGACATCCATACAAAGCACAATGTCCCGCGGATTTCAGTAAGCTTCACTTTGTGATGCGTCACAGCCACCTCATTTTCGAATCCTTGGGAGCCGGCTTTGTCCGACAATAACAGCAAACACAGACGCTAAACAAAGTTAGACAACTTTTAGCTCATTTTGAAACAATCCCCTCAACAATTTATGTTTTTCTTCGTAACACGCGAGACTAAACACCCCCCCCCAAAAAAAAAAAAAAAAAAAAAAAAAAACAACAAAAAACAAAAAAAAAAAAAAAAAAAAAACAAAAAAAAAAAAAAACAACCTTCCCTCGAGCGAGCAGTTTGAAGATGATCCCAATAATGCCGCACACAAACTCAGTACCACATCGATCGTCGCTTTAACACATTCTGCTCCAGGGCCGAAATCCTCAAATGTTGAAGTTGCCCCCTGAGGACTGTATGACACTTCTGGAAACAGAACGAGCGTGATAGTTCAAGGGTTGTGTCAGAATAGCTTGGCGCCTAACCCTTGAACTATCACGCTCGATTCCTGTTTTTTTTTTTTTTTTTTTTTTTTTTTTGCCGTGGCGTGTGGCAGATGAACGAGCTAATGCCGACTACTATAATCATGTAATGAATGCTGCGCTTGTTTTTTGAGTGAACAACAATCGGGAGAACACTGTTCCATCGCACGCGACTCGCAGCAACACACGCGCTCTCTCAAGACATGTCTTCGAGGAGAAACGCGTCACCCGTCATTAAAGATCATCGTAAGGGCGGTCGCTCAAAGCAGGTTCTGCAGCGGACAGGATTCACGCAGCTGGCGTACAGAACATCGCCCGCAGTCTGCAGTGTCACCAGAAGAGTGACGCACTACTGAAGTGCAAAAAAATAATTTAGTCACGCACTTTACAATTGCGATGCGAGGGATCATCCCTATCTTCCCGCTGAATCCAAAGTATAAAAGATTATTAGGCAGCAAAATGTAACCCCGTGACCCCAGAACCGCTCATCTGCAAGAGGCTTAGAACCTCATGAGCCCCCGCATTCGCGGGGGCTCATGAGGTTCTATGCCTCTTGTTTGTCTTATTGTGTATCCGTCTTCGTTGGACGGCAGGTACGCTTGCGCGTTGAATTTACCAATGTCTTGTTGCGGGTTTAAAACGCATAGCTGTGCATACACAACTAGATGAGAAAAGCGAGCAGCCGACGCCTGGGATGGTGAACGTTCGCCCACAGACTTTTCCGTCGTGCGACTGAATTGACAAGCGACTTTGCAGCGTTGCTAACCTTTTGTTACATACAGCTTTGGACATTTTACTGGACGTGAGCTATTTTGGACGCGACTACCTTGTTTTATTTTACACTTGACATTGTTTTCCAATATGACCATTGTCAGAAGTAACTGTGGTGATATTATAGTGATTGTTTTGTATTAAACCGTATACTGTCAATTATGCGTGTGTGTGTGTGTGTGTGTGTGTGTGTGTGTGTGTGTGTGTGTGTGTGTGTACATGTGTGTGTGCGTGCGCAGTGTGTGCGTGTGTGTGTGTGTGTGCATGTGTGCACGTGTGTGGGTGCACCGTGTGTGCGTGCATGCGCGTGTGTGTGTGTGCACGTGTGCGTGCGTGCGCCTGTTTGTGTGTGTGCGTGCGTGAGAGCGCGTGTGTGCATGCAAGAACGCCACTATCTTGTATGCATGAAAACGTCTTTGAAAAAAGCGCCTATACATAAATTAGTTTACGGGAAAGTGTGTACAGTATAAATTAGTTTACGGGAAAGTGTGTACAGCATAAAAATTAGTTTACGGGAAAGTGTGTACAGCATAAGTTAGTTACAGGAAAGTGTGTAAAGCATAAATTAGTTTACGGGAAAGTGTGTACAGCATAAATTAGTTTACAGGAAAGTGTGTACAGCATAAATTAGTTTACGGGAAAGTGTGTAAAGCATAAATTAGTTTACGGGAAAGTGTGTAAAGCATAAATTAGTTTACGGAAAAGTGTGTAAAGCATAAATGAGTTTACGGGAAAGTGTGTGCAGCATAAATTAGTTTACGGGAAAGTGTGTTAAGCATAAAGTAGTTTACGGGAAAGTGTGTAAAGCATAAATTAGTTTACGGGAAAGTGTGTACAGCATAAATTAGTTTACGGGAAAGTGTGTAAAGCATAAATTAGTTTACGGGAAAGTGTGTACAGCATGAATTAGTTTACGGGAAAGTGTGTACAGCATAAATTAGTTTACGGGAAAGTGTGTTAAGCATAAACTAGTTTACGGGAATGTGTGTACAGCATAAATTAGTTTACGGGAAAGTGTGTACAGCATAAATTAGTTTACTGGAAAGTGTGTACAGCATGAATTAGTTTACGGGAAAGTGTGTACAGCATAAATTAGTTTACGGGAAAGTGTGTACAGCATAAATTAGTTTACGGGAAAGTGTGTAAAGCATAAATTAGTTTACGGGAAAGTGTGTACAGCATAAATTAGTTTACAGGAAAGTGTGTACAGCATACATTAGTTTACGGGAAAGTGTGTACAGCATGAATTAGTTTACGGGAAAGTGTGTAAAGCATAAATTAGTTTACGGGAAAGTGTGTACAGCATGAATTAGTTTACGGGAAAGTGTGTACAGCATAAATTTGTTTACGGGAAAGTGTGTTAAGCATAAACTAGTTTACGGGAATGTGTGTACAGCATAAATTAGTTTACGGGAAAGTGTGTACAGCATGAATTAGTTTACGGGAAAGTGTGTACAGCATGAATTAGTTTACGGGAAAGTGTGTACAGCATAAATTAGTTGACGGGAAAGTGTGTACAGCATAAATTAGTTTACGGGAAAGTGTGTACAGCATAAATTAGTTTACGGGAAAGTGTGTACAGCATAAATTAGTTTACGGGAAAGTGTGTACAGCATAAATTAGTTTACGGGAAAGTGTGTAAAGCATAAATTAGTTTACGGGAAAGTGTGTACAACACAACCTGTTTTGAGCGGACCCCCCTGACACATCACCCGTCATTAAAGACCGTCATTCAGGTGGCGACAGCCAGGGTGAGGGTTAGTGGCGACAGCCAGGGTTAGGGTTAGTGGCGACAGTCAGGGTTAGGGTTAGTGGCTACAGCCAGGGTTAGGGTTAGTGGCGACAGCCAGGGTTAGTATGCAAACCAAGGGGAATCACAGCGCTGGACAGACAACAGTTAGATCCCCTGCCCCCGCCTATCAGGCACCCAATCGCCAGCCCACAGAGAAATACGCAGGTATAGAATAAGACGATCATTTCCATCCTCAAAACGAATGGATCAGGTCTCTTATATAACCCATGTCTTTCTCCGAAACTTAGGAAGTGGGCAGGAGAAACATACATACACAAACATGAAGGTGCGCTACTATATGTGGTCGGGTAAATACCCTGATTTCCCACAGTAGATGCACATAACATTACACAACAATGTAACGATACAAATTTGCCTCGAGTTATAGATACTCACAAACCCGACCACATATAGTAGCGCACCTTCATGTTTGTGTATGTATGTTTCTCCTGCCCACTTCCTAAGTTCCGGAGAAAGACATGGGTTATATAAGAGACCTGATCCATTCGTTTTGAGGATGGAAATGATCGTCTTATTCTATACCTGCGTATTTCTCTGTGGGCTGGCGATTGGGTGCCTGATAGGCGGGGGCAGGGGATCTAACTGTTGTCTGTCCAGCGCTGTGATTCCCCTTGGTTTGCATACAATTCTGCCAGCGCTAGCCTCACCTATCTGGTTTGTGAGTATCTATAACTCGAGGCAAATTTGTATCGTTACATTGTTGTGTAATGTTCTGTGCATCTACTGTGGGAAATCAGGGTATTTACCCGACCACATATAGTAGCGCACCTTCATGTTTGTGTATGTATGTTTCTCCTGCCCACTTCCTAAGTTCCGGAGAAAGACATGGGTTATATAAGAGACCTGATCCATTCGTTTTGAGGATGGAAATGATCGTCTTATTCTATACCTGCGTATTTCTCTGTGGGCTGGCGATTGGGTGCCTGATAGGCGGGGGCAGGGGATCTAACTGTTGTCTGTCCAGCGCTGTGATTCCCCTTGGTTTGCATACAATTCTGCCAGCGCTAGCCTCACCTATCTGTTTGTGAGCCAGGGTTAGGGTTAGTGGCGACAGTCAGGGTTAGTGTTAGTGGCGACAGCCAGATTTAGGGTTAGTGGCGACAGTCAGGGTTAGGGTTAGTGGCGACAGTCAGGGTTAGTGTTAATGGCGACAGCCAGATTTAGGGTTAGTGGCTACAGCCAGGGTTAGGGTTAGTGGCTACAGCCAGGGTTAGGGTTAGTGGCGACAGTCAGGGTTAGGTTTAGTGGCTACAGCCAGGGTTAGGGTTAGTGGCGACAGTCAAGGTTAGGGTTCGTGGCGACAGCCAGGGTTAGGGTTAGTGGCGACAGTCAGGGTTAGTGTTAGTGGCGACAGCCAGATTTAGGGTTAGTGGCGACAGTCAGGGTTAGTGTTAGTGGCGACAGTCAGGGTTAGTGTTAGTGGCGACAGTCAGGGTTAGGGTTAGTGACCACAGCCAGGGTTAGGGTTAGTGGCGACAGTCAGGGTTAGTGTTAGTGGCGACAGCCAGGGTTAGGGTTAGTGGCGACAGTTAGGGTTAGGGTTAGTGGCCACAGCCAGGGTTAGGGTTAGTGGCGACAGTCAGGGTTAGTGTTAGTGGCGACAGCCAGATTTAGGGTTAGTGGCGACAGTCAGGGTTAGGGTTAGTGGCGACAGTCAGGGTTAGTGTTAGTGGCGACAGCCAGATTTAGGGTTAGTGGCTACAGCCAGGGTTAGGGTTAGTGGCTACAGCCAGGGTTAGGGTTAGTGGCGACAGTCAGGGTTAGGGTTAGTGGCTACAGCCAGGGTTAGGGTTAGTGGCTACAGCCAGGGTTAGTGTTAGTGGCGACAGCCAGAGTTAGGGTTAGTGGCGACAGCCAGGGTTAGGGTTAGTGGCGACAGCCAGGGTTAGGGTTAGTGGCCACAGCCAGGGTTAGTGTTAGTGGCGACAGCCAGGGTTAGGGTTAGTGGCGACAGCCACCTGAATGCTGGTCTTTTTATGACAGGTGACACATCTTGCCCTGCACGACTTCACCTGACAGGGCACCAGTCTTGTAAGATCACTCTTTTCTTCCAAACAGGTGTTTGCTCAACAGACGTTCTACACACTGCGGGCGTGCAAACACTGCCAAGTGACTTCTCTCCATAGTTTGACTCGGAAATCCTTGATCATTATGGGAACAAAACCCACAATCGTCTAAGTAACATGGATATAAATTGGTCTCAGCATGAGGCATAGATCCTCATGAGCCCCTGCAGTTGGACCGTGTTCACTTTCCCCACTGAGCAGTGAACGTGTTCATTCAACGACCAACTAGTAAGTGCCGTCGAAAGAACATGGATATAAACTGGTCTCGGCAAGAGGCATAGATCCTCATGAGCCCACGCAGTCGCGGGGGCTCATGAGGATCTATGTCTCTTGCAGTTGGATCGCCTTCGCTTTTCCCTAGAAAAGTGAACGGGCTGAAGTCGGCTCCCACGATCAGTCAGTCTGTCTTCCTTAGCTACACGTGTGTTTTCCTTGACAACATACCTGGCCACCCGAGACATAATAATAGTGGCACTGCTGTGACCGCTCTCACAATGTCAGTAGTCCGTCTAACTTCTATTGATTTACGCACACACGCGACCTATGAAACTAGGCCCACAGGGGCTAAGGAAACCGACTGTACGAGTCAAGTTGTGTCCCCCTGGGAGCTTCTCCGAGCGTCAATTCCTATCAAGTGACGTCCCCAGCGTTAAACCGTATCATTCGGAATACACCAGTGTGTGAAATAAGTTGGACTAAACTAGTTCAAGGGTAGTGCCAGAATAGCTTGGCGCCTCTAGGCGCCAAGCTATTCTGGCACCACCCTTGAACTAAAGCCATTGGTCTATATCATTGTCTGGAAGTACTGTAATGTAGCTTGCATATGGCAGTGTACAGATTTGAAGCTGTTAGCCTCAGTATGATATGGGTTAATAGGGGACAGAACTCGTGGAGCCGGTTTCCTGGTACCTGTGCTAGGCGGCCTTGGTTTTGGAGGTCGCAGACCGTGAGGCTGAACCGCTACGGGCGTAGACCTACTCCGTTGGAGGAAGACACGTGTGTGTTGGTACGTGATTCTGCACCTTACAGACCTAAGCCGTAAGGTCCCAAATACAGACCAGCCGACATGTGCTGCCAGACAAATTTTCATGTGTCTCCGAGTCGTACATGATTACATCGAGACCAGTGTTAGTGGCGAACTAACCGGAGGGGGAGGGGTTAACCATGCCCCCCCCCCCCCCACAATGTAAATGTAACAGAGAGGGGGGTGGGGGTGTGGGTGGGGGACAGCGGTTCCCTTGCTCCCTACCCCCCCCCCCTCCCGAAAAATAATGAAGGTAAAACATTAATGGATAACAAAATCCTATTAAATAAATTGTAAAAGAAGAAAATTAGAAGATTGTGATTGATGTGCTTGATTTATCGGTTGCACTAACACTTCCTCTACCCCCCGCCCCCCCCCCCTTTTCCCCTCACCTTTGTTGTTGTTGTTGTTGTTGTTTTTGCTTTTTTTTTGATTGTTCGTTTGTTGTTGTTGTTGTTGGTGGGTTTTTGTGTGCTTCGCTTCTATTTTTCTTACCATTGCTCCCCCTCCCCACACACACCCGCAGTCTTCGGTCATATACATGTGTTACTGTAATGTAACTGTTGTGTTTGTTTGCAGATGTCGCAACGGCAGACTGAAAAATTACACTGTCTCTGGCTTTGGTAATATCTTTACCGTTGTAAAAAAAAAAAAGATACATTGATTCATTCAACTTGCCGAGCGGTTGAATTGCCTCACACCTACCTCAGTTGCTACCCCCACCCCAACCCCCCCAACCCCACCCCCACCCACCCCTCCTTCTGCTTTTTATTTTCTGGGGAGGCTGGAAAGTAACAAGTCAGATATGTTCCCCCACCCCTACCACCAACACCACCCGAAATTAACAATCTTCGTATACCACTGGGGTCAGCTGTACGAGCGAGCTTAGTCATGCACCAGCCACTAAGCAAGGTGCGCCGCTATGGCGGCGCACCTTGCTTAGTGGCTGGTGCAGGACTAAGTTCGCTTATGCAACTGGCCCCTTGCTTAATGACTGGCGCACGACTAAGCTCGCTCACGCAACTAGTGTCGCTGTGGAGGCACTTGTTCAGCGTGATTTACTTAGCTGTCTTATTGACTGATTGGCCCCCGCGACTCGATCAGACTTGACATAGTTAGCAAGAATAACAACCGTGCGGAGGTCTGTGAGTTTGGACCTAACGATGCAAGCTTGACAGGCCCCGTGTCACAAACCAGCGCACAGTTTTCTGTCCGGCTATTTTTACCACAACAATCACACAGCCTAAACCTAAAGGTGCTCCTCCGTCTGAGACTGAGAAGGAAAGTCAGAAAGGTGGATCGAACGTAACCTGAAAGGGGCACCAGTTCTCCGACATGAGCACCCTGCTGGCTGCATGAGTCCTGAGAATCATCAGCTCTTGTAGATTAAAAGGCGCAACAGGGAAATATGATACGTGATTTTTGTATTGACTGACGTTACGATCGTAAGTCAAGCGTAGTTTAAGATTACACGCGCCAGTTGGACTCAATACTTCCTTGCAAACAAAACCCCCGCCTTGCTGTAAGACTGTCCTATTGAACACAAGACTATCGGGCTGCGTCGGCCGTACTTTGGCCCCGCGCACAAGTAGTGCGCGGGACAACTGCGGCCCACGCGGCCCGAATCAATACAGCGCACTGTGCCAGAGGCCGGCATGAATATTGAATGGCACCGTCTGTCGTCGCAACTATTAATGGAGTCTATCGTTGGTTACCGCAAACACTGAAGGCCAGACCTTAGCTGGCATACAAACAGCATGTGTGGGTGGAATTCCTTTTCTACCCGGCAAAAAACGGGTACACATTCGTTGACCTTCGCTTTGGATTATGGAGCAGTGCGGAGTGACTTTAGAACAAGGTACTTGTAGCAGATCATAACTGTGTAGTATAATTCTCTTATTCGCTGTATATTCTACTCTGAGAAAACGCAGTGAAATGCAATACAGTGTTGAAAACAAGTCTGACTGGAAACAGCCGCGTTTCTGTACTGAATTAAGAAACTGCAATGAGAACGATCTCACAAAAGTGACATAAAAAAAAAATGGCGATCAGTGCACATTAAAAGGTGCTCTAACCCAATGCGCAAAAGGCCATCGGGCCGACGTTGGCCCGCCGCACGGCCGTGCGCAGACCAACGTCGGCCCCGATGGCCTTTTGCGCATTGGAAAAGAGCACCTTCTGATGTGCGTTTGATCGCCATTCTTCTTGTATATCAATGCAGTTTACAGTCCATTCCACTGTGAGAGAGTCCGAAATAGCTCAGGCGGTTAAATGTCGGAGCAGGAGAGCGAAGGGAATCGCCGGGTCGTGGGTTCGAATCCCGTCCCGGCCCCGGTAGCTGGACTCACAATCCAGGGGGGGGGGGGGGGGGGGGGAAACGGATTTGTTCAATAGCATGTCCGTTGAAAGGTACTGGTAAATCAAAGTGGCACAGTTGGAGTGCGCACGAGTTGATCAGTGTTCAGGTCGTACTCCATAGGCAATAGATTTCCCTGTCCCCCATAACCCGCCCGTCAGGGCCGTGCATGATCACCTCGGTGCTGTGGACGTTAAACCCGAACTAACCAACCATTCCACTGTGAACTGACAGTCATTAATTTTGTATGTGAAGTTCCCAGTTCTGTCTGCGCAGATCGCCAATAGTTCTGTATGCGAACTGAAGCAGTTTAATCTGCACTGATCGCCATTATTTTTGTGATGAGTGCACGTTTGATGAGTACCGTGTAATGTACGTCCTGACCGCCATTATGTGTACGATACTCCAGCATTATCTGCACTTGTTGCCATTAGTTTTGTATGTGACAGCAGTTCAGAGCGTCTTCTATTTTGTAAGGATCAATTTCGTCATTAGTAGTGCATGCGAAGACCCCACTCCAATCTGCACTGATCGCCATTATTATTGTATGTGAAGACCCCGTTCCAATCTGCACTGATCGCCATTATTATTGTATGTGAAGACCCCGTTCCAATCTGCACTGATCGCCATTATTATTGTATGTGAAGACCCCGTTCCAATCTGTACTGATCACGATTATTATTGTATGTGAAGACCCCGTTCCAATATGCACTGATCGCCATTATTATTGTATGTGAAGACCCCGTTCCAATCTGTACTAATCATGATTATTATTGTATGTGAAGATCCCGTTCCAATCTGCACTGATCGCCATTATTATTGTATGTGAAGACCCCGTTCCAGTCTGCACTGATCACGATTATTATTGTATGTGAAGACCCCGTTCCAATCTGCACTGATCGCCATTATTTTTGTATGTGAAGACCCCGTTCCAATCTGCACTGATCACGATTATTATTGTATGTGAAGACCCCGTTCCAATCTGCACTGATCACGATTGTTATCGTATGTAAAGACCCCGTTCCAATCTGCACTGATCACGATTTTTATTGTATGTGAAGACCCCGTTCCAATCTGCACTGATCACCATTATTATTGTATGTGAAGACCCCGTTCCAATCTGCACTGATCACGATTTTTATTGTATGTGAAGACCCCGTCCCAATCTGCACTGATCACCATTATTTTATTGTATGTGAAGACCCCGTTCCAATCTGCACTGATCACGATTATAATTGTATGTGAAGACCCCGTTCCAATCTGCACTGATCAGGATTATTATTGTATGTGAAGACCTGTTACGATTGTGGTTGTGTTATCCTGTGAGAGCGTACATGTGTTATTCGTAGGTAACGATATGTTGTTTATTTGAGCTATCACGGTTATGATTTCGTGCCTTTTTAGTAAGCTTTTCTTTTGTTCGTGAGTAGAGCCGATTTCGTTTTGTTTAGTCCGGAACGTTGTAGAAGGGTCGCACTGTCTAGTGGCCTCGTAAGTGTCACGTCGGTTAGGTGACATCGCAACATTTTTCGCTACTTTTTGTTTTCATGCGCGCGTGAAGTGAGCAGCTTTTATTTTGTTTTGGGAATGTTCTCGTACCTTTTTGAGCTATCATAGATAGGGATACCATATTTTTATGTGTCTTTATTATATGCTAGAATTTAGAGCTGAAGTGAGCAGCCGTGTTTTTGTAGCCTGTTATATTGTTTCTGGAAAGTTCATGTTAAGGAGTTTCGGCTGCGCGTTTCGTTCTGATTGGTTGAGTTGCATGATTTCCGTAGAAGGTTCTGGAATTTCGTAGTATTTATAAGGAGGGCACTAGGAAAGCCCGTTAGTACATTGTCTTCCTTTGTCAGTTGTAGAGACACAGAGTTTATTGCGAGAGATGCTGTGTATGAGAAACTTTGAGTCGTAGTGTGGTCATAGCAGAAGAGACTTTGTATTCAGTTGTTTGTGCATTTGAAAGTGCATTACTGTGTGGATATCGCATCGCTGAATTAAATATTGTTGGAACTGTTACTCCAGTATTGTCTACATCCTTAAGCCACGTGTGACGGATTGCAGCTGAACGAGGTTTATTTTAAAGAACTCTTACGTGCGTGCATCTGGTGTGTTTATCATACTTCGACTATAACTCCACCACGTAATATTTTGGCGACCCCGACGAGACCTCTTCAGTTGGTTCAGTGGAAAGGGTAGCAGGAGAAAACAGCCAGCAGTGAAAAGCAGAGATGGCGACATCGGAGATGGAGATATTCCTGAAAATTGGAAAGGAATGTGGACTCGAAGGAGCTGAACTCCTCGAGTTTGTGAAGGAGAGAGAGGAGAAAGAAGAAAAGAGACGAGAGAGAGAAGAAAAGGAGAGACTGGAGAGAGAAGAGAAAGAGGAAAAGAAACGAGAGAAAGAAGAAAAGGAGAGACTGGAGAGACAAGAGAAAGAAGAAAAGAAACGAGAGAAAGAAAAAAAGGAGAGACTGGAAAGAGAAGAAAGAGCCAAAGAACGTGAAATCAGGAGACTCGAAATCCAAGCAGAAGAAGCAGAGAAACAGCGAAGAGAAGCAGAGAAACAGCGAAGAGAGGCAGAGAAACAACGAGAAGAGGAGCGAGAAGAGGCGGAGAGGCAACGTCAACACGAAATTCATCTAAAGCAGATGGAGATAGAGGCACAGAGCCAGAGAACTAATGAAGCAACAGCATTAGCGAGGAGAGAACAAACAGCCCGTGCGCCAAAACTTCCACCTTTCATTGAAAATTCAGATAAGATGGACGCTTATTTGGAACGATTCGAGCGCTTCGCAAATAGCCACAATTGGAAACAAGAGACTTGGGCTATTAAACTGAGCGCATTTGTAACTGGCAAAGCGCTTGAATTTTACACCCGTTTACCAAGAGAAGAAGCCGAAGATTATACTCAGTTGAAAGCCGCCCTGTTTAGACAGACAGTACGACTTCACTGAAGAGGGTTACAGGCGACGATTTCGGAACTGCAAGCCTGAAGAAGGAGAAACACCCGGCCTATTCATTGAGAGAATCAGAAGCTACCTGGAGAAATGGATAGAGCTGGCTGGCCTAAACAGAGAGTACCAAGACCTGTGCGACCTCATCATCAAAGAACAAGTTTTCAGCGCATGTTCTAAGGACCTGGCCGCCCACCTCAGAGAGCAAAAAGACCAGCCACTAAAGGCCCTGGCCGACTTCGCTCAAAGATACCTTGACGCTCACAACATGAAGTTCGGGTCCAGTAAGCCACAGCGTGTGTCTGCACCAGCAGAGGAAATCCACAATGTCAGAGACACCCCGAGATACAAGTCGGTGGTGAACCTGACATGTTTTCTCTGTGGAAAGAAAGGTCACAAAGCGATACGGTGTCCTTCTAAAGATGTTCCCCGAGGCGACAACATCAGAAGATCCAACCAAGATCGTGGGATAGCAGACAGAAGCAGTACCACGTCTCAACACAGAGCAGCCGCTGTATTAGCCAATGATGTGACGTCATCCAATGACTTTGAGTCTAGAGAAAAGCGAGCGACACCAGAACTGATTGAATCTTTCAGAAAGAATGGACGCATCCCAGTAGGAGATGGGACTACATTTTTACCAGTCTCAAACATCGCGCTGCCTGAGAATGAAGTGCCGAACATGCCGGTGGTGTCAGGATTCGTCGGCGACACACCAGTGAGAGTGTTGAGAGACACTGGTTGTAGCTGCATCATCGTGAGAGAGGACCTAGTAGCTGAAGACCAGAAGCTGCAGGAGTGGATCACCCTCATTTTGGCTGACGGAACTGTAAGAATTATCCCCCTTGCCAAAGTCAGTATCGACACCCCATACTTGACAGGAGAGGTGAAGGCGTTGTGCGTGAAGACACCAGTCTACGACCTCATCATCGGAAACATTGATGGTGCCAGAAACGCAGACGATCCAGATCCAGAGTGGAGATCTGAAATATGTTCTGTTACCACGAGAAGTCAAGCAAAGAAGAGTCATCAGGCCATCCCTCTTAAAGTGTCGGACAACACAGAAGCAGCTGTCGTGAATCCCACAGGCTGGTGGAGCTACAGAGAGGTCAAGACAAACCAAAATTGGCGGAATCGGTGCGTCTTGATGATGACGAAAGACTAGACGACGAGAACCTGTTTGACCTTAATGATCTCCGACACAAAGAGGATGTAGAAGATATCCAGTTCGGTCAAAATCTGACCCAGACTCAAAGTGAAGAACTGCGCGTCCTGACATTGTTGTGCAATGTTCTGTGCATCTACTGTGGGAATACAGGGTATTTACCCGACCACATATAGTAATGCACCTTCGTGTTTGTGTATGTATGTTCCCCTGCCTACTTCCTAAGTTCTGGAAAAAGACATGGGTTATATAAGAGACCTGATGCATCTTATTTGAAGATGCAAATGATCGTCTTATTCTATACCTGCGTATTTCTCTGTGGGCTGGCGATTGGGTGCCTGATAGGCGGGGGCAGGGGATCTAACTGTTGTCCAGCGCTGAGTAATTCCCCTTGGTTTGTTGTACAATTCTGCCAGCGCTAGCCTCACCTATCTGGTTTGTGAGTATCTCAGTATAACTCGAGGCAAATTTGTATCGTTACATTGTTGTGTAATGTTCTGTGCATCTACTGTGGGAATACAGGGTATTTACCCGACCACATATAGTAATGCACCTTCGTGTTTGTGTATGTATGTTCCCCTGCCCCCCTGCCTACTTCCTAAGTTCCGGAGAAAGACATGGGTTATATAAGAGACCTGATGCATCTTATTTGAAGATGCAAATGATCGTCTTATTCTATACCTGCGTATTTCTCTGTGGGCTGGCGATTGGGTGCTTGATAGGCGGGGACAGGGGATCTAACTGTTGTCCAGCGCTGAGTAATTCCCCTTGGTTTGTTGTACAATTCTGCCAGCGCTAGCCTCACCTATCTGGTTTGTGAGTATCTCAAGAGTTCGAGCATCGGTTTACTCCTGACCCAGGGACAACAGACACCATCCTGCACGAGGTAAACCTGACGCCAAACGAGCCAGTTCGCAGCAAACCTTATCGTCTTCCTTATAACACGAGAGATGAATTGAAAAAGGATATCAAGGAAATGCTGAGTCTGAATGTCATCAGAGAGTCCAAGTCACCATATGCGTCCCCAGTTGTTATCTTGAAGAAACCAGATGGATCTAACCGAGTGTGTGTGGACTATCGCAGACTCAATAAACTAACAATCTTTGATCCTGAGCCTATGCCCACAGCGGAAGAACTGTTCCAGAAGGTCAGTGGAGACCGATTCTTCTCCAAAATTGACCTAAGCAAAGGTATTGGCAAATCAAGGTTGCAGAAGAAGATATCCCCAAGACAGCGTTCCTCACACCCGACGGTCATTGGGAGTTCCTGAAGATGCCTTTTGGTATGGTGAACAGTGGTGCCACATTAAAGAGAGGACTGAAAAAGATCCTAGAAGATATGCAAAATGTGGTCTTTTACTGGGATGACATTTTGATCCATACCAAAACTTGGGGGGACCACCTCAAAGCCATCCGAGAACTGTTCCAAAGACTGTCAGATGCGAATTTCACCATCCGTCCAAGCAAGTGTATTCTTGGGGCTGACAACATAGACTTCATTGGACATAAATTGAGCGAAGGTTTAAAGAGACTACACGACGCCAACGTGCAGAAGATCAGGGATGCCCCGCGACCTACGACCCAGACGCAAGTCCGCTCATTTATGGGCTTGGCGAACTACTACCGGGAGTTCATACCAAACTTTGCGGCAGTTACAGCACCCTTGACTGATTTGCTGAGGAAAGGACAACCTAACATAGTGAAGTGGGAAGATGCCCAAGAGCGAGCATTCCAGGCGGTTCGAGACATCCTAACCGAGAAGCCTGTTCTACACCTTCCTGACCCGTTGAAAACGTTCTTCCTGAGAACAGACGCCTCCAACGAAGGAGTAGGTGCAGTCTTGATGCAAGAAGATAACGGAAAACTCCACCCAGTGAGCTACGCCAGCAAAAAGTTGACCAGAGCTGAGAGAAACTACTCGACCATCGAGAAGGAGTGCCTAGCCATCATTTGGGGAGTAAGGCGATTCGAACTGTACTCTGGGAGTGCCATTTGTTCTCCAAATAGACCATCAGCCCTTGAACTATCTAAACTCTGCAAAGTTTACAAATTCTCGTATTATGAGATGGGCGATGTTCTTGCAGAATTTTGACATTAAACTACAGTCTATCAAGGGTTCGCAGAACTTCGGAGCAGATTACTTGAGCAGAGCAGTTTAAATGAACATTTCTGTGTCCAGAACATTTGTATGAAACATTTCGATGCTCGGGACTGTTTACAGGAACTGTAAGACGTTTATTTTAATTCGATTTTTGATGTGAAGTTATATTTGTTTAGGGTTTTGTGTAGGTTTACACAGCCACAACCATATTTTTGAATTTGAGAAGAAATTTTTGTGAAATTTCATTCTTAAGATGGGGGTAATGTTACGATTGTGGTTGTGTTATCCTGTGAGAGCGTACATGTGTTATTCGTAGGTAACGATATGTTGTTTATTTGAGCTATCACGGTTATGATTTCGTGCCTTTTTAGTAAGCTTTTCTTTTGTTCGTGAGTAGAGCCGATTTCGTTTTGTTTAGTCCGGAACGTTGTAGAAGGGTCGCACTGTCTAGTGGCCTCGTAAGTGTCACGTCGGTTAGGTGACATCGCAACATTTTTCGCTACTTTTTGTTTTCATGCGCGCGTGAAGTGAGCAGCTTTTATTTTGTTTTGGGAATGTTCTCGTACCTTTTTTAGCTATCATAGATAGGGATACCATACTTTTATGTGTCTTTATTATATGCTAGAATTTAGAGTTGAAGTGAGCAGCCGTGTTTTTGTAGCCTGTTATATTGTTTCTGGAAAGTTCATGTTAAGGAGTTTCGGCTGCGCGTTTCGTTCTGATTGGTTGAGTTGCATGATTTCCGTAGAAGGTTCTGGAATTTCGTAGTATTTATAAGGAGGGCACTAGGAAAGCCCGTTAGTACATTGTCTTCCTTTGTCAGTTGTAGAGACACGCAGTTTATTGCGAGAGATGCTGTGTATGAGAAACGTTGAGTCGTAGTGTGGACATAGCAGAAGAGACTTTATATTCAGTTGTTTGTGCATTTGAAAGTGCATTACTGTGTGGATATCGCATCGCTGAATTAAATATTGTTGGAACTGTTACTCCAGTATTGTCTACATCCTTAAGCCACGTGTGACGGATTGCAGCTGAACGAGGTTTATTTTAAAGAACTCTTACGTGCGTGCATCTGGTGTGTTTATCATACTTCGACTATAACTCCACCACGTAACAAGACCCCGTTCCAATCGGCACTGATCACGATTTTTATTGTATGTGAAGACCCCGTTCCAATCTGCACTGATCACCATTATTATTGATTGTGAAGACCCCGTTCCAATCTGCACTGATCACAATCGCCAGAATTTTATTTAAAGGAAGACATCATTCTAACCTACACGAATCGTCATTATTGTTACATGCATGTATGCAAAATCAACATACAGCCCACTCTAATCTGTACTTAGCACGATCAGATTATTATCGTATGTGTAAACCCCACCCTAATCTGCGCTTATCGCCATTATGTATGTAGCTGACAGCAATTTTAGAGCTTATTCTCATCTGCAGTGCTTATGACCGCCATTATATTTGTATGATAAGACCACATTCTAATCTGCACTTCCCGTCATTATTTCTGTATGTGAAAACAATTCAAAGCCCATCTTAAGCTGCACTGATCACGGTCGCCAATATTTCGGATGTGAAGAGCCCCTTCTAAATCTGCGCTGATCGTCGTTAGTGGTACGGTGTAGGAGCGCTTTCATGATGCCTCAGGCACGGACGGTCTTTATCCGCCGATGTAGGAGGCTTTTGGGCCAATTGGCAAAGCGTCGATCGATGAGCCGACACACAAAAAGGCGGGCCAGCAGAAATCGACTCAAAAGCGTGTGCCAGATAACCCGAGGGTGCACGGATATAAATGCTGACAGCAAGAGGTATAGATCCTCATGAGCCCCCGCATTTGCGGGGGCTCATGAGGATCTATACCTCTTGCACGTGGCTGACCGTATTTAATTTGGTTGGGATCGATGGGGCGCATCAATGCAATATACTTCAGGGACTGAGTCTGATTCTTTTGAGTCCGAAATAGCTCAGGCGGTTAAACGTCGGAGCAGGAGAGCGAAGGGAATCGCCGGGTCGTGGGTTCGAATCCCGTCCCGGCCCCGGTAGCTGGACTCGCAATCCAGGGGGAAAAAACGGATTTGTTCAATAGCATGTCCGTCGAAAGGTCCTGGTAAATCAAAGTGGCACAGTTGGAGTGCGCCTGAGTTGATCAGTGTTCAGGTCGTACGCCATAGGCAATAGATTTCCCTGTCCGCCATAACCCGCCCGTCAGGGCCGTCCATGATCACCTCGGTACTGTGGACGTTAAACCCGAACTAACTAACTAACTTCTTTGTTTACACTTAGGGCGCGGACACCTAGACGGGAACAGTGACACTGACCGAGAGCACACGATCGAAACTTTGACTGCTGCGTCAGCCATTCATTCATCTCAGGTAGGCCCAGCCTAGGACCTCGTCATCAAAATGGTGCTGAAAGGAAGCAAGACTGTGAGGAACACGGGAAACACCACGCGGTCCGGCTTCTCATCCCGGCGCATTCGCAAGCTGGTCCCACACCACAACCACTTTCTCAAACTCATGCGCAAAGTCCGCGCCCGTGAAACCGTGACGACCTACGGCGCCGATGATGATGATGATGACGAGGATTTTGCGCCCAGAGAGGTCATCCCGGCGCACGCGCGAAAAGAGTTGGGGCGATCCACGGCGATTCGTCGCTGGCTCTGTGGTTTGAGGTGTGACTCAGACCTGGCCGGAAGCGGTTCGCGTCAGAAGCAGCGCTGGCACTTGTTTGATTACATCGCAAGAGTTCTCCATTCTGTCAAAATAGAAAAAGAACCTTTCAAAATCAGCCTGAAGAATCTGGGAGTGCTGGCGAATTACGGCGTATGGGAAGAGAGACACCGCGCTTTTTTGAACCTTTATTTGAACGAAAGGGAATCGGTGAGAGAAATTGTCCGGAGCTATACAACGGTCTCCACGGACCTGTCCGATGCCAAACTACGGCCCATGGCGGCCAGTGTCGGTCACCGTTTGTACACGCTGTGGTGCGAGCTGTGGGAAGAGAGGGAACAGGAGGATATAGCCGCGAGACGGCGTGCAGAGGGGACGATGAGAGTTCGGGTACACAACCAACACCACAGAGGTGTGCAGAGACGATTGACAAATCGCCATGTTTCTGTCTCGCCACGTGCAAAGCGTCAGTAAGTATAATTATAGATTCACCCATTTAACCCTTTTAGCCCCGAGTCCCTACAGCAGGCGATTGATTGACCATGATAATTCAATGGTAGTGCCAGTAAATGGCACTACCCTTGAATTATCATGGTTAATCCACCTCCTGCAACTGGTACATAGTCGTTAAGTAACTCTTCTAAAATTTGGGAAAAGCACCCGTGGGCTTAAAGGGTTAAAGTAACTATGCGTCCGCGGCGACCGTACAAACTTGATACATTGATTTCCGGTCATAACTGCATGTTTCGCTCACAGGCAAATTAATGAGGACACCTGACTGTGGTATAGCCCCACAAAGGCCGTTATATCGGATTGCCAGCTACTTCCTGTTTTGCTTCAGGAACTGGAGTTTAGAGCTATACATAGCTTTTTACCTCGGCTCTGACGCTTGGTGGAGTCAGTCGAGCGGCGCATGCGCTTCAGCGATGAAACGGACACTGACAAAGCGACGTGTGATCAAACAGTTATGAACGAAATAACGCCCGCAGCCACTCGTTAGGACGCATTAAAACATATTTTATGTACATCAGGTGTTGATATTCGTCAAACAGGTGTTGATATTCGTCAAACAGGTGTTGATATCGTCAAACAGGTGTTGATATTTGTCAAACAGGTGTTGATATTCGTCAAACAGGTGTTGATATTCGTCAAACAGGTGTTGATATCGTCAAACAGGTGTTGATATTTGTCAAACAGGTGTTGATATTCGTCAAACAGCTTTTGATATTCGTCAAACAGGTATTCGTCAAACAGGTGATATTCGTCAAACAGTTTTACGCAGTGTTCAGAATGCTTCGGGAGCGCATAGTGTCTTTAACCCAAGACCTTTAACCCCAAGGCCTTTAACCCCAAGGCCTTTAACCCCAAGACCTTTAACCCCAAGGCCTTTAACCTCAAGACCGGATTTATAATAATAATAATAATAATGAAAATAATACCGTTATTATATAGGCGCTTTTTCTCAATTTTGGGGAAATCGACTCAAAGCGCCGCGCCTGAAACCCAACACGAAACAGACACGGATTTACGCCATTTAAGACAAACACAGTACAAGACAAACGAAGGGCCAGTCAGCTACTGAAGTTACAGAGATTTTTGATCACTTGTATTTGAAATTTTGTAAAGTGGCCTGAGACCGGTACCAAAGTGGGGGGGGGGGGGGGGGGTGGAAGAACCGGAGTACCCGGAGAAAGAACCCCCGACGGTCCGCCCGAATTAACGGTGACACTTACCAGAGGAGAAAAGTCCAACGCCGGAACCCGGTATCGAACCGCGCACCTTTGGCATTGGTGGCAGGCGCCTTAACCACTGCGCCACGGACCGCCCCATATGTTTTAGGTAAACTCAGCGCCAGAGATCCCCCGCTGCCACTGAAGAGAACATGGATATAAAGTGGTTTCAGCAAGAGGCACAGATCCGCATGAGCCCCCGCAACTGCGGGGGCTCATGATCTATACCTCTTGCAATTGGGTGGGGTTCCATTTATCTCGGTACTGAAGGGGTGAAAAGGCTCCCAGTGACAAAACATTAATATTCATCATTATTGTTTAACCCTTTTAGGACCATTGGCGGGAAGACTACAGGCGGTGGGACGCCCGTTCCTGAACAACCGCAACCAGTCACTGTCGGAGACGTGAAGCGAGAGGGCAGTAAGTCATAACGCATGCGTTGAGTCAGTCCGTAAGCTCAAAACTACAAACATTTGGAGACTAGTTTACAGCGAAGGAGACATTGAGATCGACCCTGGCAGTTCAAGGGTGGTGCCAGAATAGCTTGGCGCCTATAGGCGCCAAGCTATTCTGGCACCATCCTTGAACTGTCCTGCCATATCAATTTGTAACACGTACTCAGGGCTAAGTATGAAATTTTTTTCACAACGGCTTGGTCTCTCTCTCTTGGCTTGACTTCGCGAACGAAGATTTTATAGGAGTTGCCCACGACGTCTGCAGGCTTGTTCGTGGCTGCGGAGGCCAATCCGAGACAGGCAGGTTCGACCGCAGTGGCTGCAGGGGAAGGTATGGCCGGGGTTCTGAGCTGCGGCATCTCTGTTTTTTCTCCTGAGCCGCTTGTCCTTAAGGCTAGCTCTGTGAGAGTCCTCAAAGGAGACAGCTGCCTTGTAAATGGTGGAGCGCCAGGTGTCACGGTCCGCAGCAAGCGAAGACCACTGGTAGTGGTCGATTTGGCAGGCACTAAGTGACTTCTTGAGACAGTCTTTGCATCTCTTCTTTGGTGCCCCTCTGTCACGGTGTCCACTAGCAAGCTCGCCGAACAGGGTGATCTTTGGTAGGCGATGATCCTCCATCCTGGAGACATGCCCCGCCCAGCGGAGCTGTGTCCGCAGCAGCAAAGCCTCGATGCTCACAGTTTCAGCCTGTTCAAGGACCTCGACGTTGGTGACATAGTCACTCCAGTGAATGCCCAGGATGGTACGCAGGCAGCGCTGGTGGAAGCGTTCGAGGAGTCGTAGTTGGCTGCGGTAGAGGGCCCAGGACTCGGAACCATACAGCAGGGTGGTGATGACTACAGCTCTGTACACGCTGATCTTGGTGCCTGTTTTCAGCTGTTGATTGTGCCACACCCGCTTGAAAAGTCGCCCGAAAGCGCTGTTCGCTTTTGCCAGCCTGCTGTCAAGCTCCTTGTCCAGCTTGGCGTCCGACGTGATAATGCAGCCAAGGTAAGTAAACTGGTGCACTGACTTTAGTTCAGACTCGCCAATGGTGATGTGAGGAGGGCGATACACTGTCTTGGGTGCCGGCTGATGGAGGACCTCTGTCTTTTTCAGACTGACCTCGAGTCCAAAGAGCTGGGCAGCATCTGCAAAGCAAGACGTGATGCGCTGCAGGGCTCTCTCTGTGTGTGCAACGAGGGCAGCATCATCAGCAAAAAGCAGCTCACGAATCAGTTGGTCTAGGGTTTTCGTGTGGGCCTGCAGTCGTCTGAAGTTGAACAGGCTGCCATCGAGACGATACCTGATGTACACTGCACACTGTACAACGGCTTGGTACTGCACTCAGTACGGTGGGCATGGCCGATTTTCATCCCTGCTTGCATTTGGCAAAAGGCTTAAGTATATTTTGTGAAAAGAGCGAGATCGTCACTGTAATACTATCAAATCTCGCTTTTCACATAAAATGGGCTTACTGTTTTTCGCAAAAAAGTAAAACATTAACTCATTCTGCCGGCGACACACCACAGCAAGACGTGGCTCGACCATGATAGCTCAAGGGTGGTGGCAGAATAGCTTGGCGCCTATAATGCAGTCCTCTGAGGATAACTCCACAATGTGGGTATTTCGTACCTCGGGCACAGTGATTTAAGATGTATCCTTCTAGCTGATGATAATGTGAGCTTCATTATTACTTGACATGCTGGCAGAAACATAGCTTGTGGGGTCGGTCGTATCAGCCGATGCGAGAAGTATGTGTAGACTCTGGCAGAAACATAGCTTGTGGGGTCGGTCGTATCAGCCGATGCGAGAAGTATGTGTAGAATCTGGCAGAAACATAGCTTGTGGGGTCGGTCGTATCAGCCGATGCGAGAAGTATGTGTAGAATCTGGCAGAAACATAGCTTGTGGGGTCGAATCTGGCAGAAACATAGCTTGTGGGGCCGGTCGTATCAGCCGATGCGAGAAGTATGTGTAGAATCTGGCAGAAACATAGCTTGTGGGGTCGGTCGTATCAGCCGATGCGAGAAGTATGTGTAGAATCTGGCAGAAACATAGCTTGTGGGGCCGGTCGTATCAGCCGATGCGAGAAGTATGTGTAGACTCTGCAAACTGCGTAATTTGTTTTATTTCGTGTCATCTTTTTTTTCTCCCTCCAGAATTTTGGAGCGTCAGTCGTTTTCAAAGGCGCCATAAATTCTCCAGCGCTCGCAAACAGCAAGTCAGACTGATGCTAGCAGAGCAAATGGCGTCTTCGTTTTACGCATTAGGTGCAACGACACCACTCTCAGGTGAACAGTATTATCGCGATCCAGATTACGCTGCAGATGTAGACACCTTTCTCACGTCTGTCGTAGACAGCGATGAGGAACAATTCAGACCGCCGAGATCGAATGTGTTTTCACTGATGGATTTCGCCACTAGTTGGAGGAAGAAGCTGCGCCCTGTACCAGACAAGCGTCCACGCACCCCGCTGGATTTTGAAATCCCGCCAACCGCTCCACCTGATAAGAAGTCTTCGTCCAGACAGGCCTCGTTCTTCTTGACCGAAGTCACGGATTTTGATACGGCTTTCTCCGATGTGGATGGTGCGTTGTGCACGTGCACACTGCCAGCCTGTGACCTAAAAGCGCGACCGGCGCGGGCCAAGTTCGGCAGCGCGGTGGACTTTGGAAAATGCGCACCATTCACTGCTGTGTTTAATCTGCGCGGTGCTGTGAGTATGGCGAACGACGGAGGACAAGACAATGAGGCTTCAATGGTCGACGCTGGTTGGCTGCTTGTGTGTCAGGCTGTTACAGATCCCACTGCACATCGGGTATCGTCAGAAAAAAAGGATTTTCCAGTCAAAGTCAGGTAGGTTTTATCTCATTCAGGGTGCCCCCATGAACAGCTGCGGAAGTGTCGCATAGCGTTGACGGCGGCAACACTATGAGACACTTTTGCAGCTATTGATGCGGGTCGCCTTGATGAGTTGATAGAAGTTATCCCAATATCAGAATTAGTACAAAACGTTGCACGGACTTCAAACACTCTGTGGATTTATCGTGCCCGCCCCATCTGCAAGACGTGTATACTCTCGTGAAACTCTGCAGGCGAAGGGTCCCATGCATGACAATCATATAATAATAATTATTATATGCTTATTGCGGGCAGGGAGCCGCCTCACTGACATCCACAGGCTGAGGTACATGACCCGTATTAACTCATTCAGCCCGACCGCCGTATTTCCCTAATTTTGGAGGCGTCATCTAATGACTATCCACCATCTGCAGGAGATGGATCGACCATGATAATCCAAGGGTAGTGCCAGATTAGCTTGGCGCCGACAGGCGCCAAGCTAATCTGGCACTGCCCTTGAATTATCATGGTCGAGCCATCTCCTGCTGCAGTGCTTCAGGGCTGGGTGAGTTAGCTGCTACGAGATCGCCGCATGTCGCAGATATCGGGTCCATCTAGCGAAACAGCACCTTTAGTCCTTACTAAAGAGAGGTCCAGCCTACTGTCTTTCCTTACTATACAGGGGCTCAACCTACTGCCTTTGACCAGATTCTGATGTGGGAATAACTCCTGTTTCTCGTGCCCAGCTTCAAACTTCACGGAGGCGCGGACAGCGGCGCCGCTGAAGACGCGAACACAGCCCTGAGGAGGAGTCTGGCCGTCCTGCACCAGGACGCTGGCCGCCGTGTGTTTCCGTCCATGGACGCTCTTCTCAAGCACGCAAGAGATGCCCTCAGTCAGAATCCGCCTCACGGGTAACTAAGGCCATTTTAATATCGCTCTCTTAACCCCTTCACTGGCGGTGGACGCAGGCTGTGCTTTTGGAATCATTTTAAATTCAACATTAAAGATCTCGCAGCGTCAATGGCTCATGGAGCCGTGCAAAGTAGTATTCAGCAAGAGGAATAGATCCTCATGAGCCCCCGCAACTGCGGGGGGGGGGGGGGGGGGGGGGGCTCATGAGGATCTATACCTCATGCGGTTGGGTGGTGGTTAACGTTTCTCGGCAGTAAACGGGTTAATCTATTGATCTGATGTGGATTAAGACCATGCTTCTCGAAATTTCGAAACGTGGGAGTTGGTCTCCGGAGACTATAATTATATTGCGACGCAGTTCATGAAACGCATCTGCCAGGATTGTTTCAGGTGTGGTGCCGGAAATTTGTCTTCTTGCACCACATTTGAGCTATCACATCCATATGTTGTCGGTGGTGGCCTGAGCTGAATCAGTTAACCCCTTCACTGCCAGTGGACGCAGATTTGTTTTCTCGGGAATCATTGCTGATTGCGCACCAAAGAGATCGAGCCGCCCATTTAAGAAACATGGACACAAGAGTGTCAGCAAGAGGCATAGATCCTCATGAGCCGCCCCAACAGCGGGGGCTCATGAGGATCTATGTGTCTTGCATTTGGGTCGTGTTCGCTTTTTTTGTATCCAAGGAGTTAACTCACTGTACAGTTGCCGCATACGGGTACGCGGCGAACAACCGCGTATCAACTATACGCCACTTCCTGATGGAGCTTACGACTGCTGTCTTTTCCAGGCAGCAAGGGAGCGCGCAGTCCCTCCCCGCCGGTGCTGTTTCTCAGGTTGGCGTATTTTCTATAAGATATATATATATATATATATATATATATATAATCCAGGTACATTATACCATAGTCTGCCTTGTTCAGTATTAACCCATTTCATCCTGACGCTGATTTTGTAAAAATTTGTTTATGGTCCTATGAAGGCTACAGTACAGATTTAGGAGAGAGAGAGAGAGAGAGAGAGAGAGAGAGAGAGAGAGAGAGAGAGAGAGAGAGAGAGAGAGAGAGAGAGAGAGAGAGAGAGAGAGCACCTGTTTTAGTTCAAAGGGCGGTGCCAGAATAGCTTGGCGCCTGAGGCGCCAAAAGCTATTCTGGCACCACCCTTGAACTATCAGTGAAATTTATTTTAAGCAATGGGTGTATCAGAATGAAAAGGGTTAAAGTTCAGTGCATGGCAAGGCTAAGATTACAGCGCTCTGACTATCCAGGCAAACAAGATGGGCTTGTTCAATGGAATGTCCGTTGAAAGGTCCTGCCCAATACGCAAAAGGTCATCTATCCGACGTCGGCCCGAAGGCCTTTTACGCGTTGGGTGGTAAATCAAAGTGACACAGTGGCAGTACGCCTGAATTGATCAGTGTTTAGGTCGTGCTCCATAAGCAGTAGCTGTCCCTGTGTCCCGAAACCCACCCTTTAGGGCCATCCATTATCACTCCGGTGCAGAACTAAACCCGAACTAATCAAACAATCAAGTGCTCAAGTGCCTTGCCTACGCGCTCCAAGTTGTTCTCGCGGCCTCCAGCACGTAATCTTTGTTGTTGTAATTAATATTTATAGTGTTTTTGGGCTGAAGGGTTGCATTCTCCAGTGTATGCAACGCAACGGAGTTTAAATGTTGTCGTGCCTCAGCGTAGACTTTTTTTTTAACCATTTTTGCACAATCTATAAGAGTCGGTACACACGTAGCAGTGTGATACTGCTCTCGTGGGCAACAGGAGGGGACTCTCCTACGTAACAGAAGCAGAAGAGGAGTGGAAAAGTCCGTCATTTTACATTCAAACTTTGTAATGACACAAAACAGAGTTACCGCTTGGTGGAGTATTATTATTTAAACTCATTCGGCCCCGACACACCACGGCAAGACACGGATCGAGCGTGATGGTTCAAGGGTGGTGCCAGAATAGCTTGGCGCCCATAGGCGCCAAGCTATTCTGACACCACCCTTGAACTATCATGCTCGATCTGTCTCTAGAATCGTAAAGCAGTCCTTCAGAGGGCAACTTCAAAAGTTGGGGATTACGGTCCTGTGGTAGAATGTGTAAAGACATACCAAGAACAATGTAGAAAGCAGATACCCCGAGCTTTTGCTGTGTATTGCTTGCAGCAGATCATGTGCTTCACCACGCGGGGTAACACAAATGGCTGAGTTGGTATACCTCGCCCTGTGCCTAGGTTAAACGCACCAGCGGCCGCGCCATTGTTGCACCGTGGTAGTTGAAGTACGAGAGATGATCACACTACAAGTACAAGGGACTTGATTCAGGGGCGTGGGCGGCGTGACACAAACCTCCGCCATCTCCAAGCACAAAACTGGCGCGCAGTTCTGGTGCGAAAATAGCAACAATGACGCCGCTGTTGCGTTTAGCCTAGGTACAGGGCGAGGCATACCAACTCAGCGTAACTATGAGCTGTTTATTGAGTTCATTGACTGGAACAGGTGGGCTTTATTACTCATTTCGTGCTTTGCAGAGCCAGAACGAAAACTCTACGACCACCAGTGGGACCCACATAACCCAGGACTTCATGGAAACGCGTTGTTCCAACTGCTTCACCTTGTACGACGGAGAAGAAATATCAAGAGCCAATGTGCCCCTCTTCATATCCATGACGACCTGCGGACATAACTTCTGCCGGAAGTGTTGGCAGCGACATCTGGTGTGCGCTATCCTTTCAGGGAAAAGAACTCTGCTGTGCTTGGTGAGTTAAAACTGGTGACTGTGATATTTTCCTAGTGGTGTTTACCATTCAAAGATAAAGCAGACGCATCCCTGGGCCATGTGTGACATATTATTACGGAAACAGCATAGAACAGAAGTACCCAACGGAGAAAGAAACACGCTTAAAAAAAGACAGTTCAACACAATTTAATAAATTGTGTTGTAACTGTCTTTTCTAAGCGTGTTTCTTTTTCCGTTGGGTACTTCTTTGCATTTTACACTGCTTGGCAGTCGCCTTTTTGGTCTGCAGGATAGCATAGAACAGACTGATAATTAGGATGCAGCAAACAAGCGAAGAAATGTGTATGCCTCAATGTACAAATGCCAAAGTCTCGAAAAACCACAGTTGTGTACACATCTGTTACAGGGCTACAAATGTGGAAACACCGTGGATGCGACAACAGTTCTGTCTCTGGTTCCACACTGGGCTTTCTTGCGCTGGCAGCAGCTATTGATGCTTGATGTACCAAACATCTACGAAGTGCAAACACGAGTCGCAGAAAAGCGGGACGTTCCCAAACAGCGTACAGACGGGTCACTGGACACAGCCGAAATCCCACTGGTCAGTGAGAAGAAGAGTGAGGTGCAGAAGGTCAAAAAGCCAAGGCGAACGATAGCAGGGACGGCAAAGACAACTCCCCGGCAAGGGCCGAGCCAGGCTGGACATCCTGCGAAGGAAAAGCAGGGTCTGCAGTTGGCAGTCGCGGGAGAGAAGATGCCTCGGCAGAAAAGACTCGTAAAAGGTAGGTGTCTTGGGTGACAGCGCGGGAGTGCCTCCCCCCCCCCCCCGGGGAGGGGTGGGGGGGTGGGGGGGTGGGGGGTTAGACCCACTCGAGCAGCACGCTACAAGTAAACGTCTGTTCAAATGAAAATCTCACTCAAGTGGTCTTAAAACCTTATTCTACTCGCTGTCGCTCGTAGGATAAGGTTTAAAACCATTCGAGTGAGATTCTCAGTATCACCTAAACACCGATGTAAGATTCTACATGTCACGAGCGCCCAGCAAATAGTCTGTCTCGATTATGATCTTGTCCGAGCTAATTTATCTGTTCTGTTTCTACAGCAACAGATCCTGTAGTAACTCCGAGACTGAAACCTAAAGCCGAGCCCGAAGTGCTGAGCAAGACGAGCCTGGTCCACCTGGCACGCGGGCTGGGCAAAGACAACAACGGTCTCACCCTGCCCATGCTGCTCAACATGCCCACCACCGCCATCATCAACGCCATCTACGACAACGACGACATAGCAACCAAATCAAGCAATGTGACCACTGCCATGACATCCAGCAAAACCATTACCAATAACAACAATAATAACAAGAAAATAATTTCTCCAGAACAACTTATCGACAAGCAGCGTGGAGTCTGGATGCTGGAGAAGTGCCTTTTGGCGTGGCAGCAGCAGACTTCCGGTTTGCAGGACGTCGTGCGCATGCGTAGCGTGGAACGCGCGCTGATCGAGATGGGGAAAGGGCAGTTGGCTGCCGACATCATGCAGTGTTACCGCGATAAGAAGAAGATCACCCCGGATTTGTTTAAATCTCAACATTAACCCATTCTGCCCTGACGCACCACATCAGGAGATGGATCGACCATGATAATTCAAGGGTAGTGCTCTTGAATTTTCATGGTCGATCCAACTGCTGAAAGTGGTGGCACAGCTGTTAGGTGACGCCTCCAGCGTTTGTGAATTTTGGAAAATGCGAGCCATGGTTGCGTATCAAGGAACGCTTGGGAAAATGTGCATTGCTTGGAAACCATGCTCATGCGGCAGAATTGTTCTTGGAAGACATGACTGCTTAAAACGGATTTATCTCATTCAGCCCGACGGCTGTATTTCCCAAATTTTGGAGGCGTCATCTAACGACTATGCACCTGTTGCAGGAGATGAATCGACCCATGATAATTCAAGGGTAGTGCCAGATTAGCTTGGCGCCATCAGGCGCCAAGCTAATCTGGCACTACCCTTGAAATATCATGGTCGATCCATCTCCTGCTGTAGTGCGTCAGGGTCTGAATGGGTTAACCGGGAATTCGTCACGGCAAAAATACCCTATGTTAAGCATATACCTTGCCATTTTGGCAAAATCGCAAAATATATGTGTAAGATAGAGTCTTCACGGTTAAAAAAAAAATGTTTGGGTGATGGCGCATCGATAGTCTATAATGTCACTGTGAATCCAGGGAATGAAATTGAGCGTATGCAGGCTTTCATGTGTTTGTGTAGAGAGTAGTATTGGACTGCGCGAGCTCGGGCGGGCTGACTCGCCGCTTAGCGACTGACTACGCCCTCAGCTCAGCTCATCAGGCGCGTTTGCAACAGAGCTAATAAAACAAACACAAACAAAAATCACGAACTACAGGGTAGATGCGGAGCCGAAGACTGTAGGTCTCATGCCGTTTGCACCTACTCTAGTCGGCCAATGTTTATGCACAACTGAGAATTTTATTTTTGTATCATTGCCATCTATAACACTGATATTTAAATGGTAAATTCTTCGCGATGCACAATGCCCGAGACTTGATTTGTCCCGAAAATGCAATATTTACATAAATATATTCACTGTCCAATATTTTATTTGGGTGCCATATGCAAATTTACTCGCTCAAAAGTATCATACTCAGGGTACGTTATTTATGTATGAGTCACTTTACTTGCACCCATGCCGTGCTAACTCTCAACCGACAGAACGGCAGTGCATCTAACACTGTTTGTCCCACACCCTTTCCGTTGTTCTATCTGTAACCTGTGATATTTTCTCTGTTAATTAAAAAAGTTATTGTTTTGTTGAAACCGAGTTACAAACGCGTCGACTATCATTAACTGAGTCATTCAAGGTGTCCCGCATAAACAGCTGCGGATGTGTCGTATGGCCTTACCAGCGCCAACGCTATACAATAGGACTTTCGCAACTATTGATGCAGGACGCCTAGGCTAAGCGCGTTAACCCTTTTATCCCCAAGGTCCCACTCGCAAATTTTGGAGGCGTTGCCTAGTACTGCATGAGTATGTGCCAGCTGCTGGAGATGGATTGGCCATGATAATTCAAGGGTAGTGCCAGATCAGCTTGGCGCCTGAAGGCGCCAAGCTGATCTGGCACTACCCTTGAATTATCATGGTCAATGAATCTATCTCCTGCTGTAGGGACTCGGGGTTACATGGGTTAAGCAGTGTGTATCTATTGATACTGTCAAAGCCAGTGCAGTGTCAGCATGGTCTGTATGTCAGTATTGTTCTAGTCAGTGTGACATCAGTGCCAGATTGACCCGATACTCCTGTGTGTGTGTGTGTGTGTGTGTGTGTACAGTGTGTGTGTGTGTGTACAGTGTGTGTGTGTGTGTGTGTGTGTGTGTGTGTGTGTGTGTGTGTGTGTGTGTGTGTGTGTGTGAGTGCGTGTGGCGTGTGAAGTCTCCACTGATAATGTGACAAGTGCGTCGCTTCGCCTACTGACGTCGAGTCATCGAGTCAGTACAGTCTCCTTCTGTTGACACGGATGGACAGTCAGGCAAAAGCCACACGTAAAACAAACTAACAAATGAAAATCTAGAACAAGAACAAAACAAAAACAAAAAAACGTGAATAAACAACACACACACACACACACACACACACACACACACACACACACACACACACACACACTATTCAAGCACGCACACAAAACTTGGGACTACTGAAAAAAACTTGCAAACAAAAAAACATAACAGTGAGCATGAGAGAAAAAAACTTGACTAACACAACTGATAACATCAACTGCCGCAACACTGAAATATGATTTACAAGTAGCTGAATCAAAAACAACAACAACAAAAAAAACATTTAGAAATACAAGGAAAGTAATAAAGTAAAAAGTCGATAAATTGGGGGTAAAAGCAAACGAAGTTGTTGTTACTTGGTGGAGTTGTAGTCGAAGTATGATAAACACACCAGACACACACACGTAGAGTTCTTTAAAATAAACCTCGTTCAGCTGCAATCCGTCACACGTGGCTTAAGGATGTAGACAATACTGGAGTAACAGTTCCAACAATATTTAATTCAGCGATGCGATATCCACACAGTAATGCACTTTCAAATGCACAAACTACTGATACAAAGTCTCTTCTGCAATGTCCACACTGCGACACAAAGTTTCTCATACACAGCGTCTCTCGCAATAAACTGCGTGTCTCTACAACTGACAAAGCAAGACAATGTACCAACAGGGCTTTCCCAGCGCCCTCCTTATAAATACTACGAAAATCTAGAATCGTCTACAGAAATCATACAACGCAACCAATCAGAACGAAACACGCAGCCGAAGCTCATTAACATAAACTTTCCAAAAAAAAATATAACAGGCTACAACTCAAAATTCGGCTGCTTACTTCAGCTCTAAATTCTAGCGTATAATTAAGACACATAAAAGTATGGTATCCCTATCACCATGACGTTCCATGATAGTGTAGCAGAGGAGCCCTCTGCTAACGCCATCGCTAGTTACTACCAGCGAGTCAGAGTTCAGTGGTTTAGTGCACGCTGGGCGCACTGTGAGCGAGAATTTTGCTGACTTAGCTAGTTAGTGTGTAGCGGACTACACGCGCGAAGCTGTGACGTAGTTTCCGGACCCAGAGGCTGGGAGCCTATATAAAGCGGCCGATTCTCAGTCTCGTCNGTCTCGTCGGCATCCAGGGGGAAAAAACGGATTGTTCAATAGCATTTCCGTTGAAAGGTCCTGGTAAATCAAAGTGGCACAGTTGGAGTGCGCCTGAGTTGATCAGTGTTCAGGTCGTACTCCATAGGCAATAGATTTCCCTGTCCCCCATAACCCGCCCGTCAGGGCCGTCCATGATCACCTCGGTGCTGTGGACGTTAAACCCGAACTAACTAACCAGTCTCGTCGGGACGTAAAAAAGGAAAGAGATAGATATATAGTCTCGTCGGTGGTTGTGCATAATGATCACCCTCCCCTTTCCCCCTGTGAGCGGTTGTGAATAATGATCTCTCACATTCCAGTCCCTTTCCCCCTGTGAGCGGTTGTGAATAATGATCTCTCACATTCCAGTCCCTTTCCCCCGTGAGCGGTTGTGAATAATGATCTCTCACACTTCCCGGCCCTACCCTACGAGGCGGTTGTGAATAATGATCACCTCGAGCCACCCCGACCCTACCCCACGAGGCGGTTGTGAATAATGATCACCTCGAGCCACCCCGACCCTACCCCACGAGGAGGTTGTGAATAATGATCACCTCGAGCCACCCCGACCCTACCCCACGAGACGGTTGTGAATAATGATCATCTCGAACCACCCCGGCCCTATCCTATAGGGACAGTAGTGTTTCGGTTTAGTTCACCCAAATAGGGTTTAGGATGCGTTAGGACAGCGCGTAGGTTTTATCCGTCGGTAAGTGCGTATAGGTGTTAGGCCTAGGAGTTAGGTTCGCTAGGAATCGTAGTCATAGGAGATAGGTTTGCTAGGTATCGTGTCGGAAGGTATAGGTGTTAGGCCTAAGGTGTTTAAGGTTATTGGCACTTGCACTGGTTCGACTAATTTTGATTATATTTGTTTTATTATGAATGCTTTTCTGGTACAAATAAATCTTGGAACCTTACTTCTATCTTATGATGCTCAGCGGCTAGAGTGAGAGCGAGACTGAGACTGTGCGTGTGTACGTGCGAGAGGTTTGTGTGTGTGTGTGTACGTCCGTGCATGTATGACGGTGTGACTGATCGTGCGAGCGCACGTTACTAGCAGCTCAGTAGGAACGATAACAACAAGTCCAGTCAAAATAGGGTTTTTCTGGATACTGTGGTCGGTCCATTGCGCAAGCAACTTTGGCTTTTTGAACACAACGCGAGGCAAGAGTAAACACTGACGGATTTCAGTTGTGCGCATGCGAGACTAGAGTAGATTTATCTACTCTCCACTGCAATCTCCAGTCCTTCCCTAGACCACAAAAGGAATTCGGACTTAAACTCTGTAGGCACTTGAGTACTGTATTAGATGGGCAGTTTTTGTCTATCTGATAAACTATTTAAGTCGCCTACACCCAGTCACTGAGTCCGGTTACAAAAATTGGTGCCGTGACCAGGATTGTTGTTTGACCAGGATTGTTGTTTGACCAGGATTGTTTTTTGACCAGAGATAGTTTGGCCGAGATACTTCGTTGGAGGAAGGTAGTTAGCGCTGTGAGTTTAAGACTATGTGCTGTGCCAGCGGCAGACTAGCTGTGTCACTGTCGACACGTCTTTTCCGTTAGCGTGGTACCGGTTGCGGCAGGGAGCGTTTTCATTAGTACCAGTCGTGAGATTTTTAGTAGTGGAAACATTCCGAGTTTGAAGTTGGTTCTAGTTTGGTTTAGCGATTCGTGTTGTAGTCTGTCTGTGTGGGAAACGCAGTTGAACAAGCGACGTTTTTATTACACAGATAGCGAGGTTCAGTCTACAAGATGGGTGCAGTCTTAGGATTCCTTAGGCTTCTTGTTCCAAGCTGGTTGGTGTCAAGTAGTTCTAAAAGTCAGGATGGTAGAAGAAGGAGTAAATCTAGAAGGTCGGCGAAGAGCAACAGGCACTCGGTTTGCAGTGAGTCAGATAGCAGTAGCGAGGAAAGCTCATGCAGTCACGGTAGTCGTTGCTCACAAAGGAGCATGACGAACAGGAACATTACGAAAAATAGATCCTTTCTGAATGACAGTGGAAACTCGTCTAGGAGAGAGAGGGTGCCCGAGATATTCACCGGCACAAAAGGTGACTTGAAAGACTGGCTTTGCCATTTCGAGACTTGTGCAAGATGGAATGGTTGGGACTATAGCGAGAAGGGAGTGAATCTAGCTATGTCACTCCGGGGTCCAGCGCAGCAGGTGCTAGGTGAGCTTGCGCTAGAGAGAATAGAGGACTATGATGCTATCAGGTCGGCCCTTGAACGTCGTTTTGATCCCGCTGAGAAAGAGAATCTTCGTAGAGTGGAGTTCAGGTCAAGGATGAAAAGAAAGAACGAGAGTGTGACGGAGTACGGGTTTGCGTTAAACCGTATTGCTAGTAGTGCATACCCTAGGATGCCTATTGAAGCGAGAGAAACCATAGTCATAGATCAATTTGTTAGTGGTCTTCCCTCTAGAGACTTGAAAAGGCATGTGCAGTTCAATCATCCCACGACAATACACGAGGCAGTAGCACTGGCTAGTGAATTTGAGTCGTTTGATGAGAGAGTTGATGGCAGGAAACCAGAAGACCCAGAGAGACATGGTGATGTTGCTGCTAAGGGTGTTAGAAGTCTCGAAGAGAAAGATTCAGCTGAGGCAGGCTTAGCAAAGGCTTTCCAGAATCTGAGTGACAGACTTACTTCTGAGATTCAGAAAGTAACGAAAGCACTGACTCGTCAGTCGGCAGGAGACAAGACTAGAAGAAATGTTGATGTTGTTTGTTATAAGTGCAAAGAGAAGGGGCACTATGCCAGGCAATGCCAGAAAATTGAAGATAGAGACAGGAATGAGTCTGTGCGTAACGAAAACGCGCCAGGCCAGGGAAACTAGGGCGGGCGGAGCTCTCAGCAGCCAGGGACTCGGCCCAATTAGCAAGTGACGACGGCTGCTTAGAGAAAGCAAAGGGGCAGCGTTTATGTGTACTGTCAAACACCGGATGCTGGATGGCACCAGTAGCGATAGGAAAGGTTTCTTTAGACGTTCTAGTAGATAGCGGGTCTGCCGCTGTCACAGTCATTAGTGCCAGAGATTTCAAGCTAGTCAATATGGAAAGATCGGCTCTGAAGAAAAGTAAGTTGAATCTTTGCACAGCTAGCGGTGACACTTTAGAAATTCAGGGTGAAACCACGCTTTGTTTGAAAATAGGAGGACAGAGGTTTAGGCATGATGTAGTAGTTGCAGACTTAGGCAGTTCGTCAGGTATTCTAGGCACTGATTTCATGCAGAAATACGGTGGCGTGCTAGACTTAGCGCGAGGTACTTTGATGATACGCAAGCAGGTGGTTCAGTTGAAGAAAGAGAGTTCAGGTACAAGTGCAGAGGTTAAAGTGTGTAAACTCACTAGGGTTCCCCCTAGGTCTGAAATGTTTTTGAAGGCATCTTTCGTTCAGCCGTGTCAGTTACAGAAAGCTGATGGTCTGTTAGAAGGTGTTGAGAGTTTCAGGAGTGAAACAGGGCTAGTAGTTCCAAGGTGCATGGTTCAGGTGTCACAAGAAGAAATCCTTGTTCCTGTTACCAACTTTACTGATAAAGAGATTGTAGTGAAGCCAGATACAGTAGTGGCGTCCATAGAAACTGGGTTTTCAGTGAACTCTTTGTCGACTAGTTCTGAAAAGAAAAAAGAAGTGGTCTATATGGATGACAAACTCCCTAGTCACTTAGTGGATTTGGTCGCTAATGTTTCGTCAGATGTTAGCGAGGAGACGAAAGACAAATTGAAAGAGACGCTCTTAGAGTTTCAAGATGTTTTCCAGTCTCCAGGTGGACAACTTGGACGGACAAACAAAGTGAAACACACTATTGACACAGGAGGTGGCAAACCCGTCAAGTTGCCCCCTCGTCGTATTCCCGTAGCTCAGAGAGAAATAGTAGAGGAGGAAATAGACAAAATGTTGAAGCAAGATGTCATAGAACCCAGTGACAGCCCCTGGGCTGCTAACGTGGTACTTGTCAAGAAAAAGGATGGTACAACTAGGTTCTGCGTTGACTATAGGAAGTTGAACCAGTTGACACGCAAAGATGCTTATCCTTTACCCCACATTGGTGACTCGCTTGATGCTTTGTCAGGTTCGTGTTGGTTTTCAACTCTTGACTAGCGCAGGGTTTCTTCCAAGTTGAGATGGATGAAAATGATAAACAGAAGACAGCGTTTGCTACGCATAAAGGTCTTTTCCAGTTTAAGGTCATGCCATTTGGGCTATGTAACAGTCCAGCTACTTTTGAGAGACTCATGGAGATGACTTTAAGTGGTGTTCTTTTTGAGAGATGTCTAGTCTACATTGATGATGTCATCTGTCTAGGCAGGACAGAGGAACAGGCACTGGAAAATCTCAAAGTTGTTTTGAAGAAGTTCAGAGATGCCAATTTGAAGCTCAAGCCCTCGAAATGTTCGTTGTTGCAGAGCGAATGCTCCTTCCTAGGGCATGTGGTTTCAAAAGAAGGGACAAAGTGTGACCCAAAGAAAGTAGAGGCAGTTGTTAACTGGCCTGTCCCTACTTGTGTTTCAGAAGTCAGAAGCTTCTTAGGAATCACGTCGTATTACAGAAAATACATTTGTGGTTTCGCTGAGATAGCTAGTCCTTTGACAAACTTGACTAGGAAAAATCAGAAGTTTGTTTGGTGCGAACAGTGTCAGCAAGCTTTTGAGAAACTGAAAGTGGCTTTAGTGTCTTCTCCCGTTCTTGCTTATCCGACAAGAGAGGGCAGGTTCATTCTTGATACAGATGCGTCAGCAAATTCCATTGGTGGCGTATTGTCTCAGATTCAAGATGGAGAGGAAAAAGTGATTGCTTATGCAAGTTGTGCTCTGTCTAAGAGTAGGCAGAGGTACTGTACCACATACAGAGAGCTGTATGCAGTGGTGAGGTTTGTGAAGTACTTTTCTCATTATCTTTGGGGACGTCCGTTTCTGGTTCGGAGCGATCGCAGTTCCCTTAGGTGGCTAAAGTCCTTTGATCAGGCTGAAGGCATGGTAGCTAGATGGATAGCTACGTTGGACACCTACGATTTTCAGATAGAGCACCGGAGAGGCGCCCTACATGGAAATGCGGACGGGTTGTCGAGGATCCCAAGGAGATGTTGTCAGAGAGAGGAGTGTGATCAGTGTGCTAAGAAGCATGTGAGAGTGGTGACACGTCGGCAAGCACGTGGCCATGACTCAGCTGATGGTGGGAAAGCTAGCGGTTCTCAGAGGAACGCTGCTTCACCGAAGGGTGAAGATGTTCCGCGTGCGGACCCAACTATCAGTGACAGTCAGGGCGACACTACCACCGACAGGTCAAGTGTAGAAGTCAGGGAAGATGAATCGGTTCAGAGTGATTCTGCCTCAGTGTCTAAAGGGGAAACCGTGGATTCTGCTCAGTCTTCTGCGTTTGGTCCTGGCATGCAGGAAAGCAACTGGTTAGCCAGCTGGTCTCGTGAGGACTTAGAGATGTTCCAAAAGAGAGATCCAGTGACTAGCATTCTAATAGCTCTGATAGAGAAAGGAGAGAAGCCTCCTAGGACAGAACTTGCAAGTATAGTGCAGCTGTCAGAACACTAATTGCTCAGTGGGACAATCTGAGAGTAGTGGGCGGTTTACTATACGTTGTGCCTGATACAAATGTTACTCAGGAAAGGGTACTATTGCTAGTAGCCCCAGATGAGAGGACTGAGACAAGAGACAAACTAGAAGGGGAAAAGAAATCAACTCCCCAAGATCTGTATTTCCCATGTTCATCATAATCCTGAACTTGACTTTGTTTGCAGCGACTCTGGACCCTATACCAGGAGTGTATTGTGGTCAGTGAGAAGCGCGTGTCTCACGCACCCGAAAGGATTTAGTGAGATGGCGGCATCTCACGGGGAAGTTCGTGCTGGCTCTAGTCGGCTTCCCTAGAGACCCTTTGAAAGTGAGTTGGGCCCCCAGCTCACATTGTCCGCTAATATGCACTTGAGACAGGCGTCTGTCTGGCGTACCTGTCTTGGAGTAAGCCAGTGGCTCTAACTGGAAACTCCAAGACGAGAGTGTTGCCCGGTCGGCTCTGACCAGGTAACCTCTCACGTCGTGCGAGCCAACAGAATAGGACTCCGTCTAAACATCAAGAAAGACCAAGCACATTCTTCAAGGACGAACAATGCCATGACTGAGTATCCGTTAAGTTTGTTTCTTTTCAGATGTCTCCTTTGCATGCATATATTTTTTGTGTTGAATTAGAAATGTGTTTGATTTTCCATTTTGTTGTCGTCGTATTGCTTTGTGCATGCCTAGACGTCTGGATCATATATCATTTTTCTCTTTATAATAATATGTAATCATCTGACTATGCTGTTTTGAAGGTTTTGTACCTCAGCAACAAACTGGTTGTTTGTTTTTGTACTGTATTTTGAACTTTTTGGCATAAGATTTTTGAATATTTTTGGTTAGGTTTTGTACTCGATTTTACCTCAGGAATTTTCACTTTGAAATCGTCGGATTTCACTGGTGCAAATGTTGGGTGTGTGTTACGTGAACCAGTTTGCTCACACGGGTTTCGAGAACTCAATGAGATGTGGACCAAATGTTACCCGAACAGTCTGATAGACTGATTTTTGCTTTTGTATGTTTTTTTTTGCAGACTAAGTGAGTCTTGATTTTGCTATGGCCTTGGACTTCTGGTAACAAATGCTTTTGCAATGTTTGCATTGTTGTGTATCAGCCAGCAGGATGATACCAGTACTTTAATTTTGGTTTTGAAACCTCGTTTCTTTAGTTGTTGCTTTTTTGTGGATTATTTCATGCAGTGGCTATGCATTTTGAGTGGTGCTGAAGCTTGTTGATTTTCACGAGCGCATCACGGTTGCTGAAATGGTTGCTCATGCGTGTTCATGACAGGGATCATGTTTTGAAATGTGTTTTGAATGCTTTATTAATTTGGACTTTGATTTGATTTTGTTTGAATTTTCTTGTGCATGCATCACGATTTTATTTTGTTGAATTTGTTGAACTTCTTTTGAATTTGGATTTCAGTACTGTGCATGCCAGAAGTAATTTTCTTGAACTGACTTGGTGCATTTCATTTAGTTTGTGTGACTTTATTCCTTTTGTTGACTAATGTGTCGTGCACATTAGGTCTTAAGGAGGAGGGAGTGTAGCAGAGGAGCCCTCTGCTAACGCTATCGCTAGTTACTACCAGCGAGTCAGAGTTCAGTGGTTTAGTGCACGCTGGGCGCACTGTGAGCGAGAATTTTGCTGACTTAGCTAGTTAGTGTGTAGCGGACTACACGCGCGAAGCTGTGACGTAGTTTCCGGACCCAGAGGCTGGGAGCCTATATAAAGCGGCCGATTCTCAGTCTCGTCGGCAAGATGGCGGCCAGGGGCCAAACAATGAACAGCCCGGCGGGAATAGCCGCAATAGCAGCAAGAATGCGAACAAAGGACAGAAAAACCAACAAAACAATGATCCAAATACTGATACTGACGCAAACAATGACGAGACTAGCCGCGGGGGTAGGATAACCCGCAGCTCAGTGGCCCGCAACAAAGAAGCAGCAAATAAAACGAAGCCCCCGCCAGAGGGCATGACAAACAACACAATAGTCACCGAAGAAGGTGAACCCGAACTCATGAGCACACAGGAAGATAACAACACACAAAGCAGTGATCCAGGAAGAGACAATGAGAGAGAAACAATCGACGAGAATACAAGCGATAGCGATAGCGAAGATGACAACCAGCCATTCACAACAATAAACCGCAAACCACGCAAACGCCTCCCCCGGAAACAACAACCACTACTCCACTACCCAATACTGATCACACCAACAGACCACAACGCTACATTGTACCACATGAGCAGCCACCTACTAAACGAAACCATGACCACAACCTTTGGCCCCCTGACAGAGATCAGGAGAATCGCATACGGCAAAAGAATCCTCATAGGATGCCCGAGCACCCAGGCCCAGGCCACAGCACTCAATAAACATACAGCAGGCGGGATAGAATTCACATGCACCATCCCCAAAACACCAGGGACAAAAGCCAACGAAACAAGAGCACTGGGCATCATTAAACCCGTACAACTAGACGAAGAACTGACATTCGTAGAACAACAAATCAAAACCAAACACCCAAGGGCAAAAGTAATCAGGCGACTAACACTGCAAAACGGCCATCGCAGCAAGGCAATCCTAGTAATGTTTCCCGGAGAAACCCTCCCTACGGTGGCCAGAATAGGGGGCGAGATACTACAAGTGGAAAGGTACAAGGCCAAGGCCATCCAATGTAAGAACTGTCAAAAATTCGGACACCTTGCCAAATGGTGCAAGGCCCCCCCCGAAATGCGCCAAATGCAGCCAAAAACACCCCACAAAGGACTGCGAGTTTAACGAACCGGAGGAATACCTCTGTCCAAATTGCCTAGATGCAGGGCACTCGGCCAATTATGGAGGTTGCAAACACCGCCGCGAGCACGATAGAGCCGCGCAAATAGCCAGTGCTGGACGAGTGTCCTACGCTGCCGCTCTGAAAAGTATTAGAAAACCACAAAGCAACCATCCCAACCACGTAAGCACAACACATCGACACACACCAGAATCAACCCAGCACGACCACACACAAGCACAGAGCGAACAGGGCCCCAGTGGACCACAAAACCGCCACAACTCAAACAGACAAACCAGCACACAAGAAAACACAATCCCACACCGCCCAGAAGAAAGCGCACAACACAACCCACCAACGGACTACACCACCAGGCAAACAAACAGCACAGCCGCCCACCATCCAACACCCGGCAACTCCAACCAGCCAAACACATCAAACAAACCACTAAACCCCACAGCGAACCGATGGGCAAACCCACAACCAAACTCAAACAACACCCAACACGGACCCCCCAAACAGACCAACCAACATCCTGCAAGCAATCAGCAAACACAGGAGCACACCCAACCACCATGTAACGAACCAGCCCAGGGGCAGAGGACTCCAGAGGCCGAGAGCAGGCCCCAGGAGATCTCGATAGACGATGTGCTCCTGGCCATTCCTCCCCCATTCTTTACATGGGAAGGCATGTCGGCCATGTACGGTCAGGGCCAGGACAAATCACCCCCCCCAGGGGGCCAGCGAGGAACTCCAATTCGTCACCTGGTTCATGAGCTGGGGAGTAGCCAAAATTAGAAGCTACAAATCAAACGGAACAGACCTCAACATCTTCCTCCGATATTTTCGAGATATCCTCAAAGCAGTAAGTTAAGATGGCAGGCCTCCAAATCCTCCAATGGAACTGCAGGTTCCTGTATTCTAAACTAGATGAACTCAAAAACTGGTTAACGCCCAACCCCCCGGAAATCCTCGCCCTCCAGGAGACGGGTTTCCGGAACAAACCCCCCCAATTAAAAGGGTACAACTACCCACCAATTTATAAAAATAGAGCCAATAGGAAAGGAGGAGGAGTAGCCATCTACACCAAAGCTGGACTAGCGATCACGGAAATAATCCACAACATAAACCCTCAAATTGAAGCCATAATAGGAGAAGTAATCACACCGTCCAACCGAAAACTAAAAATAGTTTGCGCCTACATCCCATCCGAGCGAACCTATAGCCAAATAACAATCGAAGACCTCAAGCAGCTGCTGCTCGCTGGAGATATAGTGATAGGTGATTTGAACGCCAAAAGTCCCCAATGGGACGAAAGTCAAATAACAGCCGACCCAGCGGGAAAGAAATTAGAGGAAGCAATAAATGAAACTCATAGATGTATATTGAACACGGGTGAACCTACCCATATGTATGCCCAGGGCAACAAAGACACTATGAACACCCTAGACATAGCAATAGCCACCAACACCATCGCCAACACGGCACAGTGGCAAGTAAACAGCGATAATCTCGGAAGCGATCACTTCCCGACACTCGTCACCATAAGTAGTAGGGGCGAACCCCCCCCCCCCCCCCCCCCCCCCAGCAAGATCGCACCGGGGTCCCCTTCAAAATTAACACCAAAAGGACCGACTGGGACAAATTTTCTGAACTCACAAGATTCGCATCGGCATGGGATGAAGAGCCTACCATAGACACCAAAACGGCCCACGTCACAGACCAGATTATCCGAGCAGTCAAGGAGAGCACCCCCAACAGATCGGATAATGGGAAACCAGGGAAATCCTGGTGGAACAAAGACTGTGACCACGTTGTAAAAAGTAGGAAACGAAAACTCCAAATCTGGAAAAAACATAGAACGCCCGAAAACAGAATAGAATACAAACGTGCCAAAACAATAGCCGACAGAACTATTAAAGAAGCCAAGAAAGCAGACTGGCATGCCTTTACAGAATCTATCAATATTAAATCCCAAATGAAGGAAAGCTGGGACAAAATTAAAGCTCTCAATAACGGTCCAAGATCAGACATGCCATCCCTAAAAACTGAGCATAGGGTGTACGCTACCGAACAAGAAAAAGCAGACATACTAGCCCACACCTTCAGCATGGCCAGCTCGAACGAAAACCTAACAGCAGAATTCAAAGACCTTAAACCACACATTAGCCAATGTTTTGAAAGACCCACATGGAAAGAGAATTATGAACTAGACAGCGAAATCTCCATCATTGAACTAAACCAAGCCCTGCAAAGTACGGGGAAGGGCAAAGCCCCAGGAGCGGACTTAATTACATACGAAATGATTAAAAAAAGTCACCCGTCCATGAAACAAGCCATTGTAACCCTATTTAATGACATATACACTAGTGGTCAATACCCCACCCAGTGGAAAAAAGCAATAGTATTCCCACTCCCCAAACCCGGCAAACCGACATACCAGCCAGGGAGCTACAGGCCCATAGCACTAACATCTCAGCTGGGCAAATTAATGGAGAAAATTCTCAAAATCAGACTCACGTCCTACTGCGAAAAACACCAACTCCTACCACCCCAACAGAGCGGGTTTAGGAAAAAACGCAGCACACTAGACCATTTGGCCTCCCTACAACAAGAAATTCTAAACACCCACCGGGAAAGGAGAACCGAAATGGTGGGAATATTCTTAGACATAGAAAAAGCTTATGATATGGTATGGCACGAAAAATTACTCAGTAGGATGGGCGACTTAGGGATATCCAACAAAATGTACAACTTCGTCCAAGCCTTCCTGGCCGACCGTCGGATAGTAGTCAGATTAGGCAACGCAATATCCAAAGAATACACCTTAGATAACGGGGTACCCCAAGGATCGGTACTCAGCCCCCTCCTATTTACACTCCTACTCACGGGTCTACAACACGTAGTCAGGAACAGTAACATAATGCAATTCGCAGACGACACGTCCCTAACAGGAAAAATCACGAACAAATGGAAAGGGAATAAAATGGAACTAGTGGGACTTCAAGAACTCCAACAAGACCTGACAAGAGTCGAGAAATGGCTAGTTAGAGCAGGCCTAAAAATCTCTACCCAAAAGACCCAGGCTATCATATTTCAAACCAACCGCGCCAAACGATACAAAATAATAACCCCCGTGCCTCAGCTTCAAATCGACGGGACCGACATAGAATACCGCAAACAAGTCACATTCCTAGGAGTATTATTCACACACAATAATAATTGGGCACCATACGTAAACCAAATCTGTCAGTCGGCCAGGAAAGGAATCAACCTAATGCGCAAAGTAAGCGGAGCAGATTGGGGCACGGACCCCAAATCACTCCTAAATCTATACCACTCATACGTGATGTCCAGGCTACTTTATGCAGCCCCCCTCCTCACCAACCTCAACAAAACTCTAACAAAAAAACTCCTGACAGTCCAGGTCGGGGCCCTGAGGGTGGTCTTGGGAGTCCCAAGACATACCCCCAACCTCCTTGTACTGGCGGAGTGCGGCCAGAGACCCATCAACATCATAATAGCAGAAAGAGCAGCTAACCTCTTCTATAAAACAATAGGTATGCCGGACGACCACCCGGCCAAACAAACCCTAAACACCAACCACACACCCAAATTCGAACCCACTCAACAACCCCAAATAAAAACAGTGGTACAGAAGCTAGAAGAATCCATAAATCTTAAGCTACCAAATAAAGCACCCAACGCACCAATAAGCGTACCACCATGGAAACTACCCCAAATAGAAGTAGACCTGGACCTAACCAAGCTCAAAAAAGAAATAGACGGGCCCAAAATGAGACTAGAGTTCGACGTAAAAAGAATAACCACGTACAATAAATACACCATCATCTACACAGATGGATCCCACGACCCACGCACACACGCAACTGGACTAGGTATCCACGTTCCTCACAAATCGGACAGAGCCATCAAATTACCGGATCACACGGCGGTCTTCACAGCCGAACTCACGGCAATCCTAGGAGCCATCAAAGTAATAAAAGCAGACCTGAATGCAACTAAACAAATTCTCATAGTCACTGACTCCCTATCAGCGATCCAGGCGATCCAAAACTTGGACTCCTCCCGAGAAGACCTAACATATCTTATTAGACTCAGAGTAGTGGAACTCACAGAATTAGGCCAGGAAATTAAGTTCATTTGGGTTCCCTCCCATGTAGGGATCCCAGGTAATGAGAAAGCAGATAAAATAGCGAAGAAAGGCCTCGACCAAGAATCGACCTTCTTCGACCTACCCCTGTCGGCAGCCGAAAGATCAAACGCCCTCCGGCCAGCCTTCCAAAATCTATGGGAAAAAGAATTTCATCACGCAAAAAGAGGTAGACGTAAAGGCCTCACGAGGGTCCTAAACAACGTACCCATCCTACTCTCAGGCAAAAGGAAAGACCAAACCCGACTAACAAGAATCAGACTAGGGGGCGAGAGATACCTGGTCCACCCCAACCCAGTCATATGTACATGCGGCCACACACTCACAACAGAACACTGCTAGACTGCCCTACCATAAACCACGCCAGAGCTAGACTAGAAGACATACTAAACCCACCTCTCACACTGGAAGGTCTCATAAACCCCACCCCAGACACTTGGCACACCACCGCAAACCAGACAATACAACTACTTAACAAACACCCCCTGATCCAACACATCTAAACAAACGACCCGTCACTGACGACAAGAACGAAGGAGAACACCCCCCACCCCCCCCCCCCCCACCCCTACGACTCGACCCCCATAGGGCGCGGGCAGCCATGATGCAAGATTGTAAAACTAGCGATGCGCGAGCACCAGCGACAGACAGCCAGAACTAAACTCCCTTCTCCCCCCCCCACCCCCCCCACCCCTTGGCCCATCCCCCCCCCGGACGAAATCAGCGCCAGCTGGAAGTCCTTGTCCCTTCAATAATAGCATAGCATAGCATAGTCTCGTCGGCATTCCGCTCAGCGCAGCCGAACAGAGCAGACCAGTGGACCAAGCTCCAGAGTGCAGAGAAGCGAATCGAACAGTGTACAGTGTAGCGTAGAGTTGACTGGTGGCGGAGCTGTTAGCAGCCCCGACCACCAAGCTTCTTTACTAGAATAGGCAGTGTTCTCTTCCCAAGGATAGATAGGAAGTGGTAGAATAGCGAGGAGGCTACAGGGATCCTTAGCCCGTTAGGGTGGTGGTCTCTGGCCTCGGCCCAAAACTTAGATTAGATTCAAACAGGCGGGCCACAAAAAAAAGGTGCCTCACCCCATCACAGAGGATGCCAAGCAAGTAAACCTGCGAAAGGTTCGAACGAAGGTAGGTCCCAGTGAGGGCCCATTTCTCGTTAGTTTCTTAACAAAACTTTAGTTGACTAAAGGGGTAAACCACCCCACAGAAGAAGAGATACCGCTGGTTAGAAAACAGCGCATACGCTCGGGCCTGGTCCCAAGCATACAGTACTCGAAAAAGCATACGTTAGCTTAGCCCATATATACGCTTAGGTCATACTTACGCCTAGCTTATACTTATGCTTAGCTTATAATTACGCTTAGCTTATACATACGCCTAGTAAACGTTAACCGTTTAGCTTACGCTTAAAACTGATCTTGAGCTTACATATAGACCTACGATCACGCTCAAGAACTGGCCCGAGTGCAGCCTCGGCCAGATTCAAATTTGAAATCCAAGATGGCAGCGGACGACCACGCGGGACAAAGCCAAAATGGCGCCAAAAAAGCAAACAAAGAAACAACCGGCCAGTCTCGCCCAGACAAAGAATCCAACAGTCAGGGGGAAAAGCCGCTGACCCGCTCAGCCGCAGCTAGAGCGCGCACTGAAGAGAACAACAGCAACCATGTGGAAAGGGAAGAAACCCCACCAAACGAAAATGAAAACACCAACGAAAACGGAAACGAAAATACCAATGAAGATGACAATGAGGGTAAGGACTTCCGACTCTGAGGTAGAGGACGAGCAAGCGTTCACGGAAGTGAAACCCCGCCGACAACAGAAGCGATTCCCACCGAACCGAGTAAAGAAATTCTTTGCACTTCCTATCCTAATCACACCTCAAGACAACGCACCAGAACTCTACAACATGGGCATCCGGAAGCTGAACGAGGTGTTATCAGACACATTTGGGCCACCGATCGATACCCGCCGAATTTTCCACGGCAAGAGAATTATAATGGCATGCGCAACGCGAGACATACAAGAAAGCGCCATAACCAAAACCCTGATCGGTCCAGTCAAAGTGAGCTGCTCGATACCAAACCACCATAAAACCGACAGCCCACCAACTAAAGCCTTGGGGGTCATTAAACCAATTCCCCTCGAGGACGAAATCCCATATATCGAGACGGAAATCCGGAAAACTCACCCCCAAGCCAGAATCCTAAAGCGCCTGACCAACAGAGAAGGGCAGGCCAGCCAAGCCATCCTGGTGCAATTCCCAGGAGAGGCCCTCCCGAAAACCATCAAACTAGGTGGCGAAATAATACACATTGACAGGTACAAAGGAAAGGCACTGATGTGCCGAAACTGCCAGAGATATGGGCACCCTACAAAGGCATGCAAAAGGGACACCAAATGCGCCAAATGCGGGGATAAACACCGAACCGCGGAGTGCCCCATAACGGAACGTAGAAAGTTTACCTGCGCAAACTGCGGCGACAAAGGTCATAGTGCGACATACGGAGGGTGCAAACTACAGAAAGCACACAACAAAGCGACCCGAGTCGCCAGCCTGGGGTTAAAAACCTACGCCCAGGCACTCAACGAAAGCTGGCCTCAGGCCCCCAGGACTCAAAACCACGGCGAAGAAGGAAGACACGCCAGACCACTAAACAATAGTCAAGCAGAACCAGTCATCCAAGAGACCCACCAAAGGGAAGAGCGAGTCAGGGTCCGAGACGAACCCACACTCCACCCACCCCCCGACAATCATCCGACTACAAACGCCCCACACAGCGACACACACTTAGTCGCTAGTCAGAGAGCAGACCGTCACCAACACACACCCCAGAACAACCCGAACAACACAAACAGCCAACGGAACAAGGTTCCACAAAGAGGACACTCCCCTCCGGACAGGGAGGGAGGAAGGGCACCCGGACCGGCCGAGGACCAGGCGCGCATAGAGGCTCCAACTGCCGCCCCCACACCCATCGAATGGACAAGCCTATCCCCACATTATCGGACAAAAGAAAGCGGCGAAACACCGGCCGATCTGGGGCAGCAGTTCTTCTACCAGTATGTTATCTCCTTGGTTGCTTGGGGTAACACAGTCACAGCATCTATGCGAAGAAGCGGTAATACGAAAGCATTAGAGCAATTCGTACCACTCCTCACCGGTCTACTTCAAAACATCCAATTCTAGGAAGATGGCAGGCCTACACATCCTTCAATGGAACTGCAGGTTCCTCTACTCCAAACTAGACGAGCTCAGAAACTGGTTAACCCCCAACCCCCCGGAAATCCTCGCCCTCCAGGAGACGGGTTTCCGGGATAAACCCCCCAAAATAAAGGGGTATAAATACCCACCTATTTATAAAAATAGGGCAGACAAAAAAGGAGGAGGCGTAGCCATCTACACCAAAACAGATCTAGCAATCACAGAAATTACCCACACCCTAAACCCACAAATAGAGGCCATAATAGGAGAAATAACCACATCAACCAACCGCAAACTAAAAATAGTAAATGTCTACATCCCCAACGAGAGAGCTTATAGCCAAATACCAATAGAAGACCTCAGAGAACTGCTACTAGCAGGGGACATAGTGGTCGGAGACTTTAACGCCAAAAGCCCCCAATGGGACGAAAACCAAACAACAGCAGATACAGCGGGTAAAAAGCTAGAACAAGCCATAAATGAAACCCAAAGATGTATACTAAATACGGGGGAACCCACCCATATGTTCGCCCAAGGTAACGCAGATACCATGAACACACTCGACATAGCAGTAGCCACCAACACCATCGCCATTAAGGCACAGTGGCAAGTGAACAACGATAACCTAGGGAGCGACCACTCCCCCACCCTGATAACTATCAATGATAGAGACGAACCCCCGCCAACACAACACCCCGGGGCCCCACAAAAAATCAACACCTCACGAGCAGACTGGGAAAAGTACCACGAACTAACCAGGTTCACCTCAAACTGGGACGATAAACACAACATAGAAGATAAAACGGCCCACATCACAGACCACATTATCAGATCAATCAAGGAGTGCACCCCCACCGGATCGGATAATGGGAGACCAGGTAAATCCTGGTGGAATAAGGCCTGCGATCGAGAAGTAAAAAATAGGAAAAGGAAGCTCCAAATCTGGAAAAAACACAAAACGCCCGAAAATAGAATAGAATACAAACGTGCCAAAGCCATAGCAGACCGAATGGTAAAAGAAGCCAAAAAAAGAAGACTGGCATGCCTTCACAGAATCAATCAACACCAAAACTAGGATTAACGAAAGCTGGGATAAAATCAAAGCCATCAACAACGGCCCAAGAACCAGCATGCCATCGTTAAAAATAGAAAACAGGGTATACGCCACCGATCAGGACAAAGCAGACCTGCTAGCCCACACATTTAGCCAAGCCAGCTCAAATGACATCCTAACCCCGGAATTCAGGGACCTCAAACCCCACCTAAGCACATGTTTCGAACAACCAACACAGAAAAACAACTACGAACTAGATAACGAAATAACTCTCCTAGAATTAAACCAAGCCCTACGAACCACCGGAAAGGGCAAAGCCCCCGGCATAGATTTAATTACATACGAAATGATCCAAAGAAGCCACCCCTCCATGAAAAAAGCCATAACCGCCCTCTTTAACGCCATCTACTCCAAAGGGATATTCCCCACACAATGGAAGAAAGCAGTAGTCTTCCCCCTCCCCAAACCAGGAAAACCAACACACCAACCAGATAGCTATAGGCCCATCGCACTAACATCTCAACTGGGTAAAACGTTGGAAAAAATACTCAAATACCGACTCATGTCCTACTGCGACAAACACCATATCCTACCACCCCAGCAAAGCGGATTCAGGAAAAAGCGCAGCACACTCGATCACCTAACCACCCTACAACAAGAAATCCTAAATACCCACAAAGAGAGAGGAACAGAACTCATAGGAATTTTCTTAGATATAGAAAAAGCTTACGACATGGTTTGGCACGGTAAACTACTTAGTAGATTGGGCGACCTAGGAATATCCAACAAAATGTACAACCTGGTGAAATCCTTCCTGGCCGACCGGCGAATAACAGTTAAAATAGGCAATGCGTTATCAAGGGAGCACACCCTAGAAAACGGAGTACCACAAGGATCGGTGCTCAGCCCCCTCCTATTCACACTCCTACTCACAGGCCTACAACACGTTGTCAGGCACAACAAAATAATGCAATTCGCAGACGACACCTCACTAATAGGGAAAATTAAGAGTAGACAAAGAAATTTCAACTGGGAACTAGTAGGATTCCAAGAATTCCAACAAGATCTGACAAGAATAGAAAATTGGCTAGTAAGAGCAGGCCTAAAAATTTCCCCCCATAAAACCCAAGCAATCATCTTCAGAACAAACCGCAGCTACAAATACCAAATAAGAGCCCCCACCCCCAAATTACAAATTGGTAAGATAGACCTAGAATACTGCCAAAGAATCAAGTTCTTAGGAGTGATATTTACAACCAGCCACAACTGGACACCCTACATAGACCAAATATGCCAGTCGGCCAGGAAATGAATAAACCTAATGCGCAAAGTCAGCAGAGCAGACTGGGGCACCGACCCCAAGTCACTCCTAAACCTATACCACGCCTTTGTAATGTCCAGGCTACTCTACGCAGCCCCACTCCTTACCAACCTAAACAAAACCCAAACCAAAAAACTGATGTCAGTACAAGCAGACGCCCTGAAGGTGGTCATGGGGGTACCCAGACACACCCCCAACCTGCTTGTGCTGGCAGAATGTGGTCAAAAGCCCATAACACTAATAATAAAGGAAAGGACAGCTAACCATTACTACAAAACGATATGCATGCCGGAAGACCACCCGGCCAAGCTCACGCTCACCTCCAACCACAAGCCCATAAATCAACCCACCCAAACACCACAAATAAAAACCGAAGTCCAAAAGTTAGAAGACGTGATAAACCTCAAATTACCAAATAGAACGCCAAATCCACAAATAACAACGCCTCCATGGAAACTCCCACAAATAGAGGTAGACCTGGACCTCACAAAATATCAGAAAGCAACAGACGGGCCCAAAATGAAGACGGAGTTCGATATTAAAAGAACTACTACATACAAAAACTACACAATCATCTACACAGACGGGTCCCATGACCCAACCAGCCACGCAACCGGACTAGGTATCCACGTCCCCAACAAATCGGATCGGGCTATAAAATTACCGGACCACACATCAGTTTTCACAGCAGAACTCACGGCCATCCTGGGAGCCATCAAAGTAATAAGAGCCGACCTTCAGGAAGCTAAACACTTACTCATAGTGACGGACTCCTTATCGGCAATACAAGCGATTCAGAACCTAGACTCGTTCAGAGAAGATCTAACATACCTGGTCAGACTAAGAGCATCCGAACTCTCAGAACGCGGCCAAACAGTCAAATTTATGTGGGTCCCCTCCCATGTGGGAATTCCAGGCAACGAACGAGCAGACAGGGTAGCGAAGAAAGGCCTCGACCAAGAATCGACCTTCTTCAACCTACCACTTTCAGCAAATGAACGGTCAAATGCTCTCCGGCCCGCCTTCCAAAAACTATGGGAAAAAGAATTCCACCAGAACAAAAAAGGAAGACGCAAAAATCTCACGAGGGTACTGAACAATACACCCACCCTCCTAATAGGTAAGAGGAGAGACCAGTCACGACTAACAAGGATCCGATTAGGGGGCGAGAGATACCTAGTCCACCCCAACCCAATAATGTGCACATGCGGCCACCTACTCACAACGGAACACATACTGCTAGACTGCCCGAGCATAGCCCAAACCAGAACCCTAGTAGCAGATAAACTCAACGCACCTCTCACCGTAGAAGGCCTCCTAAACCCCGACCCTAAAACATGGTCCACCACCACCAAATACACAATACATCTGCTTAATAAGCACCCACTAATCCGATACATCTAACCAAACTACAGACATGACGAGAGGTAGATCAAAAGCGATGCGTGGTCATCAGCGACAACCAGTCAGAACATAACTCCCCCCCCCCCCCCTCAACCCCCGGCCCACCCCCCCTGGACGAAATCAGCGAGAGCTGGAAGTCCGTATCCTTTAAAAATAGCATAGCATAGTCTCGTCGGTGGTTGTGCATAATGATCACCCTCCCCTTTCCCCCTGTGAGCGGTTGTGAATAATGATCTCTCACATTCCAGTCCCTTTCCCCCTGTGAGCGGTTGTGAATAATGATCTCTCACATTCCAGTCCCTTTCCCCCTGTGAGCGGTTGTGAATAATGATCTCTCACATTCCAGTCCCTTTCCCCCGTGAGCGGTTGTGAATAATGATCTCTCACACTTCCCGGCCCTACCCCACGAGGCGGTTGTGAATAATGATCACCTCGAGCCACCCCGACCCTACCCCACGAGGCGGTTGTGAATAATGATCACCTCGAGCCACCCCGACCCTACCCCACGAGGAGGTTGTGAATAATGATCACCTCGAGCCACCCCGACCCTACCCCACGAGACGGTTGTGAATAATGATCATCTCGAACCACCCCGGCCCTATCCTATAGGGACAGTAGTGTTTCGGTTTAGTTCACCCAAATAGGGTTTAGGATGCGTTAGGACAGCGCGTAGGTTTTATCCGTCGGTAAGTGCGTATAGGTGTTAGGCCTAGGAGTTAGGTTCGCTAGGAATCGTAGTCATAGGAGATAGGTTTGCTAGGTATCGTGTCGGAAGGTATAGGTGTTAGGCCTAAGGTGTTTAAGGTTATTGGCACTTGCACTGGTTCGACTAATTTTGATTATATTTGTTTTATTATGAATGCTTTTCTGGTACAAATAAATCTTGGAACCTTACTTCTATCTTATGATGCTCAGCGGCTAGAGTGAGAGCGAGACTGAGACTGTGCGTGTGTACGTGCGAGAGGTTTGTGTGTGTGTGTGTACGTCCGTGCATGTATGACGGTGTGACTGATCGTGCGAGCGCACGTTACTAGCAGCTCAGTAGGAACGATAACAACAAGTCCAGTCAAAATAGGGTTTTTCTGGATACTGTGGTCGGTCCATTGCGCAAGCAACTTTGGCTTTTTGAACACAACGCGAGGCAAGAGTAAACACTGACGGATTTCAGTTGTGCGCATGCGAGACTAGAGTAGATTTATCTACTCTCCACTGCAATCTCCAGTCCTTCCCTAGACCACAAAAGGAATTCGGACTTAAACTCTGTAGGCACTTGAGTACTGTATTAGATGGGCAGTTTTTGTCTATCTGATAAACTATTTAAGTCGCCTACACCCAGTCACTGAGTCCGGTTACAATAGCTCAAAAAGGTACGAGAACATTCCCAAAACAAAATAAAAGCTGCTCAATTCACGCGAACAGGAAAACAAAAAGTAGCGAAAATGTTGCGATGCCAACTACTCGACGTGACACTTGATGTCACTAGACAGTGCGACCTATCAAACTTAACAAAACGAAATCGGCTCTACTCACGAACAAAAGAAAATCTTACTAAAAAAACCCACGTGAAGCATAACCGTGATAGCTCAAATAAACATCGGATCGTTACCTACGATCAACACACGCACGCTCTCACAGGATAACACAACTACAATCGTAACAGTTGTCAGTTTGAACTTGTCATTGGGTGGTGTAATTCTCGTACCTAACGTATGATATAGCGTCGCTAGTTTACTAATAGTGCAGAGTGACGTCCCTTGTAATCTACTTCCGCTTGCAAAAGGAAGAGTCATCACAACAGAAAACAGGCGTGTCATGGTGTACGTGTCGGGAGGTACGCTTTTGGAGACTTTCGCTGTTTAAATACTCTGTTTTTATGTATGTTTAATTGTCATGTGCTCTCTGGTAGCTTGTGTAATTCATAATTTGTCACGATTTGCGTTCAGTAGTGTTTTAGTAAACACTGGAGTTTCTTCTTTTTTTTCTTTCTTTGCTGTTTGAATTTGGTCTACGTTAAATCCACTATCGTCTTTGTAAACATAACTTTCTTATGAAGTTTACACATTCAGATACAGGCACCGATTGCACACTAAGAAGTTAACGCTCATTTTATTGTTTGAACAAGGTTAGTCAGTATTTACCCGCTATGGCGACGGATTTGTAGTCGCAACACATTTACTCGGCACACACTGACACAACTCACTTGTGCATGTGGACGCAGACTGTGTTTATGAAATTGTTGCAAACTGAACGTCGAATAGAGCTTGGGAAGTTCCCCGCGTTGCCTAGCAGCGTCGGCAGCCTCAGCCATAATCTTAAGAGGATACCAGAGTCATCAGATAGTAGCGAAATAGTGTTTCAACACGTTTTTCTTCATTTTTCTTCCTCTTTGGAAACAAACAAAAACAGATTCTGTTGAGCGGTTTCCTACAGTGATAACAAGACTTGCTGTTATTGCTTAAATAATACGTCAGGACTTTTCTGACATTACAAAAACAGCGATTTCCCTATGAGCGCTTAGTCCCGTATCCTCACAAGATGGTCGCCACGACTAAACTGATGATGTCAGTTTTCCGAGCCCTATATCCCTAGCTGCCCAAGGAACAGGGATACAATGTAGTTTCATCAAGAGGTATAGATATCCTCATTAGTCCCCGCAACTGTATGGGCTCATGAGGTTTTATGTCTCTTGTAGTTAGGTGGTGTTAAGATTTTCTTGGCAGTTAAAGGATTAACGCTGTTGTGCTTGCTGCTTAATTTTCAGGTCAAGTGTTGGAGTCTAGGTCTCCATGGAGACTTTCTTTCCTCCCAGACTTGTTCTGGGGTATCATCAATTTCATCATCCTGTTGTAAGTACTTTCTTTAAAGCATACTTTTCATGTGAGATTAGTTTGATATCGCATACCTTAAAGTTTTAAATTTAACCCATGCAGCCCTGACGCACTACAGCAGGAGATGGGTCGACCATGATAATTCAAGGGTAGTGCCAGATTAGCTTGGCGCCTGTTGGTGCCAAGCTAATCTGGCACTACCCTTGAATTATCATGGTCGATCCATCTCCTGGAACAGGTGCATAGTCGTTAGATGATGCCTCCACAATTTGGGAAATACGTGCGTCGGGCTGAATGAGTTAATAGTATCACTAAGTCTGGCGTTATTTCCAACTTAAAGGACATAGCTTAATTTTATCCATTGTAAAATTTTAATCTAGTTGAAATAAATATGCCACTCTAATTCTAAAGTTATCAATCAAACAGCCAAAATTGTATTTAATTTTGTGACTTTTTGTTTCCAACAGCTTCCAGACACTCATCAACGTGAGTACAGACATGCTTGTGTGTCCGCTGTATAATGTTCAGTAACACTGCAATGTTACAACTTACATGGTGGCAGTGGTGTTCCTATTTTAATTGCAAATTTTAAAGTTTGCAGAAATACCACTCCACTTGCTTAAAACTTTGAAAGCTATTTATATCAGAACAACAGTGTTTCTATGGACTTTACTTTCGAGTATTCTTGTTTCTTTTGCTCATGCAGTAGAGTTCGCTTAGCACAAATATATATGGGGACACATAAAATGAGTTCGTGTAATGCATTTTTTTTATGTTAACCGATTCAGACTAAAAAATGTTCACAGTCTGAAAGATGATAGTGTGTAAGAGATGGTGTAACTGAGAGTGCTGCCCTGGGTGGAGGTTAAGAGTGCAAAGTATCATACTTTACTGCTTACTCTCATCTCAGTAGGAAAACAATATACCACATGTATGTTAATTGATTTAGACTAAAAAAATGTTCACAGACTGAAAGATGATAGTGTGTAAGAGATGGTGTAACTGAGAGTGCTGCCCTGGGTGGAGGTTAAGAGTGCAAAGTATCCTACTTTACCTGCTGACTCTCATCTCAGTTGGAAAACAATATACCACGTGTGTACAGATCATGAAGTTAATGTACACTCCGTCAGGAAACCAAGAATCTGTCTGATAAAATAGCTCCGTAACCACATGCAGTGTATGAGTTAGTGTGCTATTTTTAGCCGTGTATGTGTATGAACGCTTCACATTAATCAGTGTCATAATCCTTGGAATTGATGTTTTCACCCTTTGTAGCATTTTGAGTCTGTGGTTTACAAATCAGATTGGTATGTGTTTTATCACTGTCGTGTTGAAGAATGAAAAATGCTAAGATTAAGAATGACTGACTGTGAATGAATGACAAAATTGGCAGAATACCGAAACACTATCAGTTGATATGGCAGTTTTCCCATCACGCTCACTCCCGCTGCATATCACATGGTCAGTCTTTGTCTTTGAAGAAAGAATGGAAAAGAAAGCATCTCATCTAGGCTGACCGATCATTTTTGAAACGGGGCTCTGTGTAAAAAGAAATGAAGCCCTCACCCACCACTACTGTACCACCCCCCCCCCCTCACCCACCACTACCTTACCACCCCCCTCCCTCACCCACCACTACTGTACCACACCCCTCCCTCACCCACTACCTTACCACCCCCCTCCCTCACCCACCACTACCGTACCACCCCTCTCCCTCACCCACTACCGTACCACCCCCCTCCCTCACCCACCACTACCGTACCACCCCTCTCCCTCACCCACTACCGTACCACCCCTCTCCCTCACCCACTACCGTACCACCCCCCTCCCTCACCCACTACCCTATTACCCCCTTCCCTCACCCACCACTACCGTACCACCCCTCTCCCTCACCCACCACTACCGTACCACCCCCCTCCCTCCCCCACTACTACTGTACCACCCCCCCTCCCTCACCCACTACTACCATACCACCCCCCCCCTCCCTCACCCACCACTACAGACTACTGTACCAACCCCCTCCCTCTTGCCAGTCAGTGTGTGTATGGAACCTGCGGCGGGTGTGTGTCCATTACCTTTCTCGGTCACTTGTGGGGAGGTGTGTATCAATACACTTGATGGCGCCTGTTGAGAACTAGTGGTTGAAAACAGTTGATAGCCTCCGCCATCGGGAATGCAGATCAGACTAAAGGGTGAAAGCTAACACAGGGTCGTTCAGGAGTATTAGCTGTTGCAAATTGAGTTCACAGATTCTAATGTAAGCGAAGCTTCTGCGTGCAGTGTTATACCCCAGGGCGGCATTGTCTCAGTCCTTGGGGTGATTGATTGTGTTAAAACAAACTGTTGAAAATATTAAAAATTGGTTTGGCGGGTAAACAAAATCACCCTCTTGTTAATTTCACGTTATGCTTTTCGTGTTAACCATGAAATTGTAATAGAGTACAAGAGGGCTGTCTGCCAATAGAGAACAAGAGGGCTGTCTGCCAATAGAGAACAAGAGGGCTGTCTGCCAATAGAGAACAAGAGGGCTGTCTGCCAATAGAAAACAAGAGGGCTGTCTGCCAGGAGAGAACAAGAGAGCTGTCTGCCAATAGAGAACAAGAGGGCTGTCTGCCAATAGAAAACAAGAGGGCTGTCTGCCAGGAATTTTGAAATGTCTTGTGTAAACCAGAAATTTGTGTAAAGTGCGTTCATGTTAATTGGACTCCACTGTGTTTTTAAGATTCTTTTAAAAATGTTACTATGTCAGCATGTGTACTGTTGATCTTTTGGTTTCACTCTGAGGATTTTTCTATTTAGTGCTTCTTCTTTTGTTTCTAAACCCATTTAGCCCAGATGAACCACAGCGGGAGATGGATTGAACATAATTAAAGGGTAGTGCCACATTAGCTTGGCGCCATCAGGCGCTAAGCTAATCTGACACCTCATTTGAATGATCGTGTTTGATCCATCTCCTGCAATTGGTTCATAGTCACTAGCTGACACTGCCAAAATTTTGGAAATGCAGCTTTTGGGTTAACCCATTGCATTCTCAAGCTGATTGTTTTTAATTTGCATATTGCCCTATGAAGGCTACAGATTAGGAGATAGATCAACCATTCTAGTTGAAGGGTGGTGCCAGGATAGCTTGGCACCTCTGGCCCCAGGCTATTCTGGTGCCACCCTTAGACTATCATAGTAAAATATCAGGCTGAAAAGGGTTAATTTGTTTCATGTTTTATTTGTACCCACATTGTGCATGCAGACATCGGTGCTGTTGACAGTACCAGTGCTGCATGCTCGAGGTGATCATCACTGTTGTTTTGTTTCATCAACAGCCCAGCAAAACCAGTAAGGGCAATGCACACACTTCGGACTACAGACCACCTGGGACAGGTCCTGGAGGGTGAGAAGTTTATCTCAAGTCTACGGCCTTAAATCTTTGATCTCATGCCCACGACTGCGAGAGATTGATCCGAGTCCAAGAGAAATCTCAGGGGCAGTGCCAGAAAAGCTGGTCGCGCTTTCTGTTAACCCTTTTAGCCCCGGGACCCTGCCGCAGGAGACGGATTGATCATGATAATTCAAGGGTAGAGCCTGATGGGCTTGGCGCCCTCAGGCGCCAAGCTCATCTGGCACTACCCTTGAATTATCGTGATCAACCCATCTCCTACAACTGGTACACAGTCGTTTGGCAACACCTCCACAAAGTGAGACATGGGACCTTGGGGCTGAAAGGGTTCATGACAATTCTCCATATTTGGTGGACCAATTTGGACAGGGGTGGAAAAAAATGGAAAACTGTCCATTTCCAGTTGTCCAGTTGTCAATTCATTACACTGTTGAGAGTTTTGGAAGATAACCCATAGCTCAGCCCACCACATCCCCCTGTGCTCTTGGTGTATTGGGACGTATGCATCTTTGTAATCAGTGCTTATCCTAGCTGTGCTTAAAGTATGTGATGGCCGGTAGAGCAGCTGGGATGGATCAATTTCGGTCACTTTCCTATCATTGATCTGGGTAGCATTTGCTCCCTATGCATGTGATGTATTCTGTGTGTTTATTTATTCTGTACGTTTATTGCAGGCCGCCCCAGCCACCAAGGAGAAGAATGGGAGGCTTTAGGGGAGGTGGAGGTGAGAGAATGTTGACACCCGTCTTTGTGGAGTAGTCTAGTCCGTCCTTGATTCGTTCTTCTGGCCAAGGCTTTCTGAATCAGTTTCTCTTACCCCATATCACACTGAGGCTAAAAGCTTCAAATCTGTACACTGCCATATGCAAGCTACATTATAGTACTTACAGATAAGGATATACTCACACAAACAGACAAACAGTTTGGACAGACAAACAGTTAGATCCCCTGCCCCCACCTATCAGGCACCCAATCGCCAGCCCACAGAAAAATACGCAGGTATAGAACAAGACGATCATCTACATCCTCTGATAATGAGAGAATGTAGATGATGGGCGGGGGCAGGGGATCTAACTGTTTGTCTGTCCAGCGCTGAGTGATTCCCCTTGGTTTGTGTACAATTCTGCCAGCGCTAGCCTCACCTATATGCTTTGTGAGTATAGACCAATGGCTTTAGTTCAAGGGTGGTGCCAAAATAACCTGGCGCCTAGAGACGCCAAGCTATTATGGCACTACCCTTGAACTATTTTAATCAAACATATTTCACACACTGGTGTATTCTGAATGATAAGGGTTAATATATGTACAATTACAGGACACACTAGTTGATTCCCATCATTTGCTACCGCTGTTTGTAGCGACAACCAGTTTGGGTACTAGAGTTTCATTTGCAAGTTGCGTAGAAAGTAAGAACAATAAGGAAAATATAAATTGCTATGCTCTATTTTGTTGTTATCGACTGTTTTGAAGAAATGTGACTGGATGTTGAAAATGTACGTGGGTTAAACCTTCTACTGTTTTAGCCCCAAGGTCCCATTTCTCAAATTTTGGAGGTGTTGCCTAATGACTATGTACCATTTGCAGGAGATTGATTGACCATGATAATTCAAGGATAGTGCCAGATAAGCTTGGCGCCTGCAGGCGCCAAGCTAATCTGGCACTACCCTTGAATTATCATGGTCAATCCATCTCCTGCTTTAGGGACTCGGGGCTAAATGGTTTAACCAGTTTAGCCTGGACGCCCTACCGCAGGAGATGAATTAGACATGATCATTCAAGGGAAGTGCCAGATTAGCTAATCAGGCACTTCCTTGCACTATCATGGTCGAGCCGTCTCCTGCAACTGGTACATAGTTGTGAAGTGGCATCTCCACAGTTTGGGCAGCACAACCTGAGGGTTATTGGATTAATGCCGTTTGTTTTTCTTCCAGGTGCGCCAAGCCCTCCACCAATGGGTGGCGGCGGATGAGGTCGTTAGCGTGTCTGCGGGCCCAGCAGCCAGGCGGACACGCTGTTGAACGTTTACCGATAGCAGCCAACAGGATTGGGAATAACCAGTAGGTCGTGTCAAATGTTTTCAACACGTCAGCGTTTTACTGAACATGTGTTCATTATCTTTGAAATGACTTTGCAGGGTCAATGTTAACCCCTTTGTGTGTACAGCCGCTGGTACTGTTTACTGGACCAGTGGAGCAGAAGGAGGTGTTAGTTTTGGGTTTGCCTGTCAGGGTCTCTGCCTGTCTCATCGTCTGATTCTGTCCTGCTTTGTCAATTTGTGTCCGTGTCAACTTTCCGTGGGTGGGACTTTTCCAGCTACAGATTTTTGGATTAAAAAAAATAATTGTTTTTGTTCTTTTCACTTAAAAAGTGCCCCAAGTACACTTATTTTCGGTCCCACCCATGTCTTTCATTGTTGTCACACTTTGGTTTTTGTGTCAATCCAGGGTGAACTGTTGTGAAGTCTGTTCAGTCCCATTTCTGTCCTAATTTGCTGATATATCTATTTTTGTGAAAAGTGAGATTTTCATCGCATTACAATGAAAATGTTGTTTTTCTCAAAAATGGACTTTCGTCTTAACCCTTTCCATCCTGATACACTCTTGCGTGAAACTAATTTGACTATGATAGTTCAAGGGTGGAGCCAGAATAGCTTGGCGCCTAAGGCGCCAAGCTATTCAGGCACCACCCTTGAACTAAAATGGTTGATCTATCTCATCTGTAATGTGGCCTGCAAGTACAATAATCAAATTTTGAAAAATCAGCCTCAGGATGTAATGGGTTAATCAGAGTAGATTTCACGTAAATGGTGCAAGTTAATGTCATTATGTGTTAAATTTTCTGTGATTACTATATATTGAGTTCTGCTTGATTTCCCTGAGCCTAAACCTGCTACTGATGACGTGGGTCAGTGGAAAAGACGCGCAGCTACGCATGTTATCCACCGAACGGCGTCATCGGTAACAGTCATTGGGATGAAAGTCTCTCGCTGCCAGCTTTCTCTGTTTTCTTTTTTTTAAATTCTGTTCTCCTGTTTTTAAAATGTGGAATTGTTTGAAACAGGAGAACGGATTGTTATTCCCATCACCTGTGGCTGCTGCCTATCACTTGTTGCTTGTGGTACAGCGTGTACGCTGTGCATCATGACGGGGATGTTGAAAAGCTCTTGGCCAATATTTCCTGATGTCACCGCAACTTGTGCTGGGGAATTATTTGTGTGTTTTCATATTCAGAACAATCTTTTGCCTCATGACAAACACATGTTTGTACACTCTGTCTTGTCAATTCTGTGGTCAGTGTGTTTCATGAAAAGGAACATAAATTATACAACAGAAATTAAAAAACAAAAAAAAATGTAATGGACTACATTAGTTTGTGGTACCTGCTCACCGTACCTCTTACCATTTACTTACACATACAACATTTTCATTCATACTCATTTCATTGGAAGTCATGAGCCTGATCAGGATGTGTTACTGTCACATAATAATGTTGTGCAGAAGTGAAAATGCATTTTGAAAATGCCCGTTCAGAAAAAAACATTGTTTCCATCATAAAAAAAAGGAATATCTTGTAAATGTTGCTTCTTCCATACTTTTGCAAGTGAGAAGTTTCACACGGCATGGCAGCCTCAGTTCCGCCCATGTATCCCCAAGGCTGCGTTTACAGAGTTTAGTGTGTCCCATACCGGTAATGACTGTACCACTTGCAGGAGACGGATCGACCATGATAATTTTGTGTTGTGCCAGATTAGCTTGGTGCCGTCAAGGCACCAAGCTAATCTGGCACAACACAAAATTATCAGGGTCGATTCATCCCCTGCTGTAGCGCACCAGGGCAAGATATGTTAGAGGCCATCATTTCAGTGGCAGTAGCCAGCTAAAGCGTTGTCTTTACACTGATCAGTCGTTTCATTTTTTCCCTTTAAATATTTTCTTGAGAGAGCATGTCTTTTAAATAACTCGTTTGAGATGAAAAACACTAGGATATGTGGCTTCAGCCGTGTATCTGGGTCCCTTTTGGGTCTTGAATGAGTGCAGACCATTTTTTGTGCCCTAAAGGTGGTTGCACAAAACGACTTGTGCATTTCAGGGGTACAATGGTGTGCGTAGTTCTGAGGCTTACCTGTATTGTGACAACATGTTTGGAAACCTTGCGTCTGAAAGATATTCTCTCCTTATGATGGTCATCTGTGATGAATGTTTGTCATGTTATTGGCATCGAAAATGCAAACTGTATTGTAAATACGTGTAGCCTCGTCGCAAATATTTGTACATGTCATATTTCATTTCGCTCTGACAATGTATGTTATTCATAACTTCTTTGGTGATAGGTACACTATCATTTGTTATATCATCATTATAGTGTGATGCTATGCCTGTGAACTATGCTTTCGCTACTATTATATAAAAAAAACAGTAAACATTTTCTGTATTTTTATGACAGATGCAAACTTTTCAGTAGTACCCAAGTAATTTTCATAAACAGTCCATCTATCTACATAAGCTTGCTATTCCTGCTGGCTCACGGGTATGATGAGGTCCTATTGTAAGCTAAGGAGGTTGAAAGCATGGAAAAATGGCCGTTCCTGATCTGTACGTTCGTAAAATTGCATGGATGATGTCTACCTTATAAAATGACGTAGATCATATAGGGTCGTGTGATATTACGGGGGAACTTTGTCCTAACCCATATTGTACTGAGGCTAAAAGCTTCACATTTGTACAGTGCCATATGCAAGCTTCATTAAAGTACTTACAGATACGGATATAGACTAATGGCGTCAGTTCAAGGGTGGTGCCAGAATAGCTTGGCGCCTAGAGGTGCCAAGCTATTCTGGCACTACCCTTGAACTATTTTAGTGAAACTTATTTCACACACTGATGTATCCCGAATGATAAGGGTTAAGGGAGGGGCTAAATGTGGAAAACCTCGGATCTTTTCTCTCTTACCTCGGCCAGGTACAAACAGGTAGGCTAAACTGGAATTATTCTCACAGACGGTTATTCTCATGAATTTAGGATCGATCATGATAATTCTTGGGTAGTGCCAGGTTAGCTGGGTGCCGTCAGGCATCAAGCTAATCAGGCACTACCCAAGAATTATCGTGGTTGACCCATCTCCCGCTGTAGCGCACTTGCACAAGTAAACACTTTTCAGAGAGATGTGACAAAAAATCTTTGCTGCCAATTTAATGAATGTAGGAAAACATGGTTCGCATGCGTGGCAAACACACTTTGTCTTGTTACGTGCATTTTGTGAACATCAGGTCATGTTTGTGTGAAATGTGCAGGGTTTTGATTTCATTCCCAACATTGTCAACCCCTTCCCTGCCCAGGAAAAAGTGAACACAGCCCAACTGCAAGAGCCTCAGATCCTCATGAACCCCCGTGGTTGCGGGGGCTCATGCGGATCCGCGGCTCTTGTTGACACCAATTTATGTCCACGTTCCTTTGCTGGCTGGGGCTCTTTGGCTTTGGACTAACAAAGATTTCAGAAACACAATCTGCACACACTGGCAGTGAACGGGTTAAATTGTTTTTGAAATGTTTTAAAGGGTTATATTTATTGTGTGTGGTTGCTTGTGTGTTTTGGTTATTGTGCAGTCATTATCATCACCGTCTTGTCTGGGAGCATGGTTTTCAAGCAGCACTACCAGCTGGCAGTATGGGTGTTTTACTTACCTTTGTTTACAGAGGGGAGAAAACCAGAGTTAATGGCAGGAGTTGTGTGCCCTTAGTTGAAGCACTAAATAGGCTACCAAGCCTCCTGTTGATGCTCCGAGTAAGGGGCATTAAACTCTTGCCATAACGTTGGTTTTCTCCCGCTGTGCTGTGTTCAGTACGTGAGGAAGTGGGATACCATACTGCTATTGACCGTTGCTCCCTGGCATTTTGCTTGAAAACCATGTTTCTTTAGTTAGACAGCAGGCAAACAGTCCTCAGTCCCACGTTGGTCATAGCAGACCCGCACGTTACTGTGCAGGGACCCACTGTGGTTGACGTCAGCTCGAGGTCCTTTTTACTTCCTCGGGCACTGGGGGCTGTGTTTTGTTTAACCCCTCGTCTGCTCCCGACAGTACTATTTGATGGAAAAGACGCGACCCCTTCTCCTGGTGAGGAAGAGAGAACGCCATCCAACTGCAAGAGACACAGATCCTCATGAGCCCCCGCAATTGCGGGGGCTCATGAGGATCTATGTCTCTTGATGACCCCATTTTGTATCCACTTTGTTCCTTCTCTGCTCAGGATTTTTTGGGCGTTGAGTTATCAAAGATTTTAGAAACTCGATCTGCGTCAAGTGTCAGTTGAAGGGCTAGGCATCTTTTCTGCCAATCGATATCCACTGATGATAGTTAGTTATTTGGGTTTAACGCCGAGCAGGCGGCCAAAGCCATCTGACGGCGGTCCACTGATGATGGCAATCAAGGGGTTAATTTGTATGTCAAGTGCGGTTAATTTGATGGCATCTGTAGATGATGGGGTCGAGCCCATAAACATTGCAAGGGGGCACGTAAACTACAGTTGCTCAAAGCCAAGCACATTATCTCTGTATCAGAAACCTTGATTTTATAGTGTAATAATGTTCTGTTTTGTAATCTGAGTTGAAATAACTGGCCGTCAACTTGTATTGACTGACCTGAACCCAGGATCGGCGGTCTGCAATCACATTTGCATATGCACAAACAAACTGGTAATAAAACGAAAAGATACTAATGATTTCTTTTATTACCGATAATTTTCTCGTGCATATGTACATGTACACCACAGCTCGCTCAGTCCTGACATTGCAGCAGCAGTTGTGAGGATATTTTTCCACCTATTTATCCGTGACGTATTTACTTTAGCAATAATTAGATTGACCATGATAGTTCAACGATGGAAACGAAAAGAGTATAGCACTTTCAGTAAACTGTTGTGGTGCCACCCTTAAGCTGTCATGGAATGGTGATTTGTCACCTGACCAGGAAGTCCGGTTTTTGTGAGATTTTGTAGTACATGTACAATAACAACCTCACTTTTTGTAAAAAGGACGCCAGTCGTTTGCTCTTTCAACGCATTGTAGTCTTTAGAGGACATGACCATGCGGTCCTGAGCACATCATTTTAACCCTTTACAACTCCCGGAACTAAATGACTTCCATTCTAAAGAATAGAAGTAATTTTATTCTGGGGGATAACTCCTTCACTGCCAGGTACGCAGCTTGTGTTTCTGGAATCTTAGATCGTCCCCTTAGCCGTCAAACGATCATGGATACCAAGTGGCTTTAGCAAGAGGCATAGACCCTCATGAGCCCCCGCAGCTGCGGGGGCTCATGAGGATCTATACCTCTTGCAGTTGGATCGCCTTCACTATTTCTCGGCAACGCAAGGGTTAATTGCACGGTATTAATTTTGTGGTGCAGGATGAATAAGACTTGTCCGTCTAAGGTGTATCTAATTCTGTTGCCTGATTAGAGCCTGTCGAAATCCAAGGAGAAAATGTGAACTTCTGAATAAATGTTTGTGGATGGTGAAAAGTGACTGCTGACTTTGACAACTATTTTGTAGTGTCAACATAGTGATGCTAGTAATGACTGCAGGTCACACACACACACCACTGATAACTGCAGGTTACAAGTTTACACACACACAACACAACTGTAGGTCACAAATTTATTCACAAGCATATCCGACATGCAGATTACCAGTATAAGACGGGTATTATATTGAGCTGTTTCAGACAGCCAACGGCTAGAGGACGGAGGAGATCAGGTTGGATCCAACGGCCACATGTGGGGGAGTAAACCCTTCAAATCAGGAGTGGAGCCCCGAAGGCAGACAGCTGCCTGTATTCACGCACTGTTCTGGCAGCTCCTGCAGCCAAACTGATGCCAAACGTACTGCTTTGCATTCCTTTGGAAACATCAGCGAGGCCGAGAGGGGGATCTTGACGACTGGGCATCCCAGGATCTCCATACACTTCGCCCAGGCTTGCGCACTGGAGAGGTCACTCCAGTGACTGACCCAGCAAGCGCATACTCCATTGTCTTCCGAGACAGGATGCCGCATATATTGCACACCGCCCTGCAGTATTATGTGCCACTTGTAATCTCATGCACATACCTTGTCGCACCGCAAACACTCTCAGTATACCGATTGTTTATTGACAATCACTTTGCCTGCGTACAGGTTAACCCTTTGTAGCCCCAAGGTCCCATTTCTCAAATTTTAAAGACTATGTACCAGTAGCAGGAGATGGCTTGACCATGATAATTCAAGGGTAGTGCCAGATTAGCTTGGCGCCTGAAGGTGCCAAGCTAATCTGGCGCTACCCTTGAATTATCATGGCCAAGCCATCTCCTGCCGTAGGGATCCGTGGTTAAGAGGGTTAAGCAGACATTCTGTATGTGGTATACATTACACAACATGATTCATTCAGTCACTTAAATATATACATTCACACTTAATACATGTATGTGTAAATAATGATGTCCCCATCTATAGGAGGCCTGTATCATGGCTGACTTGGGTGGGGTTAACTACTGTGACTTTTTAGTTCCAAGGGTCACCCTGGTCAGCCCCAAAGGGTGGGTTTTCCCCTCTATTCTGGGGCATGTGTTTCTGTCTACCCTTGGTCCATTCACCTGTATTTTCTTTTTTTAAAACTCTCCCTACTGTCTGCGCAGCCTGTAGCTCTTGATGTTGGATGTGTGTTGCTAAATGGTCTTAGGGATCCATCTCTCGCTGTGCTGTCTCACAAAGCGGTCTGTCCGATGTCGGGATCTGATGGCTAAATTTGGCCGATACATAGAGTTCTCGGTGTTGCGTTGCCTCAGCCCAGACCGCTCTTCTACCCTTCTTTTTCACAATGTATGTGAATAATTAGCGCACGCAACTGCGGTTTTCCACTATCCTTTGTGCGCACCGGGGAGAAATTCTCTTCCCTACACAGCAGAACCATATTTCATTCTACTACTGACATAGCCGCATCAACTGTTAACTTATTCGAGACGCGCCGCCTCCGGATGCGCGGCATAAGCCGCGTATCCGAAGGCGGCGCGTCTCGAATGAGTTGAGATAGTCTTGAGCACATCGTCATTGTAAGCCGGCATACCAAGACTATCTATCGAGGAGATAACATAAAGGCCACTTATGGATGATAGTGTTAGATAATGCAGATGCGTTATTTAACCCTCTTAACGCCACGCCCGCATTTCCAAACTTTTGGAGGCGTTGTCTAAAGACTATGTATCGGTTGCAGGGGACGGATTGATCATGATAATTCAAGGGTAGTGCCAGATGAGCTTGGCGCCTCATCTGGCACTACCCTTGAATTATCATGCTCAATCCGTCCCCTGCTGCAGGGTCCCGGTGCTAAATGGGTTATATTGTACATGGTGCATCTGTCAATACTGTCACAGTATATACCATATAGTATATGTATTGCACGGCAAAAGAGAGTGAAGAGAAAGTTGCATAAATTGCACGCATTTCCAATGTTACTCGTAGCTGACAATAAATTAATTTGTATGTACCTGAATGTGCACAATGTGTTATCTCATTCCGCCCGCCACACACCACAGCAAGATATGGCTCGACCATGATTTGGTCGATCTGTCTCCTGAACAGGCATGCATTCCTCAGAGGGTCAGTAACTCCAAAATGTGGGTATTTGGTGCCTCGGACAGAATGAGTTAAACATAGTACTTTGTATACCTGCCAGGTCAGCACTGAACAGGCTGTTCATTTCTCTCTCTGTCTCTGTCTCTCTCTCTCTCTCATCATCATCCTTCTCTCTCTCTCGTCATCATCCTTCTCTCTCTCTCCCTCTCGTCATCATCTTCATATATATATATCTGCTGTGTCAAAATGTAGTTTGTAGCAACGGCAAGTTTGCAAATTTGTGATTGTTTTTGTTAAAACTTTTACCGTTGTCAAATAAAGTTTCATCATCATCTCCCTCTCGCTCCTTCTCTCTCCCATATTCTCTCTCTCTCTCTCTCTCTCTCTCTCTCTCTCTCTCTCTCTCTCTCTCTCTCTCTCTCTCTCTCTCTCTCTCTCTCTCTCTCTCTCTCTCTCTCTCAAACCCACCACTCACACGCCTTCTTTCTATAAATTTTGGTGTCAGATTTAAATAGGCTGAAGGCGCTGGAGTTGAAAGAGTGCTTGATTCTTTTTAGTTACTTATTTTTTAAGTCTCCGAACGCCGGACCAAGAAAGGCCACTGCCAAGCGTGTAAACTACAAATAATTACTCACTAAGAAAGGAACTTGCTTCGAAATGTCGACCACAGCTGAATCAGTCAAGAAACGCGCGTTGAAAGGACAAGCACAAACCGGGTCTACTGTTCTGCGCTTTTCCTCACCCTCGTTTGTTTCTTTGATGGTTATTTCTCTTCATGAGGCTACACAACTTTCAATTTCACGTACACATACCAAGAGGAATTACTCAGCGCTGGACATACAGTTAGATCCCCTGCCAGGCACCCAGTCGCCAGCCCACAGAGAAATACGCAGGTATAGAACAAGACGATCATATACATGCAAAGGATGCGTCAGGTCAAGCTGTTAACCCATGTCTTTTTCCGGAAGTAGGCAGGAGAAACACACACACACAAACTAGAAGGGGCACTACTCAGTGCAGCCGGATGAACTGGATGTGGCAGGGGATCTAACTATTTATGTCCAGCGCTGAGTAATTCCCCTTGGTATGTGTACTGTTCTACCAGCGCTAGCCTCACCTATCTGCGGCTTTGCGAGTTTTCAATTTCACCTGCTTGTTTCATGTTTATTTCGAGTTAGTTGTCGTTTGGAGCGGGTGCTGAAGTTGATATATTTTCTTTTCTTGTCGATTGAGTTGATCTTGTACTAGTCTGTGATTTTGGACCTAGGGACTCTGGAGCCGTTAGGTCCCAAAACACAGATCAACACACTGAACCTCAAACGGAATGTTCCCTTAACTCGGAGTTCAATCCGATTATAAAGTTCGTCAGTTCCGTATCACTGTTCGTGTCAAACGTTTTTGTTTTTCCCTTTCCTAGAGCTGGTCTTTAGTTTTGGACCTGGCGTCCAAAACTACAGACCAGCACAAGTTTAATCTTGTTTTCACTTCCGAATTCTCTCCGATTTCTGTTTTTGTCAGTTATTGTACATGCCCATTTCAAACGCTTTTCTTGAGTGCCGGCGAGGTTTCGGGTTCAAATCGGTCCGTGGTGGCGAAACCATTTACGTTGGGCAGGTCAGGGTCGATGTCGCTCCGTTTCGTCTCGAAGTTCCAGTCCACGGGGTTGATCATCTGCACGGTCTTCTTGTACGTCCAGTACGGGGTCATCACCAAGGAGACCAGGGTCAGCTGCACGTAGAGCGTCACGAAGACGGGCATGGGCATGTGGGCCCAGATGTGGGGCCAGTTGTTGTAGGAGATGTACCAGAAGAGGCACTCCACCACGGAGCGCAGGTGGAAGGTGTGCACGAGCAGGAACTGGTTGGCCTTCCAGACGAAACTCCGCTCCTTCCCGGCTTTCAACAGCGTCCAGCACAGGGCGGAGAAGGGCGTGGACATCTCCAAGACCAGGCCCTTGCAGCCGATCCAGTGGGCGGCCCCGTAGTAGATGAGGAGGGTGAAGCCGAGAAGGGACAACCAGTGGTGCAGGTTGAGCAGGAAGCTGAACGTCTTGAAGTAGATGTCCGATATCGTCAGGGCGCCGCACTCGAACAGGAAGAAGCCGACCTGCACACAGAACGTTCAAGTTGAAGGCAGGAACCTCCCAGTGCGCAAAGGCCAACGGTCCGACGTAGGCCAGATGAACTTTTGCGCATTGGGTTCACCGGACGGCCACATTTTCTCGGCCACTAGTCTGCGGATATAAGACGATTGAAAATAGGAACGAAAGAAATGTGGTCCTTGACATTTTGACTGACGCTAGTGATTTTTGTCGAGGCGATTCCTGAAGGAATCACCTCGACAAAAAGTGCTACCGACAGCCCAAGGGGCAGTATAAATTGAACTATGCACCCAATCAGCCCTTACACAGTGCAATAGGACGAAACAGCCCTGGTCGGTTCACGGTGGCCCTTCATAATGTAAGTAAAGTCTACCATATTGACACATTTAGCCGTAAAAAAACCAAAAACAAACAACAACAACAAACACACAAGGGGCAGAATGATCTCGACAGATCAAGGGGGGTGCCGGAATAGCTTGGCACCTCTGGCCAAGACGCGATTACATACGTGCATGTTTGTGGTTTGGAGACCTTGCGACCTAATAGCCGTAGGATAATACGTTGCTGATCTAGACAATGGGCATGTTGCTTAATCGAGTCCCGCGCCAGCCAATAAGCAAGGACTAAGCTCGCTCTATGCACTCGATTCTAGACCGATCCTTCCACGGTCGAGACAAACGTAAACGCCATCTAACAGCAGGGAACATAGATCCTCATGAGCTCGTGAGGATCTGTGCCTCTTGCCTGAGACCACTTTGTATCTTTGGACGGATGAGCATCTTTTGGCGTCGAATCCACATAGAAACACGGTCTGGGTCCACGGGCAGCGAAGGGGTTACACCGGGTTTGAATGGTAGCCTCAAGATGCAGCCTCCCTCTTGGGGTTAATGAATGAACTGACGTTGAGTTTGAATGTTATATTTCGACGTAACGTTTGAAATTAGCCGAGCCAACTCAAATTGTGTTTGAATTGTAGCCTCAAGCTTCAGCATCCCTGGCTGGGATTAATGAATGAACTGACATTAAGTTCGAATGTTATATTTAAATAATTACAGTATTTATAATGTTTATTTCGACTTCAGGTTTGAAATTAGCCGAGCCAACTCAAAACTGAGTCTGAATGGTAGCTTCAAGCTTCAGTCTCCCTCGCTGGGATTAACACATTCTGCTCGACGACCGAAATCCGCAAATTTTGAAGTTGCCCCCTGAAGACTGTACTACACTTCTGGAAACAGATCGAGCGTGATAGTTCAAGTGTTGTGCCAGAATAGCTTGGCGCCCATTATGGGCGCCAAGCTATTCTGGCACAACCCTTGAACTATCACGCTGGATCCATGTCTTGCCGTGGCGTGTCGCAGTTGAATGGGTTAATGAATGAACTGACGTTGAGTTTGAATGTTATATATCGATTTAGCCGGTTTGAAGTTAGCCGAGCCAACTCAAATTGAGTCTGAATGAAAGTTTCAATGTCCCGTTTGGGATTGATAGCATGTTTTGAATTGAAATGCAAATACTTTATTTATCCAAAAAGGGAAAATGAGGCCGCCACTCCAGCTCAGGTCAAAACCGATAACACACAGGAAAGTGATCGAGGGGGTTGCTGTTAGCCATTAAAATGCAAAAAACATTGTCAAGAAAGACAGAAACACGCTTAGAAAAGCAAGTGCAATATTCGTGTGCCTATTTTGCCAAAAAAAATAAAATAAATAAATAAATAAAATTACATTTTAAAAAAGGGGGGAAAAGAGAGAGAGAGTTAAAACCTTTTTTTTTCAATATGTACATACAAAGAGTTATACGTGTCCTTTCTAAACGTGTTTCTTTCTGTTTCGGGTATTATTTAACCCCCGTCACTATCACTGGACACATATTTCGTTTCCGCAGGCTGAGTTCATTCAACACCTTAAAGCCAGCCATCCATGGGATAAGGGACACTGGCTGGTCTCAGCAAGAGGAATAGATCCTCATGAGCCCCCCCGCGAATGCGGGGGCTCATGAGAATCTATACCTCTTGCAGTTGGACCGCGTTCAGGGCATGCGTTGAAGGGGTCGATGCTGCTTGTATAGAAATGAAGAAATGGCGACTGACCGTGATGCAGAGAGAGAACCAGCTGGTGGAGGTCGTCCCGAACACCACATCCCGGTCCATCTCCGTCTCCGTGAAGATCGCCCACGCGCCCACCACCATGCTGAAGAACCCGAAGGACGCTCGCACCACGGCTAGGTTCCAGAACACCTTCTCTTTCACTTTCAAGCGATTGTAGGTGGAGGTGAAAGGGGCCAGGATGGCTGACAAGATATAGATGACCGCCCAGAGTACAAACGAGGCGCCTATCAAGAGCAACAATGTCCTGTTGTTGGAGTAGTCCAGTTCAACCAAGCTCGGGTGAAAATAGGCTATAAGCTCCATCTTTGATTCTTTGATCATCGTTGTTGTCAGGTCAGTCAGTTCTGAGGAAGGAATTGCGCGCGTCAGTGAGTCACAAGTTCCGAACTAGCTGTGTGTCACCAGGTCGCTCGTGTGGTGCTTTCTTCAACGAGAACAAAATTGTGCGTCTATTTGCGTGTGTGTGAGCGAAGAGACTCGCTGGGTGTAGATTTAATCAGCACCGACAGTCAGCGCTCAGCTCTGATAGCGAATGCACCGCTAATTATCAGTTAATGATTATCAGTCGGATCCCATGACATTCTGCGTGATGACTGATGGTGGCACACGTCATTCCAGGTCCCTCAACCGACGTCTATCTGCAAACAGCAACCAACCGATTTAAATATACATTAACCAGTGACTGCGGCCAAATAACCCTTTTAGCGCCAACACCCTACAGCTGGAGATTGATTGACCATGGTAATTCAAGGGTAGCGCCAGATTAGCTTGGCGCCTTCAGGCGCCAAGCTAATCTGGCACTGCCCTTGAATTATCATGGTCAATCCGCATCCTGCAAGTGGTACATAGTCGTTAACTCATTCTACCCCAACACCGAAATCACCAAATTTTGCCGTCGTTCTCTGAAGACTGCATTGCAGTGCAGGACACAGATCGACCATGATAGTTCAAGGGTGATGCCAGAATAGCTTGGCGCCCATAGGCGCCAAGCTATTCTGGCATCACTCTTGAACTATCATGGTCGATCCTTATCTTGCTGTGGTGTGTCTGGGGTAGAATGAGTTAAGTAACACTTCCAAAATTCGGGAAATGCGCCGGCATGGCGCTGAAAGGGTTACGCGTGTAAAAATACACAACAAAAACACTCTATTATCCGTTCAGTGCCGAGCGAATCTGAACACCACCCAATTGCAAGAGGCATAGATCCTCATGAGCCTCCGCAGTTGGCGGGGGCTCGTGAGGGATCTATGCCCCTTGCTGACACCACTTGTAATCCATGTACCTGGGAAACTGGGGCAGTCAGGAATTGAATTAACAGAGAATGCCCCAAAACAAAAACTGTTTGGTTCAAACTAATAGGACAAACGCAGCTGACGAGATTGGTTTGAAAGGTAACAAATGAGAAAAAAAAAAGAGAAAAGGTTTATGATGCGGTAGACACACACGCGAGGGTACAAACACAACAGCTGGTAGTATCATTAGAGTACAGCATGGCCTGATAATAAGGTCCGAGTGGGGGTGGGTGGGTAGTTAGTTAGTTAGTTATTGGGGTTTAACGCCGAGCAGGCGACTAAGGCCATCTCACGGCGGTGTGTGTGTGTGTGTGTGTGTGTGTGGGGGGGGGGGGGGGGGTAGGGAGAGATTACTATCGATACGTAGGATTATCGACCAACAATGTCAACAACTGTGAAAATCTCTCATTGTGCAGTACTATCGATACGTTAGAAACTTGGCCGGGTCACTTGACTGTGAGGGTACACTGCTGTGTTGAATCATCCATAGTGAAAACGCTGCTTAATTCACCGACGCCTTAGTGCAAGCGTTCGTACGCAGCGGACGCACTTTCCTACTGTGACTAGATTTAATACTTGTACAATAACTATCGCGGCAAGACGAATCCCAACCATCTGCAAGAGACATAAACCCTCATGAACCCCCGCAGTCGCTGGAGCTCATGAGGGTTTATGTCTCTTCTTAATCCTGGTTTCCTTAACACCTAATTTGGTCCCATATATAGCTCTGTTCCACACGCGTGTGTCTGTCCGTGTGCAGTCGCTTCAGGCGCGAAATTCGAGATCACTGGCAGCGAAGGAGGTTAACAGTTTCGGTTAAAGTGTCATTGCGCCCTGAATCTGTGAAGATAGTAACGACTGCTGTTAAAGTGTCACTGTCCCCGAATCTCTGTGAGGAGAGTAACGACTGCGGTTAAAGTGTCACTGTCCCCGAATCTGTGAGGAGAGTAACGACTGCGGTTAAAGTGTCACTGTCCTCGAATTTGTGAGGATAGTAACGACTGCTGAGTTAAAAGCAAACACACGTCGTCAGTATTCGTGAAGGCAATAGCGAGTGTGAATTTTTCGTTCATACCCTGCACTCTTTTTTTTTTTTTTTAACACCCGTACACCATACTGCTTTTCAAGAAACTTGAAAATCCACTGGCCAGAGAAGATCAGCAACGTCAGACTCTGGGAGAAAACAGAGCAGATAACAGCAGACAATGAAATTGGGCGAAGAAGATGGGGCTGGATCGGTCACAGTCTGAGAAAGCCAGTTTCCATTATCACTAGACAGGCATCGTCATGGAACTCCCAGGGAAAGAGGAAAAGAGGCAGGCCGAGAAACACCTGGCGTCGAGACCTCCAAGAAGACATCAAGAGACTGGGAACCATCTGGAGTAAAATCGAAGGAGAAGCACAGGACAGGAGTCGCTGGAGGTCTCTCGTCGACGGCCTATACCCGGGTAGGGGTGACAGGCGTAAGTAAGTAAGTACACCATACTGCTTAGAATTCAATGTTTTTGAGAGTCTTCGTAAAGGATGGTTGATACGTTATTCAACTCTTGGCTTGACTTCGCGAACGAAGATTCTATAGGGGTTGCCCACGACGTCTGCAGGCTTGTTCGTGGCTGCGGAGGCCAATCCGGGACAGGCAGGTTCGACCGCAGTGGCTGCAGGGGGAGGTCTGGCCAGGGTTCTGAGCTGCGGCATCTCTGTTGTTGTTTTTTGCCTCCTGAGACTCTTGTCCTTAACTCATTCTACCCCAGACACACCACAGCAAGATAAAGATCGACCATGATAATTCAAGGGTGATGCCAGAATAGCTTGGCGCCTATGGGCGCCAAGCTATTCTGGCATCACCCTTGAACTATTATGGTCGATCTGTGTCCTGCACTGCAATGCAGTCTTCAGAGGACAACAGCAACATTTGGGGATTTCGGTGATGGGTAGAATGAGTTAAAGCTAGCTCTGCGAAAGCACGCGATCCTCAAAGGAGACGGCTGCCTTGTAAATGGCGGAGTGCGGCCAGGTGTCGCGGTCCGCAGCAAGCGAAGACCACTGGCGGTGGTCGATTTGGCAGGCACTAATTAAGTGACTTCTTGCAACAGGTGTCAAATTTTGAAACACGCGTCAGTTATGTGTAGTTTCCGCTTGGTTAACTGGTTGTGTCTCAGAACCGTCCGCGCGTTTAACCCACTGGGCCCGAGGTACGAAATACCCCCATTTTGGAGCCATCCTCTGAGGACTGCATTACAATTCAGGAGACAGATCGACCATGATAGTTCAAGGGTGGTGGCAGAATAGCTTGGCACCTATAGGCGCTAAGCGATTTTGCCACCACCCTTAAAGTATCATGGTCGAGCCATATCTTGCTGTGGTGTGTCGCGGGCAGAATGAGATAAACAATTGTGTTGTACTTCTCCTTTCTAAAGCGTGAAATTTTCTTCAATCCAGACCAGAAAGGCGACTGCCAAGAATGTAAAACGCAGAGAAGAACCCAATAGAGAAAGAAACACGCTTAGAAAAGACAGTTACAACACAACCGTTTGTAACTGTCTATTCTAAGCGTGTTTCTTTCTCCGTCGGGTGCTTCACTGTGAACTTCCTTCGTCTGGGTTTTTGTCCATATTGCACACTGTTTTCTATCACCATCTTTCTGGTCGTGATTCTCTGACGACGACGTGCTTGTTTTAGCTTTGGTTGTGGTCGCGTGAAATTATCGCCGCAAAATTGTCTGTATACAATGCAAGGTGGATGCACGAACAATCATGATCACTCCCAGTGCGCAAGGGCCATCGGGCCGACGTCGGCTCTGATGGTCTTTTGCGCATTGGGTTGGCAGCTCAATCTCGAGAGACCATGCCGCCTGGTGTGTTGGTGGTGTCAGTTCGGTTCAGCGTTAGTGTGGTCATCGAGTGCTGTGTCTCTACAAGCCGGCGAGTCGGGAGTGGCCGTCCTTGTTGCAACAGGGACAGACGAAGGCAGGGGAGCTTTAGCGCGCTGCTGCAGCATGTACGAATAACAATATATATATATGTGTGCTGGCTGGTCTGTAATTTTACACATTACGGCCTTGAGCCGTAAGGTCCACGATTGCAGATCCGCGGACATGAACTTTACGCCAAAGCGCTGCATCTACCCAATGCGCAAAAGGCCGTCGGGCCCACATCGGCCGCCTTTCGCAAAATTACCAAGTTTGTTAGAGAGATCCTTTGAGGTCTACATCACAGTTCTAGAGGCAGTTCGAGTCTCGGTCGATCCACATTTTGCCGTATAATGTCAGTTTTTTTTGTGTGTGTTAAGCTCGGTTGCACTAGATCAACTCCTAACCAACTCCTAATTTTCAATGCGGCCAAACATCAATACCTCATCTGCCCACTTGTCGCGTGTTACCCCATATCCTACTGAGGCTAAAAGCTTTAAATCTGTATACTGCCAGATGCAAGCTACGTTATAGTACTTACAGATAAGGATATAGACCAGTGGCTTTAGTTCAAGGGTAGTGCCAGAATAGCTTGGCGCCTAGAGGCGCCAAGCTATTCTGGCACTACCCTTGAACTGCTTTAGTCAAACTTATTTCACACACTGGTGTATTCCGAATGATAAGGGGTAAAACAGAGGACGCAAAATAACGGCCGGCACTGGTCAGTGCAGTTTCGCTACAGGCATGGGATGTTCGTTGCGTATTAATTTTGGTCACTATTTGGTACTACCCGTGTTAGGAGGTGACCAATAAAGCAACGATCATCCCACGCCTGTGCTCAGTTTTGGTCAGTGGCCATAGCATCAGAGCTGCCTGCGTAGCCACAGTATTTCACGATAACGGAAATACTACTATTACACATTCGGCCTTGATACGACAGTGATAGTGGAGTCAGTCGTGCTGAGACGCATACCTGCCGCGCTAATTGTTATTTAATAAACAAAATAAATAAATCAGCGCATTAAATAGGCGCTTTATCCCCATTGAAAATCGGCTCAAAGCGCCGCCGCGAACTGAACCCAGCAAGCACGCTCACGTGAATCACGCGCTTTCACTCACACACTGTACATAAACACAGAACATTCACGTAGTGCTAAGGGTAAGCTCAAGCGTGCTACTGAAGTTTTGGAAATTCAAATCGTTTATATTTGTGATTTGATTAAGTGGGCTGAAATTGTTACCAAGTCGTGGGTGAGAAAAGAGCCGGTGTACCCGGAGAAAGAACCCCCGACGGTTCGCACGAATTAACGGTGACACTTATAAGAGGAGAAAAGTCCGACGCCGGAACTGGGTATCAAACCTCGCACCTCTAGCATTGGTGGCTGGCGCTTTAACCACTGCGACACGGACCGCCCCACAAAATAATATTTAACCGATTTAAGCCCAAGGCCTTATTCCCCAAACTACAGATGTGTCACTTTACAACTATCTACCAGCTCCACGAGATGGATCGACCATGATAATTCAAGGATATTTATTTAATTTTTACACAAACACCAAAAGTTATCGAAATCAGCCCATAACTGTAAAACTAGTAGCATATATAAAGCAATAATTCTAGACACCGCAGTTGGACGTTGGGGGTGGAGGAAGGGGGTGGGTTTATAATGGGAAATGGGTGTTAGTGACCATTTGCAAAATACTATTTTCAGGATTACCTATGGCTGCACTTAACAAATCAATAAGAACTTTTCATACAGATATGCACAGTTGCATCATATAACATTTTGAATGAGAGTCCTGTGTGTAAAACGTTTGCCCAGAGAGGAATGGGTTCGAAATTATGTGTCAGCCGACAGAAAGCTGGGCGATCGAGACGGCTATCATACGTTTCTAAACTCTAGGGACGTGGGACAGCCCAAAAATATATATGAGAATTTGCCTCCAGTTTGGTACCGAAAGCTGTCTTGGCTGACTGACCGCTGGCCTTGTCGTATCTGTTGATCATAACCATCGTTGTGTATTAACCCCTTCACAGCCATTGGACGCAGATTGTGTTTCTCAAATCATTGTAAATCCAACCTCAAAGATCCCCAATCCTCAAAGCAAGAGGCATAGATCCTCATGAGCCCCCGCAACTGCGGGGGCTCATGAGGATCTATGCCTCTTGCAGTGGGTTAGCATGTCCTCCCATCTGAACGGAATGTCTCAAAGGAAATCGGTCCCAGGCGGACATCTCAGCGTCTTGCTGATGTGGGACTTCACGGACTTCAAATTTTGAACTCCTCAGGTTTCTTTGGGTCAATAATCCATCTCTCTCCACACAAACAACCCATAGACATTTTCAAATGTGCATTTTGCTTCAGCAACATTCGATCGTGGCGCCTGCTAAAACCAGCACAGAGGCCAGCCTGGGTTCTACGCGCTCCAGTATACGCACACTTGTCTGACTCCCTCCGGGGGCTGACCGGCGAGCAAAAGGTTCTAGGGCCGACGCCAGCCTTAGCTGGCCCGCGCACAGTCGTGTTAGTGTAATCCACAGTCGTGCGCGGGCCAGCTAAGGCTGAAGTTGGCCCGAGGGCCTTCTGCTCACCAAGTGCGTTTTTTGATTTTTGTTCACAAATCTATGTAAATTCAGCAATACAATACCGCAGTACTGAATATGACGAAGGTTGACGATATATCGTGGTACAGTGATGTGTCGATGATGACCTATAATTATAATGTCAAACAAACGTTATCATGTGGTACTTTGTCCAGAGCACAGTTGTGCATGACTTGATTGACCGCATATCTCTCTCTCTCTCTCTCGTGTAATGTCTCCTAATTTTTCTTTGTGTAATTTGGTACTATTAGTATTACAATTATTATCCTGTGTTTGTAGAGTAGCAACGGCAAGTATGAAAAATGGCACACGTGCTAATTACTTTATCCGTTGAGAAATAAAGTTTCATTTCTCTCTCTGTGTCTCTGTCTCTCTATGTCTCTCTCTCTCTCTCTCTGTGTCTCTGTCTCTCTCTCTGTCTCTCTCTCTCACTATCTCTCTCTCTCACACACTCTCTCTCTCTCTCACTCTCTCTCTCTCACTCTCTCTCTCTCTCTCTCTCTCACTCGCTCTCTCTCTCTCTCACTCACTCTCTCTCTCTCTCTCTCTCTCTCTCTCTCACTCTCTCTCTCACTCACTCTCTCTCTCTCTCTCTCACTCTCTCTCTCACTCACTCTCTCTCTCTCTCACTCACTCACTCTCTCTCTCTCTCTCTCTCTCTCTCACTCACTCACTCACTCTCTCTCTCTCTCACTCTCTCTCTCTCTCTCTCTCATGGGCGCCCCTTTCTACATGGCAGGCGGTCGACCTGTGTACCCCTACCCGTACCCCAAACCCCCAACTTTCCCCTATCCCCCGCCGCCCCCACCCCCTGGAGTGCCGCAGCTTAGTGAGAGTGACTGTGCCGCCTTGTTTTCGCTTCTTCAAAAGTTCAGGCCACGCGCCGGAAATTAGGACACGCGTGATAGCCATTTCGACATTCTTTGATAAAGTCCCACTGTGTGCGTTTTGTGGACCAATTATTGACAGTAATTTTCGATCTGCTATTACCATTTCCCGATTTAAATAATACTTTTTTCACTTAGCGATTTTTAAAAATATTATAGTTGTACCATTTTCTTAGACTTTAAATTTGTTTGTTTTTCTTTCTTCTTATTTTTAAGTCGTCAAATTAGCTTTGTGTATTATGAACTTTGTCGCAGGTGAACGTGCATAGTTCCTTGACAAGTCATTTTTTATTTGTTCTCTTTTATAGTTGCTGACTTTGTTATTTTTTGTTGACATAACCAAGCAAGAAAACCGTAAACATTCTGCTGAACTTAGACTAAGCGCGTGATAAACATTGTGTTTCTTTGCCGTGTATTTTTTTTATTGAGCTTATTTAAAGCATTCTATAGATATTGATATTAGTTGATTTTTATTTTTTATTTTGTTGGATTATTTTTTGTGACCATATTAATTTTGTATTATATTTTTCGCTACATTTGTGTTTTTATCGACATGCAAAATCGTAATCTAAATACTGTTCCGAAACGAACAGACGAACTGAGAATTGGCCATCTTAACATATACCATCTAGTTAACAAGGTGCCCGATTTATCCGTGTTCCTAAACACGCCCTTACATTTTCATATTTTTGGTGTGTCCGAGTCGAGGCTTAAAAGTTCAATAAGGGATAACTCCATTTCTGTCCCAAATTTCTCAGTACTCCGCAGAGATGCCTCAATCCCACAACACACTGGACTAGCTGTATATATACATAATTCAATACTTGGTAACGTCAAACGGCGACAAGACTTAGAGTCAGCTCAAGTGGAAAGCTTGTGGGTAGAAGTGAAGACATCTAAATCACCCCCCGTCCTCATTGGCTTTATTTATAGAAATCCCGCAGCCAGCTGGGACTGGTATGATGACTTCGTAGCAATGATGGATAGCGTAAATCAAAATAAAGCTGACGTTGTTCTTTTGGGCGATTTTAATATTGATCTTTCTAAATCTAAAGGGTCCAATGCTGCATGGGCGTCAACAACAGCACTATTTGGTTTAGAACAGTTAATTAAAAACCCCACTAGAACCACATGTACATCTTCAACCCTGATTGATCATATTTATGTGACAAATGATGATAAAATATCAAATGTACATGTTCCCTCCTTAGCTGTCAGTGACCATAACCCAGTATGTTGCACAGTCTCCATGAAACTAGACAAAGAGAACAAAAGGAGACATAAAACAATTAAATATCGTTCTTTCAAAACATTTAATAACGGCGACTTTCTGCGGGATCTGCGCAATACTCCTTTCAGGGACGTGTATAACCACACTTCTCCTGACAGTGCCCTGTCGTACTGGATGGATCTATTCCTTGGAGTCCTAAATAAGCATGCGCCCATACGAGAAAAACGAGTTAAGCACTCTACCCTGCCACCCTGGTTAACAGTAGATGTCAAACAGGCCATGTCATTTAGAGACAAACTTAAGAAAGAAAAACAGTTTGATGAATATAAGAAACAACGAAATCGTGTTAAATACTTAGTGAGAGCGTCAAAAAAACTGTTCTTCCAGGAAATGATTAGGGACAAAAAAGATACAGCATCGGTGTGGAAAGCCCTGAACGTTATAACAAAGGGTAAATCAGCCCCTGAAATACCATCCCATTTGTCAGCTGATATATTAAATAAGCACTTCCTATCGACAGCTGAAACACTTGCTCAGTCAGCTGCAAGTAGTAACACAGAGTACCAAGTTCCTAGTGTACTGGAAAAATACTGTGAGGCCAAAAATATGCTGCAGACATTCATCATTCCTGATATTACCGTCGCTGAAGTCGGCAAATTCATCTCTAGCATGCCGAACAAAAAGTCCACCGGGATGGATGGTATAGACAACAAAATTCTGAAAATGTCACTACCATATACGGTAGAGGCACTCACTTATATCTTTAACCTCTGTATAAAACACAGCACGTTTCCAACTATTTTCAAAGAGGCCAAGGTAATTCCAATCCCTAAATCAAAAGATCTTGAAGATGTCAATAACTACCGTCCTATCTCACTTTTGTCGGCCCTGTCAAAGCCCCTTGAAAAACACATACAAAAACACCTCCTCGATTTTCTAGAAAAGGGTAATTTCATAAATATTCATCAGTCCGGCTTTAGACCGAAACACTCATGTCAGTCAGCACTGGCACACATTGTAGACAGCTGGCTGGAATCAATAAATAAAAACCTGATGTCTGGAGCTGTTTTCTTAGACCTACAAAAAGCATTTGATCTTGTCGACCATGACATTCTCTTAAAGAAGCTAGCAGTATACCATATAAGTGAAACTGCCATAGCATTTTTTAGATCATACCTAAAAGACAGAAAACAAAAGGTATATACTCATGGAAAATACCCTAAACAAGGACAAGTTAACTACGGTGTCCCCCAGGGGTCGATCTTGGGACCTCTTCTATTTATAATATTCATTAATGATTTGCCTTTGCATATTACTAACACTGATGTTAATTGCAACCTGTTTGCGGACGATACGAGCCTCCATGTTTCAGGTAAAAAAACAGCTGACATTACCATTAGCTTACAAAGTAGTCTCAGCGAGGTTTCCGACTGGTGTAGAGAGAATCATATGGTTCTTCATCCAGGAAAAACAAAGAGTATTTTAATCACTACACGACAAAAACACCAACGCCGACCACAGCCGTTACATTTACAACTGAACGCTAAACCGATAGAACAAGTCACAGAGCGTAAATTCTTGGGAATACACGTTGACGAACAATTATGTTGGGAGACGCATATAAATACAGTCTGTAAAACCATTGCTAAAACACTTTCCTGTTGTCCCAGCTTAGACAAGTAACGGATACACATACTCGTAAACTGTTTTTTCATGCCCATATCAAGTCTCACGTTGATTATGTCTCCACAGTGTGGGACGGTTGTAGTGATGTTCACATGAACAGGTTAAACTCTATATATAAAAGAGCTGTCAAAATGATAGATACGCGGCCCATTCCTACCACAGACAAATTTAGACATCTAAACATTCTCGGCCTACGTCAACAACTTAGTTTCAACAAATGCATCCTCATGCACAAGATATTAAATAACATGACACCGCAGTATCTAACCACCAAATTTGTGCCACAGCAAGAACGCGAACGGTCCTCAAGGAACAATACTTTACCCCTACCTCTGCCTAGAATTGACCTCTTTAAAACTAGTTTATCCTTTTCTGGACCGTTTGTATGGAACACTATTCCTGCACATTTGAAGACTATAGCCTCACTTGGAATCTTTAAAACGAAACTTTTCGATTACCTGATGAGCCAAACATAACAACACTGGGCATTTAAACAAACCCTGATGGTTAATGCTTTTATGTAATATAATTATGCATTTATCTATATTGTTGGTGTGTGTGTGTGTGTGTGTGTGTGTGTGTGTGTGTGTGTGTGTGTGTGTGTGTGTGTGGTATAAGATGAATGTTAAGTGTTATTATTTTGTGTCATTTTTTTTAAATTTTATTGTTGCATGAAATAATATGTGTAAATATAATTCTTTATTATTATTATTATCTTTTAATCTATTTTATCTTGTAGATGTTAGCAACGGCAAGTTTGTAAAATGACGATTTGTTTCTGTCAAAACTTTCTACCGTTGATAAATAAAGTTTCATCATCATCATCATCATCATCTCTCTCTCTCTCACTCACTCTCTCTCTCTCTCTCTCTCTCTCTCTCTCTCTCTCTCTCTCTCTCTCTCTCTCTCTCTCTCTCTCTCTCTCTCTCTCACTCGAGCGGATTGAGTTATTGTCGAGTTGGCTGTTACTGTTCAACTGTTCAAACTAAGTTTTCAACGTTCATGTTTAATCAGGTTCTTAGTGTGTGTGTGTGTGTGTGTGACTGTTATATATATATATATATATATATGTCGTGCTGACAACCCTGTATATATATATATATATATATATATATATATATATATATATATATATATATATATATATTTGTTGTGTGAGTGCGTGTGCAAGGACATGATTGAAAAAAGGTCTGTGTACCTAATCATTTATCTTTGAGAAATAAAGTTTCATTTCATTTCTCTCTCTCTCTCTCTCTCTCTCTCTCTCTCTCTCTCTCTCTCTCTCCTCTCTCTCTCTCTCTCTCTCTCTCTCTCTCTCTCTCTCTCTCTCTCTCTCTCTCTCTCTCTCTCTCTCTCTCTCTTACAGACACACTGTCTCCATCCTCAGAAAATAAACCCGTGATATACCGTAGATTAGGACATATTGGCACAGTACTTGTATTTTTGTTTTATTTTAGATGTAGCAACGGCAGGGGCGAAAAATGACGATGTCTCCACAGACTACGTTAACACCTTTACCGTTGTGAATTACTGTTTCATTGCCGGTTTTGTTGATCCATCGATTAATTGATTCATTGATTGCGTTTCTCTCTTTCCAGTTATGTAGTCAGCATGTCTCCACCCGCGCAGCGCCCGCTGACGCACACCGTGTTCCTGCACTCTACGTTAATGCAAGACCCAAAACACTGGTTGTCCCAGGAGCGTGGATTCCAAGTGGTGTCAGCAAGAGGCATAGATCCTCATGAGCCCCCGCAACTGCGGGGGCTCATGAGGATCTATACCTCTTGCAGTTTGGATGCTGTGCACATTTTCTCAGCACAAAAACATAAGAACAGCCGTCCCAAAAAATGCCCGACCACGTAAATTACATTCTCGTTATCTGAATAATCTTACCTTGAATGCTGCTTTCTCGCTTTGGTCGCTGTTCAAACACAGACAGTCTCGGAGGCTGCAGACAGACAAACGGTGTAGGTGTTGCTGGAAGGACAGGCCTCACCATGAATGCAGCGTGATGAAATGTAATCCACGTATATAGGGCTTCTGACATATGATCGGTGATAACCTCGATAACTCCTTCTGAGCTCTCCCTGTCACCACAACGTCAAAGATCCCCGTTCGTCAAAGGGACATAGACACAAATTGGTCTCAGCAAGACGTATAGATCCTCATGAGCCCCCGCAAATGCGGGGGCTTATGAGGATCTATACCTCTTGCAGTTGTGTCGTGTTCAGTTTTTTTTTTTTTAGCAATGAAATTAAGTAGTTCATGCAGCCTACTCTATCAAGAAAATGCATAGATTTACACGAGGCATGCAGGCTGCAGGGGCTCACGTGAATCTAGGCCTATGGAGAGAAAGGAAGTATGAGTCCCGATAGACAATGAATTCAATAGAGCCGCATCAGTCATTAATTTACATCATTTTTTAATATCATATTTTTGACCCCAATTTTACCCCCGTTAATTCTGAATCAACCCTTTGATTTTAAAAAACTGACAAGCATGACTGATGCGGCCTTATTGATCTGATTATCTATCGGGACTCGTACTTCCTTTCTCTATAACTATTGTCCCTGTCAATACCTTAATTAATTACTAATTACGGTCATTAAGGACCACACTGCCGTTTTCTCAAATTAAACCAAAACCTGATAGTGCACTAGAGTGGCGGGGGGGTTGTCTCTTAAATCTGTGGCGCGCACTATTTCATAAGCCACCTGTTTACCCACCTGTGTAGCCTAATCGTTTCACAGTTGAATGCTCTTTGCGGCACGTCGCTATTCAATTTAAGTTATGCGAGAGGGGAACACTTCCTTTTAATGCAGACATGCTTTTATGAATAAGCGACCACGTCACTGAAGGCTTTTGAAAGGCTGTTACTGAGAGGTGCCAATATAGTATTCGCATGAACACATGCACAAACAAACACACACACACACACACACAAGACACACATAACTACAGATTGCCATACAAGTTATATACACAGGCAATACATACACACACACAGACACACATACCAACACATACCAACACATAAACACACGCACATGCACACGCACGTACGTACATACATATATACATACTAACATAAAACATGTATAAACAAAAACATTAAGTGCAAACCTTGCAACACAGGTACACATCATTTTCACAAGGGTAATATCCCATGACAATCACACGCCTGACAGAGCTGGTAGACCATGTCTGCCACACACACTCAGTATGCTGTTGTGGTCTATACAATTTCAGCTATGTTACACATTGGCCCTTGCATGCGTGGTGTATACAGTGAGTCATAAACACCTGTCTGTCTGCACCGAGATTTTTCTTCCGGGTGCATACGCGAGCCATTGAAACCCACCAGCCCATGAAAGGATAATAACTCTTATTGAATTTCACGCCCTGTTCGGTTAGACGGTGTACATGACTGTAAAAGCTGAAAAGAGACGCACCTCAGAAAATCATACCTTGCTTTATACACCCGACTGAGTACATATACAACAGATCCTCAAGACACCCCCCCCACCCCCCCCCCCCACCCCCACCCCCCACCCCCCCCCACCCCCCCCCACCCCCCACCCCCCCCCCCCCACCCCCACCCCCACCCCCCCCCACCCCCCCTCCCCACCCAACACACACACACACACACACACACACACACACAGACATACTATCACTCAAACAACACAGACACGCATACACAACTTGGTATGACAGAGCTGACGTCATACATCTCAACCGGCTAATAGTCCAATGAATAAATTATAAAAAAAACAACCGGTCATTTTCAAACACTAACCGGCAAGAATAAGTCCGATCCGGCAAAACCTGATCCTAAAATCGATCTTGGTCTTTCCAAAATGTTATGTCTAAATGCGGAACAAGCCTGACGAGTCTTATGCTACCCGACCAGACTTGTCGAGCAAGTTTTGTGAGCTGGGGGTTTCTGTATGTGTGTTGTTGATTTTCAGTTGCGGCGAGAAGTTGCAAGAACCCTCAGTCACACGCACGCACGCACGCACGCACGCGCACGCACGCACGCACGCACGCACACGCACGCACACGCACGCACACGCACGCACGCATGCACGCACGCACGCACGCACGCACACGCACGCACACGCATGCACGCACGCACGCACGCACGCACGCGCACACGCACGCGCACACGCACGCGCACACACAGACACACACAAACAAACAAACAGACGCATAAACAAACAGACACACTTACTTACAAACACACTTACAGACACTCATGTCAGTACAATTTTACCGTAAGCCTGAGCTGCCGGCTAGTGTCACGGTTGATCGCCTTTTGTGTTGCCTCACGCCGCGCTATTAGCGGCCACATTCCATTCCTTTTCAATTCAGACACGAGCCGCATTTTGAAAAGGCTCTCACCCGTCAATGGCCTTTATAGCTATACCCTTTCAAATCGCTAAGTAATGTCAAAAGATCAACAAGGGGAACGTTATTATTTGAAAGGAGGGGGATCATTTACAAAACGGTTCTACATGTGAGGGCTTAGTACTCATGTCTGGTTTACTGACAAAGAAACAAATGTGTTTATAAATTATTTTTTTTTTAATTGCATTATAAAAATGAACACAGATGAAATATTATTATTAAATGATTTTGGCGCTGTAGAAAACATAGACTTAGATTTGAAAAGGGAACGACTTTTATCTGTAGTGGTTTCTGGTCATTCGAAATCTTATCTTGGGAAGCTTTATTCAACTGAAGATATACTATCCCTCACGGCTGCTGATTTATTTAAACTTCATTTTAAATATGAACAGCACATGGCTTCACTAATGACCCGTGATTTGAGCAAATCAATTGTCTGCTTATATTCAAAAGCTGTGAGTTACGCTCTCCCTGTAGACATTGAAAATCTCACAAATGACCTCGAGAGTAACCCCATTGTAACGAGTGCAATTGGTAAATTAGCTTGCCTTTTATTCTACAGATTTGGTAATTTGCTGGCTCCTCTGGTAACATTAATTATAACTAGCAGCCATATCGATTTTACGAAATTAAATTTTTTTGCTGATAAAAATGGACGACCAACAGACGACCCCCCAAACGACCCCACAGATGAACCCTGCCTCAGACCCTGCCCAGACTCAGATTCACACAGTGACAAAAACAGCTAAAAATGCAGGAAGGGTTCAGTCTGGTAAACGTTTAGCTGAATGGAACAAGCAGAAAAAGTTACAGCTACAGGCGCTAACAGAAAAGGCTCATGTAAGTGATCCGCCGTCAGGACCGTCAGGACTGTCGGAACTGACAGGACTTTCAACACCCCTGTCACACCCACATCAAAGTGAAAGACCTTCAACCCAGTCTAATTCTGAAACAGCAAAATATGTAGTTGCCGCATTTGTTGTCGGATCTGGTTTTGTAGCTTACCAATTATACAAAAAATACAAGCCGCACACTCGTACAGTGACCAAAAAATTAAACACTCCATCATCAAAAACAGAAGTCGCCACATTACCAGCAATACCCAAAGTTGTCGACCCATTTCATATGCAGTAATAAATTTATTATTTTAATTTTTTCTTGCCTAAGAAATGAATGACTCAAAGAATTTAATGAATCTTGTGTATCACTCTGCAGTAATCAGTGCATTAGCAGTAGCTTATTCTATGCTGGGAAAAAATCTACTCAAAATGAAATCAGCAGACCTCAGTAGACTCGATTTTGAAGACAGTGCTAAGCTAATTGTAGTTGTCACAGCGTCAATCGCCACGAAAGACCTTCTTGTTAAACAGGGAATTATTCCCGAAAATATATCTATGTAAATAAAAAAAAATATGGCGACGATAGCTATTATGGTGGGAGGAGCGATGGTCAACGCCCTCGCGTTTAGCGGATCAAACTATCTCTTTTCTAAAATGGGTAGAGAACAATCTGCAGAAGAAATAAAGCGTCATAATGAAGCGTCAGAAAAATTAGCGCAGGCAGAACAGGCGTATGAAAAACAAAGAATTGAGAAACTTGATTTCATCAATGAAAAACTCAGGCTAGAAGGTCACGCACAACATACGTTTTCAAATACAGACGAAGCAATCCGTGAGTATTTTTTAGTCACGGGTGAAGACATGTCTATCCCGAAACCGAAACTAAGTGACTACTATCAACCAAGCCCAGAACAAAGAAACGGGGAGATAATCTTTGTTCTAGTGGGAATGATATTTGTTTATTTTACTGGAGTTTTCATTGCTAGAAAAAATGGCAGCCGAAAATAAACTATCGAAAATATATTACTCACCATCAGGGTATTATAAAGGAGCAACCGCTATTCAGAAATTACATGCCGCTGTGGGCGGAGATATAACACTCAATCAAGTCAAGCAATGGTTACAGAGACAGGCAATTTGGCAGGTATATCTCCCTGCTCCAAGAAAGATAACAAGGCCTCATTTTGAGAACACAACACCTAATGACACGCACCAAATGGACCTCCTGTTTCTTCCGCATGACACAATAAGAAAGAAACGATACAAGTACGCATTAACTGTCGTAGACATAGCTTCAAGGTACAAAGACGCTGAACCCATATCTGACAAAACAGCCAGTACAGTTGCGACTGCTTTATCAAAAATATATAGTCGAGGCCCTTTAAGATACCCCAGACTTGTACAAGTTGATGATGGATCTGAATTTAAGGGCGCAGTTAATCAGTTATTTGCTAAGCATGGCGTACTGGTCAGACGAGGCATTCCAGGTGTGCACAGATCACAGGCAATTGTAGAGAACTTTAACAAGCAATTATCAGAAAGACTTTTCAGTTACCAGTATTCTAAGGAACTCATGCATGACACCCGTAACACTGAGTGGGTTAAGAGATTACCACATGTGATAAAAGCAATGAACGATGAAGGACACCCAAAACCTGCTGATGCTATTAAATTGAAAACAATTACAGAGTCAAAAACAATGTCAGCACAGGCACCCGACACAAGTTTATTTACTAAACAGGTGAGATATTTATATCAGCCAGGGGAGGCTGAAAATGACGTAAAGCGCAGGGCAACAGACCCCATCTGGTCAACATCCGTACACAATATAAAAAAAAATAGTCCCCGGCGCAGACGCAACAATATATTATCTATATGACCCTGCACCCCAGAGGGCATTTGTCAGAGAAGAATTACAGATTATTCCCCCAGACACCGTTACTCATTTCAGTAACTAAGTCATCAATTAATTCATCAACCAGTTCATCACAAATGTCTTCAGATAACTTGAGCCTGTAATGTCCAGGTGCATAAGCTTTTTCCTTAGTGTGAAACACTCTTTTCGTGTCTCCAACTGCAAGTGATTTCTTATGTGTTTGAATTATTTCAAGATTATGTTTGTTTGATCTCAGTGACTTGTTTGGATAATCAGGCATTAATGCACCATCTAACACTTGCTTGTAATGTTCATGACGTATGTCTTTATTTTTTATTGCTGTTTTCTTGATACCTTTGGCTTTCGACTGACTTCCCTTCTGGTGCAGTATAGAATACATTTTGGATCTCAGTCCAACGTACTCAACAATAGGCACACCATTCAGTTCATCCTTAAACTTACCAGGCACTTTCTTGTTTTGTGTGCTGAACAGTGGATGATCTTTAGGATAGTCAGACGTGTCATACATGTGTAACTCTGTTTTCATGTCTTCATAAAAGTCTTCAGTACACACATCAATGATCATAGAGTCAGTGTCAGTGTATAACAATCGACACTCAGGATACTTTGGTTTGAAGTAATCATAATAAAATTCAAGCATCAACAGTTTTGACAACTCAAGAATTGCCATACCAATGAATACTGGCTTGTCCAGTTTGACAATCTTTTTTTTGAGTGACACTGCATACAATGATGAATGAAACTCTTTGTACCCTGTGTACTGCGGCTTACCTGTAAGTTTAATTGCACCCGATTCAGTTGTGACCAGTCTCACATCTTTGCGGTGATGAGGATTTTCCATTGTCTTGCCAAAACAGGCATTGTTCATAAGCTTAAAGAAGTCTTTGTCAAATGCAGTGTTGCCGTCTCTGGCGCAAAGGGTTGTGTTCTTCATTATGTAATCTTTCATGAAAGCACTCTGATCAAATTGAATTCCTCTGTGAACTTTCTTTAGTACTAACCCGTGTCTGATGTAAAACTGCAGCAATTGATAGTGACAAACGTAATTAAATTTGTCATTCAAATTTGGTACAAGTTTGGTGTCTTCTTTTTTCCCTGTCATACTCATTTTCTCAACAGCTAAGGGATAATCATTGTGGTAATCATGTAGATGATGTGGGTACTCCAGGTCGACTTCAAAGATCCAACCCTTCGCGTCGTTTCGGTCATGATTCATAATATTGTTTGTTATGTCTGTTATGTCATACTGTGACAAATCATACAGACAAAAGTTTTTCAAGGGCAATAATTCACACATCGCGAACCCATACAAATTGTTAGCGTCCAAATACGTAATGAATGACCTTGACCCCGGGCTTGAGGGGTCAAACCCCCGGCCAAGGTCACCATGGGCGTCCATATATTTATTGTTGGCTCTGGCATAGTTGTTTGAAGCTATACTAATGCCTCCCCTCAATCCACGTTCTACCATTTCACCCATCGTACGATCAGACAAGAGGTCTATAAATATCTTACTGGATTTCAAAAATGCATCCCAAGTCATGCCAGGACTAGTGATGTAACAAGCAGGGTCAAGCTTGTAGTGTAACAAACCCTTCTCACGGTAACTTTCAAATACGTCTGCTAGCAAACAAACGTCTGCCTTTAAGTACTGGTCATGGTAGTCACCAATCGTCTGACACCCTAATTTACCCCACACATCAAGTGCGTGTTGATATTCAGAGTCAGAAATACCTTTTCCAGTTAGTGTGGAATAAAATTTCTCTTTTGGTGGCAGACTTGTTTCCTCAAACACAACCCAGTGATCAATGTACTCATATGGATAAACACCTTTCTTAATCAAGTCTGGCTCAAAATATTTACTTGTTATTGGATACTCAGTCAGTCCTTCTGCCAGACTAGCCAATCCTAAAGACAAATGTTGCATGGAGTCATAAAATGCTAATTTATCTAACCTAAAAGTCAAGTATTTCTCAGTTGTCTGGGCAATACAACTTATGTTTTTGTACGACTCATCCACAGCCTGCATGATAATGTGTGAATCATATCCTTTGAGATTGTGGAAAAAGATTGGTAACTTGTATGTCTTAGGATCTATTTTTAATAACAAGTTACAATTGTTATGAGCAGCACCTCTGTAACGCCCAGTTATGTGATCATGGTCACGAACTTTATCACCTCCCAGAGCTTGTTCACAAATCCAACACGTCTCAGCTGTATCAAATTTCAGTTTGTCTTCTTCTGTCATCACCAAAGGCATCTGACATGTTGTGAGATATTGTACTACCTGACTATACAGATGTCTCATTTCTGTTAAAAACAGACATGCTGCATTTTCACCCCTGTAGATAACAGGTTCTGAATGAAGACCGTCTGACCTAACAATAATGTATCCAAAAGAACACACCACTTGGTCACTCAGTTTTATAGTCTTTGGTAATGACTCTGGAACATGACCTTCATACGGAACAACCAGTGATTCAAAATCTGCGTACACTACAAACGACAGCTTTTGCTGATTCCCATAGTTCTTAAAATATACTTGACTACCAGGCTCTGGATACTTAAGTACAGTTTGAATGTCATCAGCTGACCTACAGTGCAGAACATGTTTGTGTGCCACTGCAATAGAGGAAAACCTTTGTAAACATCTATTACAAAATTCCTGTTTGCCCTTGTGTTTTGTTGTATGATTATGAATTAGACGTGACATATTCCTAATAATTGTGTAGTGAAAGTTATTGTCATCGCCGATTAATAACATGTCAACATGTTTATCTTCTGACTGCCCATATGTTGGAGCCAGAGGTGATACTCTAATTGGCTGTAACTTGTTCTCAGACACATTATCCCACACAAACACATTTACAGATATGCCAGGATTTAATTTTTCAAACAAGTCTATGTCTTCTATTTTAACAGGAAACTCAATGCCACTAAAATCGAGTTCGTTTACAAATTTGATGTAGTTAGATACACGTTCAGGTTTTGATTTTACAAAGTGTAATTTAGAAAGCACACACCACATGAAACAATAGTTGTCATTGTTCTGTATGTTGACGACAGCCTTTTTGTTCGAAACTTCTGTTGGCAGTGGCAACCATGCTTTACCTAATATAGGATGATACCTAGACTGCTTTAGTTGCAGTTCATGTACATGTCCTTCATGCCAGCCAGACCCCTTCATTTTTGCACTGTCAATTGCTTGTAGAAAGTCAGGTAATAATCTGTCTCTAAACACGTTCTCTACCTCCGGTTCTCTTCTTGTGTTAACTGTGTGTTGTCTTGTTGATATATACGATACAATCACCTCACCGTCTACTCTAGTGAATTCTATTTTTGCAACAATTTGAATCTTAACACTGCCTGTAAGAAGATTTTGTTGTATGACAGAAAAAGAGTTTTCTATTGATTGATAGACATTATTAGTATTGGATATGGGTAAGTTTGTTGTGTGAAACACGTTTCTTAAACCAGATGAGCCAGGGTTTGATGAGCCAGGGTTTTGAACATTGTCCGTCATTTTTATTTGTCCGACAAAATAATAAATAAAAAATATTAACGTTAACTCTGCTGGCTCACCTTGTGTAATTCCACTTTATTAACTGCAACACTGTCAATATAAACATTTAGTTTGCGTAGTTGTTTAAATATGCTATAACAAACTTCCCCTAACCAACCATAGTTGGTATCAACAACTTTAAAAGTAGGTGTCTTTAAATCAACTGTCATGTGCTCCACATTTGGATGCTCATCGACATAATCCAAAGTCACACTATATGTAACATATATTTCTGATGGTGCTGAAAGGCTTATGTAAGTCTGTTTGGGTGATGTTATTAAATCAGTAAAGTGCGTAACATCTTTGAAAAGGTGTGTGAGATCAAGCACCTGTATGATTTGTCCGTCTGTCATTTTTATTGGACAAACAAAAGAATAAATTAATTTACATCAATTTACTAACCCATACCCTGTGGGCTGATCTGTCTTTAAAATGAGCTTTAGATGCTTAGTTGATTTCAGTTTATTTTTTACATCATCCCGTTCATGCTTATTTGGTATGACATCGTTTTCTCTGAGACAGTCTTCGAAGCTGTCACGATCCTTACAGTAAAACAAACAGATAAACTTTAACTGTTCTCGAAAATCTTTTAGTACAGCATTATATTTTTGAGTGAGAATCCATACACTGACATTTGCGTGTCTGCCACTGAAGGCAAGTTCTGCTAGAGTGTTTCTCTTCTTGACAATGTCTTTCTCTGCAGAACAGTCATCAACAATAAACAAGGTTGGCTGTCCTTCAAATTGCTTGTAAAAATATTGTAGGTAGTCATTCAGTTTTTTCTCAGGGTCAACTAAGTATATGTTGTTGTCAGTCCAAATGAATAAACGGTTGTGATAAGCTTTGTTGTGTTTGATTGTAGGACAAAATATTACAATGTTTTCAAAGTGGTGGATGTATCTTGTTTGTAATAGGTTAAGAACAAATTCAGTTTTCCCACACCCTGTGGCGCCACAAAATAATCCACAGTGTGGGTCGAGTGTCATTAAGCTCAGGTTCATTTTAATACACAATATAATTTTAATATATGTGTCCACTTAGTCTGCTTTCTGCAATATTGAGTTGTGCGTCATATATCAGGTACAAATATATGTTAATGGCTGCAGCAGTTTCAACCTTCTTTTGTATCTGAATTGTAATCCCATCACTACCATTCTCGACAGTTCGTCCTGACCCATGAAGGTAATCATCATCTGTACTACGAAGGTCTAGCCACAGTGCATACTTGTTTGTAAGGTATTGTCCGATCCTAACATCATACAGATGTAGATCTTTGCACGCAATGTTTGCAGGTTTATCTCTAATCCTTCCACCCGCAAAATACTTTATGGTTTCGTCATAGTGTTGATAAGGTAACATTCCTGAAGCGTACACTTGATTAGGGCGGCCTTCGATTGTACAGGACAAATGTGTAATCTTAGGATTGTAGAATTTTTCTGAATCTCTTTTGTATGGACTCACTGGTTCAACAAACAACATAAGAATACCTTTCAGTGACCTGGCAGGCGTGTTCAAGTTTATGTTCCACATTGGGTCGCTTTTGTCTTTGGGTATTAAACTATGTCTAATCACCCTGTCATAATAAATTGGAAGTCTTGACTGATACTGATTTTGAATGAGTCTGGCTAGTTCAGTATGTGTGACAATTTCATATTCCAAGGAAATGTTAGAGATTTTGTATGTTGCATCTGTGGCAGATGATTTAATAACTTTGGAGTAGTCATTGAAAGTTAGTTCAAAGCTCAGACGGTCATTCAGTGCCCCTTGATAATAAGGCAAATGAGCTGTGAGGATTTCAAACTCAAGTGGAATGTAAAATCTGGTTCCATATGTTTCTGCTATAATAACTTCCTGGACTGCTGACGTTGATTTATCTCCAGCATTGATTCGAAGTTTACCAACATTATCAGACTGTATGCCTTGGTAAATACGGTCTTCTCGTTCTTCTCTTGTGAGCCAAAGATCTTTGTAACAGTAAAATACATCTGAGTCATCAAGACTAAACACTTCCTGTCCTTCAAGTTTTACTTTAATAGTCCTAACAATTGCTCTGCCAAGATTGTCAACCAGTGTTCTGTTTACATCTGCGTCTGATGATAGTTCAATATTAAATGCTAGGCGTGCAGTGCCAGGAACAATAACGTCACTGGGACCTAGGTTTGGAAACTTGACTGTAAGTGTTTGATTCTGGTCTATGGTACTTGGATTGTTCGTGATGACGATTGATTGTCTTATGCCCTTAACACCCAGAGGCTCACGTAGTTTTCTGTATGGGTCTAACTTTGATCCGTAAGACGGTGTCATTTTTATTATGCACAATAAAAAATAATAAATTAATAAAACAATGGCAGCAGGAGGATTTAATCATGAAGATTTTGAAATGGATGACATGCATGTCTCAGATACCAGTATCACAGATATGACTGGAATGGTAACTAGTTCCAGTATGCATCACGAACTGCTAAAAGACAAAGTAAACTCATTTTATGACAGTGTTGGAGCGCGCCCAGATGTCTTGGATCCTAACCAGTTTGAATACGAAAAAGGACATTTATTTGTAAATACAGACAGAGGGAAAATATATCTAACACATAAAAACAATTCTTCTAAGTTTAGAGCTTTAAGTACAATTAAAGGTGAAGTCGGTGGTAACTCTGGGTTGGCAAGGTACCTTGGAATTGGAGGGTCTCCCGTTCCCCCAAGACTGGTTAGTGTGCTTCACGACACGCAAACAAAGTTGCCAACAGGGCAAGAGATTGAAATGGCACCAGTAACAAGCCTACCAGAAATAGCAAACACTGTGATACAAGAAACTTCATTTACTGAAGGTCAATTAAATGATGCTATGAAAACAATAGAAGATCCACCTTTGTCAATGAGGGAGATTATGGGCTTGGATAAATCATTGCAGACGATAAGAGGTGAGATGGTAAACAATCTTGCCAAACTAGGTGAGCTTGATAAACACATTGAACGTGAAAAAGAGAAACTGGCTACCGCAGACAATGGAAATCTTGACACAGAAATGAAAGAAAGAATCCAACACAGATTAAATGATTTGCAGATAGAAAGATCTGGACGGTTAGAAACAATTAGTATTGGGAGGGAAAAACTTAAAACCCAAGTTAACAGGATTAGAGAAACTATTCAGAAAATACTTCACGAAGACACAACTTTGGCTGAGAGACTGAAAACACTTTTCAGAGAACAGGGTATCACAATTGCTAGTTTAATTACAGCTCTTGGATTTATTATCAGTACTGTAGTGTTGGCTGTCTCCGGTAGTGGTGGACCCGGTGGTAGTCCAACACCGCCAGCCCCGGCACCACCAACCCCTGGCCCCCCGACTCCAACAGACCCAAAAGATTTACAGTCATGGGTAAAGAAACAACTGTCTCACATATCAGACTTGCTTAAAAAATTGGCTCTGAAAGCAGTGGACGCTTTGCCTGGCATAATTGGCACTGTTGTCAGTTGGTTGATTACTACTACAGCAAAGGCAGTAGGGTTTATGGCAGAGCATGTGTGGGTCTTTTTGGTTACAGTAGGAGGGTTGATGGTGGGTTATTTAATGAAACAGATAAAGAAGTAAAACCCCTAACCCTGTTAGACCTATTACCAATGCAGTTCTTTCTGACTCATGTGTGTCAGGGGTTGGTGTTGACTGTACTGGTTGTATGGGTGCCGGTGATGGGGCTGGGGCCGGGGCCGGGGCTGGAGGTGTTACCGTCTGTAATGATTTTAATGACTGTACATGTGTGGTTGTGGCCCCCAAGTTTACAGATTGATTGAGTCCTAATTTCTGACCAACACCTGCAACAACTATTTCATTATTATAATTTGTTATTGTACCCATTTGGAGTTGAAGGTCAGATGGTAACATGTATAACCCGATGCCAACTACAAAGTCAACTTTTGATCTGGCATATCTGAGTACGTCTTGATAGCGTTGTATGCTAGATGGGAGATCAACTGTTGAATTAATTGAATCTTCAAGATTTGCAAGAAATTGTTTTTGTGCTTCAAATTTACCACTTCCATTCAAAATGTTTGATTTTGTTAGTGATTGTGCACCTAGTAAACACCAGACATATGTTCTGATTGACTCATTTACGCGCTCGACTCCCGCTTGAGTAAACCCGTCAGATTTATCTAAGACAAATGTGGTCCAGGCGTTAGACTGTTTCTGCTCTATTGATCCTATCCAGACTTCAGATTTTGATGAGAATGAAGTGTAACCAGGGTAATAATCCTGTGGGTATTGTCTGTGACTCAAAGCGTAATACAATGTACCAATGCCGTGGTGATCATCAAGTTCTTGTGTGAAGTCATACTTGGTACTGATGTTAAACTCATTACAAATGCGTTCAAACGCTTTCATATCCATGGGGTTGTTATACCTGTTGAAACTAGATTCAGTGGGCAGTGGTGTATGAAGTTCTGACAGTATACGTCTAAGCTGGTAATAAACATGGAAATGATACACAGACCTAATCAGTTTGTTTGAGTGATTCAAGTGGTCTGTAAATGAAACACCACAGCCTGTAGTTGAACACAGTATTGCAAAGTTGAGTTGGTTTTGAAACATCTGTAGTGGACTTGAAGACCACTTTCTTGCAGTTGAGTCATCTGTTATTGGAGGGTTTAGGTAATGATCAAACGGATTTGGTACTTTGACTTGGAATAGATCTTGTACAGACACAGCTATGTCGAGTTGATTTAGTTGAATTATTTTCTGTTCATAAGTTGGTGCAACATTATATTTAGCATCCACATTAAATTGAAATGCGTTTGTAGTGGTAATGGTTGGTGATTTAAATTCCATCCTTTTTTATATGAGATAATAAAAATGTTTATTTCCTTAACAAATCTTGACACAAGCAAACCAGTGTGGTTAACTAATGGGATTGATAATCGTGATGGTAGCAAGGCTGTAGCTATCCATGAATTGTTCTACACAGTAAAATGGTTTAATATTGAAGATGATATATATAATAAAGTAAATTTAGATGGTAAGATTGAAGCTTTACCGCCTGGGTATTATGACTTTTGTACTATAGCTGAATGGTTTCAAAGTAATTTTAAAATTAAAGCAACTTTAAATCCAGCTAACCTACTTGTTACATTAGAATTTTTGACACAAAATTGGTTAAGGATCTCAGATAAATTTGCATATTTACTTGGATTTTATATTGACGAAGATTGGTATAGATCAGATAATTTAGATGAATTTAAGTTTGGTATTATAACAATGAAGACCAAAAAACTAAAAATAACTGGAAAACGTCCTGTCAATTTGTCAGTACACACAGTGCTAAATGTTTATTTGAAAGAACTAAACACATCTGAGAATGTTCACAATGGAAAGCCTTCAACTTTGTTGAGATGTTTACCAACTGGAACTGCTCCGTATTGTGAAAGTGTAGTTGTTAGATTTCCTAATTTGCAGTTTAAGAAATTAGGTTCTAGTTTCTTTGAGTCACTGAGTATATCTGTAACTAATCAGGATGACAAACCAGTTCTTATGCATGATTTTAGTGTTGTGTTGGAAATTAAATAATTTTATTTTTGTTTATAAAAAATGAGTGGTGGTCCAAAGTCGAGAATCATACCAGTTGCATGTCCAGTAACAGAATTGAAAGATTTGGCAGACGTCCAGGATTTTGAGAAGGAAGGGGATGTTGGAGAAATATATGGTTTTGAACTTGATTCAAATGGCATGTACAAGAGGAAAGTAATTGTTGACATGAAAGACGGTGAAAAACAGATTCCTAAACTTGGTCAGCTTCGTGATGTTACTGTACCTACTCCACCTGTAAATAATTCGCCCTACAACTTAATACATGTGGGAAATAAGTGGGTGGTTTCACCTGTGCCTGTTCCACCACCCACAATTGACTGGGACATAAAGTTGGAATTTATTAGTCCTTATGTATACACTGATGATGAAGGCGCCTTAGTGTTTAGGAAGGTTGTTAACTCGGGGCCGCTTATTGTAAGCCTTGTTCCAAGTTTTGCCCCAGACAACAATAGCAGAGAAAAACTGAAAGTTGAAAATTATGAGAGACGGCGGTATCTTCTTACAACTAGAAAGGGTAGATCAGATACTTCTGTTGTGTTTATGCCAGCAAGCTTAGTCGTGGCTAGAGAAGCGACAATAGTATTTGAAATTATCATGAAATCAGTAACTACTGCTAAAGAGGCTCAAATTGCACAGGGAATTAAACTTACATGGGACGAAACAGTAACAGAATCATCAAAGGTTTTTATTGCTATTACAAAAAATAATGATGTTATTAATGTTTCGAGCAGTGTTCCAGCTGTCAAGGTGGTGGTCGACAAAACAACTTTTGTTCGTCTAACTTACATAAACCTTGAACACATTGATCTTGTTGCATTTTATTATGCCAGCAAACTGTATACTTTTGAAGAGTTGCAAAATGTAATTGCTGATTAAATAAAAAAAAATATTTGTGAATAAAAAAAATGGTAAACTTCTATCCGCAACTACCAACGCTTGATCCGACTGAAACAAATGTGATGACTAAAACAACGCTTGCGCCTGATCCACATATGCCAATTGCTTCAGATAAAACATTACAGGCAGATGCATTCAGATTAAATAATATTACAGAAGCTTTGAAATATTTGGAGAGTGAGGAGGCTAAGTACTCACGGTGCAAAAGGAGGTATAAGTCAGTATTTAATTCTGTTCAAAACACTTCTATGGCTATTGGTGCAGTTTCAGCTTCATGTTCTGTAGGGGGTATCGTTCTGTTCGCCACAGGAATTGGGAGTTTGGCTGGAATAGCAGTTGAGGGTGTTAGCGTTGCTACATGCCTGGCTTGCTTTGGTTTGGAAGCCTTGAACAAGAGGTTTCACACGAAATTACAGAAACATGAAGCATTGAGTACGCTTGCTGGTGCAAAGCTGAGCAGTATGAAACTTATTATCAGTAAGGCATTAAACGATAATTTTATTGATGACGAAGAATTTAAGCGGGTCCAGGATGATTTAAATAATTACAAGAAACAGAAGTCTGAAATACAGAATAAGATGCGTAGTCAATCTCCTGTGAATGTTGAAGAACTTAAGGCCAGTTTTTTAGCAGAGGGAAAAAGGATAGGGGTACAGGAAACCACAGAAAAACTACACAATCTTTTAAACAAATAAAAATCAGATTTGGTAATCAATCAATATTTTTGTCATATGCTTCGCAGAGAGATGACACGTCATTTACACCACTTGTACCTGATTATTTAACCCCATCAGCACCACCACCTGAGTATTACTGAGAAAAAAAAGTTTTTTTATTGTCCTTGTATCTTGATAAATCTGTCTCAGTGTCTTGGGACTTGAGTCAAGTTGTTGTAAGAACTTAGGGTAAGTACTTGTAAAAACTTAGGGTAAGTAATTAATAAGTTCTTATGGCAACACACTTAAAGGTTACCTCTGCAGGTTCCTAAAAGTTAGTTGCAACTTGTTAATAAGTATTAAGTTTCACTTGGCATCACTTGATCAGGTAAATGATTAGGTATTGACAGAGACAATAGTTATAGAGAAAGGAAGTATGAGTCCCGAAAGATAATCAGATCAATAAGGCCGCATCAGTCATGCTTGTCAGTTTTTAAAAATCAAAGGGTTGATTCAGAATTAACGGGGGTAAAATTGGGGTCAAAAATATGATATTAAAAAATGATGTAAATTAATGACTGATGCGGCTCTATTGAATTCATTGTCTATCGGGACTCATACTTCCTTTCTCTCTATGCCTGACATTAACTGCGCCCTACATATCCTCGGACTGAGGGCTCGGAGTTGTACTATTGTTTTACTCGATTCATTGTTGACGGCGTCACGTACTGATTTCTTCTGCCAGAGGCATAGATTCTCATGAGCCCCTGCACCAGTGTGTGCTCATGCGAATCTGCGCTTGTTGCCGAGATTGCGCTCTGTTTGTATCAGTTCTCACGCTGCGGGAAGTTAGAGTTTATTCTACGGCTTTGCAGTTACAAGATAACACCACTCCGCATATCATCACGTGCAGATTTGAAGATCTGAGATGACCTAAGTCGTGCTGACAACCCTGTACTGAATTTTTATACAGATGAACTAATTAGGTGTGTAACACTTTGAGCCCTTACGTCGGAATTGCTAACCAAAGTTTGAAGTTACCTTGCGAATGCCGTACGTGATTCTTGCGGATCGACGCGATGGATACATAATTATACTGACGAGCAAAAATAATTCAGTGTTTCCGATGACTCGAATAATGTCGCATTTCTTTGCTGGTCAGTTTATAAAAATTAATGGGTTGTTGCCGAATAAATTACAGTTTAGGGATAATAATAATAATAATAATAATAATAATAATAATAATAATAAATAATAATAATAATACCGGTATTATATAGGCGCTTTTTCTAAATTTTTTTGCGAATCGACTCAAAGCGCCGCGAACTGAAACCCAACACGCACACTAACGTGACGGACACGAATTTACTTCGAAGACAAACACAGTACAAGACAGGCGAAGGGTCAGCTCAGCTACTGAAGACAAACACAGTACAAGACAGACGAAGGGTCAGATCAGCTCCTGAAGACAAACACAGTACAAGACAGCTACTGAAGTTACAGAAATTTTTGATTGCTAGTATTTGAAATTTATAAAGTGGCCTAAAACCGGTACCAAAGTGGGGGGAGGGAGGTGGGGGGTGGAAGAACCGGAGTACGCGGAGAAAGAACCCCCGACGGTCCACCCGAATTAACGATGACACTTACCAGAGGAGAAAAGTCCAACGCCGGAACCCGTTTTCGAACCTCACACCTTTGGCATTGGTGGCAGACGCCTTAACCACTGCGCCACGGACCGCCCCACCATCCAGCTAGACCATAATAATTGAAGTAGGGTGCCTGAATAGTAAGCTTTTGGGGCCAAAACCCATGAATTACTATTGTCGTCTATATCTTGCTGTAGCTCGTCAGAGATGATTGATGGATGCCGCGGTTCTCAATGTTGTCTTGCTTCAAATAAGACGTTTCTACCTTGTTTTCAAAATCCACGAGAGTAGGCACAAGCAACAGAGGCGGTTTTCCACTGCGTTACTACGTTCGTACCGGAAGTAACTCTCTAGCGTACAAAGGATAAAAAGAACAGAAAAGTCTTTCATTTTACGATATTCAAACTTCATACTTCAGCTTAACCCATTTGTCCAGGGGCCAGTTGCATGAGTGAGCTTAGTCCTGAGCCAGCCACTCAGCACGGCGCGCGGCTATAGCGCCACAACACTCACCCCGATATAGCGTCACCCCGCTATAGCGCCACAACACTAACCCCGCTATAGTGCCACAACACTAACCCCGCTATAGTGCCACAACACTCACCCCGCTATAGCGCCACAACACTAACCCCGCTATAGTGCCACAACACTCACCCCGCTACAGTGCCACAACACTCACCCCGCTATAGCGTCACCCCGCTATAGCGGCACAACACTCACCCCGCTATATCGTCACCCCGCTACAGCGCCACAACACTCACCCCGCTATAGCGCCACAACACTCACCCCGCTATAGCGCCACAACACTCACCCCGCTATAGCGCCACAACACTCACCCCTCTATAGCGCCACAACACTCACCCCGCTATAGCGCCACAACACTCACCCCGCTATAGCGCCACAAAACTCACCCCGCTATAGCGCCACAACACTCACCCCGCTATAGCGCCACAACACTCACCCCGCTATAGCGCCACAACACTCACCCCGCTATAGCGCCACAACACTCACCCCGCTATAGCGCCACAACACTCACCCCGCTATAGCGCCACAACACTCACCCCGCTCCGCGGCACTCCTTGCTTAGTGGCTGGCGCAGGACTAAGCTGACTCATGCAACCGACCACAGAATCATTGTAAGAATCAATACAAAGTTATGTCAATCTGTTTTAACTGCCTTTCAGGCACCAGCCCAGAATACTTGTCCTCTTTGCTGCATGTGTATACACCCTCTCGTGAGCTCCGCTCCACTTCTGATAAACGGAAGTTGTGTGTACCCTCTGTCCAAACTAAAACATTTGGTCAGCGCACTTTTGTTTATCAAGCCCCAGTGTTATGGAATACACTTCCCCTTGAGGTCAGAAACAGAGAGTCTGTCTCTGACTTCAAGAGGTCGTTGAAAACTCACCTCTTCAAGCTTTACTTTAAATCAGTAACTGCCAGGGGTTGATGCCTTAGTTGTAGTTCTGTAATCCTCCTTGTTTAGACTGAATGTTAATTAGTAAATTATTATGTATGTATTGTTATTTAGTTTATTGTAAAAGTGGTGTGTTCGGGCATTGTGCTTTGTTTGTTATGTGCATATGTCATTGTATTTTTATTTTTGTGTACAGATTGTAAAGCGCTTAGAGCTTTTGAGTAAGATTAAGCGCTATATAAATAATAATAATAATAATAATAATAATAATAATAATAATAATAATAATAATAATAATAATTATTATTATTATTATTATTAAAGTACGATCATTTCTACAGGAGATATTGCCATCTGTTAACCCCTTACTGTCTGGAGGGGCTCGTTTTTATGTTGTCAGTGTTAGCGGCAGACATAGTCCGTGGGCGATTTAATTTTTTATTTTCTTTTAATTAAAACAAAAAGTGCAGTGTCAGTGTACCACTACTATGCTGACTCTTGTTCCAGCTTTCCATTCACCAGCTTCCAGAGTCAGGTTTGTGGATCACTTTACTTTACAATCGTCCGCAACATGCATTGTACAATTCGCAACATATTGAATCATTATCCCCCAAAAAATATGTTTGTGCGTGTGTGTGTGTGTGTGTGTGTGTGTGTGTGGGGGGGGATTTTAGAAATCGTGACAAGTGCCTGCAGTGTGTAGGGATTTGATGACTCGTCGCGCGTGATCCGTGATTTATTAGTGTCAACTGATTCCATACGGCCAGTCAGGGTTAACCCCTTGAAAAATAAACACCGCCCAACTGCAAGATGTTGCGGGGGCTCATGAGGATCTATGCCTCTTGTAGAAACCACTCTGTGTCCACGTTCATTGGACAAACTGGGACTCTTTGGCGCTGGAGAAAGCGGGACTATTTGGCGCTTGAAAAAGTGGGACTCTTTGGCGCTGGAGGAACTGGGACTCTTTGTCGCTGGAGGAACTGAGACTCTTTGGGCGTTGGACAAACAGGGACTCTTTGGCGCTGGACAAATTGGGACTCTTAGGCGCTGGAGAAACTGGGACTCTTTGGCGCTGGTCAAACTGGGACTCTTTGGCGCTGGAAAAACTGGGACTCTGAGGCTCTGGAGAAACTGGGACTCTTAGGCGCTGGAGAAATTGGGACTCTTTGGCGCTGGATAAACTGGGACTCTTTGGCGTTGGACAAACAGGGACTCTTTGGCGCTGGACAAACTGGGACTCTTTGGCGCTGGGCAAACTGGGACTCTTTGGTGCTGGACAAACTGGGACTCTGTGGCGCTGGACAAACTGGGACTCTTTGGAGCTGGACAAACTAGGACGTTTTTGCGCTGGACGAACTGGGACTCTTTAGCGTTGGACAAACTGGGACTTTTTGGCCTGGCCAAACGGGGACTCTTTGGCGATGGTCAAACTGGGATTCTTTGGCGTTGACATTTTGAAGATTTCAGAAACAGTCTATGTCGATTGGCAGAGACAAGGGGTTAAACGATGCCCTTCTAAACCCCTTCATTCTCGTGTCGAATTGTGCCCGTCCCATAACTGGGCCAAGTAACTGGGTCAAATTCAAGTCGCGTGAGCGTAACTTTCTTCTTACAGTACGGGTTTTCACCTCCACCACCATGATAATCTATTCCGGGCAACAAAGCTCCGCCAGAATTAAACAACACTGTGGCTGTCAGCAGCGTGTTTTGTCGAGGTGATTCCTGCAGGATGTCAGGAATCACCTCGACAAAAAACGCTACTGACAGCCAAAGGGTGACACTTGACTATCACAGCTGTTCAAAGAATCATGACTAACCTGGATTGGCGCCTCTGTGACATACGTCTGGCTCTTCAAGTTGTGGAGCCATTTACCACAGGTGGCGCTTGATGTGAAAACATCCAATGACCTACCTAGAGATGACGTCATACAGGTTGGGCTGATCACAGTAAAGTACAACGGATAAAAAACACAAGGGCAACAAACGCACAGCGCGCAGTCTTTGGCTGAAATCCTGAAGACCTCCTCAAAGAAGTAAACTAAACGATGAGAACGATGTGACCTTGCCAAATGGGACATAGACCCTCATGGCACCTTGCGGCTGGAGGGGCCCATGAGGAGCAATGCCGGCTTCTCGTCCCCTGACGTCCCTAATTGTCCATAAAAAATATAAATTGCTGTGAACCACCCAGTCTTGGCGCAAGAGGCCTGATTCTTCCTAAACCCCCGGGGGCTGCAAATGTTCCATGAAGACGAGTGTATCTTACAGAGGGAAGGTCTGAGCGTGTACGTTAATTGTGTCATATAGAGAAAATATAAATCATTGTTGACGGCAATTTTTGTTTCATCCTGCCGCAAAAGGCATACGCCCTCCTGCAGGAGCTGGTGAGGATCTATTGTGCTCTTTTCAGCTGTCTGGCTGAGGTATATCATTAACCCCTTCATTGCCGAGAAAACATCTGCAAGAGACATAGATCCTCATGAGCCGCCGCTGTCGCGGGGGCTCATGAGGATCTATGCCTCTTGCTGTGGCCGATTTGTATCCATGTTCCTTAGAGGGTTGTGGCTTTTCACAAACAAAACGCGCGTCCAGTGGCAGACGACGGGTGAATGGGACAATGTTTTTGGCGCCACTTTCTGCTCGACAAAGTACTGACTGTCAGTCCAACGTGCAATCGCATCCCAGTGAGCGTATCAGTGGCTCATCGGGCCGCAGTAGGCTCATGCCAAGTGACTCAGTGCGGCAGCCGACCAGGAGCCGATCACATCTTGCGCACCGAGTTGGTCTGTTTGCACCAAGCTAACCCGTGACTGACTGACGAACGCCAAGTGTTAACCCACAGCTACAGGTCAAGTGTTAACCCACAGCTACAGGTCAAGGTTCACGTCTCGTCGTTACCCCGTTGGCTGTCCACAGCGCTGTTATCGAGCCGGCCATTGAGTATCTCGGACCCCTCTCTTACCCAGTGCGCAAAAGGCCAGCGGGCCGAGTTTGGTCTCTGTTGGCCCGCGCACGGACGAGTCCGATGACCTTTTGCACATTGGGTAGCATGTTCCTTATTCTGGGCATCCCGCACGTAAGGAAAAGATAAGCCAATGTGTCGCTTGGCGGAGCGAGGCAAATTTACCTCCCGTTAGTAGCAGTGTTTGATGAGATGTAGAAAAAACGTCAAACGTTTAGGGCTTAACGGTATTTGTCCCCCACGAAGGTGATTTGAAAAGACGGGGCACGGAATAGGGTCTGAACTCATTTTGACCCCGGCTGGATTCGAACCCGGGACATTTCGGACGAAGGCCGAACGCTCCGGAACCACCGAGCCACCCAGCTACGGCATTGATGAGGTCATAATTATCCTTGATGGTGCAAGTGTAGTGCCGAATTAGCAGCCCCAAAGCAACACAACAGGAGTGGATGGACCATGACAATTCAAGGGTAGTGCCGGACTGGCTTGGCGCCCTCGCGACAGCAACAAGAGTCAGGCGACACTTCCACAATTTGGGAAATGTCAGTGGCCCTGGGGTTAAATGGGTTAACCCCTCTGGCGGTCTCTATACCTCTTGTCTTCTGAGGCGCCGCACTGATCCGGCACTACCCTTGAACTGTCGTAACCGAGCTGTCATTCCCCATAGCACGAATAAATACACAGTCAAACTCATTCAGCCCGACGCACGTGTTTCCCAAATTTTGGAGGGGTCATCTAACGACTATACACCTGTTGCAGGAGATGGATCGACCATGATAATTCAAGGGCAGTGCCAGATTAGCTTGGCGCCCAGGTGCCAAGCTAATCTGGCACTACCTTGATATATCGTGGTCAAGCCATCTCTTACAACTGGTACAAACTCGTTAGGCAACACCTGCACAATTTGAGGAATGGGACCTTGGGGCTGAAAGGGTAATGCCCCAAGACTAATCACGTGCGGTCAGTTCCAGGGACAAGAAAACACTTTCGCGTGTGTTAGTGTGTGATGTAGAGGACACTTAGTGTGTGATGTAGAGGACACTTAGTGTGTGATGTAGAGGACACTTTAGTGTGTGATGTAGAGGACACTTTAGTGTGTGATGTAGAGGACACTTAGTGTGTGATGTAGTGGACACTTTAGTGTGTGATGTAGAGGACACTTTAGTGTGTGATGTAGAGGACACTTAGTGTGTGATGTACAGGACACTTTAGTGTGTGATGTACAGGACACTTTAGTGTGTGATGTACAGGACACTTCAGTGTTTCCGACGATTCTAAAACTGTCGCATTTCTCTTGCTCTTGTTTCAGAATATTAAAAAAAAAGTGTCGCATTCCTGTTAGCTCGTCGGTATAAAAAGATTTTTTGGGAACACTTTTTACCGAGACAATGTTTTTCCTCGACGCGGTGCGGTGCCCGTGCCTGCCTGTATGTGTAGCCGAATCACGCCGTTTGTTCCAGTATTCCGCCCCCAAAGTAGTTCTGTCCGTCTGTGTGATGTTTTTTCTTCGCCGGATAACATTAACTGCTAAAGTCATCGCAAAGATTGTTTGTAAAACTAAATTGCTTTCAAATGTGTTTGTGGAAGTGAAACTGTCAAAACCGTACACATTTTAACTCGTTGTGCCCGACGTACGAAATACCCACATTTTGGAGTTATCCTCTGAGGACTGCAGTACTATTCAAGAAACAGATCGACCATGATAGTTCAAGAGTGGTGGCAGAATACCTTGGCGCCTATAGGCGCCAAGCTATTCTGCCACCACCGATTCATCTTGTGGTGTGTCGCGAGCAAAATGAGTTGAGAAGCCACACCGCTTAATGATAAAAAATGTTTATTTGTCCTTAATCCAAAAGAATGCAAACACAGACAGGTTACATTGTTCCGACATAATATTTATGAACATATACAAGAAGGATTCAAAACACATGCAGCCACTAAAGGCCCCGCTACACATGCCCGGTTTTGAGGCCGATTCCCGATCAGTTTTCGAATCGGTAGGTGATCGGGCCGGACTGAAAAACGTGTGCACTGCCACACATTTCCCGACTTGTTTAGCCGACCGGTTTGAACCGAAGATCAAAGTCGTACCTGTTCTGCAAAATGGCTGCTAGTTTTGACAGTGATGATGATGTGCTTGCAGTATCAGCAGCTTTGCATCATATTTGGGAAGAGGCGTGCGAAACATCAGCAACGGCGGTGGCCGGTACTGATCACAACAGGCGTGTTCCGCCATTTGCAAACTACGACATGCTTTGCGAGACGCGCTCTGATTGGTTGAAGCTTACAACCGGGGCCGATTCGGATCGGGAAAATAGAGCAGATTTTAGACACCCGATTCCCAGCCGATTGGGACCGGATCGGATAATTGACGTCATCCGATCGCAATCGGATCGGAATCGGCTTCAAAATCGGGGCACAACCGGCTCGTGTGGCGGGGCATTAACAGACACACAGAAAATGTAACAAGTTTAACAATATTATTATGAGGATTTGGCATCCCAAAATCTAACCGGGGTATTGTTTTGAGTTCACCAGAGTTGGTTGTTTGGTTGGTTCGGGTTTAACGTCTACGGCACCGGAGTAATAATGGACGGCCCTAACGGGCGGGTTATGGGGGTCACAATGTCACAACACAGATTTTACAGCAATAAGTACTTTGTGAATCACAAAGCAAAGGGGAAGCAATCGCTGGTAGGGGCAGATCAGTTATTCCGACGGGGTGGGGGTTTGGGTTCCAACATTTTGTTTGGGACCTTCTAACTGACACAGAAGGACTCCCCGACGCTAGACCTTGCTTGTATTGGCCGGGGGGATACTCATTCCACCCCCCCAGGCCCTCATCCTATACTTTTTCATTTGGTGTGTGTGTATGTGTGTGTATGTGTGTATGTGTGTGTGTATGTGTGTGTGTGTGTGTGTGTGTGTATGTGTGTGTGTTTGTGTTTGTGTGTGCGTGTGTGTGTGCAGCCCCCCCCCCCCCCCACTTTTTTCTGATTCCTACGTCACTGTTTTTACAGCGAGGAAACAAAGTAATTAACCCATTCAGCCCTGACGCACTACAGCAGGAGATGAATTGACCATGATATTTCAAGGCTGGTGCCAAGCTAATCTGGCACTGCCCTTGAAATATAATGGTCGATCTATCTCATGCAACTTGTTCATAGTCATTATATGACGCCTCCAAAATTTGGGAAATACGGCCGTCGAGCTGAATGAGTTAAAGAGATGACATGATTTTCCAGTAACAGCCAGATAACACATATGTACATGCAGACTTGCAACTGCAAAAAATACGTCAGTGTGCTGGAGTAGGAATAGTTCCTACACGTCTGCTCCTCGCGCTAACACACATACAGTGCACGCGCCAATCTAATCTGGCACCGTGCCCTTGAATTATCATGGTCGATCCATCTCCTGCAAATGGTGCAGTCATTAGATGACGCCTCCAAAATGTGGGAAATACGGCTGTCGGGCTGAATGAGTTAATAGTGAGTCCCATCTTGCTGACAGTTCAGTGCGACAGAAAGCGTAGAACAGATGACGGAAACGGTGGATAAAGCGGTAAGCAGGCCAAACACCGCATGTCTGTCCGGCTTTATAGGGCTCGGGGAGCTGACGTCATCACGCTAGTCTTGGCGGCCATCTTGATTGGACACGCGACTCATACGCTCATCGGGAAATCGCTGTCTTGACAATGTCAGGAAGTCCTGACGTGCTATAGGCAATAACAGCAAGTCTTGACATCACCGTAGGAAACCGCTAACCAGAATCTGTTTTTGTTTGTTTCCAAAGAGGAAGAAACATGAAGGAAAACGTGTTCAAACACTACTTCGCTACTATCTGAAGACTATCGCCACGCTAGCGTGTCCTCTCAAGATGGCGGCGCGGCAGCCTACGCTCCTGGGGAACTTCCCGAGCCCTATAATCCACCGTTATCGGGCGAAAACGTGCGCAAATGTGGACCTACCTCAATCAGTGGACCTACCTCTATCAGTGGACCTACCTCAACCAGTGGAACAACATATCTATTAACCCCTCCCCTGCCAACGGAGGTACATTTTGTTGCTGAAATCTGTGTTCACTGAGCGAACAGAAGCCGCAGCTGTCCAGAGCACGTGGACACAAAGTGTTCTCTGCAAATATTGGAATTTTCTACAGACACTAGTAGTTCCATTCTTTGGTTGCAGAATCAGGCGGGAAAGTGCTGACCTCCCCTCGCCCACGCTAAAGAGTTTAGGTCCTGCATTCCCTCACGTACTATCGCTTCCTCTTGTCACCACCCCGTCCCAGCTTATCAACACGCCCGCGACTAATGGTTCTCTGTGTCTCGGCTATCCTAAACATGTTGGTCTCCCCATCGCTACTCGCATCCGATATTCTTTTCCCTCATTCAATTATTTCACGAGTAACTTTGGTTCTACAATATTTAACTCATTCGCGGCCAGTCGCATCCGGATACGGTCATAAGCCACTCATCTGGATGCGGCTGGCGGCAAATGAGTTAATCACTCACTAATTAATCTTCCATTTAATTTCTGAACTATTTTCTGGTCGCTTAACACACTGAATGCATCGTATCCTGGGTTGCCCACCGTGGGCAAAGGGAACCCAGCTAAGAACAAAAAATAATAGTTTGATGGACTTTTGATCTTGAAATTTTCATGTCGTAAAGGAATGCATAGCTAAGACTTACACAGCCGTCTGCTGTGATCCGCCGCCCCCACATCTACCCGCAACACGTCCCGTCTGCTGTGATCCGCCACCCCCACATCTACCCGCAACACGTGCCGTCTGCTGTGATCCGCGCCCACATCTACCCGCAGCACGTGCCCAGAAGCGCTGCACCTTCTCCTTGATGGTGTTCCTGAAGTTGTCACTGAAGAAAGAGTAAATGAAGACGTTGACGGACACATTAAACGCAACGCAAAAGTCCTGGACACGGAGTAGGGTGTTTAAAAGCCTTGTTTCCTCCTCAGACGGTACAATATTCTCTTCATACAGCTTGACGTCAGCTTTCATAAACATGATGTTGGCGGCTTGCACGGAGCAGGCGTCGAGGAGAGTGGTTGCTGAGATGCATACCACCATTGCCGTCGATTTCAGCGCCACGCGGTTGCGTCTGATGTTTGTTCCTGGGACCTGGGGGGAAAAACAACAACACAGCTAACTTAACCCCTTCACTACCAAGGAAAGGTGAACGCGATCCAACTGCAAGAGACATAGATCCTCATGAGCCCTATGAATTCGGTAAGTTAGTGCGACTGCGGGGCTCATGAGGATCTATGCCGCTTGCTGAGAACAATTTATATCCATGTTCCTGTGCCGACGGGGGATGTATGGCGTTGAATGAATGCAGATGGCAGAACACAATGTACGTCAGTTGGCCGTGAAGGGGTCAGGATAAAATAAATTGCCAGGGTGTAGATTGCCAGGGTGTATATTGCCAGGGTGTAGATTGGCAATTTGTTTATTACAAGTTCACCGGTTCTTCATTGTTTCTGTGCTATATCCGCAGTTTCTGACAAGCGCAGCAATTTATTTAGGGTGAGGGTTCTTCCAGTGATCAGAATGTGTACACTGGCGTACTGTAGTCTACATTGAGTGATCAGAATGTGTACACTGGCGTACTGTAGTCTACATTGAGTGATCAGAATGTGTACACTGGCGTACTGTAGTCTACATTGAGTGATCAGAATATGTACACTGGCGTACTGTAGTCTACATTGAGTGATCAGAATGTGTACACTGGCGTACTGTAGTCTACACTGAGTGATCAGAATTGGTACACTGGCGTACTGTAGTCTACATTGAGTGATCAGAATGTGTACACTGGCGTACTGTAGTCTACATTGAGTGATCAGAATGTGTACACTGGCGTACTGTAGTCTACAATGAGTGATCAGAATTGGTACACTGGCGTTCTGTAGTCTACATTGAGTGATCAGAATGTGTACACTGGCGTACTGTAGTCTACATTGAGTGATCAGAATGTGTACACTGGCGTACTGTAGTCTACATTGAGTGATCAGAATGTGTACACTGGCGTACTGTAGTCTACACTGAGTGATCAGAATGTGTACACTGGCGTACTGTAGTCTACACTGATTGATCAGAATGTGTACACTGGCGTACAGTAGTCTACATTGAGTGATCAGAATTGGTACACTGGCGTACTGTAGTCTACATTGAGTGATCAGAATGTGTACACTGGCGTACTGTTGTCTACATTGAGTGATCAGAATGGGTACACTGGCGTACTGTAGTCTACATTGAGTGATCAGAATGTGTACACTGGCGTACTGTAGTCTACATTGATTGATCAGAATGTGTACACTGGCGTACTGTAGTCTACATTGAGTAATCAGAATTGGTACATTGGCGTACTGTAGTCTACATTGAGTGATCAGAATGTGTACATTGGCGTACTGTAGTCTACATTGAGTGATCAGAATGTGTACACTGGCGTACTGTCGTCTACATTGAGTGATCAGAATGTGTACACTGGCGTACTGTAGTCTACACTGAGTGATCAGAATTGGTACACTGGCGTAGTGTAGTCTACATTGAGTGATCAGAATTGGTACACTGGCGTACTGTAGTCTACACTGAGTGATCAGAATTGGTACACTGGCGTACTGTAGTCTACATTGAGTGATGAGAATGTGTACACTGGCGTACTGTAGTCTACATTGAGTGATCAGAATGTGTACACTGGCGTACTGTAGTCTACATTGAGTGATCAGAATGTGTACACTGGCGTACTGTAGTGAACTTTATCCAAGGTAGTGAAGGGATTAACCCCTCCACTGCCGATAAAAAAGTGAACACGAACCAACTGCAAGAGAATAGATCCTCATGAGCTCAGGCGACTGCGGGGGCTCATGAGGATCTATGTCTCTTCATGAGACCAATTGTATCCATGTTTCTTGCACGGTGTTGGCTTTTGGTCGTTGAATGAACCAAGATTTCAGAAGCCAAAATGACCGTACCTTGTACATACAGTGGTAGGCAAGGGGGTAATGATATGCGTCAGTGTACAAGTATGGATCTAGACACTCCAAAACCAAATGGTAACGATAAGCATCAGGTAGGCCTACAGTCAGTGTACAAGTATGGATCTAGACACTCCAAATCCAAATGGTAACGATAAGCATCAGGTAGGCCTACAGTCAGTGTACAAGTATGGATCTAGACAATCCACACCCAAATGGTAACGATCAGCATCAGGTAGGCCCACAGGTTTGGGTTTGGGTTTAGACAACAGAGACCCGGCCAAACCCGTGCGCCAGCCGACTTACTGTTTTCATGGTCCAGAGGGAGCGGAGTAATAAGGCGTTGAAGACGAGCAGGACTGAGGTGGACACAAAGTTCAGGACAAGAGACACGTACACCGTCACTCTTCCCCAGTCCACAGAAACCTGAAGGTAGTCAATCCTGCCGAGGCACATGACATAGTGCGCGAAAACTACTTCGATACAGAAAGGTGTGACCTCTGCCACAGTCAATATCACCACCGCTACCAGCAGCAGTCTTTGCCGCACGTCAGGACACAGGCGGCCCGCAGAAAAAGGGTGGGCGATGGCAATGTATCGCTGTACAGCCACTGTGATGGTGATGTTCCAGGATAACACAATGAAAGCGTTAAACCAACATGACAGCACAGCGAGAAAGACACACGAGGAGACCTCCTGAAGCCGCATAATATAGTTACAGCTTCTTGTTATTATACTCAGAAGATCCGCTACGCTGAGCGCCAGGAGGTACTTGGCTATGCTGACTTCATTCATCTGAGAGGACCACACCATGCAGGAAATGACGTTTCCCACAAAACCTACTGCGAAAAGCGCAAGGCAGATGTAGCGGATTATTTCAGTCGGCGTCATTGTCGTATCAGTTCTTACCTCAAAGGGCTCGTATGCACAACAACAGATAGCGCTCTGTCCTGGTTATAGCTCAGTCCCGCCTCGGGATAATCTGCAAATAATTATTGCAACTTACCCAGATCAGCGCCAGGTGACGCAACTGCGGGAGCTCATGAGGATCTATACCTCTTACAACTGGGTGGTGTTCATGTTTTGTTCTCGGCACTGAACGGGTTAAAGAGTGGATGGTGCAAACGCCAATAGTCTACCAGGCATTGCAACATGTAATTACCCCCTTCCCTGCCACTGTACCTACATTTTCATTTCTGAAACCTTTGTTCAGTCAATGACCAAAATAGAACAAGAAGCACGGACACACGTTGGTCTCAGCAAGAGACATAGATCCTCATAAGCCCCCACAGTCGCACTAACTTACCGCAGTCTCACTAACTTACCGCAGTCGCACTAACTTACCGCAGTCGCACTAACTTACTGCAGTCTCACTAACTTACCGCAGTCACACTAACTTACCGCAGTCGCACTAACTTACCACAGTCTCACTAACTTACCGCAGTCACACTAACTTACCACAGTCGCACTAACTTACCACAGTCGCACTAACTTACCGCAGTCACACTAACTTACCACAGTCGCACTAACTTACCGCAGTCACACTAACTTACCACAGTCACACTAACTTACCGCAGTCGCACTAACTTACCACAGTCACACTAACTTACCGCAGTCGCACTAACTTACCACAGTCGCACTAACTTACCGCAGTCACACTAACTTACCACAGTCGCACTAACTTACCGCAGTCACACTAACTTACCGCAGTCGCACTAACTTACCGCAGTCGCACTAACTTACCGCAGTCGCAATAACTTACCTCAGTCGCACTAACTTACCGCAGTCACGCTAACTTATCAAAGTCGCACTAACTTACTGCAGTCGCACTAACTTACCGCAGTCGCACTAACTTACCGCAGTCGTACTAACTTACCCCAGTCGCACTAACTTACTGCAGTCGCACTAACTTACCGCAGTCGCACTAACTTACTGCAGTCGCACTAACTTACCGCAGTCGCACTAACTTACCGCAGTCGTACTAACTTACCCCAGTCGCACTAACTTACCACAGTCGCACTAACTTACCGCAGTCGCACTAACTTACCGCAGTCGCACTAACTTACCGCAGTCGCACTAACTTACCGCAGTCGCACTAACTTACTGCAGTCGCACTAACTTACCACAGTCGCACTAACTTACCGCAGTCGCACTAACTTACCGCAGTCGCAATAACTTACCGCAGTCACACTAACTTACCACAGTCGCACTAACTTACCACAGTCGCACTAACTTACCACAGTCGCACTAACTTACTGCAGTCGCACTAACTTACCACAGTCGCACTAACTTACCGCAGTCGCACTAACTTACCGCAGTCGCACTAACTTACCGCAGTCACACTAACTTACCACAGTCGCACTAACTTACCACAGTCGCACTAACTTACCGCAGTCGCACTAACTTACTGCAGTCGCACTAACTTACCGCAGTAACACTAACTTACCGCAGTCACACTAACTTACCGCAGTCGCACTAACTTACCGCAGTCACACTAACTTACCGCAGTCGCACTAACTTACCGCAGTAACACTAACTTACCGCAGTCACGCTAACTTACCGCAGTCACACTAACTTACCGCAGTCACACTAACTTACCGCAGTCGCACTAACTTACCACAGTCACACTAACTTACCACAGTCGCACTAACTTACCACAGTCACACTAACTTACCACAGTCACACTAACTTACCACAGTCGCACTAACTTACCACAGTCGCACTAACTTACCGCAGTCGCACTAACTTACTGCAGTCGCACTAACTTACCACAGTCGCACTAACTTACCGCAGTCGCACTAACTTACCGCAGTCGCACTAACTTACCGCAGTCACACTAACTTACCGCAGTCGCACTAACTTACCGCAGTCACACTAACTTACCGCAGTCGCACTAACTTACCGCAGTAACACTAACTTACCGCAGTCACGCTAACTTACCGCAGTCACACTAACTTTCCGCAGTCACACTAACTTACCGCAGTCGCACTAACTTACCGCAGTAACACTAACTTACCGCAGTCACACTAACTTACCGCAGTCGCACTAACTTACCGCAGTCGCACTAACTTACCGCAGTAACACTAACTTACCGCAGTCACACTAACTTACCGCAGTCGCACTAACTTACCGCAGTCACACTAACTTACCGCAGTCGCACTAACTTACCGCAGTAACACTAACTTACCGCAGTCACGCTAACTTACCGCAGTCACACTAACTTACCGCAGTCACACTAACTTACCGCAGTCGCACTAACTTACCACAGTCACACTAACTTACCACAGTCGCACTAACTTACCACAGTCACACTAACTTACCACAGTCACACTAACTTACCACAGTCACACTAACTTACCACAGTCACACTAACTTACCACAGTCGCACTAACTTACCACAGTCGTACTAACTTACCGCAGTCACACTAACTTACCACAGTCGCACTAACTTACCACAGTCACACTAACTTACCGCAGTCACACTAACTTACCGCAGTCACACTAACTTACCACAGTCACACTAACTTACCGCAGTCGCACTAACTTACCGCAGTCACACTAACTTACCACAGTCTCACTAACTTACCGCAGTCGCGGGGCCTCATGAGGACCTATGTCTCTGGCAGTTGCATCGTGTTCACTTTTTCTCAGCAGTGAAGGGGTTAAATCGAATCAGTAGTTAAACAGCGCAGACTCGTAGACAATGTTTCTGTGGCTAGCAATGTTAACCCTTTGGTGGTCTGTCGACGTGATTCCTGCAACTGTATGTGTGACGTCAGAAGCAGCTCATCGAGGTTCAAACGGATAACGCTGGAGTTCACAGTCTGTCAGTCACAGCGCCACCAGCTGCATGCTGTGACACGGATGTAGGGTCGACACAAAGTTTGAGCCCACCGGAGTTCGAATCCTGAGCTTCTGGAACTGACGTGAAGCCCTTAGGAATGAGAAAATTAACGCCTTCCCGGCCACTTCTTGAGGACAGCCGTGTGTGACTAAGACTCAAAGACTCGAGTGAGGCCGGCAAGAAGCACAGCTCCTCATGAGGTCCCAGTGTCTGCGGGGGCTCATGAGGATCTATGTCTCTTGCATTGGGGTATTGATTGCTGCGCTCCGTCCGTGAAGAGGTTAATATTCGTGACGTCGAGCATCCACTGCTTGCAGGTTTGGGTTCTTGGTCACTGTGACGTTTTCAGCACGAAATGTTGATGATTGTTTATAATACACGTTACAATTGTCTCGTTTGTTCAGCTCTCAAAGTAACGTACGAGAACACACTTTGCAAACAGCGTGTGATTTGCCCTTTAGATTTGCAAAATTGTTGCATCTTCGCATCACGAAAAGATGAGTGGCGAATTGCCAGCTTATTTGTATGTCCATTTTGAAATAGAGTTTTAACTCATTCAGCCCCGACACACCACAGCAACACATGGGTCGAGCATGATAGTTCAAGGGTGGTGCCAGAATAGCTTGGCGCCCATAGGCGCCAAGCTACTCTGGCACCACCCTTGAACTATCATGGTCGATCTATCTGTAGCATTGTAATACAGTCCTTCAGAGGGTCTTACTTTACAAACAGTGTGTACTTTACAGCTGTACAAGTCAGACTGTGGCCGTGTCAAAAAGCGATTCTTTGTTTTGTCGCAGAATGTCCAGGTCGATGTGACCGAAGCATTTTGTCGTTGCGTTGGTCTAGCGCCGAAGGTCACTCATATCATGCTCTGTGAATATTTCATGAGGATATTTTTCGGCCCGAATTCAGCGGGCCACCGGCACGTCAGTAAAATTATATAATAATAATAATAAATAATAAAGGTAATTTGTATAGCGCCTAATCACCAAGGTGCTCTAGGCGCTTTACAATCACAGTAATGAAACAGTGAAGCAGAATACACAAACAAGCACATACAACAACAAAAAAAACCCATTAATTTACAAGGGCAAAAACTCACACCACACACACACACACACACACACACACACACACACACACACACACACACACACACACACACACACACACACGCATGATGAGCCGGCAGACAAAATGGTCTTTACGTATATGCAACAGAGAAAAGGTGTGTTTTAAGCTTGGATTTGAAAATGGAAAGAGATGATGAGTGACGCACATCAGCTGGGAGAGCGTTCCATGTAATGGGACCAAAATACGAAAATGCACGATGACCTTGAGTGACCTTATTACGTCTAGGGATACGGAAAACACGAGTGTCTGAAGCAGAGCGTAGTGAGCGGGACGATGTATACAGCTGGACAAGATCAGATAAGTAAGGAGGGGCAGAACCAGAGATGATGTTGAAACAAATAACACAGACTTTATACTGAATTCTGTATGAAACTGGCAGCCAGTGCAAATTAGCTAGTAGAGGCATAATGTGTTCACGTTTCGGTACACGAAAAATCAGACGTGCAGCACAGTTCATGACTCTCTGGATTTGGTCAAGAAGATTTTGCGGAACACCGGACAAAAGAGAATTGCAATAGTCTATTCGGGACAGCACAAGGGAGGTAACAAGTGTTTTGGTAACTTCAACAGTCAGCAGATGTCGAACAGTGCTGATCCTTCTGAGTTCAATGAAGGCAAGCTGGCAAACTTTCTTCACTTGTTCCTTCATTGTCAGCCTGTTGTCAAAAATGACACCCAAGTTACGGGCCGAGTTAGAAAAGGAGATGGCACTCTCGCCCACCATCATTGACTCAGGAAGATCAGCACTGCACGTAGAGGAGCACATCATTCGGAGGGACTCAGTTTTGTCACTGTTCAGCTGGAGCTTGTTCTGTGTGGTCCACTTCTGAACATCACAAATACAAGCCTTCAAAGACTGCACCATTTGATCGACATGATCACGAAGGGAGTGTTTGTACAATTCTGTATCATCTGCATATAAATGATAAGAAACTAAGTGACGCTCAATGACATGCGACAGGGGCTGTGTATACAAAGTAAAGAGAACAGGCCCCAAGACCGACCCCTGTGGAACGCCACAAAGCAGCTCAACAGGGTGGGACTCAAATCCTGCCACTGAAACCATCTGCAAGCGACCAACAAAGTAGGATTGGAAAAATTTCAGTGCTGTGCTTTGAATGCCAAACACATCACGAAGGCGGGCAAGTAAAATGTCATGGTCAATGGTATCAAACGCTGCGCTCAGATCGAGCAGAGTCAGAACAGAGATTAGATCTTCATCGCTAGCACCAAGTAGGTCATTCACAACACGCAGCAATGCTGTCTCCGTGCTATGACCAGACCTATATGCTGACTGGAACACATGCCACAGACCATTATTCTTGATATGGTCTAGCAGCTGCGTGAGCACTATCTTTTCCAGAAGCTTTGAAAGAAAAGGTAGGTTGGATACGGGTCTGTAGTTGTTCAAACTGTTGGGATCAAGTGAAGCTTTCTTTAAGATATCAGTTGTTTAGGTCCCTAATGCGGGGAAGTTTAGGGAGGGGTGGAGGCCGGCGGTGGCTCATCGGGCCGAAGTAGGCCCCAGCACTAGGCTCATGCCATCTCAGTCAGTGCGGCAGCCGACCAGGGGCCGATCACATCTTGCGCACCGAGTTGGTCTATTTGAAACAAGCTAACCCGTGACTGACTGACGAACGCCAAGTGTTAACCCACAGCTACAGGTCAAGTGTTAACCCACAGCTACAGGTCAAGTGTTAACCCACAGCTACAGGTCAAGGTTCACGTCTCCTCGTTACCCCTTTGGCTGTCCACAGAGCTGTTATCGAGCATTGAGTATCTCGGACCCCTCTCTTACCCAATGCGCAAAAGGCCATCGGGCCGACTCCGGTCGACGTTAGCCGGACGTGCGCGAGCCATCGGCGGCCGACGTCGGCCCGATGGTCTTTTGCGCATTGGGTAAGATGTTCCTTATTTCCGGGCATCCCGCATAGTGTAAGGAAACGATAAACCAATGTGTCGCGTGGCGGAGCGAGGCAAACTTACTTCCCTTTAGTAGAAGAGTTTGATGAGATGTAGAAACAACGTTCAAACGTTTAGGGCTTAACGTCTTTTGTCCACCACGAAGGTGATTTTTAAAGACGGAGCGTCAAATAGGGTTTGAACCCATTTTGATTCCGGCTGGATTCGAACCCGGGACATTTCGGACGGGAGTCGAACGCCGCTCCGGAACCAGCGAGCCACCCAGCTCCGGCATTGATGCTGCAAGTGTAGTGCCAGATTAGCAGCCCCGACGGGGTTAATGGACCATGATAATTACCTGTAACAGCTAGGATTCAGTATAAAATTTCATGCATGACTCACAGTTGAGGCGGTCCGTGGCGCAGTGGTTAAGGCGCCTGCCACCAATGCTACAGGTGCGAGGCCGTTCGATACCGGGTTTCGGCGTTGGATTTTTCTCCTCTAGTAAGTGTCACCGTTAATTCGGGCGGACCGCCGGGGTTCTTTCTCCGGGTACTCCGGTTCTTCCCCCCTCCCCCCCCCCCTCCACTTTGGTACCGGTTTCAGTCCACTTTATAAATTTCCGAAACCTCAGTAGCTGAGCTGACCCTTTTCACCACGTGAATGTCCTGTGTCTGTCTTGCACTGTGTTTGTCTTCAGAGTAAATGCGTGTGTGTCACGTGAGCGTGCGTGTTGGGTTCAGTTCGCGGCGCTTTGATCCCATTCGCCGAATTGGGGAAAAAGCGCCATTATAATAACCGGTATTATTATTATTACGTGTTGCTGCCCACACTATCTCGCCTCTCTTCTCCAGCTATACACGCCCTCAAGACAGAATTTGCGCTCTGCTGCCGACTCTCGAGTCTTACCTATCTCTCTCGTCAAAACAAAGTCGTTCGGTGAGAGATCTTTCAGGTACCAGGGCCGCTCAGTTGTTTGGAATGATCTCCCACGCGAACTGAGATACGTGGATTCAAGAGAGGCAATCAGGCGAGCCCTAAAGACCCATCTTTTTTTCTGTCTTCTTCGAATGACTTTGTCACAGACCTGTCATCTTGAAGTCATCTCTATCTCTATTAGAAGCAGTGTGTGTGTGTGTGCCTCTGTGTGTGTGTGTGTGTGTGTGTGTGTGTGTGCCTGTGTGTGTGTGTGTGTGCCTGTGTGTGTGTGCCTGTGTGTGTGTGTGTGTGCCTGTGTGTGTGTGTGTGTGTGTGTGCGTGCGTGCGTGCGTGAATGCGAGTATGAGTCCATAAGCGTAGCATTTTTGAATGGTGACGTTATAGATTGTTTATAGAGTGCGGTGTATTTTGTTTTTAATACTTTTTTGTAAATTGCGTTTTTGTAATATTTTATTTTTGTACAATTCGTTTTTGTTAAGCGCCTAGAGCTCTAATCCGAGGTTTAGCACTATACAAGTACTCAATATTATTATTATTATTATTATTAATTCAAGTGTATTCAGTGACGGACTAGCTTGGCGCCATCGCGGCAGTAACCGGTATACAAGCGTCAGGCGACTCCTCCACAATATGGGAGATGCGGCCATGGGGTTAAATGGGTTCACGGCGCCGTCTAGCGGTCTCTATACCTCTTGTCTTCTGAGGCGCCATACTGATCCGGCACTACCCTTGAACTATTGTAGCCGATCTGTGATTCCCCAAAGCTTGTGACCACAGTTTGACCTTGTCACTTGTTCCATATCTGGTTGTACCGAGTACCCATCCAGTCTGCCAGTAAACTCCTCTAGTGTAGCCAGTGTCAGCTCTAATACATGTGTCCCTCCTCGGTCTCACAACACAAGTACTCCAGGGATGATCTGCTATGTGTCCGACCTGTGGCCTCACGCCTTGATCCCTCTCTCATCCCCCACCTTCGAACATTGGGGATTGGGTGTAATCTGCCTCGTATGCGAACCCGGAGAGGTGGTAGGAGGAAACAGAGGCAAACCAATGTGTTTATTACAGACAGGTCAAATACATCGCCTAGTGCATTCTCTACAGAAGTTCCTACCCCCTCTCATGCTGTGGTTATCAGTCAGGTGCTTCAATCGGGACCTAATGGCCATTCCGTACGTCACACCAGGAAGCATGCGAGCCTCTTCCCTGTGATCTCCCCCCTCCCCCACACGATTTTCGCGGATCATAGAGGTGGGTGCAACTTCCACAATTTGATTCATGTTCCCATCACTAATCCTGAGCGCTCAGAAACTACTGCATCGGGTACGTTGAAGTGTGTCTGCTTCAATTCACAATCATGTCGTGAAAAGACCGACGAAATTAGAGAGCTGATTGTAGATGATAAAATTGACATTGCATTTATCACAGAGTCTTGGTTGTTAGAACATGGCGACGAGGCACTGCTGGCTGATATGGCGCCACCTACACACAAGACCATGTCTTTTCCGCGCATTGGGCGCCGCGGCGGCGGCTTAGCAGTGGTCTTTGCCAAGCGTCTTGATGAATGCATTATCTTCCAGAAGCTCAGTTTCAGTTCTTTTGAAGCTTGTGAAGTCAGGTTTGCTCACAAAAAAACTCCTCATGTGCTTGTGTCTGTCTCTATCGTCCTCCACCTAGCAGTAAAAGCAACTCTAATGACGCTTCTTTTCTGCATGACTTCTCAGACCTGAGTTGTCCTCATGCAATGACCAATCACACAACCTGGTCATAAGTGGCGACTTTAATACACACTTTGAAGTGCCGTCTAACACCACTGCCAGGCGTCTTCAAACGATCTTGACTGACTTCAACTTCAAACAACTCATAAGTCAACCGACCCACAAATGCGGACATACGCTTGAACTACGTATTGTCCGAGATGATGACAAACTGCTTCAGTCATTCCATGTCAGTGATCTCGCTCTTTCCGATCACAGTGCCATCTTCTTTGATCTTTTTTGTTTCCAGCCCAAATCCCGCAAGCGCGTGGTTATTTCCCGCAATGTAAAAGGAATGGATCTTAATCAATTCCGCACGTCCGTGTGTGCTGCCGCTGCAGAGTTAGATTCCTCACCAGACACAGTTTTACTGGAGGACTACAACAGGTCGCTGTAGCATATCCTGGACACACACGCTCCTCTAACATCCAGACGTGTCACTGACCGCCCCTCAGCTCCTTGGATGACAGGCAAGGTCAAGGACACTAAGAGAGAGCTCCGCCAGTTTGAGCGGTGTTGGCGGTCTAGCAAGTTGACCGTTCACCGCCAGCTGTTTGTGCAGAAGCGCAATTGCCTAAAATCCCTCCAGCGCAAAGCCAAGCGTCAGCACTTCTGTTCCCGCCTGCAGGCCTGCTCTAGCACCAAAACCTTGTTCAGTGTGTCTGATGAACTCCTTGGGGTACGCAAGGACATTTCCTTACACTCTGCCTACCAGCGTCGGATCTCGCGGACGCTTTCTGTCAGTTCTTTGACAAAAAGATTGAGGACATCCGGCGTGAACTGGATGCTTCTGACAATACTCCTGAGATCACTAGCTATCACGGTCCACAACTTCCAGAATTTCAGCCTGTGTCCGAGGACTTTGTTCGTGACATTATTGCACATGCTCCTCTCAAGTGTTGTTCTCTGGATGCTCTTCCAGCTAGCCTTTTCAAATCATGTATAGCTGACCTGATTCCAGTCATCATCAGAATCATGAATGTGTCACTACAGACTGGTGTAGTGCCTGAATATTTCAAACAAGCAGTCGTGACACCTTTGCTGAAGAAACCTGGTCTCAACAAAGAATGTTTTAATAACTATGGGCCCATCTCCAATCTCCCTTCTTGTCAAAGCTATTAGAACGCATTGTTCTGTCTCAGCTCCAAAACCATCTCATTTCCAACAACCTCCTAGAAACGTTTCAGTCAGCTTACAGAAAACAGCACAGTACAGAAACTGCTCTCCTGCATGTTACAAACAGCCTTCTGTGCAATGCTGACAACAAGCTGGTTTCCATTCTTTGCCTCCTTGACCTCTCGGCGGCATTTGATACGATTGACCATACTGTACTCCTAGAGATACTTAACACATCCTATGGCATCTCTGGCAAAACACTTAGATGGTTTTCCTCGTACCTGCGTGGGCGTACTCAGAAGGTTGTTGTCAATCAGAGTCGCAGCCCCTCATGCTGAGATACGGCGTCCCCCAAGGATCCGTCCTTGGGCCCGTCCTTTTCAGCCTTTACACCCAATCCCTCTCTGACGTCATCATCCGACATGCCTGTGAATTTCACAAGTATGCCGATGACACCCAGCTCCACAAAGGTGCTACTCCATCTAATTTTCCTGCTCTTGTGAAAGAGATTGAACTTTGTATTTCCTCTGTGAAAAAAATGGAAGCTGTGCAACAAACTGAAGCTGAACGACGGCAAGACTGAATCACTTTGCGCTGGTTCCGACCACTCCCTTAGTCAGGTCCCACCAGGGGCCTCCCTCGTGGTTGGCGACAGTGAAATAACTTTTAGCCAGTCTGTACGTAAACTGGGAGTTCAGTTCGACTGCAGTATGTCCATGCACCATCACATTACTAATGTGTGCAGGACGGCGAACTTCCAGCTGCGAAGAATCAGCTCTATTAGACCATTCATCACCCGGTCCGCCACTGATCAACTTATTTGCTCCCTTGTCGTTAGCCGCTTAGACTATTGTAACTCCCTTCTGGCAGGTGTCCCCCAGAAAGAACTCTCCCGTCTGCAGACAGTCCTCAACAATGCTGCCAGACTTGCTTTTGGCAAATCTAAAATGGACCATGTAACTCCCCTACTTCAGGAATTGCACTGGCTACCCATTCAGTTTAGAGTCGAGTACAAGATTGCGGTCCTGGGTTTTCGCTGCTTTGATGGATCACTACCGCCATATCTCTCATCCCTCCTCAACATCTATCAGCCCTCCCGTTCCCTTCGTTCCTGCTCTGATAAGCGTTTCTGTGTCCCCAGCATTTCCTCTAAGCGGTTTGGCTGCCGGACATTCCAGTATCAAGCCCCTGTTGTCTGGAACTCCCTTCCCCAACACCTCCGGAATGCTGAAAACATTGACGTCTTTAAGACCCAACTAAAAACCTACTTCTTTCAGCTTGCGTACCATTAATCCACAGATTGTGTGTGATATTGGGCTGGTCTGCATACATATTTCTGTGGCTTATGATGCCTCACCTAGCACCATCATGGTGGCATTTATTACCTCGGTCCTCCTTTTGTTGACCGTGTAGCACCATCTTGGTGGCTTCACTTTACATCCTTAGTGTATTGACCATTTGGTGGCTCAGACGATCACAGGTCATCTATTTGTAGCGCCATCGCGGTTGTGCTGATCTTGGGTCCTCCTTCTGTTGACCGTGTAGGACCATCTTGGTGGCTTCACTTTACATCCTTAGTGTATTGACCATTTGGTGGCTCAGACGATCACAGGTCATCTATTTGTAGCGCCATCGCGGTTGTGCTGATCTTGGGTCCTCCTTCTGTTGACTTTGTAGCACCATCATGGTGGCTTAGATCATAGGTCTTTCTTTTGCTGATCGTTTAGCACCATCGTGGTGGCCTTGATCTTAGCTCTTCCCTCTGTTGACCGCGTAGCACCATCGTGGTGGCGCATCGGCATGATCAAAATCTGTTTAACTTGTGATTGTGATTGGTTTGGTTTTGTTATGTGTGTTTTAGTTGTATGTGTGTGCGTAGATTAAACTATTTTAAAGGTAGTGAGATTCTGCATATATATACATTTTTTGTAACGCGCTTAGAGCCCACTGCTCCTGGGGATTCCGCGCGATATAAATTTAATGCTCTTTATTATTATTATTATTATTATTATTATTATTATTATTATTATTATTATTATTATTATTATTATTAATATTATTATTATTATTATTATTATTATTATTATTATTATTATTATTATTATTAGACAGTCATGTAACCCTTCCCGTCTCTTGGCTTGACTTCGCGAACGAAGATTTTATAGGAGTTGCCCACGACGTCTGCAGGCTTGTTCGTGGCTGCGGAGGCCAATCCGAGACAGGTAGGTTCGACCGCAGTGGCTGCAGGGGAAGGTATGGCCAGGGTTCTGAGCTGCGGCATCTCTGTTTTTTCTCCTGAGCCGCTTGTCCTTAAGGCTAGCTCTGTGAGAGTCCTCAAAGGAGACAGCTGCCTTGTAAATGGTGGAGCGCCAGGTGTCACGGTCCGCAGCAAGCAAAGACCACTGGTGGTGGTCGATTTGGCAGGCACTAAGTGACTTCTTGAGACAGTCTTTGTATCTCTTATTTGGTGCCCCTCTGTCACGGTGTCCAGTAGCAAGCTCGCCGAACAGGGTGATCTTTGGTAGGCGATGATCCTCCATCCTGGAGACGTGCCCCGCCCAGCGGAGCTGTGTCCGCAGCAGCAAAGCCTCGATGCTCACAGTTTCAGCCTGTTCAAGGACCTCGACGTTGGTGACATAGTCACTCCAGTGAATGCCCAGGATGGTACGCAGGCAGCGCTGGTGGAAGCGTTCGAGGAGTCGTAGTTGGATGCGGTAGAGGGCCCAGGACTCGGAACCATACAGCAGGGTGGTGAGGACCACAGCTCTGTACACGCTGATCTTGGTGCCTGTTTTCAGCTGTTGATTGTGCCACACCCGCTTGAAAAGTCGCCCGAAAGCGCTGTTCGCTTTTGCCAGCCTGCTGTCAAGCTCCTTGTCCAGCTTGGCGTCCGACGTGATAATGCAGCCAAGGTAAGTAAACTGGTGCACTGACTTTAGTTCAGACTCGCCAATGGTGATGTGAGGAGGGCGATACACTGTCTTGGGTGCCGGCTGATGGAGGACCTCTGTCTTTTTCAGACTGACCTCGAGTCCAAAGAGCTGGGCAGCATCTGCAAAGCAAGACGTGATGCGCTGCAGGGCTCTCTCTGTGTGTGCAACGAGGGCAGCATCATCAGCAAAAAGCAGCTCACGAATCAGTTGGTCTAGGGTTTTCGTGTGGGCCTGCAGTCGTCTGAGGTTGAACAGGCTGCCATCGAGACGGTACCTGATGTACACTGCATCGTCATCATCGATGTCCACTGTGGCCTGCTTCAACATCATGCTAAAAAAGATGGTGAAGAGGGTCGGTGCCAGCACGCAGCCCTGCTTTACGCCATTGAGAATAGGGAATGGTTCTGAGAGGTCATTGTTGAGTCTGACCTGGCCTTGCTGGTCCTCGTGTAGCTGGACAATCATGTTGAGGAACTTTGGGGGACAGCCAAGCCGCTCCAGGATCTGCCACATGCCTTGCCTGCTCACAGTGTCGAACGCTTTTGTTAGGTCGACAAATGTTACATACAGCCCTTTGTTCTGTTCGCGGCACTTCTCCTGTAGCTGTCTCAGCACAAAGACCATATCGGTGGTGCTCCTGTTTGCTCTGAAGCCACACTGGCCCTCTGGGAGTTGGTCTTCAGCGATGGCAGGTACCAGCCGATTCAGGAGCAGCCTTGCAAGGATTTTCCCAGCAATGGACAGCAGGGTAATTCCCCGATAGTTGGAACAGTCAGACTTCTCGCCTTTGTTCTTGTACAGGGTGATAACGACTGCATCACGGAGATCTTTTGGTAGTGTTCCTTCCTCCCAGCAGCAGAGAAAGAAGTCATGGAGCTTGTTGTGCAGTGCTGTGCCTCCATGTTTCCAGATCTCTGGCGGTATTCCATCAATGCCTGCTGCTTTGCCACTCTTGAGCTGGTGGATGGCTGTGAGGGTCTCTTCAGCGGTGGGCGGTTCGTCCAATTCAACCTTTACTGGGAGGTGTGGGATTTGTAGGATGACTGCTTCTTGAACAGTGCGCTCAGCGCTGAAGAGGCTCTGAAAGTATTCCGACCAGCGGTTCAAGATGGAGGTATTATCTGTGAGGAGTGCCTGGCCATTCGCGCTTCGCAGGGGACTTTGTACCAGGTGCCTGGGGCCATACACTGCTTTCAGTGCTTCGTAGAAGCCCCTGTAGTCACCATTGTCAGCACAAAGCTGGGTCCTCTGTGCAAGTCTGGTCCACCACTCATTCTGGAGATCTCTGAGCTTGCGCTGGAGACTGCTGCAGATGAGGCGGAAGGCAGACTTCTTCACAGGGCAGGAAGGCTGGGCTAGGTGGGCCTGATGGGCGGCTCTTTTTTTTGCTAGGTGTTCCTGGATCTCTACATCGTTTTCGTCAAACCAGTCTTTGTTCTTCTTTCTAGCGAAACCCAAGACTTCTGCAGAGGATTTTGCAATAGCAGTTTTCAGTTGTTCCCAAAGTGTTTCAGGGGAGGAGTCTACTGGGTCCGCTGTGTCTTTGAGCCTGCGCTGTAAATCTGTCTGAAAGGCAGCTTTCACATCGTCACGCTGAAGGCTGGCAACATCAAGCTTTTTCTTGGGGGGCCCCCATTTCTTGGGTTTTGGCTTGAAGTGGAGCCTGAGTTTGCAGCGGACAAGGCGGTGGTCAGTGTGGCACTCTGCGCTGGGCATCACTCTGGTGAGGAGGACGTCACTGCGGTCCCTCTGACGCACTAGGACATAGTCGATAAGGTGCCAGTGTTTGGAGCGAGGATGCATCCAGGTGGTCTTTCGGCTGTCCTTTTGCTGAAAAGTAGTGTTGGTGATGACCAGTTGCTGCTCCGCACAGAACTCCAACAGTAGGCGGCCATTGTCATAGCAGTTCCCCACGCCATGCTTGCCGAGGACTCCTTTCCAGGCTTCAGAGTCCTGGCCCACTCTGGCGTTGAAGTCGCCAAGGATGATGACTTTGTCGTCTGCAGGGGTACTCTGTAGGAGGCTGTGCAGGTCAGTGTAAAACTTGTCCTTTTCAGCAGGCTCTGCCAGGAGGGTTGGGGAGTACACACTGAGAAGGGTGACGTGCTGCTGGTGTCTCAGTGGGAGGCGCATGGACATGATGCGGTCTGAGTGGCCCGTTGGTAGGTTTTCCAGCTTAGTCGCAATGGATGTCTTGACCATGAAACCCACGTCTGAAAGCCGTCTTTCTGATGCAGGCCTGCCTGACCAGTAGAGGGTGTACCCAGCACCAAGTTCTTGGAGGCACAAGCTAGTTAAGCACAAGCAAGGTATAAAACAAGTGAAACAATATGGGAACCAAAAACAATAAAATTATAATAGTTGCATCTCCTAAATATTACACTTGTTAGTTATGACGTTTCAGATGTCACGGGACACCATGAATGAAAGAACACTTGTTTTGACTTCTTATTAGGCGTCATTTCCGGTTGTTCCGTTCTGGGGGACATGCAGTCATTGATAGCATAAGATACCTCATAAAATATAGATTCGAGGGTTGCCCGGACAAACCTCGTATCTCCATTTCAGCTAACTTTACAGGAGAGCCTTTTGAAAGTTTGACATCTAAAATTAAATATTTTCTTTTTCTTATTGCCAAAACATTTAGTGTCTACCAAAACTTTGTTCTCTTCTCTGCATCTTCATGTAAATGTTTAACTGCACAAGCATTAATGTTATAAATAATTTGATGCTTTATGACATATGTAGCAAATGCGGGATTTATGTAGTACTAGGAACTGTAAACTCTAAATGAACAGTGTCCGTATAAACCTCGTAAATGCATTTCCGCTGTTTATACAGGCCAAATGGGGGGGGGGGGGGGGGGGGATATGTGTGTCACTGAATGTGTGTGTGTGTGTGTGTTTTCCCCTTTTTTGTTGGTAATGTTTGAAAGTGAAAGAAAAGGCAAATAAAAATGACATCACTCAGCAAAATTGGAAATTCAATTGTTTTTATTTTAGATTATCAGACAAATTGTACTTTCTACTTATTATATTGTCAATAATTCTTTTGTTTTTTGTTTGCATTATTTTTCAAAGTTGGGCCCCGAAAGTTGCTTGTGGGCCCTCAAATTTTTCAATCAAGGGGCCCGGTGGCCCCCAAAGAAAAAAGTTAATTTCTAGCCCTGGTAATACCATCGGTAAGTATTTTTCGAAAAAAATTATTTTAAGAAAAAATACATTTTTCACCCCAAACACAACTAATTCTGTACAGAGTTCAAAATTATCACAATGAGCACATTTTTCTTTCAGTCTGTTCAGTAATTTGTCCCAGAAAACACGCACCACTGTGCACTAAAAAAATAAGTGTTCAATAGACTCCTTAGAGAGTGAACAAAAGGTACAAAGGTTTGAATCCTTTAACTGTCTATAGCGCAGGTAAACATTGGTTGTCAGTATTCTATGGACAATTCTATACTGAAACCAGCGTAATTTGGTGTCTTGTGTGACCGTTATGGCATGCACAAATATAGCTTTCCAATTTAGGTCATTATATTTGTTTTCCCATTTTTCAATACACGTAGGTGGTAACATTTTATTTAAGAAAACGTTGTATATATCTTTTGTACCCTTTTCATGTTTAAAGACAACACCCAAAGGTGTACCCAAATTGGTTACATCAACTGCATCGGTCCATATTCGTAACATTTTTCTTTTGTATTTTCGTATAGCACTTGTTCTACTATAGTATTCGAGAAAAGAGACATCTGCACCAAAAGTTTCACAAAAAACTTTGAAGCTAATAATGTCCCCATTATCATCATCATGGGCAGTGGGCAGATGTTCACATCTGCACGGGACATAGACGACCCCGCCCTCCACGAGTCGCCTGCTGCCTTGCAGGCCTGGCCGCTTGGATGCGGAAAGGCTAAGGGAGGAAACCCCTGACATCAAAGCCCCCCGTGTCTCCGGGGAAGGCTTTTGAGCCAGAGACTAGGACAAGGACAGTCTGATATAAAACCTACGACCCGAGGACCTCGATGCCATCGTCCCAGCTTGCTAGGCCATGGCAGATGAACCAAGGGTTTAAAGGGTGGGGCCAGTACTGCGCACACTGCACTCCACCAAAAAGCTCCACCGCGCAGGCTTTAGGAAACGTCCACGGACCATGACACTGACCATTCCAAGTCCTGTAGCGACGGGCGAGGGGCGAAACGGCAGGTGAAAGATGTCACTGGAAGCCGCAGTCTCAAACCTGCATGCAGGCGGTTCAGGATATTGGTCGCCTGATGTTGACCTGGGGATGACAACATCACTCGGCACACCCTGAACGACCAAGCAGCCTTCTCTAGGGACAGCACTGCTTGCTCCACACGGAGAGGGGCCTAGAAAAGGTGGCCTAACCAAAGCTCATCCCCTCGCAACCCCAGTTGGCTAGCCGCGGTCAACGGGCATCTTCTCTTGCGGTCAAAAAACAAGAAAGAATAACGGATCCACTCTCATGACGACCACGACCGGACTTAACGTAGCATGCTGGAACGTCCGAACCATGCTCGACAAAGCAGACAGCGGACGCCCTGAACGTCGCTCCGCCCTCATTGCCCATGAATTGCGGAGGTTAAACATCGACATCGCCGCGCTCAGCGAAGTACGCCTTCCGGAACCCTTCCCGTAGTCGTTCTAGAATCCCCGCCGACAGCTTGTACGTACACAGTGCTTAGACCCCTCCCGTAGTGGGGATAGTCATTATAGACAATAACCCCTTCTCCGCCGAATCCAAATGCAAGAGGCATAGATCCTCTTGAGCACCCGCAGTCTATGCCTCTTGCAGAGACCAAATTGTTCCCATGTTCCTTTGACGGTTGTTGTTTTTGGTCGTTGAATGAACAGGGATATCGGAAATAAAAAAAATGCGTCCAGTGGCAGGGATGGGGTTAAATTATGTTTGGCAGCCCGTTAACCCTCTTAGCCCCGGATCCCGACAGCTGGCGATGGCTTGACCATGATAATTCAAGGGTAGTGCCAGATTAGCTTGGCGCCTTCAGGCGCCAAGCTAATCTGGCACTACCCTTGAATGGTCAAGCCATCTCCTGCAACTGGTACATAGTCGTTAGGCAACACCTCCACAATGTGAGAACTTTGACCTTAGGGCTACAAGGGTTAAGCAACACTAATCACGTGACCTCAGTTCCACGGACAAGACGCGAGTTTTAATAAACATTTGTTTCGGTCCACCTGACAAGTTGTGAGTTACATTTGAATAACCGAAGGTCAGGCGTAATTTAATATAATTTGTTTATATACTGATGAGCAAAAGAAATACGACATTTGGAATGATTCCAAAAATATCGCTTTTTTTTTTTTTTTGCTCGTGTTTCCGATGATTCTAAAAGAGTCGCATTCCGTTTTGCTCGTCTCAGTATTAAAAAATGTTGGAACAGTTTTTACCGCGAGAACTGTTTTCCTCGAAGAGTAGCGGTGCCCGTGCCTGCCTTGTGTGTAGCCGAATCACGCCGTTCGTTTTTTTCCGCCCCCAAATTAGTTCTGTCCGATTGTATGTTGTTTTTCTCTTCGCCGGATAACATTAACTGCTAAAGTCATCGCGAAGATCGTTTGTAAAACTTAATTGCTTTGAAATGTGTTTGTGGAAGTGAAACTGTTAAAACCGTACACATTTTAACTCGTTGTGCCCGAGGTACGAAATACCCACATTTTGGAGTTATCTTCTGAGGACTGCATTACTATTCAGGAGACAGAGCGACCATGATAGTTCAAGGGTGGTGGCAGAATAGCTTGGCGCCTATAGGCGCCAAGCTATTCTGCCACCACCCTTGAACTACCACGGTCGAGCCTTATCTCGCTGTGTTGTGTCGCATGCAAAATGAGTTGAGAAGCCACACCGCTGTATGAAAAAAATGTTTATTTTGTCTTTAGTCAAAAAGAATGCAAACACAGACAGGTTACATTGTTCCGACATAACATTTATGAACATATAAAAGAAGGATTCAAAATGCATGCAGCCACTAACAGACACACAGAAAATGTAACAAGTTTAACAATATGAGGATTTGGCATCCCAAAATATACCAGGGTATTGTTTTGAGCTCACACGAGTTGGTTGGTTGGTTAGTTTGGGTTTAACGTCCACGGCACCGGAGTGATAATGTTATAGGGTCACAATGTCACAACACAGATTTTACAGCAATAAGTACTTTGTGAATCACAAAGGGAAGGGGAAACAATCAATGGTAGGTACAGACAGGGGCGGAACAGTTGCCAAGAGGGGGTGGGGGTTTGGGTTCTAAATTTTTGTTTGCGACCTTCTACCTTGCACAAAAGGCATCCCCCCACGCTAGATCTTGCTTTCCGTGGGCGGGGGATACTCATCCACCCCTCCCCCCCCCACAGTCCCTCCTGCCCCCCCCCCCCTGCATTTTCATTTGATGTGTGTTTGTTTGTGTGTGTGTGGTGTGCGCGTGCGTGCGTGTGTGTGTGTGTGTGTGAGTGTGTGTGTATGTGTGTATGTGTGTGTGTGTGCAGCCCCCCCCCCCCCCCCCCCCCCAGTCCCCCGTCTTTCTGATTCCTATGGCACTGTTGATAGTTCAAGGGTGGGGCCAGAATAGCTTGGCGCCCATAGGCGCCAAGCTATTCTGGCACCACCCTTGAACCATCATACTCGACCTGTCTCTAGCATTGTAATACAGTCCTTCAGAGGGTCTTACTTTACAAACAGTGTGTACTTTACAGCTGTACAAGTCAGACTGTGGCGGTGTCAAAAAGCGATCCGTTGTTTTGTCGCAGAATGTCCAGGTAGACATGACCGAAGCATTTTGTCGTTGCGTTGGTCTTGCGCCGAAGGTCACTCATATCAAGCTCTGTGAATATTTCATGAGGACATTTGTCCCGAACAGCTGGCCACCGGCACGTCAGTAAAAGTTTATCAGTTGTTTAGGTCTCTAATGCGGGTAAGTTTAGGGAGGGGTGGAGGCGTGGGGAGGGTGGGGGGGGGGGGTGTCCGTGTGCACCTGTGGTGTATACTCGCAACAAACGGGAAAAGGGGATCCTGGTTCCACCTCTGAAACGCGCCTGAAATAAAATCAGTAATTCTCTCTGTCTCTGTCTCTGTCTCTGTCTCTCTCTCTCTCTCTCTTTATTCTTCCTGGTTCGTCCCCTACTGATGAAAGACTGAAGGCCCTTAATATCTTACTACTTAGTAAGCAATTGGAACTTAACAGATGCTTACCTGTGCAAACAATTCTAAACGATGCCGCTCCTCCCTATCTCCGTGAGCTGTTTTCCCACACGAATAGAGAGAACACGAGGAACAGCTTACTCCATCTCCCAAAACCGAGAATCGACATCTTCAAATCTAGCATATCATTTTCCGGTGCTAAGTCATGGAATAACTTGTCCTTTAAATCTTCAGAGAGCGCGTCCATAAATATCTGTTGTCGTTGTGAATGTTCTATCTTTCTGCTCCGTATGTTGCTCCAGCACAGCGTACATGTCTCTCTTGGCTTGACTTCGCGAACGAAGATTCTATAGGGCTTGCCCACGTCGTCTGCAGGCATTTTCGTGGCTGCGGAGGCCAATCCGGGACAGGCAGGTTCGACCGCAGTGGCTGCAGGGGAAGGTCTGGTCAGGGTTCTGAGTTACGGCAACTCTGTTTTTTCTCCTGAGCCGTTTGTCCTTAAGGTTAGCTCTGCGAGAGTCCTCAAAGGAGACGGCTGCCTTGTAGATGGTGGAGCGCCAGGTGTCACGGTCCGCAGCAAGCGAAGACCACTGGTGGTGGTCGATTTGGCAGGCACTAAGTGACTTCTTGAGACCGTCTTTGTATCTCTTCTTTGGTGCCCCTCTGTCACGGTGTCCAGTGGCAAGCTCGCCGAACAGAGTGATCTTGGGTAGGCGATGATCCTCCATCCTGGAGACGTGCCCCGCCCAGCGAAGCTGTGTCCGCAGCAACAAAGCCTCGATGCTCATAGTTTCTGCCTGTTCAAGGACCTCGACGTTGGTGACATAGTCACTCCAGTGAATGCCCAGGATGGTACGCAGGCAGCGCTGGTAAAAGCGTTAGAGGAGTCGTAGTTGGTTGCGGTAGAGGGCCCAGGACTCGGAACCGTACAGCAGGGTGGTGAGGACGACAGCTCTGTACACGCTGATCTTGGTGCCTTTTTCCAGCTGTTGATTGTGCCACACCCGCTTGGAAAGTCGCCCAAAAGCGCTGTTCGCTTTTGCCAGCCTGCTGTCAAGCTCCTTGTCCAGCTTGGCGTCTGACGTGATCATGCAGCCAAGGTAGGTAAACTGGTGTACTGACTTCAGACTCGCCGATGGTGATGTGGGGAGGGCGATGCTCTACCTTGGGTGCCTGCTGATGAAGGACCTCTGTCTTTTTCAGACTGACCTCGAGTCCAAAGAGCTGGGCAGCATCTGCAAAGCAGGACGTGATGCGCTGCAAGGCTCTCTCTGTGTGCAACGAGGGCAGCGTCATCAGCAAAGAGCAGCTCACGAATCAGTTGGTCTAGGGTTTTGGTGTGGGCCTGCAGTGGTCTGAGGTTGAACAGCGTACATGTAGCTGACAGAAATTTCCCCACTATACATGACGTGTCTGTTCATGACTAGTATGTATACATATACTTATTTCGCCTATACCCAATGAAAAAGATCCTAAAACCTTTGTTACTTGCAATCTTTAGCCGACCTTTTTTTTTTCATGTACATTTAGTTGTTCAGTATTTGTTCTTAATTAATAAATACTTTGTAGTAGTTTTGCAGGTTTTATGTAGGCCTACATTAAGGTATTGATGTCTTGTTACAGTGATTTTTTTACAATGTATTATAGTGAACAAAGGACAGTTTGGAAGAAAGGTATGTCAATGCCTAAAACGTTATTCTAATAAAAATTTCATCATCATTATCATCATCACCTCTCTCTCTCTCTCTTGAGAGAGAGATAGAGAGAGAGAGAGAGAGAGAGAGAGAGAGAGAGAGAGAGAGAGAGAGAGACAGAAAGTTCCAAACACCCCCACAAAGGACTTTGTTATAACATTTTAAAGAATTGTGAACCCTTGTAACCCCCTCCCCCAAGATTCGCCCCTGGAGAGAGACAGACAGACAGACAGACAAACAGACAGGCGGTGACAAACAGACAGACAGGCGGTGACAAACACACAGACAGACAGACAGGCAGACAGACAGACAGACAGACAGACAGACAGACAGACAGACAGACGGTGACAAACGGACAGACAGAGACAGTGACCAGGGACAACCTCCAGAGCAAAAAATATTTTAAATGTTTTTTAAAAAAGTCCATTTTGGGAAAAATTAAACCCCTTTCCTCCCCCACTGTTGGATAACGTTGGTGAGAAAGTGGAGGAGGATATCACAGACGGTCGGCTCGCCTACTACCCGCCCGCATTTCTGCCTTGTGTGTTGCCGAATCACGCCGTTCGTTTTCATTCCGCCCCAAAGTAGTTCTGTCCGTCTGTGTGTTGTTTTTCTCTTCGCCGGATAACATTAACTGCTAAAGTCATCGCAAAGATCGCTCTGTAAAACTAAGTTGCCTTGAAATGTGTTTGTGGAAGTGAAACTGTTAATATCGTACACATTTTAAGTCGTTGTGCCCGATGTACGAAATACCCACATTTTGGAGTTATCCTCCAAGGACTGCATTACTATTCAGGAGACAGATCGACCATGATAGTTCAAGGGTGGTGGCCAAATAGCCCGGCGCCTATAGGCGCCAAGATATTCAGCCACCACCCTTGAACTATCATGGTCGAGCCATATCATGCTGTGGTGTGTCGCGGGCAAAATGAGCTGAGAAGCCACACCGCTGAATAAAAAAAAATGTTTATTTGTCTTTAGTCAAAAAGAATGCAAACACAGACAGGTTACATTGTTCCGACATAACATTTATGAACATGCAAGAAGGATTCAAAATGCATGCAGCCACTAACAGATACAGAAAATGTAACAAGTTTAACACTATGAGGATTTGGCATCCCAACATCTACCGGGGTATTGTCTTGAGCTCACACGAGTTGGTTGGTTGGTTAGTTCGGGTTTAACGTCCACGGTACCGGAGTGATAATGGACGGCCCTAACGGGCGGGTTATAGGGGTCATAATGTCAGAACACAGATTTTAGAGCAATAAGTACTTTGTGAATCACAACGCAAAGGGGAAGCAATCGCTGGAAAGAGCGGATCAGTTACCCCGAGGGGTGGGGGTTTGGGTTCCAACTTTTTGTTTGGGACCTTCTACCTGACACAAAAGGCCTCCCCGACGCTATACCCCCTCTTTCTGATTCCTACGTCACTGTTTTTACAGCGAGGAAACAAGTAATTAACCCATTCCTGACGCACTACAGCAGGAGATGGGGCGACCTGTCGGCGCCAAGCTAATCCGCTGGCACTGCCCTTGAATTATCATATTTGATCCATCTCCTGCAACTGGTGCATAGTCATTAGCTGTCGCCTCCAAAATTTGGGAAATACGGCCGTCGGGCTGAATGAGTTAAAGGGATGACATGATTTTCCAGTAACAGCTGATAACACATATGTACATGCAGACTTGCAACTGCAACAAATACGTCAGTGTGTTGGAGAAGGAACAGTTCCTACACGTCTGCTCCTCGCGCTGTCTGACACACATACAGTGCAAGCACACGTAGACCTGCAACGTCACAGTCAGTACCACGGTGTGCCGGGACAGGATGGGCTCATAGTACTGGCGCTAGGTCCAGCCTCCCAGTCCTAAGGCTCGCCCCCCCCCCCACCCCCACCCCTCTAAAATAAATAAATAAATAAATAAATAAATATAAAGGGGAAAGTGGAACCGTGATCACAAGACGTGTTTTTCCTAACGCCTGTTTCCCGTCCGTAGGTCTTTGCCTACTCAGTAACTTGTCTGTATTGTATATTACTCTGCCACCAAGTGATTCTGTCAAGAGTTCATTTCCGGTTAAGGTGCGCATGCCAAAAGTAATGGTTCGTAACGACACATTCAGCGCTAACGCACTGCGCGAGAACCTTGGCCGGGCGGATCGCACCGCTGGTAGCGTACAAGCAGAATTAACTTGTTCAGTGCCGAGTAAGTTTGACCACCCAACTGCAAGAGGTATAGATCCTCATGAGCTCCAACAGTTGCGGGGCTGATGAGGATCTATGCCCCTTGCTGACACCAATTTGCATGCATGCTCCGTGGACCGCTAGAGTTTTTCGGTGTGAAATCCACAAAGCCTGCAGTAACACAGTCTGCGACAGCGGGCACTGAAGGGGTTAATCTCGCGGCGGCTGACGTCATCATCCGGTAGGCAAACAGATAAGGGAAACTCAACTGATGTTGGCTTGTTATCTGAGGAAAATCTGCCCGATGAAGATCTCCGTGACTTAAAAAATGAAAAGAAAAAGGTATCTCATTATTATGTCAGTTAGTCCTGACTCGGACTACAGAGCGCTCTGAGTGAAACTGCTGTCAGTTAGTCGTGACTCGGACTACAGAGCCCTCTGAGTGAAACTGTTGCTGCTGTCACGTACATTGCCACGCCCCATTAACCTCAGGTCGACCCGGCAGGAATCATTTTGTTACAAAGGTGCAACATGGCCAATGACAAACGACTGACGTCAAATCCACCCGAGGTGCCGTTGACCGGACAGCGAATGCTCCCTGTCCCCCGTCCCACCTGTGGTAGTAGTGAGGTCGCGTTTGCAACGAACGACTGCCGACAACGAACGAGAGCGAAAACACGGCTGAACCAGCTCGGACCATAAGCAGAGACAACACTCTAAACATCTCCATGAGGCATAGATCTTTATGAACCCGGAGGGGTCACATGAAGACCTATGCCTCTTGGAGATGTTTGGAGTGTTGTTTATGCTTATGGAACAAGATGTTTATTCGACGTGACGTCATTCGCGTTCGTTGTTGGTTAACGTCACCTTAACCCACTCAGCCCTGACGCACTACAGCAGGAGATGGCGGGTCGACCATGATATATCAAGGGTAGTGCAAGATTAGCTTGGCGCCTATCGGCGCCAAGCTAATCTTGCCACTGCCATTGAATTATCAGTGTCGATCCATCGCCTGCAACTGGTGCATAGTCATTATATGACGCCTCCAAAATTTGGGAAATACGGCCGAATACATCGTGTTCGGGCGACAACTCGCACAAAATAATTGGGACCTACCTCAATCAGTGGACCTACCTCAATCAGTGGATATACCTCAATCAGTGGACCTACCTCAATCAATGGAACAACATATCTATTAACCCCTCCCCTGCCAACGGAGGAACGTTTTGTTGCTGAAATCTGTGTTCACTGAGCAAACAGAAGCCGCAGCTGTCCAGAGTACGTGGACACAAAGTGTTCTCGGCAAATTCTGGAATTTTCTACATACGCTAGTAGTTCCACTCTTTGGTTGCAGAATCAGGCGGGAAAGTGCTGACCTCCCCTCGCCCACGCTAAAGAGTTTAGGTCCTGCATTCCCGCACGTACTATCGCTTCCTCTTGTCACCACCCTGTCCCAGCTTATCAACACACCCGCGACTAATGGTTCTCTGTGTCTCGGCTATCTTAAACATGTTGGTGTACCCATCGCTACTCGCATCCGATATTCTTTTCCCTCATTCAATTTTTTCACAGGTAAATATGGTCCTACAACAATTAACTCATTCGCGGCCAGCCGTTTCCGTATGCGCGGCATAAGCCGCGCTTCCGGATGCGGCTGACCGTGAATGAGTTAAGCACTCACTAATTAACCTTTCATTTAATTTCTGAACTTATTTTCTGGTCCCTTGACACACTCAGAATGCGTCGTATCTTGGGTTGCTCACCGTGGACAAAGCAAACCCAGCTGAGAACAAAAAATAATAGTTTGGTGGACTTTTGATCTTGAAATTTTCAGGTCTTGACGGAATGCGTAGCTGAGACTTACACCGCCGTCTGCTGTGATCCGCCGCCCCCACATCTACCCGCAACACGTGCCGTCTGCTGTGATCCGCGCCCACATCTACCCGCAACACGTGCCGTCTGCTGTGATCCGCCGCCCCCACATCTACCCGCAACACGTGCCCACAAGCGCTGCACCTTCTCCTTGATGGTGTTCCTGAAGTTCTCACTGAAGAAAGAGTAAATGAAGACGTTGACGGACACATTAAACGCAATGCAAAGTTTCTGGACATCGAGTAGGTTATTGTCAGCCATGTTTCCTCCTCAGACGGTGCAATATTCTCCTCAAACAGCTTGGTGTCAGCTTTTATAATCATGATGTATCCGGCTAGCACGCAGCAGTAGTCGAGGAGAGTGGTTGCTGAGATGCATACCACCATTGCCGTCGATTTCAGCGCCACGCGGATGCGTCTGATGTTTGTTCCTGGGACCTGTGGGGAAAAACAACAACACAGCTAACTTAACCCCTTCACTACCAAGGAAAGATGAACGCGATCCAACTGCAAGAGACATAGATCCTCATGAGCCCCGCGACTGCGGTAAGTTAGTGCGACTGCGGGGGCTGATGAGGATTTATGCCTCTTGCTGAGACCAATTTATATCCATGTTCCTGTGCCGACTGGGGATGTATGGCGTTGAATGAATGCAGATGGCAGAACACAATGTACGTCAGTTGGCCGTGAAGGGGTCAGGATAAAATGGATTGCCAGGGTGTAGATTGGCAATTTGTTTTATTCCAAGGTCACTGGTTCTTCATTTGTTTCTGTGCTATATCCTCAGTTTCTGACAAGAGCAGCACTGAATTTATTTAGGGTGAGGGTTCTTCCAGTGATCAGAATGTGTACACTGGCGTACTGTAGTCTACATTGAGTGATCAGAATGTGTACACTGGCGTACTGTAGTCTACATTGAGTGATCAGAATGTGTACACTGGCGTACTGTAGTCTACATTGAGTGATCAGAATGTGTACACTGGCGTACTGTAGTCTACATTGAGTGATCAGAATGTGTCCACTGGCGTACTGTAGTCTACATTGAGTGATCAGAATGTGTACACTGGCGTACTGTAGTCTACATTGAGTGATCAGAATGTGTCCACTGGCGTACTGTAGTCTACATTGAGTGATCAGAATTGGTACACTGGCGTACTGTAGTCTACATTGAGTGATCAGAATGTGTACATTGGCGTACTGTAGTCTACATTGAGTGATCAGAATGTGTACACTGGCGTACTGTAGTCTACATTATGTGATCAGAATGTGTACACTGGCGTACTGTAGTCTACATTGAGTGATCAGAATGTGTACACTGGCGTACTGTAGTCTACATTGATGTGTATTGTTGGCCATTAACCCCTTCACTGCCACAGTACGTACATTGTTGTTTCTGAAGTCTTGCTTCATTCAACCACTAAAAGTCAACACCCGTTTAAGAAACATGGTTACACACTGGTCTCAGCATGAACCATAGATCCCCATCAGCCCCCGGGCTCCCAACTTCGGGGGCCCATAATGATCTATACCTCTAGTAGATGGTAACTATAAGCATCAGGTAGGCCTACAGTCAGTGTACAAGTATGGATCTAGACACTCCAAACCCACATGGTAACGATAAGCATCAGGTAGGCCTACAGTCAGTGTACAAGTATGGATCTACACACTCCAAACCCACATGGTAACGATAAGCATCAGGTAGGCCTACAGTCAGTGTACAAGTATGGATCTAGACACTCCAAACCCAAATGGTAACGATAAGCATCAGGTAGGCCTACAGTCAGTGTACAAGTATAGATCTAGACACTCCAAATCCAAATGGTAACGATAAGCATCAGGTAGGCCTACAGTCAGTGTACAAGTATAGATCTAGACACTCCAAATCCAAATGGTAACGATAAGCATCAGGTAGGCCTACAGTCAGTGTACAAGTATAGATCTAGACACTCCAAACCCAAATGGTAACGATAAGCATCAGGTAGGCCTACAGTCAGTGTACAAGTATGGATCTAGACACTCCAAAGCCAAATGGTAACGATAAGCATCAGGTAGGCCTACAGTCAGTGTACAAGTATGGATCTAGACACTCCAAACCCAAATGGTAACGATAAGCATCAGGTAGGCCTACAGTCAGTGTACAAGTATGGATCTAGACACTCCAAACCCAAATGGTAACGATAAGCATCAGGTAGGCCTACAGGTTTGGGTTTGGGTTTAGACAACAGAGACCCGGCCAAACCCGTGCGTCAGCCGACTTACTGTTTTCATGGTCCAGAGGGTGCGGAGTAATAAGGCGTTGAAGACGAGCAGGACTGAGATGGACACAAAGTTCAGGACAAGATACAGGTACACCGTCACTCTCCCCCAGTCCACATAAACCTGCCGGTAGTCACTCCTGTCGAGGCACACGAAATAATGCGTGAAAACTACATCGATACAGAAAGGTGTGACCTCTGCCACAGTCAATATCACCACCGCTACCAGCAGCAGTCTTTGCCACTTGTCAGAACACAGGCGGCCCACAGAAAAAGGGTGGGCGATGGCGATGTATCTCTGTACAGCCACTGTGATGGTGATGTTGTTGGAGAACAGATTGAACGCGTTAAAACAACATATAAGCACAGAGAAAGTGTTACGATTGTGGTTGTGTTATCCTGTGAGAGCGTACTTGTGTTATTCGTAGGTAACGACCCGATGTTTATTTGAGCTTTCACGGTTACGATTCACGTACCTTTTTAGTAAGTTTTTCTTTTGTTCGTGAGTGGAGCCGTTTTCGTTTTGTTGAGTTTAGTCCGGAGCGTGCTAGAAGGGTCGCACTGTCTAGTGGCCTCGTAAGTGTCACGTCGGTTGACATCGCAACACTTCGCTACATTTTTGGCTACTTTTTGTTTTCCTGCGCGCGTGAAGTGAGCAGCTTTCATATTGTTTTGGGAATGTTCTTGTACCTTTTTGAGCTACCAGGCGATAGGGATACCATACTTTTATGTGACTTAATTATTATTACATGTATTTATATGGCGAATTTCTCATATTTATAATATAACTCAATGCGCAGAATGTAGCCGCGAACTGAACCCAACAAGCACGCTCACGTGAATCACACGCATTCACTCACACACTGTACGTAAACACAGAACATTCACGTGGTGCTAAGGGCAAGCTCAAGCGAGCTACTGACGGTATTTGGAAATCGTTTTGTATTTGAAATTTTATTAAGTTGGCTGAAACTGATACCAAAGTGAAGGGGGAGGAAGAGCCGGAGTACCCGGAGAAAGAACCCCCGACAGTCCGCCCGAATTAACGGTGACACTTACTAGAGGAGAAAAATCCGACGCCGGAACCCGGAATCGAACCTCGCACCTTTAGCATTGGTGGCAGGCGCCTTAACCACTGCGCCACGGAACTAATTATACGCTAGAATTTAAAGCTGAAGTAAGCAGCCGTGTTTTTGTAGCCCGTTATAGTATTGTTTCTAGAAAGTTCATGTTAATGAGTTTCGGCTGCGTGTTTCGTTCTGATTGGTCGCGTTTTATGATTTGCATAGACGGTTCTAGAATTTCATAGTATTATATAAGGAGGGCGCTGGGAAAGCGTGTGAGTACATTGTCTTGCTTTGTCAGTTGTAGAGACACGTATAGTTTATTGCTAGAGACGCTGTGTATAAGAAACTTTGTGTCGCAGTTAGGACATCGCAGAAGAGACTTTGTATTCAGTAGTTTGTGCATTTGAGAGTGCATTACTGTGTGGATATTGTGTGGATATCGCATTGCTGAATTAAATATTGTTGGAACTGTTACTCCAGTATTGTCTACATCCTTAAGCCACGTGTGACGGATTGCAGCTGAACGAGGTTTATTTTAAAGAACTCTATGTGTGTGTGTCTGGTGTGTTTATCATACTTCGACTACAAACTCCACCACGTAACAGAAAGAGACACACGAAGAGACCTCCTGAAGCCACATGAACAGCAGATCCGACACGCTTAGCGCCAGGAAGGACTTGGCTATGCTGACCTCCATCTGAGAGGACCACACCATGCAGGAAATGACGTTTCCCACAAAACCGACTGCGAAAAGCGCAAGGCAGGTGTAGCCGATTATTTCATTCGGCGACATTGTCGTATCAGTTCTTACTTCAAAGTGCTCGTATGCACAACAACAGATAGCGCTCTGTCCCGGGGATAACTCAGTCCCGCCTCGGGATAATCTGCAAATAATTATTGCAACTTACCCCGTTCAGCGCCAGGGGACGCAACTGTGGGAGCTCATGAGGATCTATACCTCTTACAGCTGGGTGGTGTTCATGTTTTTTCTCGGCACTGAACGGGTTAAAGAGTGGATGGTGCAGACGCCAATAGTCTACCAGGCATTGCAACATGTAATTAACCCCGTCCCTGCCACTGTACCTACATTTTCATTTCTGAAACCATTGTTCAGTCAACGACCAAAATAGCACAAGAACACACATCTCTCAGCAAGAGACATAGATCCTCATCAGCCCCCGCAGTCGCAATAACTTACCGCAGTCACAATAACTTACCGCAGTCGCAGTAACTTACCACAGTCACACTAACTTACCGCAGTCACATTAACTTACCACAGTCACACTAACTTACCACAGTCACACTAACTTACCGCAGTCACAGTAACTTACCACAGTCACACTAACTTACCGCAGTCACACTAACTTACCACAGTCGCACTAATTTACCACAGTCACACTAACTTACAGCAGTCACACTAACTTACTGCAGTCACAGTAACTTACCGCAGTCTCACTAACTTACCGCAGTCACACTAACTTACCGCAGTCACACTAACTTACCACAGTCGCACTAATTTACCACAGTCACACTAACTTACAGCAGTCACACTAACTTACTGCAGTCACAGTAACTTACCGCAGTCTCACTAACTTACCGCAGTCACACTAACTTACCGCAGTCGCACTAACTTACCACAGTCGCACTAACTTACCGCAGTCACACTAACTTACCGCAGTCACACTAACTTACCACAGTCGATCTGACTTACCACAGTCACACTAACTTACCACAGTCGCACTAACTTACCACAGTCACACTAACTTACTGCAGTCACACTAACTTACCACAGTCACACTAACTTACCACAGTCTCACTAACTTACTGCAGTCGCACTAACTTACCGCAATCACACTAACTTACCACAGTTGCACTAACGTACCGCAGTTGCACTAACTTACCGCAATCACACTAACTTACCACAGTTGCACTAATGTACCGCAGGCGCACTAACTTACCACAGTCACAGTAACTTACCGCAGTCGCACTAACTTACCACAGTCACACTAACCGCAGTCACACTAACTTACCGCAGTCACACTAACTTACCACAGTCACACTAACTTACCACAGTCACACTAACGTACCACAGTCACACTAACTTACCACAGTCACACTAACTTACCACAGTCACACTTACCGCAGTCATGGGGGCTCATGAGGACCTATGACTTGCAATTGCATCGTGTTTACTTTTCTCAGCAGTGAAGGGGTTAAACGAATCAGTAGTTAAACAGCGCAGACTCGTAGACAATGTTTCTGTGGCTAACAATGTTAACCCTTTGGTCGTCTGTCGACGTGATTCCTGCAACTGTATGTGTCACGTCAGAAGCAGCTCATCGAGGTTCAGACGGATAACGCTGGAGTTCACAGTCTGTCAGTCACAGCGCCACCAGCTGCATGCTGTGACACGGATGTAGGGTCGACACAGAGTTTGAGCCCACCGGAGTTCGAATCCTCAGCTTCTGGAACTGACGTGAAGCCCTTAGGAATGAGAAAATTAACGCCTTCACGGCCACTTCTTGAGGACAACCCTCTGTGCCTGAGACTCAAGGACTCGAGTGAGGCCAGCAAGCAGCACATCCACTCATGAGCCCCCGTGTCTGCAGGGGCTCATGAGGATCTATGTCTCTTGCATTGGGGTATTGTTTGTTGCGCTCTGGCCGTGAAGAGGTTAATATTTGTGACGTCGAGCATCCACTGCTTGCAGGTTTTGGTTTTTGGTCACTGTGACGTTTTCAGCACGAAATGTTGATGATTGTTTATAATACACGTTACAATTGTCTCGTTTGTTCAGCTCTCAAAGCAACGTACGAGAACACACTTTGCAAACAGCGTGTGATTTGCCCTTTAGATTTGCAAAATTGTTGCATCTTCCCATCACGAAAAGATGAGTGGCGAATTGCCAGCTTATTTGTATGTCCATTTTGAAATAGAGTTTTAACTCATTCAGCCCCGACACACCACAGCAAGACATGGGTCGAGCATGATTGTTCAAGGGTGGTGCCACAATAGCTTGGCGCCTATAGGCGCCAAGCTATTCTGGCACCACCCTTGACAGGGCCGGACCTGGGAAAAGTCGATGGGGGGGTTACAGATTCAGTATAAAGCGAAGGCGCGAAGCGCCGAGCCTTCTAGGGGGGTCCGGGGGCATGCCCCCCCGGAATTTTTTTTTTTCAAGGATGCAAAATGGTGCAATCTGAGCCTTGAAAAAGCCATTTGTGATGGTCTGGGGACTTTGAGCTTTTTGAACAATCGAACTCACAAACTCTGGGGTACAAAAATTATCACCTGCCCCTCCCTTAAAAAAAACACCCACACCCACACACACACACACACACAAACATTTATTTATCAACAGAGATGTTTTGTATACTATTATTATTCACTACTTTTCGTTGATCGTTAACGGTATAAAGCTTTATCTTGTAGTTTATGAACATCAGGGCCCTGCTTTCACTTCAGTTCAGTCTTGCTGCACTAGGTTCCTCGGCATTAGTACCATTTGTGAATTGTATCTTCTGGCAAAACAGTTCACTGCCTCTTTGAAGTCAATATCAACATCCCTGTGCACTTTCAGTAAAGCAAGTGCATTGAGTCTCTGTTGCCCCATTGTAGAGCGCAGGTAGTTTTTCAGGTTGCGCAACTGACTGTTTGAACGCTCACACTCGGCAGTAGTGACAGGCAGGGTGCAAAGGTTCTTTAGCATGATCAACAGGTTGGGATAAAAATCCCTGTCACAGTGTTTCAGTGCTTCTGATGCCGTGGATGGGATGATAGCTGTCGCATTCTCAGCAGCACTTCGCCATTTGCAAACCCACCGTTGGTATTCTGCATCAAGGGTAGCGTTGTCTGGTAGGTCAGACTCCCACAACATTGCCAGTGTCTTCACCCCTTCTGGAACCTGCATGAAACCATCCTGGTTGTCTATTAAAGTGCTTGGCACCAGACAGAGACCATCAACTGCTAGGTCAGCATTTTTGAACCTCGAGTCCAATTCGGTTGACAGGTGTTCCAAGAAAGGAATGGCAATGCTAATCTTGAAATATTCTTCTGGAGTGGCCGCAGGTTGGTTGTCACGGAGAGTCTGGCGGGATGCTTGACGAGGAACAACAACATCAGTTGTCAAAGCATTTGCCATTTTGCTGACTTCACCAAACCAGGCAACGAACGCTGTGTCGACATCTCTTCTAATAGAAGACATGCAGTTACTGACCTCTTTGATTTCCCTGTAGGCATCGACAACATCTTTTGTTCTTTTCTGGAGCTTCACTGTCAAGGGTTTTAAGTAACGCAAACAATTGCGGACGACAACGAATGCAACGAGGAAAACACTGCTGCTCAAGGTGTGGAGAAAGCCAGTTGCCTTGGTCAATGTCTCACTGTCCCAATTGTCACTGTCTTCACACATTTGTCCCAAACAGTCGTGAACAACCAGGAAGAGAGATGTGTAAACCTCCAGTGCTTCATGTTTTTCTACCCATCTTGTTCTGCACAGATCAACAAGCTTTGTCTTTGTCGTGTCAGGCTGAGATGCTTCGATGGTATCTTCAAGTTTTCGTTGTCTCTTTGGAGAGTTTGAGAAAATCAGTGACAGTTCCCTCAGTGCTCCCATCATGTTCTTCACTGCAGGCAAGCCGCATGCTTTTACAATGCAGAGACTCAAGCTATGGGAAGCACAGTGAAAGTACAGTGCTTTGTTGTTCCTTGCTTGAAAACGTGCCTGCACTCCTTTAAACTTTCCTGCCATGTTTGCGGCCCCGTCATAACCTTGTCCTCTAACATTGTTGAAATCAAGCCCCCACAAGCCCAGACACTCAACAATCTTGTTGTAAAGTGTTTCACCTGTGGTATCTCTGCACTGGACAAAAGCCAGGAACTCTTCACGAACTTTCAGACTTCCATCGACGAATCTCAATATAATTGAAAGTTGTTCCCAGTTTGAGCTGTCTGTGACTTCGTCAGCAAGCACGGTAAGCTGTTTTGCTGCAATAATTTCTGCAAGAATCTTGTTGCGGATCTGATCACCAAGAACCTCTATCAGTCTGTTTTGTGTTCTTTTTGAAATGTATGTGGCCTTCTTATCGCATGTATCTAGATGTTTCCGGAGAGTTTCATCTCCTGCATTGATGCACAGATTCAAAAGGGCATTGAAATTGCTTCTGTTCTCACTCTGAAGAATGCCATCATCACAGTTGCCCCTCAGAGCTAACCCCTGTCTTCCACACACTTCAACAATCCTGAAGAGGCTTGTCAGAACTTGTCGATTTGCAGCGATGTTTTCTGCATTTTTCTGATTGATTTCACTGGCGATGCTCTGCTCTGGTTTATCCATGATTGTCAAAAACTGCTCTCCATTTGCCATTGCATCTTTGTGGTATTGTAATAACGAGTGCTTTTTGATCTGATCACAGGCTTTATTCCAGTTCTTGCATGGCGTCTTCACAAACTTGCCCAGGTTTTCAGTAGACTTTGCAAATAATAGGCAATACTTGCAGTAAGCCCCATCCTCGAAAGGAGAATACACAAGCCAGGAGTACTTTTGCAACCACTCATGCTGAAATTTTCGGTTCTTGTTGTTTATCACTGTTGTTGGAAACTGAAAACCAGGTGATGGTCTCCAGTGTTGCCTTAGAAGATGCTCCTTGTTACGGCTTGACAGTGAAACGACTCGCGTGTGTTTCTTGAAAACTTCACCAAAATCGATATTTTTGTTGCTGGTGATCTGAGAGGAGAAATCTGAAGAGTCAGAAAGCAGGCTCACATCAGGCTGGTTGGTCATTGGCATGGCAGAGGATTCAGAAAGCAGGCCCCCGGCAGGCTGATCAATGCTTGAGGAGGAGTCTGAAATACAAATAAAAGTTGGGTCTATGAGAAGTCTGAAATACTAAAACGATTGTGTGTGTACCTGTGAGAGAGAGAGAGAGAGAGAGAGAGGAGAGAGAGAGAGAGAGAGAGAGAGAGAGAGGAGAGAGAGAGAGAGAGAGAACAATGAACAATGAACCTTTATTTTCCAACGGTAGAAGTTATTGGTAACAGGACCAGTTTTCAAACTTGCCGTTGCTACATCTACTACATAAGTGACATAGACATGTAAACATACACATACCACACACTGCTGCATGCACTGCTGCATTCGCTTACGCACGCACGCACGCACCACGCACATACACACACACATACCCACACACGCACTCAGGTACGCACGCATGCACATCACAACTCGCGCATGCACGCATGCACACACACACACACTCATGTACACCGCAATTCAGTACGCATGCACACACGCACGAACACTCACACACACACACACACACACACACTTACACACGCACGCACTCAGGCACATACGCACAAAAACAAACACACGCTCTCGGACACGCACTCCAGACATTCCTACCCGCATACGCGTACGCACAAAAATATAAAATGAGTAAAAATACAAAGTAAAGCAATAAACAAAGAATCATTAAGTACATTAAAGTTCATACAGCAAGGGCAAATATGTATGCAGGTGCTATCTCCCCCCCCCCCTCTCTCTCTCTCTCTCTCTCACGCCGACACACACACACATACACACACACACACAGCATGCACGCACACACACACACACACATACACACACACACACACAGAGTCACACATACTGAGAGAGAGAGAGAGAGAGAGAGAGATCAGAGAGAGGGAGAGAGAGAGAGAGAGAGAGAGAGAGAGAGACCTGCAACAAGATAATTACATTTAAAGCATATATATGTCTTCGTTTACACACTTCAGTCAAGCTTAGATATATATTTATGATCTGAAATAACAGCTTTTCTTTTTAGACCCCTCCCCCCAAATGATGGACAAAATCTTTGCTACCTTATGACTCGTAGTCTTCTTAGGCTAATGATAGCCAATGGAACACACCAGTCATTTTGTTTAATATTAATTATTAAATTGAAACACTCAATCACGTATCAATTTCAGGTTGTATTTAATTTTTTTTTTTTTTGAGAGGGGGGGGGGGGGGAGGGCGGGGCAGTAAATTACTCACCAACACTGCTTTTACTTGTTCCCATGTCACTGTTTCGAACTCCACTGCCAGTGGTCTCACTTTGGGTTGATTTTTGTCTCTTTCGAGGAACTGCATCATCTGCCGTTTAGAAAAACAACTTTTATTATTATTATTATTATTATTATTATTATTAAAGGTTTTCTTATATAGCGCTTACCTGTAAACAGCTCTAAGCGCTTTACAATTTACTCAACAACAACAAACAAAAAGAAAAAAAACAAAAAAACAAAAACAAAGACATAACATAAAAATTAAAACATGAAATTATCCTAAAAGCAACAACAAAAATGTAAAATAAAATAGAACTGTCTTTTCAACATCTTATATATGATTATGCATTGCAGGTGTTAACACGTCTACTACAATTTTATAATAATAATTTAATATAAAAAAACAGTGGTTTTCTGATTAGTTCTTAGCTTATTTTAAATTTCATCAACAAAAGGCCTAAGGGTGAATAATCTTATTTTGTAGCACGCTGTTCACAGGCATAGGAACTGTTAACAAATTTGCTGATTTTCAGCAGTTGGCAAAATTTCAGCACATTTTTATTTTCCATTTTATTATGTGAAAAAGGCAGTGGTTGGGATGCCGTCATGATGGCTTCTTGTCGTTCCAAAAACCGAAGTCGTCATGACGGTTTCGCACCCGGAAAGGCTATGTTGCCGTCACAATTGATGGCGACGCTGTCAAAGTGGTGTCAGATAGGCTATGGTTTCCATAGTCAGCCATCAAGACGGTTCTGTTCTGCTCTCCGAAGAGATTTACGTCACAATACATAGCTAGTAAGCTGCACTAGTGAAAACGATACCTTATAACTTAGCCCTTGGTTTTGTTATTGAAAACGATATTTTGCCGTCCAAAGATTTTTTTATAAATATAAAAGCAATATTGATCATTGATGCCGATATCTTTATTCTTTAAATTGACATTTTTATAGTTATATATCATAATACTTTGTGAAATAAATTTTAGGCTATGCATTACTTTAATTGTTACCTGTTTTGGTATTTTAATAAGTGGGGCTGTTTTATATCTATGATATTCATTATATGCAGCTAGTATCAGCTCCTACAGCATAGGCTACACTCACAGGAAGGAAGTACCGGCGCCATCGCCACGTGCTCATTTGAATCGAATTCGGAATGGGTGAATTTTACCTAGTTCTACTGACTACATTTCTTTTATGAGACAAAATTGGATTTAAAAATGTACCCACCTGAAGAAATGGAGCTTGATGAAAACCAGCATGACAGTCGCCTACTGCCATCAGCATCTGTTTTTTTCAGTTTCGGCATTTTCGAGGAGACAGCAAAAGTGAAGTGTTACCAAAGAAAATAGATCTAGATTTAAACTTCCCCCCCACAAACCTTAATGACGTCAGACGTCTTTTCACTGATCTTTCTCGGAAAGACATGCACTGAAGGAAAGCAACTCTTTTGGGTACCTGGTCGATTCAACGGAAATCCATTTCAACGATGTTTTTGGACGATTCAACGATGGTCGTTTCAACGGATGCTCGTTACAACGAATTATCATAATTATCAACTTAGCGTCTTAATTAATCTTTCTAAAAAGTCGTTTTTGGGGGATTAGGGCTGTATCAAGGTGAAGGCGCTGGAAGAGGCTTGTGGCCAGAACAAGAAAATATGGCTGCATTTACTAATTTAGGGTTAGGGGTTGGGTTACTTAGTTGTTTCAACGGGAAAACGTTTTGGACGTTTAAACGGATCCCTTGAAATGGATTTCCGTTGAATTGTCTATAAATAACTCTTTGTGCCTCGGATCAAAAGTGACTAAAAACTGCAATGTTTTTAAAACAATAAAAAAAAATAATAAAACTTTGGAACTCCCTTTGCATAAAAAAATTCACTGTTCTTTTTTTTTTTTTTTTTTTTTTTTTTAGTTGGGAGGGGGGGTTCCGGAACCCAGGTAACCCCCCCCCCCCTGGGTCCGGCCCTGCTTGAACTATCATGCTCGATCTGTCTCTAGCATTGTAATACAGTCCTTCAGAGGGTCTTACTTTACAAACAGTGTGTACTTTACAGCTGTACAAGTCAGACTGTGGCCGTGTCAAAAAGCGATCCGTTGTTTTGTCGCAGAATGTCCAGATCGATATGACCGAAACATTTTGTCGTTGCGTTGGTCTTGCTCCGAAGGTCACTCATATCAAGCTCTTTGAATATTTCATGAGGACATTTTGATCCGAATTCAGCAGGCCGCCGGCACGTCAGTAAAATGATATTAGTTGTTTAGGTCCCGAATGCGGCGAGGTTTTAATGAAGGGTGAAGGCGGGGGGGGGGGGGGGGTTCGGGGGTAAGGGGGGGGGGTGGGAGGTGATGACTGAACTGGTGGTGTATCAGTACTCGCAACAAAGGGGGAAAAGGGATCCGGGTTCTTGAACCACCACCACTACTGAAAAAGACCTGTAAGAAAATCAGTAACTCTCTCTCTCTCTCTCTCTCTTGAGACAGACACACAGATAGACAGACAGACAGTGACCAGGGACAACCATAAGGCAAACAATATTTCAAATGCTGTAAGAAAGTCTCTTTTAGGGGAGAATGGAACAAACCTCCTCCCCCGCTGTTCGATAACGTTGGCGAGAAAGTGGAGGAGGATGTCATAGACGGTCGGCTGGCCTAATACCCGCCCCCATTCCTGCCTTGTGTGTAGCCGAAGCACGCCGTTCGTTTTTTTCCGCCCCCAAAGTAGTTCTCTCCGTCTGTGTGTTGTTTTTTTTTTCTTCTCCAGATTATAAAAACAGCTAAAGTCATCGCAAAGATCGTTTGTAAAACTAAATTGCTTTGAAATGTGTTTGTGGAATCGTACACATTTTAAATCGTTGTGCCCGATGTACAGTTGGAGTTATCCTCTGAGGACTGCATTACTATTAAGGAGACAGATCGACCATGATAGACCATGAATGTTCAAGGGTGGTGGCAGAATAGCTTGGCTCCTATAGGCGCTAAGCTATTCTGCCACCACCCTTGAACTATCACGGTTGAGCCATATCTTGCTGTGGTGTGTCGCGGGCACAATGAGTTGAGAAGCCCTACCGCTGAATGAAAAAAAAAAAAGTTTATTTGTCTTTAATCAAAAAGAATGCAAACACAGTTTACATTGTTCTGACATAACATTTATGAGCATATACAAGAAGGATTCAAAATGCATGCAGCCACTAACAGACACACAAAATGTAACAAGTTTAACAATATGAGGATTTGGCATCCCAAAATCCACCGGGGTATTGTCTTGAGCTCACACGAGTTGGTTGGTTGGTTAGTTCGGGTTTAACGTCCACGACACCTGAGTGATAAAGGACGGCCCTAACGGGCGGGTTATAAGGGTCACAATGTCACAACACAGATTTTAGAGCATTAAGTACTTTGTGAATCACAAAGGGAAGGGGAAGCAATCGCTGGTAGGGGCAGATCAGTGATCCCGATGGGGTGGGGGTCTGGGTTCCAACTTTTTGTTTGGGATCTTCTACCTGACACAGAAGGACTCCCCAAAGTTAAACCTTGCTTCCAATGGCCGGGGGATACTCATTCCACCCCCCAGCGCCTCACCCCACACATTTTCATATGTGTGTGTGTGTGTGTGTGCAGCCCCCCCCCTTTCTTTCTGATTCCTACGTCACTGTTTTTTTTAACCCATTCAGCCCTGACGCACTACAGCAGGAGATGAGTCGACCATGATAATTCAAGGCTGGTACCAGATAAGTTTGGCGCCTGTAGGCGCTAAGCTAATCTGGCACTGCCCTTGAATTTTCATGGTCGATCCGTCTCCTGCAAATGGTGCAGTCATTAGATGACGCCTCCAAAATGTGGGAAATACGGCCGTCGGGCTGAATGAGTTAATAGTGAGTCCCATCTTGCTGACAGTTCAGTGCGACAGAAAGCGTAGAACAGATGACGGAAACGGTGGATAAAGCAGTAAGCAGGACAAATACCGCATGTCTGTCCGGCTTTATAATCCACCGTTTTCGGGCGAAAGCTCGCGCATAGTTGGACCTGCCCCAACTGAACAACATATCTAGTAACGCTGAATTGGTATACCTCGCCCTGTACCTAGGTTAAATGCACCAGTGGCGCCATTACTGCGATTTTCGCATCTGTCCGCTCGCTCGGACGTGTCCTGTGCACCAGAACTGCGCGCGCAGGTAGACTTCTGCGCTTGAAGTGTGGTCTCGTACGTTCCCGCGGAAGATTGTGATCGTAGTCAAAAAACGGTTCGGTTACGATTGTAGCGTTACTCCCCTTGAGTATAAAAATTAATGTTGGAGGGCGTAGGTCCCTACTGGAAAAAGATAGGTCTCTGGGGGTTGTTCATTCCCCTCAGAACTTGCGTATTGCTGAATCCAGTCTATTGTAGTGCACTCGTCTCTCGTACGGCTGTGGCCATGACGGTGCTTTCTGCCGTAAAGCGACGCAGATGTAGCAAAGTCACCACCATTGAGGAAAAACGAAACTATTTTTCAAATCTGCCAAATCGTGTAATGCTTCGTGGTGCTAGCATTAAGGATGCATTATTGCCGGACTGCATATGGGAAAAGGTTTATTATTTATTCGTCTTCATTTTTTTGCAGCAATCAAACGGCGTCACGTGATTCTTTCTACGAGATTGCTCATTACAGATAATAATAATAATAATAATAGCAGGTAGAGGCTCTGAATCCTGCTAGCGACCTTCCACCTTGGGAAAGTAAGCCAGAAAACATCACCATCTCTTCCACGGTACCCTACATCACCACCAGAGATGAGCACAGCACTGTGAGCAAGAAAGCCCTGACACTGGCCATGCTCGAAGAAAAGTATCCCCAGGAAGCATGGATACGGGCATACACCGATGGATCAGCCACAGATGCAGTTCAGGATGGAGGGGCTGGGGTGTACATTCAGTACCCAAACGGAAAATGGCAGGCAGAGGCAGTACCAACAGGCCTTCACTGCACAAATTACAGAGCTGAGGTGGAAGCCCTGGTCCACGCAGCTAACACCCTTAGTGGCACTGCAGACCCTGATGCCCAGATTGTCTTCCTTACTGATGCCATGTCTGTCCTTGAGGCAGCAACAGCAAGCAAACTGCCACGTCTACAAGAGGCACTGCAAAACATCAAGTGCACCAGACTGGTGCTGCAGTGGATCCCTTCACACTGTGGCATCTACGGCAATGAAGAAGCTGACAGAATGGCAAAAGCGGGCGCAGAGAAAGAACAAGATGAAAATGGAGTCAGCTTCACAGAGATGAAGACCATCATTAAGTCTGTGTACAGACCACCACAACGGCCCATAGACAGTTACCATCAGCTGTCCAGACAAGAGCAGGTGACCATCTTTCGTCTGAGGACCGGGCACAACCGACTCAATTTCCACCTGCACAGACGCTTCCACCTCGTGCCATCTCCCCTGTGCCCTTGTGGAGAAGCAGAGCAGACCACACAGCACATCCTCCAGGACTGTGGGAACCACCAGCCGCTGAGGGAGGAGATATGGCCGAAGCCCGCCACTCTACAAGAGAAACTGTACGGGCCTGTGGAGGCACTACAGAAGACCACAGATTTCATTTTGAGAGCCAAACTCCAAGTGTGACGGCGTTCGAGAAGAAGAAGAAGAAGATAATAACTCTAAGCGCGCACTCACAACTCGCGCACGCATGCGCACGCTTTAGACAATGACTCACGTACCACAAACAGTGAAATACATTACGACGGTCAGCTTGGGGTGGGGAGTGTGGTGATATAGTGCTAAAACTGTTGGAAGAGGTGAGTTTTGAGGGCGGACTGGAAGGAGGAGAGAGAGTGTTTCTGACGGAAAGAGAGTGGGAGAGTGTTCCAGGTGGATGGACCGTAGACGGAGAAGGAGCGGGGGCCGAAAGTGTTAAGTTTGGTGCGAGGGATGTGGAGGCGGAGAGGGTCGGAGGCAGAGCGGAGGGAGCGGGAAGGTGTGTAGGGGTGAAGTAAGTTGGAGAGATAGGCAGGAGCGCATTTGTTCAGGGATTTGTAGCAGAGAGACAGAACTTTGTATTGGATGCGTTGGGGGATGGGGAGCCAGTGAAGGAGTTTGAGCAGGGGTGTGATGTGGTCGGATTTTTTTCTTTCTGAGGACGAGGCGGACAGCATTGTTCTGGACGCGTTGGAGAGTGAAAATGGTGGAGTGAGGGAGACCGGAAAGGAGAGAGTTGCAATAGTCGATGCGAGATAAGATGAGAGAGACAGCAAGTTTGGTGGCAGCTTCGGTAGTGAGGTATTTTCTGATCTGACTGATGCGGCGGAGGTGGAAATAGCATGCCTGGGTCGTGGTGGAGACGAAGCTGGTCATGGACAGAGAGGAATCGAGGATGACGCCGAGGTTCTTGGCCGAGTCAGAGAGAGAGAGATGGGGGTGCTATCGAGTTGAAGGTGGAGAAAGGGAGGGAGCTGGGAGAGTTTCTGGCGAGTGCCTACCAGCATGGCTTCCGTTTTGTCGTCGTTCAGTTTCAGCTTGTTTGCTGTCATCCAGTTTTTCACGTCTTCGTAGCAGTCAGCCGTGCGAGTCAGTAGTGACTGAGTGTTGTCGAGTTTGTCTTTGTCTTGCAGTTGTGAGTTGTCAGCGTAGAGGTGGTGGTGTATGCGGTGAGACTGGATGATGTTGGACAGAGGAGAAGTGTAGAGTGTGAAAAGGACCGGGCCCAGGACGGATCCCTGTGGAACTCCGCAGGAGAGCGTTACCGGGTTGGAAGAGACGCCGTTGATGGTGACGGACTGCTGTCTGTCGGAGAGGTAGGAGAGAAACCAGGAGTGAGCAGAGTCAGTGATGCCGAAGGAGTGGTGGAGTCGGTGGAGGAGGATAGAGTGGTCTATAGCGTCAAAGGCGGCAGAGAGATCGAGTAGTGTAAGAAGGGAGATGTTGCCCGAGTCGGTGGAGAGAAGCAGCTCGTTTAAGATATGTAGAAGGGCTGTTTCAGTGCTGTGATGTTTACGATAGGCAGACTGGAATGGACTGAGGAGGTTGTTGTCGGTGAGATGGAGGTTGAGCTGGTTGAGAACAACCTTTTGGGTTTTGGGAGGCCGTCCCGGTAGAGAGAAGCTGGGAGGGGGTCAAGTTCGCAGGTTTTGAAGGGCATGGACTTTATGGTATTGAGGACTTCATCCTGAGAGACGGGGCGGAAGGACGAGAGGGGAAAGGTGGGGTCGGGAGGGCAAGGCGGAGGAGGCAGGGTGTCGAGTGTGTCGCGCATATTTTGGATTTTGTCGGGAAAATAGGTAGAGAAAGCAGACGGGAGTTCTTCTTTGCTGTGTGTGTTGGGGAGAGGAGAGTCTTTAGAAATGCCTAGGAATGTGTTCATGGTGGCTGTGTGTGTTGGGGAGAGGAGAGTCTTTAGAAATGCCTAGGAATGTGTTCATGGTGGCGTAGAGGGTTTTGGAAGAAGTGGATTCTAGGATTTGGTTTTGAAGGTGTTTGCGTTTAGATTCGGAGATCATTTTGCAGACTTTGGATCTAGTTGTTTGGAAGATCTGTCTGTGAACGGTGAGGTCAGATGAGCGCCAGAGGCGTTCCGCTTGTCGGCGCTCGCGCTTGGCCTCAGCTATGTCATCAGTGAGCCAGGGGGAGGGGAGTCGGTTGGGTATGGAGCAGGTGGTGACAGGGGCATGGGTGTCTAGAAGTTTTCGAAGGGAGGAATCGAAATGGGATGCAAGATCGGGAGAGGGGGCGGGGTCCAAGAGAAGGTCGACAGCTTCGTCGAAGAAGCTCTCGCGGTTGACAGATTTTAGTTTGCGGCGAGAGACAATGAGCTTGGTTTTTTTCGGGGGAGGTAGATTGAGGGAGACGAGAATAGCGAAGTGGTCAGAGGGAAGCACAGAGGAGGTGTCAGAGTCGATAAAGAGTTGATTGGAGGTGCGGGTGATGATCCAGTCGAGGGTGTGGCCAAGTCGGTGGGTGGGTTTAGTGATGTGTTGTGTAAGATTGTGGTTTGAAAGTGACGTGCAGAGGCGTTTTGTGTCAGGGTGGTCGGGTTTGTCAAAGTGGAAGTTAAAGTCGCCTAGAAGGACGTGTTTTCCGGGTCGTGTGATGTAGTGGTCGAGGAGGAGGTCAAACTCGGTGAGGAACATGGAGTTTGTGAGTTTGTTTTGAGAGCTTGGAGGGGGGCGATAGATACATGAGAAGATGAGGGACTGGCCAGGGAGTGTTGCTACGGCCTCGACAGATTCAAAGGAGGGATGAGCAAAAAGTAGAGACTGAGAGAAGGAGAGGTGAGCGGAAAGACAGTCCCTGTAGATGATGGCAATGCCACCCCCTCTGAAAGCGCGCAGACAGCGCACGCTCTAAACCGATCTGGTGCACAGAACCGGGCCGAGCGACGGGTCAGGTGCAAAAATAGCAACAATGGCGCTGCTGGGGCATGTCACCTAGGCACAGGGCGAGGTATACCAACTCAGTTCTATCAACCCCTCCCCTGCCAACGGAGGTACATTTTGTCATTTTTGCTGAAATCTGTGTTCACTGAGCGAACAGAAGCCGCAGCTGTCCAGAGTACGTGGACACAAAGTGTTCTCGGCAAATTCTGGAATTTTCTACAGACACTAGCAGTTGCATTCTTTGGTTGCAGAATCAGGCGGGAGAGGCCTGACCTCCCCTCGCCCACGCTAAAGAGTTTAGGTCCTGCATTCCCGCACGTACTATCGCTCCCTCTTGTCACCACCCCGTCCCAGCTTATCAACACACCCGCGACTAATGGTCCTCTGTGTCAGTCTCGGCTATCCTAAACATGTTGGTTTCCCATCCGATATTCCCATCCGACTCTCATCCGATATTCTTTTCCCTCATTCAATTATTTCACGAGTAACTTTGGTCCTACAACAATTAACTCATTCGCGGCCAGCCGCATCCGGATGCGCGGCATCCACTTTGGTATCAGTTTCAGCCCACTTAATCAAAATTCAAATACAAACGATTTTGAATTTCCAAAAACTACAGTAGCTCGCTTGAGCTTGCCCTTAGCACCACGTGAATGTTCTGTGTTTATGTACAGTGTGTGAGTGAATGCGCGTGATTCACGTGAGCGTGCTTGTTGGGTTCAGTTCGCGGCGGCGCTTTGAGCCGATTTTCAATTGGGATAAAGCGCCTATTTAATGGGCTTATAAGCCGCGCTTCCGGATGCGGCTGGCCGCGAATGAGTTCAACAATCACTAATTAATCTTCCATTTAATGTGTGAACTTATTTTCTGATCCCTTAACACACTGAATGCATCGTATTTTGGGCTGCCCACCGTTGGTAAAACGAACCCAGCTAAGAATAAAAATAATAGTTTGATGGACTATTGATCTTGAAATTTTCATGTCCTAAAGGAATGCGTAGCTGAGACTTACACCGCCGTCTGCTGTGATCCGCCACCCCCACATCTACCAGCAACACCTGCCGTCTGCTCTGATCCACCCACAAATTTACCCTCAATACGTGCCGTCTGCTGTGATCCGCCTCCCCCACATCTGAAGACAAGATGGCGGCCATGACAACACCTCCAGGCCGCCCGCTCCGGTAGAAATGGTCGCCACCCGCAGTCTAGCAGTCATTGGGCCTTCGTTTGATGCATAATGTCGGGCCCTGCAATGCTACATCATGACTGGTGTTTCTTTTTGATGACTTTTGGGAACTTCTTGTGCTGTGGCTGTTAATTGGATTTTCAGTAGTTTCCTCTGCCGTTAGTGCAATGCTAGTTTATACACGCCGGCTGATTTTTGTTAGCGTCATTGGAATTCCGATCTCAGAAGAACAGCGCGCATTATGCTGTGGCAAAAAAACCAACGTGCTTTTCTCCCCTTTCAAGCATCTCATGAGTGGCTTTTTCCACGCCACGCTCAACATCACTGCCTGAGGAGTAGTATAGTGAGGGGCCCAAGGCTCATAAAACAGCTCGAATGTTCACTTCATAGTAGAGACATGCCACTTGGTATATAAGTAAACAGTACCTCTCCGAACAATATTAGCCAGAAACACATTGTCAGCGCTCTCAGATGGGAACGGCCATCGATTAATTAGGTCAACCTGACCCATAAACTCTTTTGTTCTTGTTCTTAACCATAACTATTGTACATACAACTGGTTTGAACTAAAAGCAGCATGGAAGTTCAATATGCATGCAAAGAAACCTTCATGATATATCATGCAGTCAGAATTTTGCCGGATGTGATATCTGATGGGTCACAGTTAATTAGGTCATGACCATCTGCCCATTTTATTGCGACTACAGATTGGTCATTTTAGCAGTAACTGAAAAAACTGTGATCAAGCACAACGTGAATGTGGTGCTTTGGACCGTTGAAATACGTTTCCTTTCTTATCAGTATTAACAGCATTTCACAATATTTTCTTTAGCAGCAATTAATTAGGTCAACATGACCCCTTTCAGGTTTATTGCTTGCTTGTTGTCTCTGCCTTACGGTGTGGTCTGGTTAGTTTTTTTCACACATGTACAAACGTAAACTGGACTTTAAAACCTCTGAGATAATCAAAAACTGACATTAATTTACTAATAACACTTTCTCACATTTTGCATTGATTACGCTTTAAGTCTCATCTGCAACTGTGTCCCTTCAGCGCCCCTTCCATGTACACATGTACAACCGCAGTGTGCCAGTCAGTCACAAACATTGAAACATAAGTCAGTGCCCCTTCCATGTACACATGTACAACCGCAGTGTGCCAGTCAGTCACAAACATTGAAACATAAGTCAGTGTGTTCTTGTTTGAGTTCAGACGCACAAGATGTTTTCCTTTTTGCACGAGCATTTTAGAAGCGTTTCGAGTGTCTACTATGATCACCCGACAGATGCCTGTAATAATCATGAGGTCACCACTGTTTATTTTAAACATCCTGTGAACAGTCTCCCATCATGATCACACACTTTTGTTCACCATAGGTGTCTGGCCAAAACCACTGTATTCCCTTTGCGAGGGCATACGGAAGCTGGTCCATTTCGAGAACAGATGTTTGTCAAGGATTCAAATCGTGACATGCTTGATCAGTGCTGTCAAATGGGCATTCTCTAGAAGCAGCACCCCCACCTGGGTCTGCCCTGGGGGACTTGGGTGGGGTGAACTACTTTTTAGTTCCCAGGGTCACCCTGGTCAGCCCCACAGGGTGGGTTTTCTTCTCTATTCTGGGGCATGTGTTTCTGTCTACCCATGGTCCATTCACCTATATGTTCCTTTTTTAAACTCTCCCTACTGTCTGCACTGCCTGTAGCTCTTGATGTTGGATGTGTGTTGCTAAATGGTCTTGGCTTTATTTAGGCCTCATGTCGTAGGTTTATTTAACGTGTTGGCGGTTGGCGACATACATTCAATATTCTGTGTTTTTTTTTTCCACAAGCAGTGCAGGCACGTCCTGAGAAAGCCTTGTTGCTGTCGGGACGTTAAGCAATGTACAATCAAATCTAGAAGCAGCGGCAGACGATCGTTGCGAGGCATGGTAGAATGCCCAAGATAGTGCTTCCTGGTCGTGGACCGAAGCATTTTCTAAGCATGTGTGAACATTTTGCTTATGAGGACCAGGTGATTAGGGTACAAACTGCTCTTTTAATGGAATAGCAACAGGTAGGACATTGGTGTACTTCAGTTTCTGGGAGCTGTGGGATGCCCTGGTTGTCCTGTTCTCTGTCAAAGAGTGGCACAGACTGTTCTTGGCCCTCAGTTACTGTGTGTTGAATCAAGGATATACCAGTGCCATAAAAAGAGTCGGACGCTGTTGTTGAGCTAGGATATGGTCAATGTTGTCCACAACACCTGCTGTGAAGACGCCCTTCATCATATTTATAGGGACAACAACACCGTCCACTTCGAATCGTTTGATGACAGAGTTTGCAATCTGTGATGAGATGGACATCACACGTTTGTGTGAAAATAGCCCTAGAGAAGACAGTGTATCGACCAGCTCTTTCTTTCTTGTCTATTCATGTACTTTGAGACTTAGATACAGACGCAGTGGTGTTTCTCTCTCCTTGTTGTGACGTTGGAAGGAAGGTTTTTTCCTCGAGAATATCCGGCAGTTGAAGGCAATAAGCTGTGATATCGTGAGAACAGCTTGTCTCTGAGAATAATCAACAGGTTCAGACTGCTCAACTGCCGCTGGTCCACCCAGAATAAAATAGACCAAAGCTGTTAAGGATGCTGGCACAGATCTCTCTTGGCACTGTTTCTCAAATCTTCGATTGAATGCAGCTTTATATCTGAATATTTCCTTTCTCATCACTTCAGCTGCTCTGGCTAACTCAAGGGCTTTAGAGTCACGGGTACAAACCTTTTTTACGGCATCACCCAGGTCTCTGTTAAACACAAGAACGACCTCTCTGCCTTGGTAAGATGAAAGATCTGGTACAGCTACCAGAAACTTTTCTCTTAAACGTTTAGAATGTACCCTGTGAGCAACTTTCAAGCCAAGGTAATTCAAGCGAGAAGCATACAGACGACAAAGGTTGGGTATTGTGAAGACTGGTGCAGTATCGGGATCCTCTCTGAAGTTCTCCACGTATGCCACAAGTTCTGCAAAAGCGATCGCATGCAAAGTTGAGGCATCGTCCTCATCAGGTTCCTCCTCAGTGTGAAGTCGTAGGAGAACGTCTGTAGAAGGCTGTGAGACACTTCAAGTGATATTTGGATTCAGAGGGCACCATCTCGTTGTCAGCAAGTTTTCAAAGCAGATGCCGGTCATTTAATAGATGGGCATGACTGTGGACCTTGAAATCCAATGTTAATGTCCATGCTTCATGTAATCCGGCTGAGCCTGGGGGACCATCACAAAACAAGTACACAGCCTGTATCACGTTACCCTTCCCGAGTGTTTCTTCTCTTCTGAATTGCCATGTCTTGATAGTGCTGAGGATGTGCTGACTGCTTTCCTAGTTTTCACTGGACTTGCAGAAGGTTCTGTTGTCTTTCTTTTCCGCAGCAAAATTGTGTTGCTGACCTTTGTTCGGCATGATGTGTGCCAAGATGCAGAATGTTTTTGGAATGTTTCTTCAGACCCATCGCCGTAATTAAGAAGGTTCAGGCTGACTGACAGGACAGCATCCAAGTTCTTCAAATCCTTCAAAATTCTCAGCAACTTATTTGTAGCCAGCACCGTCTTTTCTTGCTGGACAGACACTGAAGTGCCTCGCTAGTTGTCTCTTGGCACAAGGCACACAATGACCAGTCAATAACATCCACAGATGAAGCTGGTTGACGGCTTAAATTAGGAGCTTGGACACGTCGATATTTTCTTGGTTTCATCTTTCATAGAGTGTCGACCAAACACTGCAATAGAAACCAACTAGTCTATTTAGATACGGAGAAGTACCCAACGGAGAAAGAAACACGCTTAGAAAAGACGGGTACAACACAATTTATTAATATTTCGGGTAAATACCCTTTGTCAAAATAGACAAACAAAGAGATTAGCCGCTACTTATCTTCATCAATGGATCAATGAAACTTTATTTGAGAGAGAGAGAGAGAGAGAGAGAGATGAAACTTTATTTTCCAAGGATAAAAGAATAGGTGCGCAGACCTTTTTTAATTCTTGTCCTTGCTACAAACTACATGAAAACACACACGCACGCACACACACGCACACAAACACACACACACACACACACGCACGCGCACGCACACACACGCGCACGCCGGCACCGACACGCGTTTGCACACACTCACACACACACCCACACACGCGCGCACGCACACACACGGAAGTACGTAAATCAGAGTTAGGTCAGAACCCGCTAAGGGCTCAAACACTGGATTAAAGGCCGGGACAAACGTGGTATCGTGATGTATGTCCGGGGCCTTCAACCAACGCCCGCGTCAGACGAAGCACAGTCCCGACCCACGTCTGGCTAATATGTATTCCTACGGTACATGAAATACTACTACATAATAAACACTTATATAGTATACATTGCACACTGATAAGACTACATTCGGTACATTGAACGCAAAACTGTAAGCATAAACGTCAAGATTATCTAGACGTTTTACTTCCTCCTGACTAACCCAACACACACATACATGCACGCAAGATGCACGCACACACATACATACACACACACACGCACGCACACACACACACACATGAGAGAGAGAGAGAGAGGACAATAAACAATGAACCTTTATTTTCCAACGGTAGACGTTATTGGTAACAGGACCAGTTTTCAAACTTGCCGTTGCTACATCTACTACATAAATGACATCGACATGTAAACATACACATACCATACTCTGACGCATGTATGCACTCGCTCACGCACGCACATCGGCGCACGCACACGCACGCTCTCACTCACACGCACTCAGGTACGCACGCATGCACACAACATCTCGCGCATGCACGCACGCACACACACACTCACAAACAAACATACACATACACACAAACTTACACACGCACGCACTCAGACACACACGCACAACTACACACACACACTCTCAGACACGCACTCCAACCACGCACATACATACGCGCACGCGCGTACGCACAAAAATATAAAACGAGTAAAAATGTTAAGTAAATCCGCAATAAACAGAAAGTCATTCAGTAAACTAGAGTTCATACAGCAAGGGCAGATAAGTATATTATAAGTTATTGGTCGGACCTTTGTAGGCCTGAGGGAGGTCAAAGCAATCATTGTACCCCGAAGGCCGAAGGAAAAGATTACACACGGTGCTGTTATCAATGAAAAGCGTTACTGTTTTGTCGGTATTGCAGGCAGTGCTTGTTCCGTGTCTTTTGTCAGACGGTGTACATTAGATGGTTTCCCGTTATGAGCCGGACGTTAGAGGGTGCCCGTTATGAGCCGAACGTTAGAGGGTTTCTGTTATGAGCCGGACGTTAGAGGGTTCCCGTTATGAGCCGGAAGTTAGAGGGTGCCCGTTATGAGCCGGACGTTAGAGGGTGCCCGTTATGAGCCGGAAGTTAGAGGGTTCCCGTTATGAGCCGGATGTTAAGAGGGTGCCCGTTATGAGCCGGACGTTAGAGGGTTTCCCGTTATGAGCCGTACGTTAGAGGGTGCCCGTTATGAGCCGGACGTTAGAGGGTTCCCGTTATGAGCCGGAAGTTAGAGGGTGCCCGTTATGAGTCGGACGTTAGAGAGTTTCAAGGTTATGAGTCTGATGTTAAGAGGGTTCCCGTTATGAGCCGGAAGTTAGAGGGTTCCCGTTATAACCCGGACGTTAGAGGGTGCCCGTTATGACCCGGACGTTAGAGGGGTGCCCGTTATGAGCCGGACATTAGAGGGTGCCCGAAATGAACCTGACTTTACACAGTTCGACAAAAGAAACGCGCTCGTTTCGTCTTTTAAACACTCATGTCAATGCTTCTGATTCTTCTGGCAGTTTATTAAAAGATAGAAATGGGTGTTGCTGCGCTCTGTGTATGTGCTATGACCTTTTCACACAACCCAGCCCAGCTCCGTCAAACTGCCCTTTTGCGGATTCAGTACCTCCCCTTTTTTGGACACTACTTTGTTGACATTGCCCATCAAGAAAACATGATCTAGCCCTGAAAGTATGTGCGTCAGATTTCGTTTGTGTTTGTTTGTTCACTCATTCGAGACATGCTGCTTCCGGATACGCGGCATAAACCGCGTATCCGGAGGCGGCACGTCTCGAATGAGTTAACAATTGGTACCCAACTGAGCTACATCAACCCAACGTTGTTCGCGGATTTCCTCCAGTTTTGGGGACACTACAGTGTTGACATTGTCAGGAAAACATGATGCAGCCGTCGTCAGTTTAACAAAGTACAAGTGGTATTCCCTTTGTTACGTACCTAACCAAAATGTCAGCCAGCATAAAAAAACAGAAGGTCAACAATGAAAACAAAATGCAGTCGGTTCCTGTCAGGCCTGGGAAGATCGGTGCGGGGGGTGGGGGGGGGGGGTGTCAGATTACATAGTAACTCCCCAAGAAGCAAAAGACACTCGGGCGGACGTCAGCCATAGTGAACCCGCACACATGTGCGTGGGTCCACTTTGGCCGACGTCCGCCCAAAGACGTGGTGCCCACTGGGTTAAAACCAAACGATCGGGGTTAGGTGTGCTGCATCAACCGCTCGGGGAAATTTCATGGCAACTTAATGGGTAGTCCAGTATTCTTAAACTATTGTCCGTAGTTCAACCTCCACGACCGGTGTTGGTGAGATCTAACGGTATCTAAAAAAGGAATAAGATCACAAACTGTAATATAATACGTGAAAAGTATTACCTGTTTGCCGGTATTGCAGGCAGTGCTTGTCGCGTTTCTTTTGTCAGACGGTATAAATAGACCGGACGTTAGAGGGTGCCCGTAATGAGCCGGACGTTAGAGGGTGCCCGTTATGAGCCGGACGTTAGAGGGTTTCCCGTTATAACCCGGACGTTAGAGGGTGCCCGTTATGACCCGGACGTTAGAGGGTGCCCGTTATGAGCCGGACGTTAAAGTTGACCGTTATGAGCCGGACGTTAGAGGGTGCCCGTTATAACCCGGACGTTAGAGGGTGCCCGTTATGACCCGGACGTTAGAGGGGTGCCCGTTATGAGCCGGACATTAGAGGGTGCCCGTTATGATCCTGACGTTAGAGGGTGCCCGTTATGATCCGGACGTTAGAGGGTGCCCGTTGTGACCCGGACGTTAGAGGGTGACCGTTATGACCCGGACGTTTGAGGATGACCGTTATGAGCCGGACGTTTGAGGGTGACCGTTATGATCCGGACGTTAGAGGGTGCTTGTTATGATCCGGACGTTAGAGGGTGACCGTTATGAGCCGGACGTTAGAGGGTGCCCGTTATGATCCGGACGTTAGAGGGTGCCCGTTATGACCCGGACGTTAGAGGGTGCCCGTTATGACCCGGACGTTAGAGGGTGCCCGTTATGACCCGGACGTTAGAGGGTGCCCGTTATGACCCGGACGTTAGAGGGTGCCCGTTATGAGCCGGACGTTTGAGGGTGACCGTTATGAGCCGGACGTTAGAGGGTGCCCGTTATGATCCGGACGTTAGAGGGTGACCGTTATGATCCGGACGTTTGAGGGTGCCCGTTATGAGCCGGACGTTAGACGATGCCCGTTATGAGCCGGACGTTAGAGGGTGCCCGTTATGAGCCGGACGTTAGAGGGTGCCCGTTATGAGCCGGACGTTAGAGGGTGCCCGTTATGAGCCGGACGTTAGAGGGTGCCCGTTATGAGCCGGACGTTAGAGGGTGCCCGTTATGATCCGGACGTTAGAGGGTGCCCGTTATGACCCGGACGTTAGAGGGTGCCCGTTATGACCCGGACGTTAGAGGGTGCCCGTTATGACCCGGACGTTAGAGGGTGCCCGTTATGACCCGGACGTTAGAGGGTGCCCGTTATGAGCCGGACGTTTGAGGGTGACCGTTATGATCCGGACGTTAGAGGGTGCCCGTTATGAGCCGGACGTTAGACGATGCCCGTTATGAGCCGGACGTTAGAGGGTGCCCGTTATGAGCCGGACGTTAGAGGGTGCCCGTTATGAGCCGGACGTTAGAGGGTGCCCGTTATGAGCCGGACGTTAGAGGGTGACCGTTATGAGCCGGACGTTTGAGGGTTTCTATGAGCCGGACGTTTGAGGGTGACCGTTATGAGCCGGACGTTTGAGGGTTTCTATGAGCCGGACGTTAGAGGGTGACCGTTATGAGCCGGACGTTAGAGGGTGCCCGTTATGAGCCGGACGTTTGAGGGTGACCGTTATGAGCCGGACGTTAGAGGGTGACCGTTATGAGCCGGACGTTAGAGGGTTTCTATGAGCCAGAATTTACACAGTTTGACAAAAGAAACTTGACATGGTGACGTTGTAATAATAAACGTACCAGAAACTAGCTCTTTGGCAAGATCAGAAACACCATCCAAACCCACCTCCACCGGCCCTGTGCCCACCGCATCCTCGCACCTCCACCCCCACATCCCCTCCCACAATTTTCCACCTCTCCATGTTGTTTGATTTCAGTACGAGACACGAACCGCTGGTATTTTGTGCCAACAGTTTTGATAACGGGTAAACATCAGTTTGATGAGGTGCCCCGATAATATAGTGAGAATACTGGTTCTTACGGCAAAATGGAAGTCTAGCACGCATACTTTTAGTTGTTAGTGAGTCCGTCGTGGTCAGGTTGTTGTTCAACATCTGTTGACTGTAAAAGTGACTAAGACACTTGTTACGTCCCCTGTGATGTCCCGCATAGACTACTGCAATGCCCTTTTGTCTTGTACTCCGCAAAACCTACTTGACCAACTCCAAAGAGTTACTCATGAACTGTGCTGCGCGACTGATATTTCGGGTACCAAAACGTCAACACACTACACCTCTAGTTGATTTGCACTGGCCGCCAGTTATGTACAAAATCCAGTACAAAGTTTGCGTGATCTGTTACAACATTATCTCTGGTTCTGCCCGCCATACCTATCTGATCTAGTCCAGCTTTACACACCGCCGCGCTCACTACGCTCTGGTTCAGATACCCGCATCTTTCACATCCCCAAACCCAAAAGAAGACTCAGGGCTATCGTGCTTTGTTCGTACTTTGGCCCTGTTACATGGATTTCCTATGTGCGTCACCCGCCATCACTTTGTTTTTTTCCCCACCGCTGCCCTGGGGGACTTGGGTGGGGTTAACTACTTTTTAGTTCCCAGGGTTTACCCTGGTCAGCCCTACAGGGTGGGTTTTCCTCTCTATTCTTGGGCATGTGTTTCTGTCTACCCTTGGCCCATTCACCTGTATTTTCCTTTTTAAAACTCTCCCTACTGTCTGCGCTGCCTGTAGCTCTTGGTATTGGATGTGTGTTGCTAAATGGTCTTAGGTTTATTAGACTGGCTGGCGACATGTATTCAATATTCTGTTCAAGTTTTTTTTTAAATATTTTTTTTCGCAAGCAGTGCAGGCACGTCCTGAGAAAGTCTTGTTGATGTCGGGACGTTAAACAATGTACAATCAATCAATCAAACTTTCTGTTTTTAAATCAAAACTTAATACTAATTTTTATCTCCGTGGCCGCTTATATCTAAGGACATTTTTCATCTGTTCAGTCCACAGGACTGTATTACACTGTGTGTGTGTGTGTGTGTGTGTGTGTGTGTGTGTGTGTGTGTGTGTGTGTGTGTGTGTGTGTGCTTGTGCGTGCGTGTGTGTGTGTGTCTAGCATTATAGGTTGTTTTCAGTTGTAATTTTTGTCGTTTTGTTTTCTGTACATATGTCTTAGTATATGTTTAGTGTAACACATGAAGCGCCTGTAGCACCTATTGTAATTAGGCGCTATAGAAATTGACATTATTATCATTGTTGTGGTTTTCCTAGCGTCCGTATCAGGGATTTTTCAAGTGGTTCCGTGGTTTGCTACAGAACCAAACTCGTGTCCGTCAGTATGTGGAATTTACTGAACTTGTCTTGTCCGGCGACACCTTCCTCGTGTCATCGGCGTGCAGCCCCCGCTACACTGTGACCAGCACTGATGGCGTGCAGCCCCCGCTAATGACACTGTGACCAGCACTGATGGCGTGCAGCCCCCGCTAATGACACTGTGACCAGCACTGATGGCGTGCAGCCCCCGCTAATGACACTGTGACCAGCACTGGTGGCGTGCAGCCCCCGCTACACTGTGACCAGCACTGATGGCGTGCAGCCCCCGCTAATGACACTGTGACCAGCACTGATGGCGTGCAGCCCCCGCTAATGACACTGTGACCAGCACTGATGGCGTGTAGCCCCCGCTACACTGTGACCAGCACTGATGGCGTGCAGCCCCCGCTACACTGTGACCAGCACTGATGGCGTGCAGCCCCCGCTACACTGTGACCAGCACTGATGGCGTGCAGCCCCCGCTACACTGTGACCAGCACTGGTGGCGTGCAGCCCCCGCTACACTGTGACCAGCACTGATGGCGTGCAGCCCCCGCTAATGACACTGTGACCAGCACTGATGGCGTGCAGCCCCCGCTACACTGTGACCAGCACTGATGGCGTGCAGCCCCCGCTACACTGTGACCAGCACTGATGGCGTGCAGCCCCCGCTACACTGTGACCAGCACTGATGGTGTGCAGCCCCCGCTACACTGTGACCAGCACTGATGGCGTGCAGCCCCCGCTACACTGTGACCAGCACTGGTGGCGTGCAGCCCCCGCTAATGACACTGTGACCAGCACTGATGGCGTGCAGCCCCCGCTAATGACACTGTGACCAGCACTGATGGCGTGCAGCCCCCGCTACACTGTGACCAGCACTGATGGCGTGCAGCCCCCGCTACACTGTGACCAGCACTGATGGCGTGCAGCCCCCGCTACACTGTGACCAGCACTGATGGCGTGCAGCCCCCGATAATGACACTGTGACCAGCACTGATGGCGTGCAGCCCCCGCTACACTGTGACCAGCACTGATGGCGTGCAGCCCCCGCTATACTGTGACCAGCACTGATGGCGTGCAGCCCCCGCTACACTGTGACCAGCACTGATGGCGTGCAGCCCCCGCTACACTGTGACCAGCACTGATGGCGTGCAGCCCCCGCTACACTGTGACCAGCACTGATGGCGTGCAGCCCCCGCTACACTGTGACCAGCACTGATGGCGTGCAGCCCCCGCTAATGACACTGTGACCAGCACTGATGGCGTGCAGCCCCCGCTACACTGTGACCAGCACTGATGGCGTGCAGCCCCCGCTAATGACACTGTGACCAGCACTGATGGCGTGCAGCCCCCGCTAATGACACTGTGACCAGCACTGATGGCGTGCAGCCCCCGCTACACTGTGACCAGCACTGATGGCGTGCAGCCCCCGCTAATGACACTGTGACCAGCACTGATGGCGTGCAGCCCCCGCTAATGACACTGTGACCAGCACTGATGGCGTGCAGCCCCCGCTACACTGTGACCAGCACTGATGGCGTGCAGCCCCCGCTAATGACACTGTGACCAGCACTGATGGCGTGCAGCCCCCGCTACACTGTGACCAGCACTGATGGCGTGCAGCCCCCGCTAATGACACTGTGACCAGCACTGATGGCGTGCAGCCCCCGCTAATGACACTGTGACCAGCACTGATGGCGTGCAGCCCCCGCTACACTGTGACCAGCACTGATGGCGTGCAGCCCCCGCTAATGACACTGTGACCAGCACTGATGGCGTGCAGCCCCCGCTAATGACACTGTGACCAGCACTGATGGCGTGCAGCCCCCGCTACACTGTGACCAGCACTGATGGCGTGCAGCCCCCGCTAATGACACTGTGACCAGCACTGATGGCGTGCAGCCCCCGCTAATGACACTGTGACCAGCACTGATGGCGTGCAGCCCCCGCTACACTGTGACCAGCACTGATGGCGTGCAGCCCCCGCTAATGACACTGTGACCAGCACTGATGGCGTGCAGCCCCCGCTACACTGTGACCAGCACTGATGGCGTGCAGCCCCCGCTACACTGTGACCAGCACTGATGGCGTGCAGCCCCCGCTACACTGTGACCAGCACTGATGGCGTGCAGCCCCCGCTAATGACACTGTGACCAGCACTGATGGCGTGCAGCCCCCGCTAATGACACTGTGACCAGCACTGATGGCGTGCAGCCCCCGCTACACTGTGACCAGCACTGATGGCGTGCAGCCCCCGCTACACTGTGACCAGCACTGATGGCGTGCAGCCCCCGCTACACTGTGACCAGCACTGATGGCGTGCAGCCCCCGCTAATGACACTGTGACCAGCACTGATGGCGTGCAGCCCCCGCTACACTGTGACCAGCACTGATGGCGTGCAGCCCCCGCTAATGACACTGTGACCAGCACTGATGGCGTGCAGCCCCCGCTAATGACACTGTGACCAGCACTGATGGCGTGCAGCCCCCGCTACACTGTGACCAGCACTGATGGCGTGCAGCCCCCGCTAATGACACTGTGACCAGCACTGATGGCGTGCAGCCCCCGCTACACTGTGACCAGCACTGATGGCGTGCAGCCCCCGCTACACTGTGACCAGCACTGATGGCGTGCAGCCCCCGCTACACTGTGACCAGCACTGATGGCGTGCAGCCCCCGCTAATGACACTGTGACCAGCACTGATGGCGTGCAGCCCCCGCTAATGACACTGTGACCAGCACTGATGGCGTGCAGCCCCCGCTACACTGTGACCAGCACTGATGGCGTGCAGCCCCCGCTAATGACACTGTGACCAGCACTGATGGCGTGCAGCCCCCGCTAATGACACTGTGACCAGCACTGATGGCGTGCAGCCCCCGCTACACTGTGACCAGCACTGATGGCGTGCAGCCCCCGCTACACTGTGACCAGCACTGATGGCGTGCAGCCCCCGCTAATGACACTGTGACCAGCACTGATGGCGTGCAGCCCCCGCTAATGACACTGTGACCAGCACTGATGGCGTGCAGCCCCCGCTACACTGTGACCAGCACTGATGGCGTGCAGCCCCCGCTAATGACACTGTGACCAGCACTGATGGCGTGCAGCCCCCGCTACACTGTGACCAGCACTGATGGCGTGCAGCCCCCGCTAATGACACTGTGACCAGCACTGATGGCGTGCAGCCCCCGCTAATGACACTGTGACCAGCACTGATGGCGTGCAGCCCCCGCTACACTGTGACCAGCACTGATGGCGTGCAGCCCCCGCTAATGACACTGTGACCAGCACTGATGGCGTGCAGCCCCCGCTAATGACACTGTGACCAGCACTGATGGCGTGCAGCCCCCGCTACACTGTGACCAGCACTGATGGTGTGCAGCCCCCGCTACACTGTGACCAGCACTGATGGCGTGCAGCCCCCGCTATACTGTGACCAGCACTGATGGCGTGCAGCCCCCGCTACACTGTGACCAGCACTGATGGCGTGCAGCCCCCGCTACACTGTGACCAGCACTGATGGCGTGCAGTCCCCGCTACACTGTGACCAGCACTGATGGCGTGCAGCCCCCGCTAATGACACTGTGACCAGCACTGATGGCGTGCAGCCCCCGCTACACTGTGACCAGCACTGATGGCGTGCAGCCCCCGCTAATGACACTGTGACCAGCACTGATGGCGTGCAGCCCCCGCTAATGACACTGTGACCAGCACTGATGGCGTGCAGCCCCCGCTACACTGTGACCAGCACTGATGGTGTGCAGCCCCCGCTACACTGTGACCAGCACTGATGGCGTGCAGCCCCCGCTATACTGTGACCAGCACTGATGGCGTGCAGCCCCCGCTACACTGTGACCAGCACTGATGGCGTGCAGCCCCCGCTACACTGTGACCAGCACTGATGGCGTGCAGTCCCCGCTACACTGTGACCAGCACTGATGGCGTGCAGCCCCCGCTACACTGTGACCAGCACTGATGGCGTGCAGCCCCCGCTACACTGTGACCAGCACTGATGGCGTGCAGCCCCCGCTACACTGTGACCAGCACTGATGGCGTGCAGCCCCCGCTAATGACACTGTGACCAGCACTGATGGCGTGCAGCCCCCGCTAATGACACTGTGACCAGCACTGATGGCGTGCAGCCCCCGCTACACTGTGACCAGCACTGATGGCGTGCAGCCCCCGCTAATGACACTGTGACCAGCACTGATGGCGTGCAGCCCCCGCTAATGACACTGTGACCAGCACTGATGGCGTGCAGCCCCCGCTACACTGTGACCAGCACTGATGGCGTGCAGCCCCCGCTACACTGTGACCAGCACTGATGGCGTGCAGCCCCCGCTAATGACACTGTGACCAGCACTGATGGCGTGCAGCCCCCGCTAATGACACTGTGACCAGCACTGATGGCGTGCAGCCCCCGCTACACTGTGACCAGCACTGATGGCGTGCAGCCCCCGCTAATGACACTGTGACCAGCACTGATGGCGTGCAGCCCCCGCTACACTGTGACCAGCACTGATGGCGTGCAGCCCCCGCTAATGACACTGTGACCAGCACTGATGGCGTGCAGCCCCCGCTAATGACACTGTGACCAGCACTGATGGCGTGCAGCCCCCGCTACACTGTGACCAGCACTGATGGCGTGCAGCCCCCGCTAATGACACTGTGACCAGCACTGATGGCGTGCAGCCCCCGCTAATGACACTGTGACCAGCACTGATGGCGTGCAGCCCCCGCTACACTGTGACCAGCACTGATGGTGTGCAGCCCCCGCTACACTGTGACCAGCACTGATGGCGTGCAGCCCCCGCTATACTGTGACCAGCACTGATGGCGTGCAGCCCCCGCTACACTGTGACCAGCACTGATGGCGTGCAGCCCCCGCTACACTGTGACCAGCACTGATGGCGTGCAGTCCCCGCTACACTGTGACCAGCACTGATGGCGTGCAGCCCCCGCTAATGACACTGTGACCAGCACTGATGGCGTGCAGCCCCCGCTACACTGTGACCAGCACTGATGGCGTGCAGCCCCCGCTAATGACACTGTGACCAGCACTGATGGCGTGCAGCCCCCGCTAATGACACTGTGACCAGCACTGATGGCGTGCAGCCCCCGCTACACTGTGACCAGCACTGATGGTGTGCAGCCCCCGCTACACTGTGACCAGCACTGATGGCGTGCAGCCCCCGCTATACTGTGACCAGCACTGATGGCGTGCAGCCCCCGCTACACTGTGACCAGCACTGATGGCGTGCAGCCCCCGCTACACTGTGACCAGCACTGATGGCGTGCAGTCCCCGCTACACTGTGACCAGCACTGATGGCGTGCAGCCCCCGCTACACTGTGACCAGCACTGATGGCGTGCAGCCCCCGCTACACTGTGACCAGCACTGATGGCGTGCAGCCCCCGCTACACTGTGACCAGCACTGATGGCGTGCAGCCCCCGCTAATGACACTGTGACCAGCACTGATGGCGTGCAGCCCCCGCTAATGACACTGTGACCAGCACTGGTGGCGTGCAGCCCCCGCTACACTGTGACCAGCACTGATGGTGTGCAGCCCCCGCTAATGACACTGTGACCAGCACTGATGGCGTGCAGCCCCCGCTACACTGTGACCAGCACTGATGGCGTGCAGCCCCCGCTAATGACACTGTGACCAGCACTGATGGCGTGCAGCCCCCGCTAATGACACTGTGACCAGCACTGGTGGCGTGCAGCCCCCGCTACACTGTGACCAGCACTGATGGCGTGCAGCCCCCGCTACACTGTGACCAGCACTGATGGCGTGCAGCCCCCGCTACACTGTGACCAGCACTGGTGGCGTGCAGCCCCCGCTACACTGTGACCAGCACTGATGGCGTGCAGCCCCCGCTACACTGTGACCAGCACTGATGGCGTGCAGCCCCCGCTACACTGTGACCAGCACTGATGGCGTGCAGCCCCCGCTACACTGTGACCAGCACTGATGGCGTGCAGCCCCCGCTACACTGTGACCAGCACTGGTGGCGTGCAGCCCCCGCTAATGACACTGTGACCAGCACTGATGGCGTGCAGCCCCCGCTACACTGTGACCAGCACTGATGGCTGCATGTACTGTGAAAGGGATTAACTCGTTCAGCCCGTGTGTGTGTGTGTGTGTGTGTGTGTGTGTGTGTGTGTGTGTGTGTGTGTGTGTGTATGTGTGTGTGTGTGTGGTGTTGTGAGGAATACGCCTACATGGTGCGAGCAGAGTGCGTGCGTTCTAAAGTTTTTCTCCTTTATAATATTTTTTTATGTAGTGCTGTAAAGTGCTCCGAACTTGCTGTCCGTGGGGAAGGGCGCTATATAAAAACTATGTATTATTATTATTATTATTATTATTATTATTATTAAAATTTGTGAAGTGACATCACTGCAAGACTGAGGATCCTCATGAACCCCAGCAGTTGCGGGGGCTCATGAGGATCTACGCCTCAGTCTAGCTGACACCACTGACTGAATCCGCCGACCATTGTGACTCAGCTATTTCAGTACTGTTCAGTGATCATATAAGGACTCCATTCGCCTGAACTCTACAAATTTCCAGCAAACAAGGAAGTGACGTGCGAGAACTGACGAGGTTCAGGTACATTTGTTCTATTGCTGATGATACATGGTAAGTGGCCACGGCCTCAGAGACTTACGTCATGACGTGTATGTCACACGCTAGTTTGCATAAATCGGTTTGGGGGGGGGGGGGAGTGGTAGGGCCGGGGGGGGGGGGGGGGTGACTGAACTATAATCTTAGTGGTTAAACGTTAAATCCCACTGCCACTCATACCCACCCACTGCCCCTCCCCCCTTTAACCCCCGCCCCTCCCCCCCCCCCCCACTGACATTCATACCCCCCCCCCCGACACCTCCCCCCCCCCCGACACCCCTCACTGACACACCACTGACCACGTGACCCGGCCTCCCCACTACTGACTGACCGGCGTGACACTGATACCCCCCACAACCCCCCCCCACCCCCCACCCCCGGGCCCACTGCCGCCTCCCCCCTCACTGCCCCGGCCCCCCCCCCCTTAATTATGAACTATAACAATAGTAATAATAATAAAAGAAAGAAAGAAAAATCGCTTGGTTTGTTCAGATGGCAAATATATGCATCAGTGTGACACTCACAATCCTGCGGCCGCCTCAGTGGTGTCACTCAGACCCGGCGTCTGACAACTGACAATCAGCGCGAACGGCAGCGGGTGGAGACCACTGAAAAACATAATTGACGGCTTTTATTATAACTAAGCTTGAAGCTGATGGTGAAATCGTGATCTTTACTCATTTTATATTGTCTCAAGTATAGATGAAATTATAAAGAATCTTTTCATGGGCCTTGTTAATCTCTTTTCTACTACTTGAGCCATCGCGAAATCGTTACGTTCAGCGTCATGTGATTCGTAAAAAGTCATGTGACTGTCCAACGCAAGGGTACTACTTCCGGTTTTCTCGTTGACTGTATGCGTCGATGTTTGTGTTGACATTTTACATGCTGTAAAGTAACAAAAGAACAGCATAGATGACATCCGATTCAGTTCTCATGCAGCTTCAAGAATGACAGCTTGACAGGACACTAGCGTGTGTGTAGGGCGGGTAAATAACCATTCTCAGCAGACGACTGTCTTCGCCAAGACATGGCAGCAACAGTCGCCGCCGGCCCAGGGGCAACTCCCACCGACTGGGAGTTCGATAAATTCGACGATGGGTCACTGAGTGAGTACATGTTTTATGGATAATTTCACTTGGGTTTGGTGATTTATTCGAGTCTGCATTAACCCATTAAATTCCAATGTTGCATTTTTTTCAAATACATGTCCTATGAAGGCTATTGCAAATCAGGGGATCAACCATTATTTTTTTTTTAGTTCAGTGGCGCCAGCTAGGATACCTGGGCGCCATTCTGTTGTGACATTACACTTGAACTATCATCAAATTTATTTAATGCAAAAGTGAATCAGGATGGAAAGGGTTAATGCACCGTTTGTTCCATGTAAAATGTTTCGCTTAAGAAACTTCAGACTAGAAAATGTATGTCCCCAGGTGATTTGTTGTATCCACAGCTTACGATTGGTAATGTTTCTAGTCCTCTTGTGTATGCTACCACCTGTACTGTAAACAGTACCAGTGGCCATGCCTGCAGTGGAGGGGTGGGGTAAGGGGGGGGGGATCTCAGTTAACTCCAGCGCTGCATTTTCCCAAATTTTAGAGATTTTTGCCTAAGAGTAACAACAGCAGTCTATTGTTTAACCCCGGATCCCTACAGCAGGGCCTTTGAAATGGGACCTTGGGGCTAAAAGGGCGGTCCGTGGCGCAGTGGTTAAGGCGCCTGCCACCAATGCTAAAGGTGCGAGGTTCGATTACGGGTTCCGGCGTCGGATTTTTCTCCTCTAGTAAGTGTCACCGTTAATTCGGGCGGACCGTCGGGGGTTCTTTCTCCGGGTACTCCGGCTCTTCCTCCCCCTTCACTTTGGTATCAGTTTCAGTCCACTTAATCAAATTTCAAATACAAACGATTTTGAATTTCCAAAAACTACAGTAGCTCGCTTGAGCTTGCCCTTAGCACCACGTGAAAGTTCTGTGTTTACGTTCAGTGTGTGAGTGAATGCGCGTGATTCACGTGAGCGTGCTTGTTGGGTTCAGTTCGCGGCGGCGCTTTGAGCCGATTTTCAATTGGGATAAAGCGCCTATTTAATGCGCTTATTATTATTATTATTATTAACCCATTTAACCCGGTGGCTGCATTTCCCAAATTCTTGAGGTGTCTCCTAACAAGTGTGTACCAGTTGCAAGAGATAGATCAACCATGATAATTGAAGCGTAGTGCCAGATTAGGTTTGGTGCCATCAGGCACCAATCTAATTTGGCACTATCCTTGAATTATCATGGTGGATTCATCTCATGCTGTAGGACGTCAGGGCTGAATGAGTTAGGAAGGAAAGCATTATACTTATAGGGCACTGATGGTTATTGGTGATGCGTCTGTGCGCAGAGATTGTTGGCGAGCTGCAGCTGAAGAAGTATGGGAATTTCCTGGAGGACTATGCCACCCAGCTGAAGGAGATTGAGGATGCCCTGGATGACTCCATTGGTGACTCGTGGGACATGACCCTTGACCCCATCGCTCTCCAGGTTAGTTGGTGTGGATTATGCTGATCCCTCTCGATTCTGTACTTGCAATAAGCATTCCCACTGCCATTATCAAGCTACATTATAGTACTTACAGATAAGGATATAGGGGGGTGCCAGAATAGCTTTTCTGGCACTACCCTTGAACTATTTTTTAGTCAAACTTATTGCACACACTGGTGTATTCCAAATGAAAAGGGTTTAGAGTTGTATAGAATTGTTAATTCAGCCCTGAAAGTCTAAAATTTTGCCCACCAGCCTTTGGCTAGTGACTTGCAAGTTTTACTAGCCAAACTGAAAATGTTACTAGCCAAAACTGAAAATTTTACTACTGAAAATAGCCCCCCAACTCAACCACAAGTGTTTGACGCCCAATGTTAGAGAGTGTTTTCTGCCCAGAGGCATTGAAAACAAATATTTGAACAGACAATCATAACCAAGTTAATGTTTATGTCCTGACTTCAGGCTTTTGATAGTATCAAGTGGAGAAATAACTGACAAAGTCCCCATGTGAACTGTGGTGGGATTTTTTATTTATTTATTTTTTGTAAGTAGAGCTGGGCTTCTGTTTGCACAACAGGTTAAAGGGTCTGTAGACCCCCCAGGTATAATTTTTAGAGGGTATACAGACCCCCAGACTAGCATTATAGAGGGCCCGCAGATTTATTTAAGAAAAACTGCATCATCTGTATGTTCCTTAAAATAAATTATCCACACCCGGGTCTGCCCTGGGGGACCTGGTTGGGATTAACTACATTTTAGTTCCCAGGGTCACCCTGGTCAGCCCCACAGACAGGGTGTGTTTTTTCTGGGGCATGTGTTTCTGTCTACCCTTGGTCCATTCACCTGTATTTCTCTTTTTAAAACTCTCCCAACTGTCTGCACTGCCTGTAGCTCTTGATATTGGATGTGTGTTGCTAAATGGTCTTAGCTTTATTTAGGCCCCATGGCGTAGGTTTATTTAACGTATTGGACCGGCTGGCGACATACATTCAATATTCTGTTTCTTTTCTTTTTTTTCACAAGCAGTGCAGGCACGTCCTGAGAAAGCCTTGTTGCTGTCGGGACGATAAACAATGTACAATCAATCAATCATTAAAATAAATTATCTCATTTCGCTCTCTCCTCTTTAAATGTGTTGTGACAGTGTGTGTGTGTCCTTTCCATGATCTGATTCTTTAACTGGTGAGCTATCGCGCAAAAGCCTGTCTCCCTAGCTCTCTCACACACAGAAAAAAATCTCTATTTATTTATTTGTATGATCGTTTGATAATGTATTGTAACAGAGAATATAGCGTTTTCTGCTGAACGCGGCAGATTGACAACCGAAGTGTGACTTGTCTAAACTCTCTGTGTGTGTGTGTGTGTGTGTGTGTGTGTGTGTATGTGCTGTGTGTGTGTAAACTGATGTACTTCAAAGTTAGTTTCAACCCGTTTAACCACTCAGAACTGAGACGTGTTTCTCCAATGTTTGCCTAATAACTGTGTACCAGAAGATGGATCGACCACGATTAAAAAAAACTGACAAACTTATTTCTGTTCAAATTTCTGGACTTGCTTTTTGAGTTTGCCTCAGTGCACATTGCGCATGCCATTCGAGTGCGAGCTTTAGCCATGGAAATACACTCAGCACAGCCATGGACCCTGAAAACTGTGTCGTAGCGGCGGTGCCACACATGGCCCAGGGGTAGCATTTCTGGCACTGTCGCTTGTCGATGGAGATGTCGAAGTGCAACTTTCTTCTTAGCGATTATCAAGATCAGACGGTGCCGGATTAAAGAATCCGAAGCATTCCAGCTCTTCCTTTGCTTTTTCTCCGCCATCTACAACTTCGTTCTAGATCGAAAGCGAAACGCACGATGCCGTATCCCATAATAGTATGTACGGTGACGTCACAGCAAGTAACGCGTTCAACATGTAGCGCGCACTTTGTAATAACATGCTGACACCACACATAAACTAACAGTTTGCCCGCCCTGTTACACTCGCACGGACGCCGGCGTCGGGTCGATTCTGAAAGCAGCAGCGACTGAGCGAGCCGCTAAACGAACCAATTCGTCACTAAAAATAGAACGACTGTCACCGACCACTGTTATGGTACGCACAGTTCGAGTGACGTGTTCGGCTACTGCCGCAAAGTGATGTAGGCGACTCGCGGTGCGGTCAGGTCACGCGCCGGCGTACCTGATGTTCGGCTGGCGTTGGATTGAAAAACGTACCTGATGTCCGACGAAGCCGTTGGATTGAAAAACGCACGAGCGCACTCGCATTTGGCGAGTGAGTATTTTTTTTTACTCGCCAAATAAAAAATTCACTCGCCATGGCGAGTAAATTACTCGCCATTTTCAGGGCTGTAATTGTTTGTCATGTTCTGAAAACCTTGCTCCCTTCACAGGGAAATTGCCATTGAATCACTCCATGGGATGATTACATTTTGTTGCGCTGCCGATTTATGTTGTGCCACAATTGCGCCACTGTTGCATCACACATCTTGAAACACTCTTTTTTTTATTTCTGTGTTCTGTCCCCACTGCTTTTGTGCCGCTGTAGTGCCGCTATATATGGAAACACCCCATAACCCTTATTATTCGGAATATGCCAGTGTGTGAAATAAGTTTGACTAAAATAGTTCAAGAGTAGTGCCAGAATAGCTTGGCACCTCTGGGCGCCAAGCTATTCAGGCACCACCCTTGAACTAAAGCCATAGGTGTATATCCTTATCTGTAAGTACTATAATGTAGCGTGCATATATGGCAGTGTACAAATCTGAAGCTTTTAGCTTCAGTGTGATATGGGTTAAGGCTGGAGTCAGCCGGATGACTTCATTTTTGCTCATTGGAGTCACAGACCTGACTTCACTTCATAACATTGCATTATTCTGATGTGCGTTATGATGAGGCTGACCTGTGTTCCTTATGCTTACACCGGCTTCAGGTCTTGCCCTATGAGCAGACAACGTTGCTTCAGCTGATCCGCACAGACAACAAGATCCTGAACAAAGTGCTGACGGTGCTGGCTGCTCTGTGCTGTGAGATGGACACTCTCAAACACGAGGCTGAGACAAAGTTTTATGGGGCACTGCTGTTTTATGGGGAAGGGGGTGAGTATGTTGCGGGTGACTTGCCTGTTAACCCTTTTAAGCTCACAGCCGCATTTCCCAAAGTTTGGAGATGTCTGCTAACGACTATGTACCCACTGCAGATGAGGGATCAACCATGATAATTCAAGGGTAATGCCAGTTTAGCTTGGCGCCTAAAGGCGCCAAGCTAAACTGGCACTACCCTTGAATTATCATGGTTGATCCATCCACTACTGTTGTGCGTTTGGGTAAAATGGGTTAACGTCTTTGTGTGTGCAGCCACCGGTAGTGTTACGGGTAGCTGCAAGGACAAGGGGGGTCAAAGGTTGTGCTTGTTGACCGCTTTTGTGCTGTATTGACCACTGGGCCCAACCATTCCAGGGGTGGTCAAATTTTTTAATTATCATCTTTCCCCGAGAGAATGAGAATATGAGAGCCCCAGCCTACCCCTCCCCCAAACAATATATTTATTCTAATTAACACGGTAATTAAGCAAGCCCACGTCAACAAAGACACCCAATACCTTTATTACCTAGCCATTTTAGTTCCACTCCAGAAATCATTCAAGCTATGTTTGGGGGGGGGGGGGGGGGGGTAGGCTGGGGCTCTCATATTCTCATTCTCAGAATAATTAATTCTAGAATGAGAATATAAGATTTGAAAACCAATCAAATCGATAAATGCCACATCGATCAACTAATTATTGTAATCAACTAGCCATTTAGACAAACCCATCGCCACCCAATACACCCAATAACTTTATTACCTAGCCATTTTAGTTCCACTCCAGAAATCATTCAAAGCAACAATTTTTGATCAGCTACCAACCCGCGATTATCATAAGCCAGACCCCCCACCTAACCTAAATTATTAATGCTGTCATTGACTTCTTTAAACAAAATTATTATATTACGTTTTAAAATGAACCAAGACGAATTACTTCTTCTAAGCGATATCTGTGCTGTAGAGAACAAAGACTTAGACTCTAAAAAACAAAGGCTTATCTCTGTAGTTGTGTCAGGCAAATCAAAAGCTTTTCTCGGTAAACAATACATGACAGAAGACATAGAATCCCTTACTGCTGATGAGCTAATTAAACTACATTCTAAATATGAAAATCACATTGCTTCACTAATGACACGTGATTTAAGCCGGTCTCTTGTCTGTCTATATACAAAAGCTGTAAGTCACTTCCTACCTGTTGATAGTGACAGCCTTTCACATGATCTAGAAAGCAACCCCATAGTTTCAAGTTCAATAGGTAAATTAGCATGCCTTATGTTTTACAAGTTTGGGAATTACCTTGCGCCTGCTGTAACCTTACTTGTTACTAGTAGTCATATTGATTTTTCTAAAATAAATTTTAAATTAGAAGAAAATGGACGAGACGACTCCACAACAGAGCCATGTCTTGACACAGGTTCAAACAGTGACTAAGACTAAAAGCCCAGGTAGAATAGAGGCTGGAAAAAGATTAGCTGAATATAACAGACAAAAGAAATTACAGCTTCAAGCATTAACAGAAAAGACTGACACACCATCAACAGCACCAGTGTCACTACCGTCACACCCCCCACAAAGTGAGAGACAAACAACTAAACCTGAAACTACAAAATATATAGTTGCTGGATTTGTTATCGGATTTGGTTACGTAGGTTACCAATTATATAAAAAATACAAACCAAACACTCAAACAGTGTCCAAAAAATCAAACACTCCAAAAACAAAAGAAGAAGTCTCCACATTACCAGCAGTTCCAAAACCTTTGGACCCATTTTACATGCAGTAAATAAATTTATTATTTTAATTTTTATGGTATAAGAAAATGAGCGACACAAAGAACTTAATGAACCTTGTCTATCACTCTGCTGTAATAAGTGGACTAGCAGTAGCTTATTCTATGCTGGGAAAAAGTCTTCTCAAAATGAAATCAGCAGACCTTAGTAAATTAGACTTCGAAGACAGTGCTAAACTAGTAGTTGTTATAACAGCATCGATTGCAACAAAAGATTTTCTAGTCAAGCAAGGAATTATTCCAGAAAATATTTCTATGTAAATAAAAATATGGCAACTATAGCTGTCATGATTGGTGGTGCAGTTATTAACGCATTAGCTTTTAGTGGATCAAACTATTTCTTTTCAAAAGTTAGTAAAGAAGAATCAGCAGAAGAAATGAAGCGACACAATGAGGCATCTGAAAAACTAGCTCAAGCTCAACAAGATTATGAAAAGCAAAGAATTGAGAAACTTGATTTTATTAATGAAAAACTAAAACTTGAGGGTCACGCACAGCATACATTTTCAAATGTCGATGACGCTATCAAAGAATACTATCTTGTAACTGGTGAAGACATGTCTATTCCACAACCAAAACTTAGTGACTACTACCAACCAAGCCCAGAACAAAGAAATGGAGAAATAATATTTGTTTTAGTAGGAATGACATTAGTATATTTTACAGGAGTTTATATTGCTAGAAAAAATGGCAGACGCTAAACTATCAAAAATATATTACTCTCCAATTGGCTACTGGAAAGGGAATACTGCAGTAAAAAAAATTACATGCTGCTGTGGGTGGAGATGTCAACCAAATAAAACAGTGGCTTAAAAAACAGGCAATTTGGCAAATATATCTTCCTGCTCCAAGAAAAATAACAAGACCTCATTTTGAAAACACTACCCCAAATGACACACACCAAATGGACCTCCTGTTTCTTCCGCATGACACAATAAGAAAGAAACGATACAAGTATGCATTAACTGTTGTTGACATAGCTTCAAGGTATAAGGATGCAGAACCCATAACTGACAAAAAAGCTGTAACAGTGGCCACTGCATTATCAAAAATATATAGTCGAGGTCCTTTAAAATACCCTAGGCTTGTGCAGGTTGATGATGGGAGTGAATTTAAAGGGGCTGTTAATCAGTTATTTGCAAAGCATGGAGTGCTAGTGCGGCGAGGCATACCGGGCTTGCATAGATCACAGGCTATTGTAGAAAACTTTAACAAGCAATTATCAGAGAGACTTTTTAGCTATCAGTATTCTAAGGAACTCATGCATGACACACGTAACACTGAGTGGGTTAAAAGATTACCGTCTGTAATAAAAGCAATGAATAATGAGGGTCACCCTAAACCTGTTGATTCTATTAAATTGAAAACAATACCGTCAGAAATAAAAGCAATAACACCTCCAGACACTAGCTTGTTTACAAAACAGGTGAGATATTTGTATCAACCAGGTGAAGCTGAAAATGACGTTAGACGTAGGGCAACTGATCCAATTTGGTCTACATCTGTTCATAATATAAAAAAAATAGTTCCTTCAGCTAATGCAACAATATATTATCTGTATGAGCCTGCACCAAAGAGGGCATTTGTCAGAGAAGAATTACAGATTATTCCCACAGATACTGTTACCCACTTTTAACAATTTCAATTCATCAATTAGTTTATCAAGCAGATTATCAGCTATTTCTTCAGATAACTTGAGCCTGTAATGACCTGGTGCATAAGCTTTTTCCTTAGTGTGAAACACTCTTTTTGTGTCTCCAACTGCTAGAGACTTTTTATATGTTTGAATCATTTCAATATTATGTTTGTTTGATCTTAGTGTCTTGTTTGGATAATCAGGCATTAATGCACCATCTAACACTTGCTTGTAATGTTCATGACGTATGTCTTTATTTTTTATTGCTGTTTTTTTTATTCCTTTGGCTTTTGACTGACTACCCTTCTGGTGCAGTATAGAATACATTTTTGATCTCAGTCCAACGTACTCAACTATAGGCACACCATTCAGTTCATCTTTAAACTTACCAGGCACTTTCTTGTTTTGTGTGCTAAACAGCGGGTGATCTTTAGGATAATCAGACATGTGTAGTTCTGTTTTCATGTCTTCATAAAAGTCTTCAGTAGGCACATCTATGATCATAGAGTCAGTGTCAGTGTATAGCAGACGACACTCAGGATACTTTGGTTTGAAGTAATCATAATAAAATTCAAGCATTAATAATTTTAACAACTCAAGAATAGCCATACCTATAAATACTGGCTTGTCCAGTTTAACAATCTTTTTTTTGAGTGACACTGCATACAATGATGAATGAAATTCTTTATACCCTGTGTACTGAGGCTTACCTGTAAGTTTAATTGCACCTGATTCAGTTGTGACCAGTCTCACATCTTTTCTGTGATGAGGATTTTCCATAGTCTTACCAAAACAGGCATTGTTCATAAGCTTAAAGAAGTCTTTGTCAAATGCAGTGTTACCATCTCTTGCACGCAATGTTGTGTTTTTCATTATGTAATCTTTCATAAAAGCACTTTGATCAAATTGAATTCCTCTATGAACTTTTTTTAGTACTAAACCATGTCTGATGTAAAACTGCAACAAGCGATAGTGACACACGTAATTAAATTTGTCATTCAGATTTGGTACAAGTTTGGTGTCTTCTTTTTTCCCCGTCATACTCATTTTCTCAACAGCCAACGGATAATCATTGTGGTAATCATGTAGATGATGCGGGTACTCCAGGTCTACTTCAAAGATCCAACCCTTTTCATCATTTTGACCTCGATCCATAATATATTTTGTTAATTTTTTTTATGCCAAACTGTGACAAATTATACAAACAAAAGTTTTTTAATGGCAACAATTCACACATTGCAAATCCATACAAATTATTAGCATCCAAGTATGTAATAAATGACATTGGCTTTGACGGGTCAAAGTCGTCAAGATATTTGTTGTTGGCCTTGCCATAATTGTTTGCTGCTAGACTAATACCTCCCCTCAATCCACGTTCCACCATTTCACCCATCGTACGATCAGACAACAGGTCTATAAATATCTTACTGGATTTCAAAAATGCATCCCATGTCATGCCAGGACTAGTTATGTAACAAGCAGGGTCAAGCTTGTAGTGTAACAAACCCTTTTCACGGTAACTTTCAAATACGTCTGCTAGCAAACAGACATCAGCCTTTAAGTATTGGTCATGATAGTCACCAATAGTTTTACACCCTAGTTTTTCCCATGCATTAAGTGCGTGTTGGTATTCAGAGTCAGAAATACCTTTACCAATTAGTGTAGAATAAAATTTCTCTTTTGGTGGTAGTCTTGTTTCTTCAAACACAACCCAGTGATCAATGTACTCATATGGATAAACACCTTTTTTAATCAAGTCCGGCTCAAAATATTTACTTGTTATTGGATACTCACTCAGTCCTTCTGCCAGACTAGCCAACCCTAAAGACAAATGTTGCATGGAGTCATAAAATGCTAATTTATCTAACCTAAAAGTCAAGTATTTTTCAGTTGTCTGGGCAATACAACTAATTTTTTTGTAAGACTCGTCTACAGCCTGCATGATAATGTGTGAATCATATCCCTTCAGATTGTGAAAAAAGATTGGTAACTTATATGTCTTAGGATTTATTTTTAATAACAAGTTACATTTGTTATGAGCGGCACCTCTGTAACGACCAGTTATGTGATCATGATCGCAAACTTTATCACCATCAAGGACGTCTTCACAAATCCAACACATCACTGCTGCATCAAAATTCTGTTTGTCTTCTTCTGTCATCACCAAAGGCATCTGACAGTTTTCAAAATACCTTACTACCTGAATATACAGATGTCTCATTTCTGTTAAAAACTCAGCTGCTGCATTTTCACCCCTGTAGATAACAGGTTCTGAATGAAGACCGTCTGACCTAACAATAATGTATCCAAAAGAACACACCACTTGGTCACTCAATTTTATAGTCTTTGGTAATGACTCTGGAACAGGACCTTCATAAGGAACAACGAGTGATTCAAAATCTGCATACACTACAAACGGCAGCTTTTGCTGATTCCCATAGTTCTTAAAATACACTTGACTGCCAGGATCTGGATACTTAAGTACAGTTTGTATGTCATCAGCTGATCTGCAGTGTAAAACATGTTTGTCTGCTAATTTTATGGAGGAAAATCTTTGTAAACATTTTTTACAAACTTCCTGTTTGCCATTGTGTTTTGTTGTATGTGAATGAATTAGACGTGACATATTTCTGATAATTGTGTAGTGAAAGTTATTGTCATCTCCGATTAGCAACATGTCAACATGTTTATCTTCTGACTGACCATAGGTTGGGGCATTTGGGGACACTCTAATTGGCTGTAACTTATTTTCAGACTCATTTTCCCACACAAACACATTTACAGATATACCAGGATTTAGTTTTTCAAACAAGTCTATGTCCTCTATTTTAACAGGGAACTCAATGCCACTGAAGTTGAGTTCATTTACAAATTTGATATAGTTAGATACACGATCAGGTTTTGCTTTTACAAAATGAAGTTTAGCAAGCACACACCACATGAAACAATAGTTGTCATTGTTTTGAATATTGACTACAGCCTTTTTGTTTGCAACCTCTATTGGTAGTGGTATCCATGATCTACCTAAAATAGGATGATATCTTGACTGCTTTAGTTGTAGTTCATGTACAAGGCCTTCATGCCAGCCAGACCCTTGCATTTCTGCTCTGTCAATTGCTTCATGGAAGTCAGGCAACAATCTTTCTCTAAACACTTTTTCTAGTTCTCTTCTCGAATTAACTGTGTGCTGCCTTGTCGAGATATACGGTACAATCACTTCACCATCTACTCTAGTAAATTCTATTTTAGCAACAATCTGAATCTTTACACTATCAGAAAGAAGGTTATTTTGTATGACTAAAAAAGATCTTTCTATTGATTCATAGACATTGTAAATATTATATATAGGTAAGTCAGTTGTGTGAAACACGTTTCTTAATCTTTGATGGTTGTCCATCTTTTTTATTTGTCCGACAAAAAAATAAATAGAAAATTATATAATGAAAATGGCACTTTATTGACTAAAATCTATATAATAGACAAAATTAATCACCAACTAATAAGCCACTTCATTGATATGTCTTCTGTGGTATCATTTTCAAGCTTTTGCATGTGTAATATCGTTTTACTGACAGTAATAAATTTAACATTTTTATTTTCTTTTTTTATTTGATAGTATATGTTTAAACACATATTCTTAAACCAGTCAGATTTAGCATCATAAACTAAAAAATTTGCTGTCCTATTATTATAAAGTGGAAAAGTATTAGAATATCCAAGATAAAAACTATATGTCATGTACATCTTCATCGGTGATGGGAGTTCTGAAAAAGGGCGTCTAACTTGTGTTTTTAAGTCACTAATAAGCATAAAATCCCTGAAACTCGATGTAATATCCATGAATTTACCAATAGGCCAATTTTGATCCTCTTGTCCGTCCATCATTTTTATAGACAAACCAAAAAGATAAATTAATTTACTAACCCATACCCTGTGGGCTGATCTGTCTTTAAAATGAGCTTTAGATGCTTAGTTGATTTCAGTTTATTTTTCACATCATCCCGTTCTTGCTTATTTGGAATGACATCGTTTTCTCTGAGACAGTCTTCGAAGCTGTCACGATCCTTACAGTAAAACAAACAGATAAACTTTAACTGTTCTCGAAAATCTTTTAGTACAGCATTATATTTCTGAGTGAGAATCCAAACACTGATGTTTGCGTGTCTACCACTGAAGGCAAGTTCTGCTAAAGTATTTCTCTTTTTGACAATGTCTTTCTCTGCAGAGCAATCATCGACAATAAATAAAGTTGACTGTCCTTCAAATTGTTTGAAAAAATACAGCAGGTAGTCATTCAGTTTTTTCTCAGGGTCGACTAAATAGATATTACTGTCAGTCCAAATGAATAAACGGTTGTGATAAGCTTTGTTGTGTTTTATTGTTGGACAAAATATTACAATGTTTTCAAAGTGGTGTATGTATCTTGTTTGTAAGAGGTTAAGTACAAATTCAGTTTTACCACACCCTGTGGCACCACAAAACAATCCACAGTGTGGGTCGAGTGTCATTAAGTTCATTTTAATACACAATATAATTTTAATATATGTGTCCACTCAGTCTGCTTTCTGCAATATTGAGTTGTGCGTCATATATCAGATACAAATATATGTTTATGGCTGCAGCAGTTTCAACCTTTTTTTGTATCTGAATTGTTATTCCATCACTACCGTTCTCAACAGTTCGTCCTGACCCATGAAGATAGTCATCATCTGTACTACGAAGGTCTAACCACAGTGCATACTTGTTTGTCAGGTATTGACCAATCCTAACATCATACAGATGTAGATCTTTGCACGCAATGTTTGCAGGTTTATCTCTGATCCTTCCACCCGCAAAATACTTTGTGATCTCATCGTAGTGTTGATAAGGTAACATTCCTGAAGCGTACACTTGATTAGGGCGGCCTTCGATTGTACAAGACAAATGTGTAATCTTAGGATTGTAGAATTTTTCTGAATCTCTTTTGTATGGACTCACCGGTTCAACAAACAACATAAGAATACCTTTCAGTGACCTGGCAGGCGTGTTCAAGTTTATGTTCCACATTGGGTCGCTTTTGTCTTTGGGTATTAAACTATGTCTAATCACCCTGTCATAATAAATTGGTAGTCTTGACTGATACTGATTTTGAATGAGTCTGGCTAGTTCAGTGTGTGTGACAATTTCATATTCCAAGGAAATGTTAGAGATCTTGTATGTTGCATCTGTGGCAGATGATTTAATTACTTTGGAGTAGTCATTGAAGGTTAGTTCAAAACTCAGACGGTCATTCAGTGCTCCTTGATAATAAGGCAGATGAGCTGTTAGGATTTCAAACTCAAGTGGAATGTAGAATCTGGATCCATATGTTTCAGCCATTATAACTTCCTTTGGTACCCCAGTAGTTACCTTATCTGCTGCATTGATTCGAAGTTTACCAACATTATCTGGCTGTATGCCTTGATAAATACGATCCTCTCGTTCTTCTCTTGTTAGCCAAAGGTCTTTGTAACAGTAGAATACATCTGAGTCATCAAGACTAAACACTTCCTGTCCTTCAAGTTTTACTTTAATAGTTCTAACAATTGCTCTGCCAAGATTGTCAACCAGTGTTCTGTTTACATCTGCCTCTGATGATAGTTCAATATTAAATGCAAGGCGTGCAGTGCCAGGAACAATAACGTCACTGGGACCTAGGTTTGGAAACTTGACTGTAAGTGTTTGATTCTGGTCTATGGTACTAGGATTGTTTGTGATGACTATTGTTTGTCGAATGCCCTTAACACCCAGGGGCTCACGTAGTTTTCTGTATGGGTCTAACTTTGATCCGTAAGACTGTGTCATTTTTATTATGCACAATAAAAAATAATAAATTAATAAAACAATGGCAGCGGGAGGATTTAATCATGAAGATTTTAAAATGGATGACATAAATGTCTCTGATAATAGTGTAACAGATATGTCGAGTAATACTTCTTTTTTACAACAAGAACTTTTACAAAGTAAAGTTAACTCGTTTTATGATAGTG
>BTPG01000003.1:241369175-241486565 GCA_036245525.1 Semisulcospira habei
TTAATGAGCGTCCATATCAAATAGATCCTAATCAGTTTGAATATGAAAAAGGACATTTATATTTAAAAACTATTGACAAAGGAAAAATACAATTGACTAACAAAAAAGACCCTACTAAGTTTAGAGCTTTAGGTACAATCAAAAAAGAAGGTGGTGTTGGTGCCTTGCGTCAACTTGGTGTTGGTGATAAAAGGTTGCCACCTCGAGTTGTTAGTGCTCTTCATGATGCGCAAACAAGGTTGCCAACAGGACAAGAAATTGATGTGGCACCAGTAACAAGCCTACCAGAAATAGCAAACACAGTAATACAAGAAACATCATTTACAGAAGGACAAATAAATGAGGAATTAAAAACAATTGGTGACTCTCCTTTGACAAAGAGGGAGTTAGCTGCGTTGGATAAAACACTGCAGACAATAAGAGGTGAGCTTTTGAATAATGTAGCTAAACTGGGTGAACTTGATAATCATATTGAAAAAGAAAAAGAGAAACTGGCTACTGCAGACAATGGGAATTATGACATTGAAATAAAAGAAAGAATACAACACAGATTAAAAGATTTGTATACAGAAAGATCAGCGCGACTAGAAGTGATTGAAAATGGAAAAGAAAAACTGAAAACACAGGTCAACAGAATTAGAGAAACTATTCAGAAAATACTTAATGAGGATACAACTTTGACTGAGAGATTAAAAACACTTTTCAGAGAGCAGGGTATCACTATTGCAAGTTTAATTACTGCTCTTGGATTTATTATTAGTACTGTAGTGTTAGCTGTAACAGGTGGTGGTAGTAGTCCAGCACCTCCAGCTCCTCCAACTCCATCAGACCCAAAAGATTTACAGACGTGGGTAAAAAAACAGTTGTCTCACATATCAGACTTGCTTAAAAAATTAGCTGTAAAAGCAGCAGATGCTTTACCAGGTATTATAGGTAGTGTTGTCAGTTGGCTTATTAGTACTACAGCAAAGGTAGTAGGGTTTATGGCAGAGCATGTATGGATATTTTTGGTAACAGTAGGAGGGTTAATTATAGGATACTTAATGAAACAGGTAAAGAAGTAATATTCCTAATCCAGTAAGGCCTATTACCAATGCAGTTCTCTCTGACTCATGTGTGTTTTCTTGGTCTGTTACTGACTGTACTGGTGCTGGTTCAGGTGTCTGTGCCGATGCTTGGGCTGTTATTGACATTACTGGTTTTACTATCTGTTCAGGTGGTGGTGTTGATATTTGTGTTACTGGTGGTGTTACTGGTTGTATGTGAGAGGTTGTTGGACTCAAGTTTACAGATTGATTAAGTCCTAATTTCTGATTACTCCCTGCAACAACTATTTCATTATTATAATTTGTTATTACTCCAATTTGTAGTTGAAGATCAGAAGGCAACATGTATAACCCAATGCCTACTACAAAGTCAACTTTTGATCTGGCATATCTGAGAACATTTTGGTAACGTTGTATGCTAGATGGAAGATCAACAACTGAGTTAATAGAATCTTCTAAATTTGCTAAAAACTGTTTTTGTGCTTCAAATTTACCACTTCCATTCAAAATGTTTGATTTTGTTAGTGATTGTGCTCCTAGTAAACACCAGACATATGTTCTGATAGACTCATTGACGCGCTCGACTCCTGCTTGAGTAAACCCGTCAGATTTATCTAAAATAAATGTGGTCCACGCATTAGTCTGCTTCTGCTCTATTGATCCTAACCAGACTTGTGATTTTGATGAAAATGAAGTGTAACCAGGGTAGTAATCTTGTGGGTATTGTCTGTGACTCATAGCATAATACAATGTTCCCATACCATTGTGATCATCAAGTTTTTGTGTAAAGTCATACTTTGTACTGATGTTAAATTCATTACAGATCCGTTCAAATGCTTTCAAATCCATGGGATTGTTAAACTGATTAAAACTGGATTCAGTTGGTAATGGTGTATGCAGTTCTGACAGTATTCTTCTAAGCTGGTAATAAACATGGAAACGATACACAGACTTAATCAGTTTGTTTGAGTGATTCAAATGGTCTGTAAATGAAACACCACAGCCTGTAGTAGAACACAGTATAGCAAAGTTGAGTTGGTTTTGAAACATCTGTAGTGGGCTTGAAGACCACTTTCTTGCAGTTGAGTCATCTGTTATTGGAGGGTTTAGGTAATGATCAAAAGGGTTGGGTACTTTGACTTGAAATAAATCTTGTTCAGACACAGCTATATCAAGCTGATTTAACTGAATTATTTTCTGTTCATAAGTAGGTGCAACATTATATTTGGCATTCACATTGAATTGAAATGCGTTTGTAGTGGTAATGGTTGGTGATTTAAATTCCATCCTTTTTTTTATGTGATAATAAAAATGTTTATAACCTTAACAAATATTGACACAAGCAAACCAATGTGGCTAACTAATGGGATTGATAATCGTGATGGTAGCAAGGCTGTAGCTATCCATGAAATGTTTTATACAGTAAAGTGGTTTAATGTAACGGATAATACAAGTTTTTATATAAGTTATCTTAATGCTGGTAATAGTGGCTTGGACACTAATACACACTTTATACCATCTGGGTATTATGACTTTTGTACTTTAGCTACATGGTTTCAAAATAATTTAAAAATTAAAGCAACTTTAAATCAGGCTAACTTGTTTGTTGAATTAGAAATTCCTACAGGCACTATACCTTTATTTTCAACTGAACTTGCATATTTACTTGGTTTAATAGACAGAAATACAATGCCTGTAAATTGGGTAATGGGTTTTACAGATAATGGTACTAGTGGATGGTATTATACACCAGATGTAACTAAAATAACTGGAACATATCCTGTTCATTTGTCAGTACACACATTTCTAAATGTTTATTTAAAAGAACTAAACACGACTGAAAATGTACACAATGGAAAACCATCAACTTTGTTGAGATGCTTACCAACTGGAACTGCACCCTATTGTGAAATTGTGGTTGTTAGATTTCCTAATTTACAGTTTAAGAAATTAGGTTCTAGTTTCTTTGAGTCACTGAGTATATCTGTAACTAATCAGAATGGTAAACCAGTTGTGATGCATGATTTTAGTGTTGTGTTAGAAATTAAATAATTTTATTTTTGTTTATAAAAAAATGAGTGGTCTTGGTCCAAAGCCTAGAATCATACCAGTTGCATGTCCAGTAACAGAGTTGAAAGATTTGGCAGACGTACAGGATTTTGAGAAGGAAGGGGAAATTGGAGAAATATATGGTTTTGAACTTGATTCCTATGGCATGTACAAGAGAAAAGTAATTGTTGACATGAAAGATGGTGAAAAACAGATTCCTAAACTTGGTCAGCTTCGTGATGTTACTGTACCTACTCCACCTGTAAATAATGTGCCCTACAACTTAATACATGTGGGAAATAAGTGGGTTGTTTCACCTGTACCGGCACCACCACCCACAATTGACTGGGACATAAAGATTGAATTTATTAGTCCTTATGTATACACTGATGATGAAGGCGCCTTAGTGTTTAGGAAGGTTGTTAATTCTGGGCCGCTTATTGTAAGCCTTGTTCCAAGTTTTGCCCTAGACAACAATAGCAGAGAAAAACTGAAAGTTGAAAATTATGAAAGACGAAGATATCTTCTTACAACTAGAAAGGGTAGATCAGATACTTCTGTTGTGTTTATGCCAGCAAGCTTAGTCGTGGCTAGAGAAGCGACAATAGTATTTGAAATTATCATGAAATCTGTTGCTACTGCAAAAGAGGCTCAAATTGCACAAGGAATTAAACTTACATGGAATGAAGCAGTAACAGAATCATCAAAGGTCTTTATTGCTATTACAAAAAATAATGATGTTATTAATGTTTCAAGCAGTATTCCAGCTGTCAAGGTGGTGGTTGACAAAACAACTTTTGTTCGTCTAACTTACATAAACCTTGAACACATTGATCTTGTTGCATTTTATTATGCTAGTAAATTGTATAATTTTGAAGAGTTGCAAAATGTAATTGCTGATTAAAAAAATATTTGTAAATAAAAAATGGTGAACTTGTATCCACAAATACCACCTGAGCCTATTGAGCGTGATAAAACATTAAAGGCAGATTCATTCCGTTTAATGAATATTACAGAAGCGTTGAAGTATTTGGAAGAAGAACAAGCAAAATACTCGAGGTGTAAACGCCGTTACAATACGGTTTTCAATTCTGTACACAACACATCAATGGCCATGGGGGTGGTTTCGGCCGGATTATCTGTAGGAGGTATAACTCTGTTTGCAACGGGGGTGGGAAGTGTTATAGGAATTGCTGTTGAAGGTATTGGTCTTGTCACAAGTCTAGCATGCTTTGGTATGGAAACCCTTAACAAAAAATTTTATATGAAGTTGCAAAAGCATGAAGCATTAAGTACGCTCGCAGCAGCTAAGCTGACGAGTATGAAACTTATTATTAGTAAGGCTTTGGAAAATAATGAAATTGACGATAACGAATTTAAAAGAGTCCAGGATGATTTGGCTAACTATAAACAACAAAAATCTGAAATACAGAATAAGATGCGTAGTCAGGCTGTAAATGTTGAAGAGCTAAAGAAATCTTTTTTAGAGGAAGGAAAGAAAATAGGCGTAGAAGAAACTATGAAAAAAGTTTACGGACTGTTAGGCAAGTAAAGATCAGTTTTGGTAATCATTCATTAATTCTGAAATACTCTTCACAAAGAGATGTCATGCCTGCTCATTTGATGCCATCAGCCCCACCACCAGAGTACTACTGAGAAAAAAAAGTTTTCTTGTTGTCCTTGTAACTTGGAAATTCTGTCCAAGTAAGTTGTGACTTGGTTCAATAACTTACAAGATCTTATGATTAGGTTCTTGTAAGAACTTGTTTTAAGTCACTTATCAGAACTTGCACCAACTAACTTCAAAGTTACCTGTAAAGTTAGTTAGCGGTTGTAGGTGACTTTGGAAATTTGTTAACAAGTGTCTGTAGGTAACTTAAATTTGTATCAAGTGTATATAAGAATGTTTTGTGTGTGTGTGGTTATTATTAAATAACTGTGTTTTGGGGTATTGACGTAGAGTCAATGGTATAAATGTTCTTGAAATTATCATATCTCTAACACTAACTATATATACACATGCATAAATACACGCACAGACACACAAACACTCGCACACATACATACACGCATGCACATGCACTCACACACTGACAGACACACGCATACATACATGCACTCACACAATGACAAACACACACAAACACTCGCATGCATACATACATGCACTCACACACTGACAGACAAACACACTCATACACACATACATACATACGCGCATGCACACGCACATACAAACACTCACACATGCACTCACACACTGACAGACACATGCATACACACACACACAAACGCATACACGCATGCACGCACTCACACACTGACATACACACGCACGCACTCACACACAGACAGACACAAAATCTTTATTCAGTGAATATTGTAGACTCCAGTCCGCAGAAAACTTCACCGCATTTCAGTTGTATGACACGATATAGACGCGGCGTACTTAGTCACGTTACTAAGTCCCTATGTCAGTGTTAAAAACCGCGCTGACAGCGTTAGCGGCAAGGGTGTCATTAGAAGATTAAATACTTTGTATTAAGAGTCATTTAACTCTGTGTTCTGTCTATGTTTTTGCTTGCTACAGAGCTACAGGTCGCTAAATCAACTTCCACATTGCAGCTAGTGACGTATTTGTCTGCACGCTGTACTCAAATGAAACTGTCTGCACGCCGCGCGCCAGCGATGTTTGCTACGTAAAATCTATTTTAAAACCGCGCTGACAGCGTTAGCGGCAAGGGTGTCATTAGAAGATTAAATACTTTGTATTAAGAGTCATTTAACTCTGTGTTCTGTCTATGTTTTTGCTTGCTACAGAGCTACAGGTCGCTAAATCAACTTCCACATTGCAGCTAGTGACGTATTTGTCTGCACGCTGTACTCAAATGAAACTGTCTGCACGCCGCGCGCCAGCGATGTTTGCTACGTAAAATCTATTTTAAAACCGCGCTGACAGCGTTAGCGGCAAGGGTGTCATTAGAAGATTAAATACTTTGTATTAAGAGTCATTTAACTCTGTGTTCTGTCTATGTTTTTGCTTGCTACAGAGCTACAGGCCGCTGAGCCCACGCCGCGCTATTTACCACCAGCGGTGGTTGCTACGTACAATCTATTTTAAAACCGCGCTGACGGCGTTAACGGCAAGGGTGTCATTAGAAGATTAAATACTTTGTATTAAGAGTCATTTAACTCTGTGTTCTGTCTCTGTCCTCAACTGAATGACACTGTCTGCAGTCCGCGCTGACGGCGTTAACGGCAAGGTGGTAAACAGAATTTTGAAGACTTTATGTTAAGAGTCATTTAACTCTGTGTTCTACTCTCATTTCTTAGTTGTTTACGAGACGGAAGTAATAGCAAATGACTCTGTTTTAGTAGGCTCAATCTTCTGTTTTGCCCCTCAACACATGCTTACTGCGCCGTTAGCGGTCCCCATGTGTGACTGCACACCTAAATTCGATAGAAATCGACATAGGTCTGTAAACGTGACACTGCCTAGATAAATTAAACAACCTGACGAGAATAAATGTCCTATTACATAGAGACCCGCATGCTTTTGCGTACGGTACAACCAATAAACTAAAACCGCGGTTTTTCACTCACAGCCGTGTTTAAAGTAAAACGCAATACTGAACCCGGTTGTACTCAACACTCGGCAATTTAACAGTAAGTTTTCTTTAGTCTCGGCTCACTAACCTTTTTGTTGTTTCAACATAACGCTCAATAGTAATATTCTACAAGATGTATCACTGCACTGAATATCGAAGTCCGGAATTTGTAATATTTCCAATGGCTACCACAAATAACACATCTTCTCACAGCAACAGAAATCCTTGAAATGTCTCAACGACGCAATACTTGATCACGAGACTAGGGTCACGAGTTGACACGCGGCGTTGTTATTGGCAACATTGACGTCACTTACTTTTGGGTTGGGTGTTGTGGAAATTATGTCTAACGGGAATTCCCACAATGGCGCAAGTAGTCATTTCCCGAAAACGGCTGATAGTAGTCAATGACAGCATTAATAATTTAGGTTAGGTGGGGGATCTGCTTAATAATCGCAGGTTGGTAGTTGATAAAAAAATCGTTGCTTGAATGATTTCTGGAGTGGAACTAAAATGGATAGGTAATAAAGGTATTGGGTGTATTGGGTGGCGATGGGTTTGTCTAAATGGCTAGTTGATTACAATAATTAGTTGATCGACGTGGCATTTATCGATTTGATTGGTTTTCAAATCTTATATTCTCATTCTAGAATTAATTATTCTGAGAATGAGAATATGAGAGCCCCAGCCTACCCCTCCCCCAAACATAGCTTGAATGATTTCTGGAGTGGAACTAAAATGGCTAGGTAATAAAGGTATTGGGTGTCTTTGTTGACGTGGGCTTGCTTAATTACCGTGTTAATTAGAATAAATATATTGTTTGGGGGAGGGGTAGGCTGGGGCTCTCATATTCTCATTCTCTCCCCGGGCAAGCAACATGTCATTTTTATCTTCCCTGCACAAATATTAGAGGTCCTCCATCAGCCGGCACCCAAGACAGTGTATCGCCCTCCTCACATCACCATTGGCGAGTCTGAACTAAAGTCAGTGCACCAGTTTACTTACCTTGGCTGCATTATCACGTCGGACGCCAAGCTGGACAAGGAGCTTGACAGCAGGCTGGCAAAAGCGAACAGCGCTTTCGGGCGACTTTTCAAGTGGGTGTGGCACAATCAACAGCTGAAAACAGGCACCAAGATCAGCGTGTACAGAGCTGTGGTCCTCACCACCCTGCTGTATGGTTCCGAGTCCTGGGCCCTCTACCGCAGCCAACTACGACTCCTCGAACGCTTCCACCAGCGCTGCCTGCGTACCATCCTGGGCATTCACTGGAGTGACTATGTCACCAACGTCGAGGTCCTTGAACAGGCTGAAACTGTGAGCATCGAGGCTTTGCTGCTGCGGACACAGCTCCGCTGGGCGGGGCATGTCTCCAGGATGGAGGATCATCGCCTACCAAAGATCACCCTGTTCGGCGAGCTTGCTACTGGACACCGTGACAGAGGGGCACCAAAGAAGAGATACAAAGACTGTCTCAAGAAGTCACTTAGTGCCTGCCAAATCGACCACCACCAGTGGTCTTCGCTTGCTGCGGACCGTGACACCTGGCGCTCCACCATTTACAAGGCAGCTGTCTCCTTTGAGGACTCTCACAGAGCTAGCCTTAAGGACAAGCGGCTCAGGAGAAAAAACAGAGATGCCGCAGCTCAGAACCCTGGCCATACCTTCCCCTGCAGCCACTGCGGTCGAACCTGCCTGTCTCGGATTGGCCTCCGCAGCCACGAACAAGCCTGCAGACGTCGTGGGCAACTCCTATAAAATCTTCGTTCGCGAAGTCAAGCCAAGAGGCACAAATATTATCTTGCCGGCAAATTGCAAGCAGAAATATAATGTACAATACCATACGTTTCTCTGTTCATGTGGAAGTTTCAGCACTGTTGGTCACAAACAAATCTTTTGGGGCACAAACTTTCCAAACAATTCCGAGAAAATGACTCATGGAGACATTCGGACAAAGCCGGCGATATAAATTGTTCTGTCATTGGCTTCGCCTGAAGACATGCACCAATCAAATAGCGTGTCTTTGAGAAGCTATGGCAGCAATGTAAGGGAAGCAACTGTCTTGGAGTTTTGTTTTGCTGAAGCAGACGACAGATTTAGCAGCTGGCAAAGTCAACTGTCTGCATGTTTTGCGGTCGCGTTTTGTAATTTTTTTTGTGTGTGATCTTTGCCGCGGGCAAGCTGCCTTTGGAATTTAACTTTCTCGCGGTATTTTATCTTGCCCCGGGAAATGGGATTTGGCCACGCTTGCATTCAAGTAGTCTTGGCACCAATGTATTTGATGTTCCTTCATACTATTGGAGTTTGTCTCTTAAAAAGGTCGATCACAAGAGGTCAGCAACTAGGTGAAACTGTAACCCCTTCCTCGCTGGAGGTCGCTGATTACATTACTGAAATCTGTGTTAACCCGTGTCACCCTGATACACCCATTGCTTGAAATAAATCTGACTACTAGTTCAAGGGTGGTTCCAGAATAGCTTGGCGCCTGAGGTGCCAAGCTATTTTGGCACCACCCTTGAACTAAACCAGTTGATCTATCTCTTAATCTGTAATGTAGCGTTCATTGGACGGTAACCAAATGTTGCAAAATAGCTTCAGGATATAGTGTGTTAATTTCTTGCAGTGCCCAAAAATTGGATGTGTTAAAGGTTCTTGTATCTGGAGTGTGATCAACAAAAGTCAGCATAGATCCACATTAAGCAGCTGTGGGGGCTCAGTAGGATCTAAGCCTGTATCGTTAGTGTGTGTCATTACTCTTTGTGTTCCGGCAATGATGGGGTTAGACATTCATGTAATAATAATAATACAGCGCTTTTCTATAGCATCCTTCCACTCTTACGCAGGCTCGGAACACTTTACAAATGATTATAAACACACACTGTATCATTAGTAATTGACAAGACAGTCATGTGGATTTCATGAACGCAGCGGCTTACTCAGAATTAAAACTTGCATCATGGTGGCCAGAACACTTTTGCACTTTTCAGTGACTCTTAAAAAGTTCAGGGCTCAAATGCATGAGTGCGCTTAACTCATTCAGCCCAATGGCCGTATTTGCCAAATTTCGGAGGCGTCATCTAATGACTATACACCAGTTGCAGGAGATGGATTGGCCATGATAATTGAAGGGCAGTGCCAGATTAGCTTGGCGCCAACAGGCGCCAAGCTGATTTGGCACTACCCTTGAATTATCATGGTCGACCCATGTCTTGCTGTAGTGTGTCAGGGCTGAATGGGTTAAATCCTGCACAAGCCCCTATAAGCAAGGTGCTGCGGTAGTGTTGGTTGTTTTAACCCCACACAAAAATCTCGTTCCATTATGTGCACAATGCGCAGGGGCAGTTGGTTGGCAGTTCCTGACTTTCTGCCAGGATGCGGTTGTTTCTTTATTGTCTGGACCTGTCAAATAAAAGTGTTATTCTGGTTTTCAATTATCAGAGCCAGAGGGTGGATTGGAAGATGGAGATGCACAGGTGCAGATGGGAAGAATGTTTCCTCTCTTGCAGGTAAGAAAGAGCTGAAAGTTCATGCATGGGTGACAGTCTGTTGTCCTGGAGATGGATTCAGCTTTTTAAAAAATGAAAGAAAGCTGAATTTCAGATTTTCGGTCCGACAGAACACGGTCCACCAACCAACCGTTCATCTGCAAGAGGTGTAAGTTCTCATGAGCCCCTGCATCTGCAGGGGCTCATGAGTATCTATGTCTCTTGATGGGAGTGGATTATGGGGCATGCTTAGATGGTGAACCATTTTCAGTCATTTCAACTTTTCCTACTGTCACCCGTGTTAATAAAATAATGTTCTTACATTCTGTGTATACTGGTGAATATTAACCCATCCAGCCCCTGAGTCCCTACAGCAGGAGATGGATTGACCATGATAATTCAAGGGTAGTGCCAGATTAGCTTGGCGCCTTTAGGCGCCAAGCTAATCTGGCACTACCCTTGAATTATCATGGTCAATCCATCTCCGGCAACTGGTACATAGTCGTTAGGCAACACCTCCGAAATCGGAGAACTGGGACCTTGGGGTCAAAAGGATTAACTGCTGTGAATGATGTCTTTGTGTGCAGGAGCTGTCATGCTTTGTGACCAGGTGCTATGAAGTGGTGAAGAGCGTGGTGCAGCAGCTCTCCTGTCTTCACACTAGCTCCAGGTATCGCCATGACGTTTACTTTAATTAACCCATTTAGGCCCGACGCACTACCGCAGCAGACGGATCGACCACGATAATTCGAGGGTGGTGCCAGATCAGCTTGGCGCCGTGACGGCGCCAAGCTGATCTGGCACTACCCTTGAATTTATCGTGGTTGGTCTAAATATGCCCGCGGGGTTGAATGGGTTAACCTGTCACTGCTGAGAAAAAGCGAACACAAATCAAATGCAAAGTGTGAGAGACGTAGATGGTCATAGGGCCCTGCATTGCAGGGGCACGTGAAAAACTGTGCGTCTTGCTGACACCACTTTGAATCCATTCTCTTCTGATGGCTGGTGCTCTTTGGTGCTGAACTGGCGTACTTATAGCAACACAGTCTGCGACCACCAGCAGTCAATGGGGTTACATTTATTTGTTCACCCATATCATACTGAGGCTAAAAGCTTCAAATTTATACACTGGCACATACAAGCTGCATTATAGTACTTACAGATAAGGATATAGACCGAAGGCTTTAGTACAAGGGTGGTGCCAGAATAGCTTGGTGCCTAGAGGCACCAAGCTATTCTTGCACTACCCTTGAACTATTTTAGTCAAACTTATTTCACGCATGTGTATTCGAAATGATATGGGTTAAGTGACTCGAATCCAGTCCTTGCACATTCATCCCTGATCTTGGCTCTATCTTATTGTGGTCTTGATTAATGTGTGTAATTTGATATGATTTTTGGGATCATGTAAAAATTATCTTTATCATTTAGCCCCGATGCACTACGGGAGATGGATTGACGATGATAATTCAAGGGCATTGCCAGATTAGTTTGGCACCAGGCTAATCTGGCACTACACTTGAATAATCATGGTTGATCCACCTTCTGCAACTGGTACGTAGTCATTAGGTGACACCTCCACAATTTGGGACATGCGGCCCTGGGATGAAGGGGGTAAAATATCTCTTTGGTCTTTTCCAGGACTGGAGCAAAGCTGATTGATGTTACAGATGTCCATTTTCAGGTATTAAATATCATTGTTATATTTATTAAATTGAAAGAAAAACAGAAGATAGTGGTAGAAAACCCTTTAAAATAGAAACAAAGAACAACGTTTCGGATCAAAGATCCTTCTTCAGGTGACATGGAAACAAACGTACAACAAAAAACTTTTCTATTCTACATTTGTTTTCATGTCACCTGAAGAAGGATCTTTGATCCAAAACGTCGTTCCTTGTTTCTATTTTAAATTGTTTTCTACCACTATCTTCTGTTTTTCTTTCACATGAAACCCTAGCGGCAACAGTTTTACTACACATTGAATTGAAGTTTGAAGAGTTTCGACGACGAGTTTCTATTACAGGGTAGTATGTTACACAGTCCAGCCACTGAGTCAAACTCGGTCATATAAGTTGCCAAGTTGTTTGAATGTTCTTTCCAGCAGTGTGGCTAACTTTGTCTTAATCCATATCATACTGAGGCTGAAAGCTTCAAAGGTGTACTGCTAGCTACATTATAGTACTTACTTTACAGATAAGATATAGATGAATGGCTTTAGTTCAAGGGTAGTGCCAAAATAGCTTGGTGCCTGTAGGCACCAAGCTGTTCTGGCATTACCCTTGAACTATTTTAGTCAAACTTATTTCACACACTGGTGTATTCCGAATGATAAGGGATAATTACCTAATTCAACAACTTTGTACAAGCAAACAAATCCGGATCTTTTGCTCTGTTCAAATGTTTAGGAGTTTCTAAAATATCACTTGAAAGGCAGCCTCAGGGAGACTCTTTGCAAATTGTTTCTTCAAAAACATTACCGATGACATGACTACCAGGAGTGTCTACTCCTTGCTCAATTCTAGCCTAAGAACCCGTTGTGTAAACACAACCCGGGAGGCACTCGGGGAACCCCCAGAGGGACCGAGAGTTGTCTCCCGCTCCTACCCACCAGCTCTATTCACCTGTGAACTCCAGTCACGCTTCTTAGGCTCACGCGTTCAGACGTGTTGTCTCTAGCCTCTGGACTTAGAAGTTTTTTCGACCGGTTCGGTCTGCCTTGATTGCTTCGTCTTCGCCGGCCTGGGATTCTACGCGTGCGACGTTGGTCGACTGCAGCTTCGGTCTTGTTCAAGGGTTCCCTCTCTGGCTTTGCCGGTCGGGCTGTGGGTGTCATGGAACTTTCTCCTTCTCGTACCACTCCGACTGACAGGTAAGGTAGTTAGAGGGCCCTCGGCTGGTTGCCCGGGCGGGGCACAGGCACGAGCAGCTTGCTTTTTGCGTCGCTTCTCCCTCGTTTGGGGTTTTTTTACCTCTGTTTGGTTGCCTGATTAGCTGAAGAATGTTTGGCGACGGTTTTGGCGGGCTTTTTGCGCCATTGCCAGATGCGAGCGGTGAGTCACGTTACTGTATCTAGGCCATACCTAACGTTTTCGGCTTTCGGTTTAGACGCCCCGTGTTATGACGAAGGCTTGGATGCTCACCTGTCCCGGCAGGGTTTGTTTTCCCTCCGCCGTGGTTTTAATTAAATGTTGATGGCAGGTGACCGTACGTTGGTTAATTGGGTGCATAACACCACAGTAGCTTGGGGGCCTAAAGCTTAACGGGGTGATTGGTGGACACTCGCCGAGTGCCTTCATGTTTTGTGTGTTGCAGTGGCCTACTGATGACATGCACAAAATGCAGAGGCTTCCAGTGGCCGTCGGATAAACATGCAGTCTGTCTCCCCTGCGCTGGGTGTGCGTCCGACCATACGTGTGACGTCTGTGCTTCATGGCCGGAACTGCGGTGGTCTAATCTCTGGAACTTTTATAGAAGGGAGCCTCCTACCCTCGCGGGTACCTTGAAGATTTCCGAGACGCCTTCCGCTGTGCCCCCGGCACCGGACGTGCGAGACCAACGGGATCCGACGCAGATAATGCCACTGGGTAATCAAGGGACTAGTGCACGGAGTGGGAGTTCGACCGTCAAGACCGCCTCCGTTCGAGAGCGCGCCCGGACACATTTGGTGGAAAGAACCCGCCTCTCCCAAGAGCCTGGTTTGGTGGGACGCTCGTGGCGTCCCTCCTCCACCGTCGTTCCCCACTCGTCTCTGAGGAAGCCGCCGGGATCCCGCTGGAGGTCCCCTGGCCGGCCAGTAACCCGCCTCTCCCAAGAGCCTGGTTCAGAGAGACATACTTGCACTCGTCCGGAGCCTCCTGGTGGTGAAGAACGTAGATACAAGGGTTCTGCTCGACGTTTCCGCTCTCCTTCGCATGATCGTAGGAGGAACTTCTCGCCTCATCGCTCGTCGCACCGGGACTCCCCTCGCCGCAGACGGTTTTCACCTTCTTCGCGTTCCCCCTCTCGGTTGGACTCCCGTTCGTCCCGTCCCTCTTCCCAGCGACCGGCCACTTCCCCCCCTCCTCGTACTCACCGCTCCGTTCCCTCTCGTCACAGCCGTTCTCCTCGTCGGGATCCGCCTTCGGCACGCAGGAGGTCCTCACCGCATCGTTCAGACTACCGCTCTCCGCTGCGGAGGGAGTCTTCGTCCGCTGCGGTTCTCCGACGGGATTCCCGGCCTCGGAGCCCTCGTCGCCCTCTTCGGTCGCCGGTTTCCGGACAGCGGGACTTCGACACCCTCAGTTTGGCGCCGGAGGATGCTTCGGACTGGTTACTTGGAGGTCTAAGCTGTTCTTCAGCTTCTCCCTCTTCGGCCTCCAGTGTGTCAGCTTCCGTCAGACAGGTTTCTTCTTCCCGGATGGACACGCGGCTGGCGCTGGACGGAGCGGCCAAGCTCATCGCCGCCGCCTTACCGGAGGATGTTTGTCCGGCTTCACCGCCTGTGAAGAGGAAGATTTCCGCCTTCGTGGACGCGGATAGGACGGTTAAGAGGTTCAAGTCTCTCCCACAGCCGGCTAGTTTTTTGGATCTGCGGGACGCCTTCTCGTCTCACCTGCTTTCGGAGACTCGGAACTCGGACTTTTTCGCGGACGGGAGATGGCCTTCTGCTCTGGACATCGCTTTTCAACAGGACTGGTACGCCGGCCATTCGCAGTCGTTCCTCTGCCCGCTTCCTCCAGTGGATCCCGCCGCTCTGATGCAAGCCGGAGGGGCTTCTATGTTGAAACGGTCCTTCCCACGGGGACTGGATAGGACGGCGTCGCTGGTCCGGAACACGCTCGCCTGCTCCGGTTTCTTGGACTTGCTGACTCAGGCTTTCATCCGACGTCTCGAGGAAGCTTGGCAACCTGCGTTGTCTCCCCTCCTGGGAGACCTACTACTCATGGCGGAGGCTGGTAACCGCGCTGCTTATCACTCATCGGTCAACGCGATGGCGGCTGCGGCTAACTGCGACCTCATGCGACGAGACGCCGTCCTACAAGCTTGCAGTGGAATGCCGGTCGACCTGAGTACTCAGCTACGTCGGGCCCCTCTGGGAGGGCCTCTGCTCTTCGGGGATACTTGGCAGACGGTGAAGGACTCCAACTCCGACCGTTGGCCTCGCAAGGCTGTCAAGCAGCGCTTTCCTCCCGCCCGCACGGCCCTGGGGCGCTCTTTGCGGGCCCGGAAACGTGTCTCCTCGGACCCGTCTGCCCCACCTCGAGCTGCGCCGCGCCGTCGCCTGCCCTTCCGTCGCCCTGGCCCAGCTAGCGCCCCTGCCCCCGCCTGGCCCCGTCCCGCCCGTCGCCCTGGGCGCGGGCGGGCCACCTGACTTGTCCCCAATTCCGCCCCCGCCGACCGTCGTCAGGGCACCAGTCGGCGGGAGGCTAGCACGATTCAGCGAGGAGTGGCGCTCGCTGTTTCGAGACGAGCCCTGGGTTTTGGACGTAGTCACCAGAGGATTACGGATCTCGTTCCGCTCTCCTCCGCCCTTGCGCTCCATTCCTCTTTGGACAGAGGTTCCGTCCGACGCCCTCAAGGCCGCCGCTCTGCGAGGAGAAGTCGCGGCTCTCCTTTCGAAGGAGGCCACAGAGATAGTGCAGCGTCCGGACTCGCCCGCCTTTTACAGCCGACTGTTTGTGGTGCCCAAGCCCGGCGGCAAGTGGCGGCCAGTCATAGATCTGTTGGCGCTGAACGCCTTCATCGCGGCCCCTTCCTTTCGGATGGAAACGACCAGGGCTCTTCGTGCGGCAGTTCAACCCATGGACTACGCGGTCAGTTTAGATCTGTCCGACGCCTACCTACATGTCCCCATGCACGCTTCTGCCAGGAAGTACCTGCGCTTCGCGTTCGAAGGAGTGATTTACCAGTTTCGCGCCCTGCCGTTCGGTCTCAACCTCAGCCCCTGGGCCTTCACCCGCATCATGGATGCTGTAGTGGCCAAGGCGAGGCAGTCGTCGTCAAGTCCGACCTCGAATTATCTCGACGACCTACTCTTGAGAAATCAGGTGGAGACCGCGCTTGCGGCAGACAGGGACGCTCTTTTACAGCTGCTTTACCGGTTGGGTTTCCTGGTCAACACCGGAAAGTCGGACTTCACCCCGGCGCGCCACTTCATCCATCTAGGCATGGAGTTTGTCACGGACCGCAACAGGGTACTCTTGCCAGAGAAACGGATTGTGAAGTTGTCCGCTCTCGCCGCGTTGGTAGATCAGCAACAGGCAGCCCCCGCCAGGGTCTGGCTTCAGCTTCTGGGCCTGATCAACGCAGCGGCGGATCTTATCCCCCTCAGGCGTCTCTACTCCCGACCGCTACAACTTCATCTTCTACTGCTCTGGCGTCCCTCCTCGGGCGACTTGACCACAATCGTCCCCGTGTCCCCTTTGGTACGCCCCCACCTTTTACGGTGGACCGACAGAGCCTGGTTGGCTCTGGGAGTCCCCATTTCCTCTCCATCCCCGCACCTCTCCCTGTGTGTTGACGCGAGTCGGGCTGGTTGGGGAGCCCACCTGCTTCCTCAGTTCACCACGACGTCCGGCCTCTGGCCTCCGGAGTTCGCGGACAAACACAGCAACTGGTTGGAACTGCAAGCGGTGTGGCAGGCCATCATCGTTTGGGAAGAGCAACTCAGACACCAGCATCTTCTCGTCCTTTCGGACAACTCGACAGTGGTAGCGTATATACAGAAGCAGGGAGGAACTCATTCACCCGATCTATGCATGCTACTCTTCCGATTGATGCGATGGTGCGAGGACCGCGATCTGACTCTCAGCGCTCGCCATATTCTCGGTCGCCTGAACGTTTTAGCGGACTCCCTTTCTCGCCGAGGACAGCTCATTCACACGGAATGGACGCTACGCCAGGACATTTTCCGGATGATTTGCTCTCACTGGGAGACCCCGATGGTGGACCTGTTCGCCACGAGGTGGAATCACCAGCTTCCCCTCTTCGTTTCCCCAGTACCGGATCCCCTGGCTTGGGCGGTCGACGCCTTATCCATTCCCTGGGACGGACTCATAGCGTACGCCTTTCCCCCGACAGTCCTTGTCCCCAAAGTCCTCCTAAAGCTGCGAGGAACCAATGCGATCCTGCTCCTGGTCGCCCCGTTCGCTTGGACTCGTTCCTGGTCCACCGACCTGATCAGCCTCGCCACGCACCCTCCCCTACTGCTCCCCACGCCCCGCACTATGCTCAAGCAGCCACGTCAGGCGCTGTTCCACCCCTGTCCGGAACGCTTACTGCTACACGCCTGGAGGTTGTGCGGCAAGCCCTTTCAGCTAGAGGTTTCTCGGGTGCTGCAGTGGAAGCGATCGCTACAGCTCGCAAGCCCTCGACTAGACGTATCTATGAGGGGAAATGGAGGGTACTCTGTACCTGGTGCAGCGACCGTCGTCTCTCCCCCACCAAACTGACAAACCCCCAACTTGCGGACTTCTTCCTCTGGCTCTTCGGAGACCAAGGACTGGCCCCTATTACCATTCGGGGATATCTCTCGATGATTGCCGACACCTACCGGCATCTCGGCCGCGCGGACCCCGGCGCGTGTAAGGACCTGGCAGATCTTATGTCACACTTCGGACTACAAAGGCCTGCCTCTCGCTCACTTCTTCCCCGCTGGGATTTACCATGGGTTCTTACCTGGCTAAACTCACCACGTTTCGAACCACTACCGCTGGCCAGTCTTGCGGATGTGACGCGGAAGACCTGCTTCCTGCTGGCGCTCGCCACCGCGGCACGAGTAAGTGAGATACACGCTCTATCAGTCCGGCCTACATGCCTGCAATTTCGAGCTGATCACTCGGTCCAACTGCTGACCGACCCTGCCTTCATTGCCAAGACTAGGTCTCCACTGACGGCGCCACAGGTTATCACCTTACGACCGTTACGCGGGAAAGACTTCCCCAGAGAGACCAGGCAACAAGATCCCGTACGAGCCCTCAGAGTCAGAGTGTACTTGCGACGAACCAGAGCCGTCCGGAGGGGACGCTCACGCCTCTTCCTACCTTTAAAAACAGGAAGAAACGACATTACAGCACAGACAGTCTCTTCCTGGCTTCGCTGGGTGATTCGCTCAGCATATGTCGATCTCTCCCCTCAGGGAGCGAAGAGCCTAAAGATTCGGGCGCACAAAGTACGGGCCATGGCCACGAGCGTAGCCTTCGACAGGAACTGCGCTGTCAAGGACATCGTGGCTGCGGTGGGCTGGCGATCAGAATCTACTTTCGCCCGCTTCTATCTACGGGATCTGGCAGGGCAGCGAGACAACCTCGCCTTGGTGGGGGACGTCACGGCGGCACAACACTCCCTCCCGGCGCCACAGGCGCCGTAGGTATGCACCTATTAGGGAGTGCAGAGTGTCGGAAGAGAGGAGGGGGCCATGAGCCTAGAGAAAACCATCTGGGGGTGCGGCACCCTCCTCCTGTTCGGCATTCTCCTGGTAGTCATGTCATCGGTAATGTTTTTGAAGAAACAAATTCATTTTTCTTTAAAAGGTATTTTTTCGAAAAATACTTACCGATGACATGACTCGAAGGACCCTCCCACCTGCCCCGCTTGCCGCTGGTGAGCCTAATTTCGTGACTGGAGTTCACAGGTAAATAGGGCTGGTGGGTAGGAGCAGGAGACAACTCTCGGTCCCTCTGGGGGTTCCCCGAGTGCCTCCCGGGTTGTGTTTACACAACGGGTTCTTAGGCTAGAATTGAGCAAGGAGTAGACACTCCTGGTAGTCATGTCATCGGTAAGTATTTTTCGAAAAAATACCTTTTAAAGAAAAATGAATTTTTCAATATTTACGGCATGGCCAAAAGATTTTAGGTACTCAAGGGAGTCAATTTTTAACGAGTTCGACAGGGGTGAGCTTAGTTCTGTGCCAACCACTAGGCAAGGTGCTTCACTATAGCGGACCACCTTGCTTAGTTGCTGGAGCAGGATGAAGCTCACTCATGCAGCCCAGACCTGTGCAACTTTTACAAAACATACACAAAACTTCAAATGTAAATTCTTACTAATTACTACTTGGAATCAGGGAGACCCATTGCATAAAAAACGCATGGCCAGAATATTTTTGGTTACTTTCAGGCCAAAATTCGAGGAGTTGCTTTACAACTTTCACAAAAAAAATACACAAAACTTCAAACTTAAATTCTGCCCAAGCTCTTGAAGAAATTCATTTACTTCACTCACAGAGTACCAGGTATTAACCGGTTTAGGTCCAGTGTACTACTGCAGGAGATGGATCGAGCATGATAATTCAAGGGTAGTTCCAGATTAGCTTAGCACTATCTTTGAATTGTAATACTACTACTAATAATAATACATAGTTATTGTATAGCGCTGTTCTCCAGGAAAACACTGGACTCACTGCACATGAACAACAGTACACCCTCTCTCTCAGACACATGCACAATTATACACTACTTTAAACCACCCCATCTCTTCCCAACACCTTACATTCACTTCCTCTAGGATCAGAATAAAAGGCAGTCAACAGTTAGCTAAAGATGAGCTAAGTGTTAAATGACCGACAGAAAAGAAAAGTCTTTAAGTGAGCTTTGAACTGTGACAATGTGGGCAGATTCCGCATTTCAGTTGGCAGTGAGTTCCACACACTTGGGGCTAAAAAGGTGAAAGAACGCTCTTTGACGGTTTTCATGTTAAGCTTCGGGATTTTTAAAAGTTTTACACTTGAGGAATGGAGGGTGCATGATGGCTGATAAACAGACAGCTTGGCAGAAAGGTACGGCGGGAGAGATCTGTCAAAATGCCGATAGGCGAAAATTGCAATTTTGTACTGGCAGCGGAATTTTACGGGCAGCCAGTGCAGCTGCTTCAGTAGAGGCATGACGTGGTCTCTCTTTCGTTTCTTCAAGATGAGACGCGCCACATTGTTTTGAATCATCTGCAAGCGTGAAATCTGATCTGCTGGTAAACCTGCCAGTACAAAATTGCAATAATCGAGCCTCGACATGATGAATGCATTTACAAGGCTCACTTAAAGACTTTTCTTTTTTGTCGGGCATTTAACACTTAGCTCATATATAGCTAACTGTTGACTGACTGCCACCTATTCTGATCCCAGAGGAAGTGAATGTAAGGTGTGGGGAAGGGATGGGGTGGTTTAAAGTAGTGTATAATTGTGCGTGTGTGTCTAAGAGAGAAAGGGTGTGCTGTTGTGCATGCGCAGTGAGTCCAGTGTCTTCCTGGAGAACAGCGCTATACAAGAACTATGTATTATTATTATTATTAAGTCTTGACGCCGCACTTTCTGTGAGATACGGTCTGAGGGAAGAACTTCTGCGCAGCTCAAGGAAACCAGCTCGGCAAACGCTACTGATATGATCATGCATGGAGAGCATTGAATCAATCTTCACACCCAGATATTTGTCATGCTCAGTCCTTCTCCTGGAACATAGTTATTAACCCTTATCATTCGGAATGCACCAGTGTGTGAAATAAGTTTGACTAAAATAGTTTAAGGGTAGTGCCAAAATAGCTTGGCGCCTCTATGCGCCAAGCTATTCTGGCACCACTCTTGAACTAAAGCCATTGGTCTATATCCGTATGTGTAAGTACTCTAACATAGCTTGCATATGGCATTGTACAAATTTGAAGCTTTTAGCCTCAGTGTGATACGGGTTAAGTGATGCTTTTAAAATTTGGGAAATAGTTTAACATCTTTCTTATTCAGTCATACACCTACATTTCAATAAGAGGCATATATTCTCATGAGCTCCTACGGCTGCCGGGGCTTGAGAATCTAGGTCTCTTTCAGATGGGAAGTGCTTGGTGAAGAAATGTATTTTAATTTGGCAGACGGTGTTTGAGCATCTGGGCAGCCTCCTCAGTGTGCTGATCACTCTGGACCACATCATTGAGCACCACGCCACCTTCCTCGATCACTGGACACTGTACAAAAGGCGAGAGCATTTTGAGATGAAAATCATTTTTATGTTTCTTTCATGCCACATAAAGAGTTTGTATGCAACGAAGGATGATGAACACGACCATCAGATTGAAAATGTAACTTTATTTTTTTGCTGATATATTGCATCAAAATAACATGAAGAATGTCGGAAAATGATCTGTTGTAGACAAGAGTAGTCAACAGCTTTGGATTGAAATGAAATGAAATGAAATGAAATGAAACTTTATTTCTGAACGGAAGAAGCAGTTAGCACATGTGCCATTTTTCACGCTTGCCGTTGCTAAACTACAAAGGTACAAATCTGCTAAAGGTACAAAGCTACTAAGATACAAAAGTACAAAGCTACTAACATGAAAGTGCACATAATATAACAAGTCGTTCAAAAAGAGATGGATAAGGCAAAATGGAGGGCACCAATTATGATTACTAACAATATGAACGGGAAAAAAAAAAAAGAAAAAAAAAGATAGTCTTTAAAATTCCTTTTTTCACTGAAATCAAACACGCGCTGCGCACGCTCGCGCCACATGCTCACACACACACACACACACGCACGCACGCACGCACGCACGCACGCGCGCGCGCACACACACCCATATACACGCACGTGCGCGCGGAGGTTAATATCAAGGCTTTAGGCGATGGGGATACCCTAACCAGTGAATGAGCTGTTAGATAGCGGTACTTGAAGAGGCTTTCCTTGAAAGAGGGGAATGAACCAGTGTGTGTTATGTGCGCTGGCAGTTTATTCCAAAACGAGGCGCCCGAGAAAGCAAGGGTGGTTTTAAATAAATCTATCCTCGGGCGTGGTGTGATGAAGTTTCGCCTTGATGTTGAATAGCCTGAAGCTACCTTGGTGAAGAGATTACACAAGTATTCTGGGTGGATTTCATTCCAGATTTTATACATGACTACCCCTTTGTTAAAGAGATGGTGCTTGTCAAGAGGAAGCATTTTTAGTTTTTCAAATTTTTGGTCAGTAGAAAGAGCTGGATCAGGCAGGATCTGCTTCACTGCCCTGCGATGCAAGGAGTTAAGCCTCTTCATGTGTATGTCACCACTGCCGTCCCATGTCGTGGAGGCATAATCGATGTGGGATTTGACATGGGCATTGTAAAATAGTTTGCAAGTGTTGACATCGTAAAACAGAGGAATGTGGATGCACATGTGACTGCGCAACACTACCGGCTATTCATGCTTCGTATTGGCTGACTGTTCGTAGGCCAGATAGGGGGGTCAAACAGTAATACAACCATCTGTCCTTGCAGATAGTAACTGTCACTAGCTCTAGCGACCAACCACCTACACACCCTAACTGAAAGACATCTTCATTGCATAAATAAATTTGTTGATGCTGCTGCTGATGATGATGGGCAGTTTATTTGGTGCTTGCATCCACTGTGGAGCGTGTTGATGTGCATCACTCGGTGATAGCAGAGAAGACATCAAACAAATATCCAAAACTCTAGTACCAACTGCAGGATGTTACTTTAACCCTTATCATCCTGACACACCCATTGCTTGAAATGAATTTAACTGATAGTTCAAGGGTGGTGCCCGAAAAGCTTGGCGCCTATGGCGCCAAGCTATTCTGGCACCACCCTTGAACTAAAACAGTTGATCTATCTCCTAATCTGTAATGTAGCCTTCATAGGACAATAAGCAAATTTTACAAAATCACCCGCAGGATGTAATTGGTTAAAATTTTTTTTTAATTTAGCCCTGAATCACTACAGCAGGAGATGGATTGACCATGATGATTCAAGGGTAGTGCCAGATTAGCTTGGTGCCATCAGGCGACAAGCTAATCTGACACTACCCTTGAATACCCTGCACTGCCAACTGCAAGATGTTTCTTCCTTTTGAAAAAACAATTTAACCCTGAATCACTACATCAGGAGACAGCTTGACTGTGATAAATCAGGGGTAGTGCCAGATTAGCTTTGCACATGATGGTGCCAAGCTAATCTGGCACTACCTTGAATAATGGTTGATCAGTCTCCTGCGACTGGTACAAAGTCGTTAGGTGACACCTCCAAAATGTGTGAAATGTGGCCGTAGGTTTAAATGGGATAATATGGCGGCACATCTTAAACCTTTTTCTATTGGTAGCTGTGTTTGCCAGAATGATTCCTGCAGGAATCATCTTGATTAACCCATTTGGCTCCAAGTCCCTTCAGCAGGAGATGGACTGACCATGATAATTGAAGTGTAGTGCCAGATTAGCTTGGTGCCTGAAGATGCCAAACTAATCTGTCAATACCCTTGAATTATCATGGTTTGGGGGGCACCAAAGAAGAGATACAAAGACGGTCTCAAGAAGTCACTTAGTGCCTGCCAAATCGATCACCGCCAGTGGTCTTCGCTTGCTGCGGACCGTGACACGTGGCGCTCCACCATTCACAAGGCAGCCATCTCCTTTGAGGACTCTCGCAGAGCTAACTTTAAGGACAAGCGGCTCAGAAGAAAAAACAGAGTTGTCGTAACTCAGAATCCTGACCAGACCTTCCCCTGTAGCCACTGCGGTCGAACCTGCCTGTCCCGGATTGGCCTTCGCAGCCACGAAAATGCCTGCAGACGACGTGGGCAAGCCCTATAGAATCTTCGTTCGCGAAGTCAAGCCACGAAGAAGAAGGAAGGAGAAGGAGATCATGGTTAGTCCATCTCCTGTAAGTGATACATAGTCATTAGGCAACACCTCGCAAATTTGAGAAATGGGACCTTAGAGCTAAAAGGGTTAATAGTGCTACCGACAGCCAAAAGGTGAACAATGAGTTGTTGATAATGATGAATATAATGATGGTGCTCGTGACTTCTAAACATGAATTACTACAGAATGGTTGCCTCGGTGCGGCACGCTCCAGGCAAGTTCAACATTCCTGAAGACAAGGTGCGGCCGTTTGAGAAACTGATGATGATGCTGGAAGGCCGACTGCTGGATGGCATGATCTTCCAGGTCAGAACCTTCTTACATCATGTCTAGTTATGCTAACCTCGCTGCTGAATGTACATTTGGCTCGAAGTGCCATATTTGCGTATGTATGTGTGTGTGTATGTATGTAAACAAGAGAATCTCCAACATTTCTGTATGCACAAGCTTGAAACTTGGCGCAATACTTTATTCAAGAGGTGGCGAAGAGGGCCTTCGAGCATGTTGTAACTGGATGTCTCATTGAAAACTCAAAAGACCGTTTATAGAAAGTCAGTTGACCCAGATTAGAGGCCTCCATTTTTGTCATATTTACTTAAAATTTTTGTCATATTTACTTAAAATTTTGGATATAGCTAGATTGGAGAAAGACATTGAAAGTACAATGAACATCTCGCTTTCACAAGACTGAATGGACTTGCTGTCTTTTGCCTTGACCATTACTTATCAACTTAACTTACTCTACCCCAGACACACCACAGCAAGACAAGGATGGAGCATGATAGTTCAAGGGTGATGCCAGAATAGCTTGGCACCTATGGGCGCCAAGCTATTCTGGCATCACCCTTGAACTATCATGGTCAATCTGTGTCCTTTATTCCAATGCAGTCTTCAGAGGACAATGGCAACATTTGGGGATTTCACGCAAATATAGCAAAACTGAAATTGTACCATAAATTCTAGTTTTGTCACCATTTTCTCAAGTCTTGAAGCGAAAGTGAAACTCGTATCACGTTAAATACGAAATTACATAAAAACAACAAAATAAGTCATGAAAATGACATTTGATGAACCAATGACGCCTATGCACTGAGCCCCTTTTAGAATTCACTGTGTTGCATCGGCGGGGAGATGATTTTGTATTCAGGTCATGAAGAGGAGAATGCCCCCCATACAGAAGGAGTAGCACTCATGCTGTCACCAGTGGCACAGAGAGCGCTGATGGGCTGGGAACCTCTTGGGCCAAGAATTATAACAGCAGCCTTTAGAACCAAGAAAAAGCTCAAGCTGAACGTCATCCAGTGTTATGCGCCCACCAATGACAGTGACGAGGAAGAGAAACAAGAGTTCTACGACCGACTCCAGAGTGCCGTGGACAAATGTGCGGAGCGAGACATCACCATTGTCATGGGCGATTTTAATGCCAAAATAGGGGAGGACAACACCGGATACGAAGAGGTGATGGGGAGACAGGGACTAGGCTCGGAGATGAGTGAGAACGGGGAGAGGTTTGTAGACTTTTGTGCTCTAAACCGACTTGTCATTGGAGGCAGCATCTTCCCACACAGAAGAATACACAAAGCAACTTGGGTCTCACCTGACCATACAACAGAGAACCAAATAGACCATATCTGCATTAGCAAGAAATTTAGAAGATCCCTTCAAGATGTTCGAGTGAGGAGGGGAGCAGATGTCGCCTCAGACCACCATCTGCTTACCTTAAGAATGAAGCTCAAGCTAAAGAAAAGCCGCACAGAGACAACAAGAAGACAGCGCTATAATGTAGGCCTCCTGAGAGAAACTGGAGTTAGAGAAGAGTTCAAACTGGTGCTGTCCAACCGGTTTCAAGCGCTACAGGAGCTAGTAAATGAAGAGGAGGCGGTCACCACAGAGCAGCAGTGGAAGGCAGTTAGAGAGGCGCTGAACTCAACCTGCAAAGACACTGTAGGGTTCAGGAAACACCACCACAAGGACTGGCTGTCGGCACAGACCTTGAAGAAGATAGAAGCGAGGAAGCAGAAGAAAGCAGCGGTCAACAACAGTCGCACGAGAGCAGCCAAAGTAAGGGCACAGGGGGAATACTCGGAAGCCAACTGCGAGGTGAAGAGGAGTATCAGGGCAGACAAGAGGGCCTACACAGACAGCCTGGCAGCAGAGGCAGAAAAGGCAGCAGGCAGCGGCAACATGAAACAGCTCTACGACATTACCAGAAGATTGTCGGGTAAGTATGGCCATACAGAAAGACCAGTAAAAGACAAAGAAGGCAAGCCTATTGCAGACAGAGCAGACCAACTCGACAGATGGGCTGAGTATTTTGAAGAGTTACTGAACAGACCTAGCCCACCCGACCCCCCCGACATCCAGCCGGCAGAGACCGACCTACCCATCAGCTGTGACAGACCCAGCCGGGAAGAGATCAGAAAAGCAGTGGCATTTTTGAAGAATGGCAAAGCAGCAGGGCCAGATGGCATCCCAGCGGAGTCTCTGAAAGCAGACCTAGAGACAACAGTTGAGATGCTGTACCCACTGTTTGGAAAGATCTGGGAAGAGGAGGTGATGCCAGCTGACTGGAAGGAGGGGTACCTATTCAAGCTTCCCAAGAAAGGCGACCTCAGCAAGTGTTCCAACTACAGAGGAATCACCTTGCTGTCAGTACCAGGAAAGGTCTTCAACAGGATCATCCTGGAGAGAATGAAGAGCTCCGTTGACCCCCAGCTGAGAGACCAGCAAGCAGGATTCAGGAAGCACCGATCATGTACAGACCAGATCGCCACTCTCCGCATCATCGTGGAACAGTCTCTGGAGTGGAGCTCCCCGCTGTACGTCAACTTTGTGGATTATGAGAAAGCATTTGACAGCGTGGACCGAGAGACTCTGTGGAAACTCCTACGACACTACGGTGTACCCACAAAGCTCGTCCGCCTGATCAAGAGCAGCTATGATGGCATGACATGTCGCGTGATCCACGAAGGGCAGTTCACCAGAGAGCTCCAGGTCAGAACTGGTGTCAGGCAGGGGTGTCTGCTGTCTCCGTTCCTCTTCCTACTGGCCATAGACTGGGTCATGAAGATGACCACAGAGCACAGACGAAGTGGAATACAGTGGACACTGTGGACACAGCTTGACGACCTCGATTTTGCAGACGACTTGGCATTACTGTCCCACACTCATCAACAAATGCAGGACAAGACCACGAGGCTTGCTGACATCTCGTCCCAAGTGGGCCTCACCATTCACAAACAGAAAACAAAGACAATGAGGCTGAACGCAACCAGGGAAGAACCAGGCTTGCTTGCTGGCATCCCGTTGGAGGAGGTGGAGTCCTTCACCTATCTCGGGAGCATCATAGACAAAAAAAGGCGGCACTGATGCAGATGTCAGAGCACGAATCGGTAAAGCCAGAGCAGCCTTTCTCCAGTTAAAAAAAGTGTGGAGTTCCAGAGAGCTGTCACAACACACCAAAGTCCGGATTTTCAACTCCAATGTAAAAGCAGTTCTCCTATATGGAGCAGAGACATGGAGATTGACAAAAACCACAGTCAACAGAGTACAGACCTTCATGAACAGTTGCCTTAGAAGAATTTTGAAAATCCACTGGCCAGAGAAGATCAGCAACGTCAGACTCTGGGAGAGAACAGAGCAGATAACAGCAGAGAATGAAATTGGGCGAAGAAGATGGGGATGGATCGGTCACAGTCTGAGAAAGCCAGCTTCCAGTATCACTAGGCAGGCATTGTCATGGAACCCCCAGGGAAAGAGGAAAAGAGGTAGGCCGAGAAACTCCTGGCGTCGAGACCTCCAAGCAGACATCAAGAGACTGGGAACCACCTGGAGTAGAATCGAAGGAGAAGCACAGGACAGGAGTTGCTGGAGGTCTCTCGTCGACGGCCTATACCCGGGTAGGGGTGACAGGCGTAAGTAAGTAAGTGTTGCATCGGCAGATTTGCGAGGCTTTTTTAAAAGGAGATATTTCAACATCAGAATCAGGTCAAAGACAAAAGGTAGAGACCCTTGACAGCGAGGACAGCTCTCATATAGAAGGGTCTTTGTGGGTTATGGTTGGCCCCATCTTGTTTAAAGTTATTTTAGTAACTTTTCAAACTAAGGCACCATTCTCATATTTATATGAATGTTTCAGAACTGTGTGGAGCAGCTGTTTGACACCAAGGAGGTGAACGTGTCCAAAAACGGAATGTTTGGTGAAGAGTTTGCGCACAACATCCGCGAGTGGATCACAGAACTGGAGGGGAGAGTTGGTAGGTTTGGGCAAACACATAACGTCTGTTACTTAGATATTGAATTAAACCTGACAAGGTGTGTCTGGCACGACCCTTGAACTGTCAAGTCTGATTTATCACCCACTGCAGTGCCTAAATCATTTTGCCTGTCAGCAAAGGGCCTTAACACTTTTAACACCAAGGATGCATTTCCCAAAGATTTGAGGTGTCGTCCAATGACGCCAAGCCAATCTGGAATGACCTTGAAGTATCATGGTCGTTCCATCTCCTGTAGGGTGTTGGGGCAGTGGTATTGAAAGCAGCACTGGTGGCTGCATGGGCAAGGTGCTTAGCCCTTTCACTGCCAGGTAAAAATGAATGTTATTCTGATGCAAGAGACATAGAGCCTCATGAGCCCCCGCAATTGCAGGGGCTCATGAGGATCAGGGCCTCTTGCTGTCACAAGTTTGTAGCCATTCTATTCAGACAGCTGCGATGCTATTTTGTGTTAACATAACGCATATCGATCACAATATACGTCCACTGGCAATGAGGTGGTTAACCCTCTTACCCCCACGGCCACATTTCCAAACTTTTGGAGGCGTCATCTAACAACTATGTACCAGTTGTAGGAGCAGGAGATGGACTGATCATGATAATTCAAGGGTAGTGCCAGGTGAGCTTGGTGCCTGACAGCGCCAAGCTTATCTGGCACTACCCTTGAATTATCATGATCAGTCCACCTCCTGCTGCAGGATCCCGGGGCTTAAAGGGTTAATGGAGTTGTTCCTTTCAGGGGAGCCAAATGAGGTTGACCAGCGCAACCACTTACTGGGAGTCACCTCCCTCTTCGTCCTACACTTCCAAATTTTCCGTGTCATCGACAAGAAGACGTTCCGTTCCATTTGGGACCTGTACAAACGCGTTCCCTGCGTCCATCTCCTGGGAAACGTTGTGTGGTTCGGGAACGAGTTTCTACTGACTCGGCTTCCAAACGCTGCACAGCTGTTGGATCGCAAGGCTCAGCTGGCCGCCCAGCAACAGCAGCTACAGTGGCTGCAGATGAAAAACCAAGGACTGACAAAGTAAGTGAATGTGGACAGGATTTTGTAGAGAGTTTTTTTTTTTTAATATTACGATTTTGCATCAGCTAATGATAAAAGTACACCTTGTGTCATGAAGAGAACCTTTTAGTAGACGTTCGGAAGTAAATTAGATGTAGGCCAAAATTATCTGTGTTTTGACAAAAACATTGTATTAAAAACCTGGACAAACGATGCATATTTGTGCTGGCTTTTAATCCACTAAACATGTACAGTTTTTACCTACATCTGATTTCCAGAAGTTGGCTAGTCCAAAATGTTTATGTGCAAGACGCATCTATTTGTCATTAGATACTTTGTCATACAATTGTGGCCTGATTCATGAAAATCAGGAGTCTCTTCGTGTCAAGGGATCAATGAAGAACATATTACAGTAAAACCTGTCTTCATCGACCACCCTTGGGAGAAATCATCCATCAATATAGACCATCAGGCAGGTGACTTAACCCTTTTAGCCCCATGAGTGCTTTTCCCAAATTTTGGAAGTGTTAGTTAACGACGATGTACCAGTTGGATTGACCATGATAATTCAAGGGTAGCGCCAGATTAGCTTGGCGCCTGAAGGCGCCAAGCTAATCTGACGCTACCCTTGAATTATCATGGCCAATCCATCTCCTACTGTAGGGATCTGGGGCTAAAAGAATTAGCCACCTGCATAATAAACGTTAAGGACAGGTGAAACGTTTTGCTCAGCTCAACGTCTCTTGAAAGACCATCTATCTTTCAAGGCCACTTTCTTCAAGGAAAAAGGGTTGGTCTCTCAAGGCAGGTTCTGCTGTATGCATGTGTGCTGATCTATGAATTTGAACCATTGGCTCACTGTTTACAGATGAAAATCGCATACCAACATACGCTGGTATAGCCTAACATGGAAGTACATCATGATTTTACTACACTATCATAATTTATATTACAAGCTTAAATTCCATCACCTATTTCTGTGTGTCCTTACTCTTGGGTAAGTAAACATTAACACCCAAAGGAATTTGAATACCATATCTGTTAGTTTTTTTGTTTTTGTTTCAACTTTTATGTGTGTTATCTTATTTCTGTATGTGTGACTCAACTGTTCAAGACGAGGCACACATACCCAGGGAGATTGCCTCAGCATATCTCACTTTAATAAAACAATTGTCTGAAAAATAGGTACCATGTTCCATTATCACACAATTTACAATTTTGGCGTATATACTAGTGATCTTGGGGAACTTGTGTCAGTCTTGAAAAGGTCTTTAAAAAATATGGAATTTTTTCCCACCAAACTTGTGGGAACCCTGACTATGCATGCATTTCATGTTTTCATCAATCTTGTTTTTCTTTTTTTTGCAAATGTCCTTGGACAGAATGAGGTACTGTAAGAGTAAGGGTACATTTTATGTTTGTACTTTATTTCGGTTTTCTTTTGCACGGTGCATGGAGTTCCTATCGTCACGTTGGCTGGGCAATATGTTCAAAGATGCATATGGCTGTTTGGTTCAATTGTGTATGATTGTTATAATTTGTGAGCCATGCCTTCGGTGTTGTTCTTTCTCATTCCACTCGTAATTGCAATTTTTGCGTACAGTTATAAAGCTTTCAGTGAACTTTGGGCAGTTTTCTTTTTTCCCATTTTCCCTTTTGGGACTGGATAGTTGCAGAGCTGCTATCCCTGATCAGGGCTTAACTCATTCAACCTCACACACGTATTTCCCAAATTTTAGAGGCGTCATCTAACAACTATGCGCCTGTTCCAGGAGATGGATTGACCATGATAATTCTAGGGTAGTGCCAGATTAGCTTGGTGCCTGTCGGCGCCAAGCTAATCTGGCACTACCCTTGAATTATCATGGTCGATCCATCTCCTGCTGTTGTGCATCAGAACTGAATGGGTTAAGCATTAAAAACAACAGCATAAAACCCCAGAACATAGCTTCTGTTTGACCCCTCTCTTTGAAGATATTTTGAAGAGCTGAGCCACACTGGCTGTATTGTTCGCTTTGCTACCACAGATAAGTGGTACGAATCAAGGGAGAGAACCAGTGTCTACTGCACGTTTCTTCACCCCAGTTAATCTCCCTGAAGCATAATTGATTTTCTCATAAACTTGTGTGCAAAAATGGATAAACATCAGCACATGTGGGTAATGTCTTTGAAGTTTGTACTTCCCTTGTGCAAGCCCGAGCCTTGGTGTGTACCAGTGTTGATTTTTTTCTTAAATATAGGGGGTCAGATCTAGTGCGGCAGATTAAGCTTACAGTTACAGTTGCCAGAGAGTCACAGAAATGATGAAGTCTTAGATGGTAACATACTTTGTAACACACACACAAACAGAACAGATAAGTCAACAAAAACTTTTTTACACAAGTTTTCTGCGCAAGCCGTACTGTTGCTGCGTTGGCGTTTGGCGCTCTCACAAAAGCTTTGTTCTGCTCGGCATGTGCGGATGTAAACATGTTCACGATGACGCACTGGTGCGTTTTCCAGTGCGTAAAGATAAAGCTTAGTGCGTCCGAGTACATTTGTTTTACGTCAGTCTGACGCAGAGCTCGGAACACTAGTGCATCAGAGGTGGCTTTCAAGGGTCAGATACGCACATTTCTGCGTAATAATCATCACTGGTGTACGTGGCACCACTAGTGTGATACAGGTTAACCCTCTGGATGTCAGTAACACTTTTTGTCGAGGTGATTCCTGCACGAAACACCTCAACAAAGAGCTCTGACAACAAGCAAAGGGGCAGTCATTTGTGTTGCTTACATGATTCTATTTTTGTTGTTTTTTGTAAGGTATAACTTTTTGGGACATGTGGTGATATTTGTGTTGATCACTGTCTTTGTATTTCAAATTAGTCTCAAAATTAGAAAATTTGTTTGGTATCTTTCAACACTGTTTGTTTGTGAACACTGGACTTATGAATGCGATATCCATGTATGTAAATATTTATGCAATGGGCTTGGGTCAAACTATATTTGTTCCTTGCTGCACTTCCCGCAAATTTTCGTGGGATGGAGGAATAATGATGCGTACAGTTTGACAGCACACGTGTCATCTCTTCATAACGTGGAGATGTTGAGTTTCACTGCAGATACAGGACAGCAGAACTTGTTTTGAGCGACCTGCCATGTGAGAGATAACCTGTCATTGAAGACCCTCATTTAGCTGGCAACATGGTGGCTACAGCCACCCAGATGATGAACTTTGACCCTTTTCATCCTGATACACCCATTGCTTGACAAGAATTTGGCTATGATAATTCAAGGGTGGTGCCAGAACAGCTTGGCGCCTCAGGCGCCAAGCTGTTCTGGCACCACCCTTGAACTAAAATGGCTGATCTATCTGCTAATCTGTAATGTAGCCTTCATAGGACAGTAAGCAGAATTGTTTAAAATCATCGGAGCCTCAGGATGAAATGGGTTAATAACAGGTAGCACTTTTCACCTTTCAAGACTTTTCTCGAGAGAGCTCCTGACTTGTTACACCTCTTTTTGCTCTAACCCGTTACATGCTGAGGCTGATTTTGTAGAATTTACTTACTGTCTTATTGTCTGTCTACATTACAGATTAGGAAATAGATCAACCAATTTAGTTCAAGGGTGGTGCCAGAATAGCTAAGCTATTCTGGCACCACCCTTGAACTACCATAGTCAAAACTTATCTGAAGCAATGGGTGTATCAGGATGAAAAGGGTTAAAGACCGTCATCTAGGTGGCTGTAGCCGCCCTGTAGCCACCTAAATGACGATCCTCAATGACAGGTTATGTGAGTGCGTTTGTGCGCGCATGCGCGTGTTTGTGTTTAGTGGGCTATATATTTTGTTTCACTGTGCTTTGATGTCCCTCTTTTATGTATATTTTGTACTTAGTCGTAGTTGTAGCAACGGCAGGTACGAAAAAATGACATAGTCACTGACTGTGTTAATATCTTCACCGTTGTAAAAATAAAGATTCATTGATTCATTGATTCGTTATAACAGGATTAAAAAAAATTATTAAAAAAAAGTCGCTCAAACATGTTCTGCTGTATGGTAATTTAACCCTGTAGTGCACGCAGCTGATGGGACTGTAAATAGTACTGTTACCAACAGGCATTAGAGGGTGGATGAACGGGGAAGGAGTCGTTTCATTATCCCTCTTTGTGCATACTCACAAACCAGATAGGTGAGGCTAGCGCTGGCAGAATTGTACAACAAACCAAGGGGAATTACTCAGCGCTGGACAACAGTTAGATCCCCTGCCCCCGCCTATCAGCCTGATAGGCGGGGGCAGGGGATCTAACTGTTGTCCAGCGCTGAGTAATTCCCCTTGGTTTGTTGTACTCTTTGTGCATGCAGGTGCCAGTGCTGTGAACAGTATCAGTGCTTGCATGCGCAAGGGGGTTAATTTTGAAGCGCATATATATTTTAGTATTGATAGTACATTAACCCTTCACTGCCGAGAAAAAGACAACTGCAAGAGGCATAGACCCTCATGAGCCCCCGCAGGTGCAGGGGCTGATGAGGATCTACGCCTCTTGCTGACACCACTTTCTCTCCATGTGCATTTGACAGCAAGGGTTCTTTAACGCTATATTAACCCTTGTCATTTGGAATACACCAGTGTGTTGCAATAAGTTTGACTAAAATAGTTCAAGGGTAGTGCCAGATTAGCTTGGTGCCTTCAGGCAAAGTTAACCCGTTTAGACCTGACGCCCTACAGCACGTGATGGATTGACCATGATAATTCAAGGGTAGAGCCAGATGAGCTTGGCGCCTTCAGGCGCCAAGCTCATCTGGCACTACCCTTGAATTATCATGGTCAAAACACCTCCTGCATCTGGTACATAGTCATTAAATAACATTTCCAGAAATTGGGAAATGTACCCGTGGGGGCTAGGAGGGTGAAATCAGTATATCTTGTGCGATTTATTGGTGTACAGAGAGATGCAGAGCTACAGTAACCAGGTGTCCGCGTGGATGGTTCGCATGGAGTCCAACCTGGCTCGCGGGAGCACGCTCATGGAGGACCTGAATAACAGATGTGTTCTCTTCATACAGGTGAGCAGAACGGAATGATTTTCGCCCCCAACACCCTACAGCAGGAGATGGACTGAACGTGACAATTGGTCGATCCTTCTCCTGCAACTGGTACATAGTCATATAGGTGACGCCTCCAAAATGTGGAAATTGCGGTGTTGGTGTGAAATGCGTTAACCCACTGTGCATGAGGTACAAAATACCCTCAGTTTGGAGTTATCCCCTGAGGACAGCATTACAACTCTGGAGACAGATCGAACATGATAGTTCAAGGGTGGTGGCAGAATAGCTTGACGCCTATAGGCACCAAGCTATTCTGCCACCACCCTTGAACTATCATGGTTCAGCAGTATCTTGCTGTGGTGTGTCTCGGACAGAATGAGTTAACTCACTCGAGTCTTGAATAGTTCTCTTTATGTAGGGGAGAGTAGCTTAACACATTCTAAATGTGCCGCGTCCGGACGTTCGACATAAATGATAAAGCTGCTTACGTCCATCCCCCTTACTTCCAATAATATTTGGCCACCAGGTTTCAACCTGATCAGAGTGGACATCATTTATATTTCTCCGTGGCAAATCACGTTTGGGCGTATTTGAAAACCTTTTCTTCATGATGACATTATCTATTTTATGTTTATATTGTTACAAGAACAATTACATTGTGCTGTAGCATTATTTTCTTGATGTTCATCATGTTATCAATTTAATATTGTTGTTTACAGTAGTTGTGTGTGTGTGTGTGTGTGTGTGTAGACGAAAGAGCTCAAATGGGTGACTGTCTTTACCATCCTTATGAAAATGGGTGTGTGTAAAAATCTGGTGACCAAGTCAGACACCCATTTTTTCTGAGGGTTGTTTCTGCATTGTCTTGGGGTAAAGATTCATAAAAAATAAAAAGATCAGTTTTTCTCGTTTTGGCGTTAAAACATGCACTTTTGTGTTTAACAGACACGCCTGTAGTGTGTTTGAAAACTTGTCCCTCCCAGCAATGTGTGTGTGTTGTGCGCACAGAACCCTGAAAATGAGCGTGTATGTATTACATCACCCTTCTCAGCTATAAATAACTTCATAGCTGATATGGGTCAGGTGGGGGGTGGGTGGGGGGGGGATATTTTGTTGTTTGAGGGAGTAAATTGTTTATGTTCCTACAAAATTAGGTTTGTTATTTGAGGGTTTTGTTAAAAAAGTGTTGAGTTGTGATGTACTTCCGGGGTGATGTGGAGAAAGGTCATGTCTAGTGACAAATTTGAGATTCATGTATACATTCACCAGGGACTTAGCTTATACGTTTTCTACGTTTGTTTCCATGTCAGATGAAGAATATTTGATCTGAAACGTCGTTGTTTGTTTATATTTTAAAGGGTTTTCCACCACTATCTTCTGTTTTAGTTTGACTTAGCCTATAATTATATTCGTGCGCTGGTTGCTAAGAAGTAAAGTGATTGTATGAGTGCGCAGTGAGAGAGAGGACGTATAGACTTTGGGTGAGGCTGCTGTTGTCTTGTGTCTTTTGGTTCAGCCTGTTGCTTTGTTTAAGTGGGTTTGTTGGTGCTATGCTTTCGTTTTGACTGCAACTCCTGTCAGATTGTATGCACAAGTTGATTGAATAAAATGACGTCACACAGTCAGTGTCGTTAGGTGTGTCGTCTGCTGCAGTCGGTCGTTTAGGGCAGTATGTAATGCTAGGTCAGAGAAAAAAACAACCACCACCTAATGTTGCCAAAGGGTGTAATAGTAAAGTATTGTTTGTGTGAATGCTGCGTGTTTGAGGGAAGGACTGGAGAGTCGAGTGTTGAGTAAAGAGAGAAGGCGACAATGGGGAAAACTATGATATCCAGCACTATTACGTTGGAATAGATTGATTGTACATTGCTTAACGTCCCGACAGCAACAAGGCTTTCTCAGGACGTGCCTGCACTGCTTGTGAAAAAAATAAAAATAAACAGAATATTGAATGTATGTCGCCAGCCGGTCCAATACGTTAAATAAACCTACGACATGGGGCCTAAATAAAGCTAAGACCATTTAGCAACACACATCCAATATCAAGAGTTACAGGCAGCGCAGACAGTAGGGAGAGTTTAAAAAAGGAAAATACAGATGAATGGACCAAGGGTAGACAGAAACACATGCCCCAGAATACAGAAGAAAACCCACCCTGTGGGGCTGATCAGGGTGACCCTGGGAACTAAAAAGTAGTTACCCCACCCAAGTCCCCCAGGGCAGACCCGGGTGGGGGACGTTGGAATAGATGCATAACAGTTATGACACGCCTGTAAATGAAAACACTTTTAACATTAAACAATCCAGACCAAAAAGGTGACTGCCAAGCGTGTGAAATGCAAAGAAGTACCCAACGGAGAAAGAAACACGCTTAGAAAAAACGGTACAACACAATTTATTAATATTTTGGGTAAATACCCTTTGTCAAAATAGACAAACAAACAGAGACATTAGCCGCTTCTTATCTTCATATGCAGAAGGAATGTGGCAACTGATGTATTCTGTATTCTGTATTCTTCTGTATTCTGGGGCATGTGTTTCTGTCTACCTTTACAATACAATACAATACAATACAATACAACTTTATTGTCTGTTCGAGTCCAGGCACGACAGAAATTTGCCTTTCGGCTCGTCATGAAACAACAATATAAGACATTAACAAACGCTGCAAAAGCATATCATGAAAAATTATCATTGCAGCAATCCATCACAAGCAATCTGTCACAAGATGGGAGGTAATGTTAAGTAGATCATACTTATCGCAGCGTTATAAACGAGAGTTCAAAATCGAGACAGCAGTTGGAATAAAAGACTTCTTAAAAACATTCCTTTTGGCAAGTAGCATGTTGAAACGTCTGCCTGATGGTAGCATTTGAAACTGATCAGAGAGTGGGTGACTAGGATCATTGACAATGCTAGCAGCTATCCTTCGGACAGCTCTATGGTACAGATCATCTACTGGGTACTGTCCTAGGCCAATGATCTTCTCAGCTGTTCTGACGATACGTGACAGTCTGCCCCTGTTTTTCATACTGAGATTGCCATACCAAGCAGTGATGTTAAACGTCAGTATGCTTTCGATCAGGCTTCTATAAACGGATTCTAAAACCCTGGAACTGACATCAAAACTTCTCAGTTTCCTAAGAAGGTACAGACGCTGGTTTGCTTTTTTCACAATCAGATCAGTGTTTCCAGTGAAGGACAGCCCACTATCCACGACTGTGCCAAGGTACTTAAATTCAGTGACCACCTCTACAGGTTGATTATTAATTGAGACAGGTACAAAAATATCATCAACTTTCCTGTCATCAATGACGAGTTCCTTGGTTTTCTGTACATTCATTTCCAGAAAACTATCTTTGCACCATGACTCTAATACTGCTATCTGTGCAAAGTACTCGGCCAAACTGTCTTCTTTTTGGAGTAGGCGTACAAGGGCCATGTCGTCTGAGAACTTTAAGAGACGAGAAGTGGCAGTGTGACAACGCATATGGTCTGTGTATATAGAAAACAATGTCGGAGAGAGGACACAACCTTGAGGGCAGCCTGAATTTAGCACCACTTGGTCAGACAGACTGCCGTGTACATTTACACGTTGTGGCCTGTCCTTCAAAAAGTCTCGCACCCACAGAATAATGTTTGTGTTCACATTAAAGTCCATCATACGCTGCAAAAGCATTAGTGGTTCAACAGTATTAAAAGCATTAGAAAAGTCAATAAAAAGAATTCTCACATGTGCCTTTGATTTCTCAAGATGTTGAAATACAAGATTGTACAGAGTAAGGCATGCATCCTCCACACCCCTATGGTTTTTGTAAGCAAATTGGAATGGATCCAGTAGTTCGGCAACATCATTTAACAGATGCCTCCTCACCACTTTTTCCATACATTTTGACAAAATAGAAGTCAATGCAACTGGACGGAAATCGTTGAATTCATGAGCGTTCGTTTTCTTAGGAATCGGGACAATGATTGATGATTTCCAAGCCTTAGGGACAGTATGATGATCAAGCAGGAACTGAAAAATATCTTCCCCAATTGACCTGCACAGGTTTTCAATACTCTGGCACCTAACCCATCTGGTCCAGGTGCTTTGTGTGCATTCAGCTTAGAAAAGATGTTTACTACCTCCTCTTCAGTAATTGACAAAGGTTCCGGCACAATGGACTGGCACAATTCATCACAGTTATCACTAAGGTTTCTGCCATCGAACCGTGAGTAAAAACGATTTAGATCATTGGCCATCTCAACTGGATTCCCAGTGCAGAGCCTGGCTTGTTTCTTTTGCTGCCTACCCATCATGCCGTTCAGACCATTCCATGCATCTCTAGCGTTGCCAGAAGAAAATTTTGTTTCGATCTTGCTTTTATAGTTCAGTCTGGCAGTCCTAGCAGCCCTTCTAAAATCCCTCTCCTTTTCCCGAAATTCATCAGTGTTACCCTGTAAGAAAGCAAGTTTCTTCTGGTTCAAATACACCTTTAGCTCCTTGCTGACCCATGGCTTATTGTTAGCAAACACCTTCACTGTCTTGGTTTTAATTACAGTGTTTTCACAAAATCTTACGTAAGAAGTGACTGTCTCAACAAGTTCATTAGGGTCATCACAGTAATGAGTAAACATATCCCAATCTGTCGCCTCAAAGCACCCACGGAGCTCCTCCATGCTGTCCGGTGTCCACAGCTGTGTGCTTTTCGTTACAGTCTTGCCACATTCCTTCTGAATATGAAGATAAGTAGCGGCTAATGCCTCTGTTTGTTTGTCTATTTTGACAAAGGGTATTTACCCGAAATATTAATAAATTGTGTTGTACCGTTTTTTCTAAGCGTGTTTCTTTCTCCGTTGGGTACTTCTTTACTTTTAACATTAACAAAAGTTGAGTATAAGGAGAGGTTTTAAAAAGTTTTAATAAAAACTGTTGCCCGACACGCTTCTAAAAACAACAGTTTCTTAGTTTTAAACCTTGCACCACGCCATAAACGCTGCGATTGCTTCTCAGTCTTAGCTGTCCTATAGTGTGGAATGTGGGACTTGTCCAACTGGATCCATCTGGTGCACTCCAAATGTGTATTTGTGGATGGTTTGATGTGCAACTCGTTGCGCGCCTCTATAAAATCCAAAGTGATGACCCCCTCCCCACCTTCACCCCCTCCCCTCCCCTCCCCCCCCCAAACCCTACCCAAACAATCATTAGAAAATCAACCAGAGGTATTTTTAGTGAGGTATTTGTTCACTGTGTTGTTGTGTCATTGTGCTTTACATTTTGAATGCAGGAAAAAGAAGGAATATACATTAAGCTGAAAAAAGAATGACAACAATCAAATAAATGTGGAAAAGAAGCATCAAATATTCCGTGAACTTTACCTTATTACAGACACCTAATTTTCTTGAGATGTCCATGCTAAAATGAATGATTTGACAAGGACACCCATTTCTACTGTAATGCCAGTTTTTGTGTGAGAGGCACCCACATTATTGGTAGAAACCCATTTTTTCTCCATCCAGTGGCTCTGTTTCTAGAAAATGTCTTTTTTATTTTAAGTTGTAGAGCTTAGTTACAAGGTGAGTTCTAAACATTCGCATCAACTCCAGAGCCCTAGAATAAATAGAAATATGGGAACCCATTTTCACATAAAATGGTAGGTAACCCACTCTGATGGTTTTGTCTCCCTGTGTGTGTGTGTGTGTGCACGTTAGTAGCTTAATTATATTTTGATTTTGATGTGTTTAATGTTCTTCCTTTTATGTTGCGCGGCACCGCAACAATTTCCTAATGTATTGTTACATATGGCAATAAAGTTCTATCATGCGTGTGATTTCAGGGTCTGTTGTACGCTTACAACATCAGCCACCTGGTGAAGACTGTGATGAATCTTCACGTGTCCCTGCAGAAGCCCATGACCAAGACGGCCGTGCTGTCTCTCTGCCGTCTGATTGAGCTCCTCAAGGTACCACCGTCTGTCTGCAGCGGGTGTAGATCCTGATGACCCCCTGCATTTTTTACATCATGTGAATGATTGTACCCATTTGGCCCTGAGGCACTACAGCAGGAGATAGATTGACCATGATAATTCAAGGGCAGTGCCAGATTAGCCTTGGTGCCCAGCTATAATCTGGCACTTCCCTTGAATTATCATGGCATGGGTGGGACTTTTCAGGCTACAGCCGGATTTCTGGATTTTAAAAAAAAAGTGCCCCCAAGACCGTGTCTTCAGGATTCAACTTTTTTTTCGGTGCCACCCATGTCATGGCCAATCTATCTCCTGCAGATGGTACACACTGGTTAGGTGACACCTCAAGAATTTGGGAAAGGCAGCCACAGGGTTAAACGGGTTAACCCTTTCAGCCCCAAGGTCCCATTTCTGAAATTTTGAAGGTGTTGCCCAATGGCTGTGTACCAGTTGCAGGGGATGGCTTGACCATGATAATTCAAGGGTAGTGCCAGATGAGCTTGGCGCCTGTGAAGGCACCAAGCTCATCTGGCACTACCCTTGAATTATCATGAAGGCGCCAAGCTCATCTGGCACTACCCTTGAATTATCATGGTCACGCCATTCCCTGCTGTAGGGATCTGATGCTAAAAGAGTTAAACAAGAGAATGCTGTTGTTTTGCACTTTACGAAGAGTATGGAGGAAAACCATGTGGTGGCGTTCTTGAGTAACATTTGGCCTGGCCGAGAATTTTTGGGGAGTGAAGGTAGAGCCTGTTAGCATGGGGTGGTCTGGCTTTTCAGTAGTGCTTCGAGGCCCCACAGGCTTGTTTTTAATGATCGACACCGCAACCAGGTCTCACAGCGTGCAGTCGTTTCTGTACTGGAAATTTTCAGAGATGGCTGCGCATGTGTGAAAACCATGATGGCAGCAGAACTTCCTGTCATCATCTGACGTCCCATCTCTTTGTAGTTTGCACTAACACATTTACCCCCATGACCGCTTTTCCCAAATTTCGGAGGTGTCATCCAGCGACTATGTATAATGTACCAGCTGCCAAAGTTGGATTGACCTTGATAATTCAAGGGTAGTGCCAGATTAGCTTAACTCATTCTACCCCAGACACACCACAGCAAGATATGGATCGACCATGACAGTTCAAGGGTGATGCCAGAATAGCTTGGCGCCTATGAGCACCAAGCTATTCTGGCATCACCCTTGAACTATCATGGTCGATCTGTGTCCTTAACTGCAATGCAGTCTTCAGAGGACAGCGGCAACATTTGGGGATTTCGATCTTGGGGTACAAGGAGTTAAATAATCATGGTCGATCCATCTCCTGCTGTAGGGTGTTGGTGTTAGAAGGGCTAACCCATTTAGCCCCGAGTCCCTACAGCAGAAGATGGCTTGACCATAATAATTCAAGGGTAGTGCCAGATTAGCTTGGCGCCTGATAGCGCCAAGCTAATCTGGCACTACCCTTGAATTATCAATGTCAATCCATTTCCTGCAACTGGTACACAGTCATTAGGCAACACCTCCAAAATTTGAGACATGGGACCTTGGGACTGAAAGGGTTATGGTGATAGTTTTTACGTTTCTCTTTACATTTATGAATGATCGATCAACTGTTACTGCATGACGTTTTGTCATTGTTCGCGCTTTTTCAGGCAATAGAGCACACGTTTCACAGACGCACCATGCTGGTGGCAGAGTCCATCAACCACGTCGTGCAGTTCCTGTCGTTCAAGGCACTCAATGCTCTAGCCACGGCAAAGGTAAGCTTCAGACTTTCATCAGGCCCTGCGGCTGTGTGGCTTGATACTTTACTTAATTAGACTTTTTAATTTGGTTGTGATTGTGTGATATTATGTCTGTGATGTGGTGGCAACAAAAATTCCCATGTTGGGATTAATACATTATTTTGGCTTCAAGCAAAGATGTGTTCATTAAGCCACATAGATTTTGGTCAGTGATTTATGAACTTTACATCTTGGCGAACGCTTCATTTGTGAAGAAAAAACTGAAATGACCATCACTTTGCATTTCTGAGTGTTCACTGTTATGCTTACGTGCAGAAACGCATCACGTCAGACAAGAAATACAGTGACAGACGACTGGATGTTCTGTCTGCTCTCGTCCTTGCCGAGTCTGCACTCAACGGACCTGGTCAGTGATCCTTTAACTTCACCCATTTAGCACCGAGTCCCTACAGCAGGAGATTGATTGACCATGATAATTCAAGGGTAGTGCCAGATCAGCTTGGCGCCTGATGGCGCAAGCTCATCTGGCACTACCCTTGAATTAACATGATTAACCCTTTCATTACTGAATTCTCTGGTTCGTGAATACCACTGAGTACTGCTTTTATAAAGTTCTGTATTACCCCTGCTTACTGAGTTTAGAGACTAAAAAAATACCCAAATATAGTAGTGTACGGGAAAGGGTGATAGCGGAGTACCCATCCACCGCAGATACCCATAACCCTATATTGCTGTGACGGGCTTTGGACGGGCTACACATTGACGTCATGTGTCAGGGTTGTGTGGTTGATTTGGTGACACACAGGTGCAAATATGTGACAAAATGACAGTACATTAACAACACACACCTATGAAGCAAGCAAACGTGCATGAAAACGGGTCTAAAAGTGTTTGCATGCTCTTACCGTGACAATGATGTGTTGGAAATTCATAATCCAAACTTGTGACTGTGTCATTGTCTGTTTATTGCTGTCACATAGCAGTGTCCACAATGCACACACGTGTCCAAAATACAAAAAGTAACTGAAAAAGATCCACTATTATATATACCTTGATTGTCCATGTTTACGCATACACTATGTACAGTTACTGGGAGGGTGAAGATGAAATTACAAAACTGCTATACACTGTCATACACTGTCACACACTGTCACCACTGTCACCCTGTATTTACAGTTGTACCTGTGTGTGGTACAAAATAAAACAGTTGTTGTCATTACAACAAAGGTACACTTCACATTTCCGGCACATGATAACAGTTTTGCACCTCTTGTAAGGGTTGTCTGCATATCTAACCCCTGGGTTTGCGTCTCTGTAGCTGGTGTGTCGCTTGTAGCACAGAGCACATCCGTGGTCACGGCCCTCCCCTTTGACAGGTAAATGGTCAACTCGGTCAAGGCGAGTCTCGTTGTTGCTAGCGGCAGAGCGGGGACGGCCGACGGACGATCGCCGTAGATGATAGTCGACTACCAACTCATGGACTTTCGTCGTCGGCATCGCGATCATTATCGTTGTTGTCATTAGTGTCTTGTCGCACAACACACACAAAATCAGCCCTTTCTTCCTCTGTCAACTGAACTAAATCCTTCTCTCCAAAATCGCCTCTATCCCAAAACTCGTCATCACTAAATTTGTCGCTGTCACGGTCACTTTCTTCTCTCTCCGCCACTGATTTTTGCAAGCACAACCAAAGTTCTGGAAGGAATTTTTTTATATAAACTCCGCATCCTGTTTCCCAGGCCCCGAGCCGGATATAACATAAACGCTGCGTGCACCTGGCGGTACCATTCTAGCGCTGTCAAGGTCGCCGCTAATTAGGTAGCCACTCTCAGCAGGTAGCTCGGATTTCGAACGCAGCTAGCGCAAACCGCTTTAGCGGGCAGCCGTACGCAGGGGAGTAGAAGCTGCGGTCCCGCTATACCGGGAGGCCGTAAGCAGAGGAGGCGTTTCCCATGCCCGCTATAGTGGGCGGCAGTAATGAAAGGGTTAACCCGTCTCCTGCAACTGGTACATATAGTCGTCAGGCAACACCTCCAAAATTCGAGAAATGGGACCTGGGGGCTGAAAGGGTTAAGTGTGTGCTGGTGTGAGATTTTAGACCTTGAGGCTCAGCACCATGAAGTACAAAATCACAGGAACATTTCTTAACCAGTTGGCTGTCGGTAGCTAATGACAGTTGAAGGGTTAACCCTTCGAGCCCCACGGGTGCATTGCCCCCATTTTGGAAGTGTTACTTCACGACTATGTACCAGTTGCAGGAGGTGGATTGACCATCATAATTCAAGGGTAATGCCAGGCGAGCTTGGTACCTGAAGGCGCCAAGCTGATCTGCCACTGCCCTTGAATTATGGTCAAACAGATAGCTTAAGGGTAGTGCCAGATTAGCTTGGCGCCTGCATGCGCCAAGCTAATCTGGCACTACCCTTGAATTATCATGGTCGATCCATCTCCTGCTGTCTGGCGTTGGGACTGAAAGGGTTAAAGGCACAACTGACAGGTGACTGTCAGGTAAATATGCAGCATTGGCAGCACAGTGCTTACATACAGAGAGCCAGGCAGCAAATGCCACTTTAGATCTGTGCTTGCAGATGATGCTGGCAGTTCCTTTACGTGACTCTTCAAATGCAGACAGTTTTTTGGTTTTGGATCGTACGGCTCAGAGCTGAGTTTTAAAATTGATGTCAGATGCCTGAACACGTGTGTTTTTACATTTACGGTCGACTTACTTACAAGGTTGGTTATAAAGTCGCATTTAACAACGCGTTTCCAGAGATCCTGACAACACCTTTCCCATACAAATTTATTCGCTTGTATCTTCAAATATTACAACAAGTAAACTTGAGTCCCCTGGCAATTTGTTACATTGTATATCAGACGTTTACTGTACTTTCATGTTTTAATAGTTTGATGTGGGCACTGCTGTGTGCTTTGGGCAGAACAGGAGGATGAGAGTAATTGTTGTCATGTGCTGTAGGAGGAAACCCAGTGAGCGCAGACTAGCAGGCTGCCGTCAGCCGCAGTTGGCTTGGCCCATGCAAGGTTGTGTGCATTCCAACTGCAACGGACGTACTGCCCATGCACTGACCTTTTCTTGTGCACTGGGAAGAGAGATGTGTCAACATTTACAATGTCGCAGAATTCTTTATGTTTCAGGCACCAAGGAGAGGAGACTTATCCTGAACCTTGCTTTGGCCGTTGGAACCAAAATGGTGAATCCATTTTTTTCATTTAAAAATTTTTTTTATTTTATTTTGTTCAGCTCTGCTTTGCTCTGTTCTATTTTATTTTGGAGCCATCCTTTGTTTGTTGACTCTTGTCTTTACATCTCTCATCGGTTTGCATTTTCTCAGACTGTACATAATTAACCCTTTCAGTCCTAAGCTCTCATTTCTCACATTTTGGAGGTGTTGCCTGATTATGTACCAGTTGCAGGAGATGGATTGACCATGATAATTCAAGGGTAGTGACAGATTAGCTTGGCGCCTTCAGGCGCCAAGCTAATCTGGCACTACCCTTGAATTATCATGGTCCATCCATCTCTCGCTGTAGGGTCTTGGGCCTAAAAAGGTTAATGTCCAGTCTTCAAATGTGGCATTTAAAATATTTTGAGGCCAAAGCCTTCAGAACAGTCTGAGCGACCACTAAAGGTCAGAGTGACGAGGGTGTACCCTTGAATTGTTCTGGTTGATCGTGCTGCGGTGCGTCACGACTAAAGACGAAGTCACTGAGAATGTCGGCAAGCTCAAGACGAAAATTTGCAGCATTCACAAAGTTGCTTGTCAGGATGCGGCATGCCTCGAGTACGTTGACTCAACCTTTTCGTATTTTTTGCCAGAGAGCTTTCAAGGATGATGAGAAAACCAGCTTGGATGATACACTGAAAAAACTGGACCTGGTTTGCACCTTCCGGGAAAAGTGAGACATGCGTTAGATTTTCTTCTTCTTAGCCGATCAGTCATGCACTTAACCCTTTTAGCTCCAAGGTCCCATTTCTCAAATTTTGGAGGTGTTGCCTAACGACTATGTACCAGTTGTAGGAGACGGATTGATCATGATAATTCAAGGGCAGTGCCAGATGAGCTTGGCGCCTTAAGGCCAAGCTCATCTGGCACTGCCCTTGAATTATCATGATCAATCCATCTCCTGCTGCAGGGTCCCAGGGCTAAAAGGGTTAACCCTGTGGCTGTTGGTAGCGTGTTTTGTCGAGGTGATTCCCAGTGCAAGAGGTACAGGTCCTCCTGAGCCCCTGCAGTTGTTCCTGCAGTGGCGCATGCGGATCTGTGCCCCTTGCTGACACCCCTTTGTGTCCATATATTAACCCATTCTGCCCTGACGCACTACAGCAGGCGATGGGTCGACCATGATAATTCAAGGGTAGTGCCAGATTAGCTTGGCGCCTGTCGGTGCTAAGCTAATCTGGCACTGCCCTTGAACTATCATGGTGGAAGCATCGCCTGCAACTGGTGCATAGTCGTTGGATGATGCCTCCACAATTTGGGAAATACGGCCGCAGGGCTGATTGAGTTAACACTGAATGGCTGGGGCTCTTTGGCATTGAATTAAAAAAAGATTTCAGAAAATAATGTAGTCTGCATTCACTGGAAGTAAAGGGGTTCATTATAGTATTATGTTTTCATTCTAGGCTAACCCTTTTCATCCTGATACACCCATCCCTTGAAATAAAGTTTGGCGGATAGCTCAAGGGTGGTGCCAGAACAGCTTGGCGCCTGAGGCGCCAAGCTGTCCTGTCGCCACCCTTGAACTAAAACAGTTGATCCTAATCGGTAATGTAGCCTTCATAGGACAGTAAGCAAAGTATACAAAATCAGCCTCGGGATGCGGTGGGTTAATAACAGTATATGTTTAATTTCTACGCAGGATGCGCGGTGCCTGTGACTGCAGTTTCATGTACTGGCATCGTGTGATATTCCCCCTGTACCTGGACGACATGTGTGAGAATGTGACTGACACACACAGAATACAGGTACCATACTTTGTGGTTGCAGGTATTATATTCTTAGGTGGGTCAGGGGGGGGGGGGGGGGGGGAGGGTAGGGTGAGGGGGGGGGGGGAGAAGCAGTGTGCTGGAATTCATTTTATGAATCATACATTTTTGGAGGTGAAGCACATTTCTCTAAAGTGATTTTGTATGTGCACACATTTTTCACTCTTTGTCTGTGGATGTCAACTTCAGCCTCCGCGGGATTACTTTCCCTTGGACAGTATTAGTGGTTGGATCCGACTAGCCGAGGTTTGCTGGCATTGCATGTCTATTTTTATCGCAGAATGTGTTGTTACAAGCCTTTACTTGGCATTCGCACCACATCCACAAATGAATGCTTAACAAAACTACTTAGTGGCAAAGTACATAATACACAAAAGTTAGTTATGTTGTTACAAGCCATTACTTGGCATTCGCACCACATCCACAAATGAATGCTTAACAAAACTACTTAGTGGCAAAGTACATAACACACAAAAGTTAGTTAGTAATAATAATAATAAAGAAGATTTTGAACCCATTCAGCCCTGACGCACTACGGCAGGAGATGGGTCGACCATGATAATTCAAGGGTAGTGCCAGAAGAGCTTGGTGCCTGTCGACGCCAAGCTAATCTGCCACTGCCCTTGAATTATCATGGTCGATCCATCTCCTGCAGTCGACTTTGTGACAAACCCAGTACGTGTGACAGAACGCTACGGTAACAGATGGTGCCTGAAAATACAGTGTTAACCCATTCAGCCCTGACGCACTACAGCAGGAGATGAGTCAACCATGATAATTCAAGGGTAGTGCCAGATTAGCTTGGCGCCTGTCGGCGCCAAGCTAATCCGGCACTGCCCTTGAATTATCATGGTCGATCCATCTCCTGCAACTGGTGCATAGTCATTAGATGGCGCCTCCCAAATTTGGGAAATACGGCCGTCGGGCTGAATGAGTTAAGGCGCCTATGCATGGTCGAATGCTCCAGGCAAAGAGTTTCACTTTTCTTGTGTTTTGAAGCTGGGTTGCCAGGATACTGGAGGCTGCATGCACCAGGGGTTTAATGCGTGTGAGACGTCGAACAGCATGATACTGGAGGCTGCATGCACCAGGGGTTTAATGCGTGTGAGACGTCGAACAGCATGATACTGGAGGCTGCATGCGCCAGGGGGTTAATGCGTGTGAGACGTCGAACAGCATGATACTGGAGGCTGCATGCGCCAGGGGGTTAATGCGTGTGAGACGTCGAACAGCATGATACTGGAGGCTGCATGCACCAGGGGTTTAATGCGTGTGAGACGTTGAACAGCATGATACTGGAGGCTGCATGCACCAGGGGTTTAATGCGTGTGAGACGTCGAACAGCATGATGCTGGAGGCTGCATGCACCAGGGGGTTAATGCGTGTGAGACGTCGAACAGCATGATGCTGGAGGCTGCATGCACCAGGGGGTTAATGCGTGTGAGACGTCGAACAGCATGATGCTGGAGGCTGCATGCACCAGGGGGTTAATGCGTGTGAGACGTTGAACAGCATGATACTGGAGGTTGCATGCACCAGGGGTTTAATGCGTGTGAGACGTCGAACAGCATGATACTGGAGGCTGCATGCACCAGGGGGTTAATGCGTGTGAGACGTCGAACAGCATGATACTGGAGGCTGCATGCACCAGGGGTTTAATGCGTGTGAGACGTCGAACAGCATGATGCTGAAGGCTGCATGCACCAGGGGGTTAATGCGTGTGAGACATTGAACAGCATGATACTGGAGGCTGCATGCACCAGGGGTTTAATGCGTGTGAGACGTCGAACAGCATGATGCTGGAGGCTGCATGCACCAGGGGGTTAATGCATGTGAGACGTTGAACAGCATGATACTGGAGGCTGCATGCACCAGGGGTTTAATGCGTGTGAGACGTCGAACAGCATGATGCTGGAGGCTGCATGCACCAGGGGGTTAATGCGTGTGAGACGTCGAACAGCATGATGCTGGAGGCTGCATGCACCAGGGGGTTAATGCGTGTGAGACGTCGAACAGCATGATGCTGGAGGCTGCATGCACCAGGGGGTTAATGCGTGTGAGACGTCGAACAGCATGATACTGGAGGCTGCATGCACCAGGGGTTTAATGCGTGTGAGACGTCGAACAGCATGATGCTGGAGGCTGCATGCACCAGGGGGTTAATGCGTGTGAGACGTCGTCTGAATGAGTTAACCTCTTGACTGCTGCTGGTGGCTGGAGGCGTAACTCAGCGTCTTTTCCGCTGAACGGTATCGTCGGTCACAGTGGAAGGGTTATTGTGGTGTTTGTTGCAGTACATGTTCGGCGCTTTGAGGGACTGCGTGATGCCCATGATGCTGGTCAGACACCTGCCCTCACATCAGGTTCTGCTCGACGCATTTGACAGGGAGATTTACAACCACTTCAGAGATGTAGGTTACCTTAGTCCACTTCATCATTCAACCCTTATACACGCATGGGTGCTTCTGTGCCGGTTATGTGCCGGAATTGTGGTTTTTGAAAACCTTACCCGCCGTAAGAAATGACATGCTCCTCTGGACCTTCCAGGTTTTGGAAAATTCAACAGAGGCACCCTTGTATACGCTACGACTGAATATGACCTTGATAGTTGAAGGACGTCATTTACACTATGCTCAACAGTTATCATTAATTATCACAAAAGCACTACAGAAGGAGATGGATCGACCATGATAATTCAAGGGTAGTGCCAGATTAGCTTGGCGCCTGATGGCGCCAAGCTGATCTGGCACTACCCTTGAATTATCATGGTCAATCTTTCTGCTGCAGCTGGTACAGTCATTAGGTGACACCTCCACACTTTGGGAGATGTGGCTGTGGAGGTCGAGGATTAAAATTTTTATGGTTGCGTACGGAACGGTGTATGTAACATCACAACTGCCCCACAACTACTTTGTTCAACACCTTGTTGTGGTAGCAGTATTGCTCCAAGTTCAAGAGTCCCTTCTGCCAGCTGACTCTCTTCTTTCACATTGCAATATGCGTCCCAACGTTGTGTTGACTTTATGTTGCCGTTAAGTCCTTCACTGCTAGTGGCTCATGAGGATCTATACCTCTTGCAGTTGGGTGGTGCTCAATGTTTAGCAGCAGTAAACAGGTTAAATCTGAGCATTGTTGGTCAGAATTATGGTCATTTTGGAGCGTGGAGCCACACCTATTTAGCAGGAACTCATTGTTTTCAGCATTTGTTGGACCCGCTGTGTCGCTCCATAGAGACCGACCTTCGCTTGCACATCCATCTTCACCTCCAGCTGGACGACCGCAACCCTTTCAGGGTCGGGCTGCGTGACCTTTCACATCTGCTGCGGGTCCGGCCAGTCAGGTTCTTCAACCGCACCATAAACGTCAAAAGTTAGTACGCGGTTGAATAGATGGATGGTTGGGTGGATGAGTTTTGGAGGGTGAGGGTGGGGGTGGTATGGATGGGTTGACTGATTAGATCTAATCAAATAATAGTTTCAGTTGTTTTTTTGTTTTTTGTTTTTGTTGTTGTTTGTTTTGCTCACGTGCGAAGCAAAAGTGAGTCTATGTTCTGGGCCAGTGGTCGTCCGTCCATTGTCCGTCCGCCGTCGTCCATGGTAAACTTTAGTGTTGACATTTTCTCAGAGACTATTCAAGCCATATTCTTCAAACTTGGCCCAAGAATACTTTGTGGCAGGACCTTTCTAGATGTACCAATTTAAGAATAAGAAGAATAAGAGTACTTTATTATCTCGAAAAGAGAAATTCGGTTGTGGTACATTTATAACAAATAGTACAAACAAGACATAAAAACATTATAGCATAATTATGAACATTTTCTCCCTGCACTTGCACAGCTACAAATTCCAAATGGATAAAGTAAACACTACAAAATCTTTACACATAACTCTTACACATCTCACACAAACATCTTTTATGGACTGAACTGAGCGGCACTTATACATTCACACCCACCTCTACATATGCATACATAATACGCGTGTTTCAACCTAGTCCTAACCCTCACTACTTATTATACAAACGTCTCAGTACATTATTACACATTATTACACAAGCTGCATAATTAAAGTCTACCATAATAAAATATTTAGTGGGTAAACACTCAGTAACAACAATCCCAGTATGTCCATGTTCACCACCAAATGAAACACAATATAATCACTTCTCTAAAATCAACAAGCTCCATTCCTACTGATTGCACAGGTAAAGGGGGATAGGGGGAGGAGTTAGGTTTGGGTATGCGTGGATGTACCTACAGATTGCTTAGAGTGATGGATTTGGGGATGAAACTGTGCTGTAGTCTAAGTGTTCTAGCTTTGTGCGTGCGGAGTCTGCGGCCAGAGGGGAGGAGTTCATAGAGGTGGGCAAGGACATGGGATCTGTCTGAAGCTATCCGCCTACCCTTTCTCACCACACGCTGTTCATACAGGGACTCCATACTGTTTTGCTTACTGCCAGTCACTTTGCTGCAGATGTTTACCATTCGTGCCAGGGTGTTCTTGTTCTTCACACTCAGACCTCCATACCAGCACACAGAACCGAAAGTGATGACAGACTCAATAAAAGAGCAGTAAAAAGTTTGAAGGACAGAGGGGTTAACATTCAGATTCCTGAGTTTCTGGAGGCAGTAGATGCGTGACTGACATTTCTTGTGTATGAGGGAGGTGAGGGAAGGACAACTTATCATCTATGACTGTTCCAAGATACTTATACTCGGTCACACGCTCAACAGACACATCATCGATCATCAGAACAGGGACAGGGGCAGGGTTTCTTCGAAAGTCTATCAGTAGTTCCTTGGTCTTACTCACATTTAGGTCTAGAAAATTATCTTTACACCAAACACTAAAACGTTCTACTTCTGCAAAGTAAGTCGCATCATTATTGGAGAGATCTTCTAAGGCAGTGTCATCCGAGTATTTTATAAGAAGGGTAGAGTCAGTGCCACTACAATCGTTAGTGTACAGTGTGAACAGCACAGGGGAGAGAACTGTACCTTGAGGGGCGCCTATGGAAGTGGACCTAAGGGATGAGAGAGCTGTTTGAAAGCGAACTGACTGGGTCCTATTTACAAGGAAGTTGACAATCCATAGGATAAGCCTTGGCGTTACATTGTAACAGAGAAGTTTTTGAGCTATGAGATAGGGTTGTATAGTGTTGAAGGCTGAAGAAAAGTCTATAAAAAGAATGCGTACAAAAGAGCCAGGTTTTTCTAAATGTGTGTATGCATGGTGCAGGAGTGTGAGTGTGGCGTCATCAGTACATCTGTTTTGCTTGTATGCAAACTGGAAAGGATCTTGATAGGGCTTGACCTGATCGAGCAGTCTAGAAAGGACAACACGCTCAAAGCACTTCATTACTATAGAGGTGAGAGCTACAGGGCGATAGTCATTGAGTGTCTTGGGCTTGTTGTTCTTGGGGACAGGGCAGACTGTAGATGTTTTCCAGAGCCTAGGTACAGTGCAATCCTTCAGAGACCAGCTAAACAAATGGCTATAAACAACAGACAATTGACTGGCACATACTCTCAAAACTCTACCGCAAATATTATCAGGGCCTACTGCTTTCTTAACATTCAGTTTGCTAAAAAGCTTCTCAACCGCCTTGCCATGGATCTCAAAGTCTTCATCAACATTGCCTGCCACATTTACTTCAAGCTGGGAAATCATGCTATCTAAATCATCCTTCAGATCATCTTTCTCAAATCTACAATAGAACTCATTCAGTTTTTCAGAAAATTCAGTTTGTTCTTTCATTGGCATGCTACTGCTACTGAATTTTGATTTATTGTGGCCTGATAAAGTTTTAAGTCCTTTCCATGCATCTGCTAAGCTACCTGATTCAAACTGTGACTCTACTTTCTCTTTATACTTTTTCTTAGCGTCTAAAAGCTGCTTCCTCAATTTATTCTGTACTGCTTTCCTTTCTACTCTGTCTCCAGTCTGAAATGCAACTTTTTTTCTCATTCAATGTGGCTTTGAGAGACTTTGAAATCCATGGTTTGTTGTTGGGATACAATTTCACTGTCTTAGATGGAATAATCATATCTTTACAATTTGAGTGACCTCTCGCAAAAGTCAATGTCACAGGGGATCATGAAAAAGGTCAAAAATAGCTATATTTTGACATAATTTATTTTTTCTCAAATACTATTCACAACTTCAAACTCAAACTTGGTACAAAGATACCTGATGGTAAGACCTATCTATGCATACTAATTTGGATGACCCCTCGGAAAGGTCAAGGATCACAAGAGCTCAGGAAATTGGTCAAGAATAGCCATATAAAATGTTTTTTTCTCAAATACTATTCACAACTTCAAACCCAAACTTGTTACAGAGATACCTGATGGTAACACCTATCTATGCATACCAATTTAGATGACCCCTCGGAAAGGTCAAGGGTCACAAGAGGTCAGCAAATGTGTGTAAAATACCAATTTTTGATACAATTGTAGTTATCAACAGTTTTGCAAACCCATCAATCAAATTTAGCACAAAGGTAGCTGATGATGATAAGACCTACCTATGTATACTAATTTAGTTGACTCATTGCAAAGGTCAAGGGTCACGGGGGTTTGACAGATGTGTGAAAACTGATTAAAGTTTGAGAAAACATGGATTTTGTTGGTGCAGAACCCATCCTTTTACTTTTTGTCACAAAGGTCACACATGAAGATCGGTCATACACGTGAGCCATAATGGCTTTGCCTTTCTTGTTAATCATTATTTTAAAACTGATAATTTTTTGCAACACTGGAATGAATTTATCTTTCACGGAAAACATTCATAATCCTTTTTCTCCTCAAAAATTCTTATGCATGTTAAGATTATAAAATATTTTAAGCCTAATTATTCTAACGAATAAAAAGATACAAGATTTTTTTTACTATTTTGATTACTATTATTATTATCATGTTTTTACTTGCAGCCTATGCAGAGCACTACCTCAACCGAACATTCTACAACCTGACGACGGTGGCGCTGCATGACTGGAAGACGTACGGTGAGATGAAAAACATGGCAGAGCAGAGGTTTGGTCTCAAGCTGATCGAGTCCCACCTTCCCAGCCAGACTCTGGAACAGGTGAGAAATGATGATAACCTGTGTACAGTGACCCCCTTGGTGTTCTTTCTCATACTTGCATGACCCTTTGTGAGAGAGCATCTGTCTCAAGTGACTTTTTTTGTAGCGCCTTTATTGGTCGTCTTACACAGGTTTCACTGTATATTCCACAGGATCTTGTGTACTTATGTAACAGAAATTGAGACTGACATACACATCATGTGTTGGTTTCAAAATCCCCGTGACTATATCTGCCGTTATTTGGCAATAGTTGATCTGTCCATTTTTGAGAAAAGTTATTGCGCAACAATGAAAATCTTGCTCTTCTCATTAACACATTACATCATGAGGCTGTTTTTTTTTTTTTTTAATTTACTTATTGTCCTATGAATGCTACATTACAGATATAGGAGATAGATCAACCATTTTAGTTCAAGGGTGGTGCCAGAATAGCTTGGCGCTTCTGGCGCCAAGCTATTCTGGCACCACCCTTGAACTATCAGTCAAATTTATTTCAAGCAATAGTGTATCAGGATGAGAAGGGTTAAGGGACATACTGGCTTTTGTCATGCCATGGCAGATATCTTGTTGGAACATTGCAACTACGACCAGCTGCTGACGTTGTTTCTCTGCTGTGTCCTCAGGGTCTGGACGTGCTGGAGATCATGCGTAACATTCACGTGTTTGTGTCCAAGTACCTGTACAACCTGAACAACCAGATCTTCGTGGAGCGCACCAGCAACAACAAGCACCTCAACGCCATCAACATCAGGCACATCGCCAACTCCATCCGCACACACGGCATCGGCATCATGAACACCACTGTAAGCATTGGATTGTTCCCATATTTATTAGTCTAGGAATGCTGAGTTATAGGGGAGGTATGTTTGTAAGACTTAGGTATTCTCTCCACCCACCCACCCCCCCCCCCCCCCACCCACCCTTCCACCTCCCTTCCCTGCTCTGTTGTATGATAATTTGGGGGCCAGAAAGTAAGACGTCAGGCACGAAGTGTATATTTTTCTGTACACCTGTACTTTTTTGTCTGCAGGTAAACTTCACATTCCAGTTCCTGAGGAAAAAGTTCTTCATCTTCTCCCAGTTCATGTACGACGAGCACATCAAGTCCCGGCTCATCAAGGTAACCGCGCCACACCTTGTCCTGTCTAGTCCGAACATAGTGCTAGATATGGGTCCACCATGATAAATGTTGAAGGTACCCACGCCACACCTTGTCCCGTCTAGTTCGAACACAGTGCTAGATGTGGGTCCACCATGATAGTTGTTCATGGGCATGCCAAAATAGCTGGGCACCATCATTTCTTACTCGTCTTACTGACACAATATTGATTGATCGACCATGATAGTTCAAGGGTGATGCCAGAATAGCTTGGCTCCTAAAGGTTGCACGCTATTCTGGCACTACCCTTTAACACATTTAGTCCCATGGCCACATGTCCCAAAGTTTGGAAATGTTACCTTACTCCTGTGTACCAGTTACAAGAGATAGATTGACCATGATAATTCAAGGGTAGTGCCAGATGAGCTTGGCGCCTTCAGCCGCCAAGCTCATCTGGCACTACCCTTGAATTATCATGGTCAATCCATCTCCTGCTGTAGGGACTCGGGGCTAAATGGTTTAAATATAATGTCCGATCTTTTTTTTTTTTAAAAATATGAATCGTAATGTAGGATGCATTCCAAATGAGTGGATTTGCAAGGACTAAGGTGTATTTAGGAATGACACAACTTCTCGTCGTCATCATATGACGGATGCATCAAACGTCGCCATGAAGGATCAGGTGATTGTGTGGTCATGTTGACAGTTATTGAAATGTCATTTGTCAGTTTTCAGTTCTGTTTATCTGTCATTTTGGAGCTCACGTCCTGATCCTGTGAGGTCCACAGCCGCAGACCAGCGCACGTAAATGTCCACAGTCTGAAATTCCACTGATTGAACCCCTTCAGCCCTGACACCCTACAGCAGGAGATGGATCGACCATGATAATTCAAGGGTAGTGCCAGATTAGCTTGGCGCCTTCCGGCGCCAAGCTAATCTGGCACTACCCTTGAATTATCATGGTCGATCCATCTCCTGCAACTAGTACGCAGTTGTTTTGTGACACCTCAAAAAGTGTGGAAAAGAGGTTAGGAGGGTTAATGTCTACTTGCATGTACACTCAGTTGATGTAATCCTATTTGTTGTTTTTTCCTGTAGGACTGGAAGTTTTTCAAGGAGAACCACATGCAGACGGACCAGAGGGTGGGTTCACTGATCTGTCTGACTTCAGCAATATTTGCATGGGATCGATCACCCATTTATTTGTTTGAATCCTTTACAGAATTGACTTAACCTTTTTTTTCTGTCCTGATACACCATTTCCTGAAATGAATTTGGCTGTGATAGTTCAAGGGTGGTGCCAGAATAGCTTGGCGCCTCAGGCGCCAAGCTATTCCGGCACCACCATTTTAACTAAAATGGTTGATCTATCTCCTAATCTGTAATGCGGCCTTCATAGGACAATAAGCAAATTTATTGTTTAAAAATAAAATCAGCCTCAGGATGTACAAGGGTTAATTATGTCTGCTGTCTTTTGCTGGGCAGTCTTGCTGGCGGAATCCGCTGTGAACATGTTTGTTTTGCTTATCTGCTTCTGGTTCATTTCTCTTTATAAGCTTTATAAGACAGTTCTTGCCATATGTTTCCAAGTTAAAAAAAAAAAACAAAAACAATAAATAATGCAGAGGTATTGTGCTAAGATGTGTGTATGATAATGAACATATTTGGGATGGTTGATACATTTTCGTTGAGCGTTAAAAGTTGACCCGTTTAGCTTAAAGACCCTACGACAGGTGATGGATTGACCATAATAAGTCATGGGTAGTGCCTGATGGCGCCAAGCTTATCTGGCACTGCCTTTGAATTATCAGGGTTGATCCCTCTCCTGCAGCTGGTACTAGGTCGTTAGCTGGCGTCTCCTAAATTTGGGAAATATGACTGTGTACAAGTTAACCCATTCAACACCATGGCCGCATTTCCCAAATTTAGTAGGCGTTGTCTGATGACTATGTACCAGTTTGGAGAGATGGATCGACCATGTTAATTCAAGGGTTGTGCCAGATTAGCTTGGTGCCTGCAGGCGCCAAGCTAATCTGGCACTACCCTTGAATTATCATGGTGAGTCCATCTCCTGCTTTAGGGGGCTAAATGGATTAACTTTGTCTGTGTTGTCCAACAGTACCCCTACGAGAGAGCGGACAAGTTCAACAAAGGGATCCGCAAGCTGGGGTTGACACCTGACGGGGAGAGCTACCTGGATCAGTTCCGCACGCTCATCACTCAGATTGGTAACTAGGCCATTTGATAAAAAAAAAGTACAGATAAAAAATAAACATTAAAAGAATCAAAGAAAGCGATAACAAATAACTATTATTAATTAATTAGTTGATTAATAAAAATCCATTTGAGAATTTTTTGCCGGGAAAAATTTGTTAGTATAAAATGGATGGATGGAGAGCGTGGCGTGGTAGCTATCTTGTTCTGCTTCGCACCTGTGATAACTGCACAATAAGAATAATATTACAGTCAAACCTGCTATAGCAATCACCTTTACATCTGCCCACATTATCCCAGTTCAAAGTTCAATTAAAGACTTTAAGTTTTTGTCAGGCTTTTAACGTGTAACTCACTGTTTTCTCCTAGTGAACTGCCAATTGCCTTTTATTCTGATTCTGGATCTATTGTGACAGGGAAGTGGATGTAAGGTGTTGGAAAGGGATGGGGTGGGTTATAGTAGTGTATAATTGTGCTTGTATCTGAGAGAGTGTGCTGTTGTGCTTGCGCAGTGAGTCCAGTGTTTTCCTGGAGAACAGCGCTATACAAGAACTATGTATTATTATTATTATATAGTAGCCACCAGGCTATGCCAGGTACCTAAGAAGTATACCGTACCTTCAGTTTTATTATATCATCACCCTGTATGAAATGTCTACCTGTTTATAGTGGCCACGCGTGTCCTGTCCTTTAGCTGACCATTATGTGCAGGCTTGACTGTACTTTTCTTTTCTTCCCGTACAGATATATGCTCTTACAACTAAAAGATGAAATAAACGTTACAACTAAAGATGAAATAAATGTGGGGGCTCATGAGAGGCAAGTGCAATGTCCTTGCATTGTTTTGACCTATACTGCTCTGTGTTTTGCGTCTCAGGCAATGCCATGGGGTACATCCGCATGGTGCGGTCGGGAGGCCTCCACTGCTGCAGCAATGCCATCCGCTTCATCCCTGACTTGGAAGACATCGTCTCATTTGAAGAGCTCTCACGGGAAGAAGGGCTGTCGGCCGAGTGTCAGGCAGCTGCCAAGTAAGTTACGGCACAGTCGTTGGCTTAACTCTCTTAACGCCACGGCCGCATTTCCAAACCATTGTAGGCGTTGTCTAATGACTGAGAACCAGTCGTAGGAGGTGGATTGATCATGATAATTCAAGGGTAGTGCCAGATGAGCTTGGCGCTGAAGCGCAAGCTCATCTGGCCACCTGATTATCATGATCATCCTCCTGCTGCAGGATCACAGGGCTAAAAGGGTCAAACCCTCCACTGCCATCGGACGCAGACCTTGTTTTTGAAATCATTGTATATTCAATGTCCAAGGTCATCGTCGTTGTCGTCGTCAAAGAAACGTGGATACAAAGTGGTGTCAGCAGGATGCATAGATCCTCATGAGCCCCCGCAAACTGCGGGGGCTCATGAGGACCTATGCTTCTTACAGGTGGGTGGTGGTCTTTTTTACAGTATAAGGGTTAAATTGACCTGCTCCAGGCAATCAAAAGGTTAATTAATAGTTTGCAGTATCTCCTCCATAAATGCTCCTAGTACAGGTATGTCTTACATTAGCCCTTATCATTCGGAATACACCTGTGTGTGAAATAAGTTTGACTCAAATAGTTCAAGGGTAGTGCCAGAATAGCTTGGCGCCTAGATAGTTCAAGGGTAGTGCCAGAATAGCTTGGCGCCTCTAGGCGCCAAGCTATTCTGTCACCACCCTTGTACTAAAGCCATTGGTTTATATCCTTATCTGTAAGTACTATAATGTAGCTTGCATATGGCAGTGCACAAATTTGAAGCTTTCACTTTTAGCCTCAGTATGATATATATATATGGGTTCATGCTGGAGAAAAACGGCGAACTTGACATACGAAGTTTGAATGATGTAAAACGAAGGACTTTTTTCTTCTTTTTCTTTGCTATTCTCCTTCTGCGTTATTATGGAGGAGAGTTTGATGATAAACACTGGTCTTTTTGTCCCAGGAACCTTGACAGCGTGATTGAAAACCTGGCCAAGAACTTTGCTGAAGGGACAGAGTACTTCAAGGTCAGTACATAATATTGGACGCTTGATATGGCGTTTAACCACCTTGTTCCTGAAGCCAGAGGTGCTCTATATAGTAGCAGTGGCTACATGCACATGGGTGTTGACCTCAGACTGAGAGCTGTAGGAGGCACTTCACATTGTAAACAAGAAATGGGCGTACTGTCTTTTGCCTTCACAGGGAAGTTATTTAGGTCTGGTGGTTAGCTCTTATCATTCGGAATAATACACAAGTGTGTGAAATAAGTTTGACTAAAATAGTTTAAGGGTAGTGCCAGAATAGCTTGGCGCCTGGAGGCGCCGAGCTATTCTGGCACCACCTTTGAACTAAAGCCATTGGTCTATATCTTATCTGTAAGTACTGTGGTGTAGCTTGCATATAGCAGTGTACAAATTTGAATCTTTTAGCCTCAGTGTGATATGGGTTAGATGGTGTTTGCCACTCCCAACATTCAGGGGGTTGATTTGGGGATGAAAACGTTCTGTCTAATAGTGGACACATTTTCCAAATTTTGGGGATGTGTTGCCTAACGACTGTTACCCATTGCCGGAGATGGATCGAATGTGATAATTCAAGGGTAGTGCCAGATTAGCTTGGTGCCTGATTGTGCCAAGCTAATCTGCCACTACCCATGAATTATCACTTTTTTCTTGTTGGTGCAATCTGTCTTTTAACCCATATCATACTGAGGCTAAAAGCTTCAAATTTGTACACTGTTATATGCAAGCTACATTATAGTACTTACAGATAAGGATATAGACCAATGGCTTTAGTTCGAGGGTGGTGCCAGACTAGCTTGGCGCCTAGAGGCACCAAGCTATTCTGGCACTACCCTTGAACTATTTTAGTCAAACTTATTTCACACACTGGTGTATTCCGAATGATAAGGGTTAAGAACATTTAATTGTCTCTTTGTTTTGTCTTTGTCATGTTTTGCTCTTTTTGTCTGCTTGCAGTGCTGTTTGTGTAATGTCTGCGGACTGTACAGTTGGCAGACACTGCTCGGGCAGGTGGTGCTGTATAACGCACATGGCATTACAGCTAGCTCATGTATTATTATCAATATAAGTATTATTATTTATATTTGCCGTGGCAGTCAAGAGGTGCATTGCCTTTTGTGATGTGAAGAAAATGTTTTTGGAATGTTGCTGACTTTCCTTCTGTTAATTTGCAGATGCTGGTGGACGTGTTTGCTCCAGAGTTCCGCAACCCCAAGAACATGCACTTGAGGAACTTCTTCGTTATTCTCCCTCCACTGGTGAGTATTGTGAGCGCGTTGAGCCAAATGGTTGAAACTCCAAACTTAACCCTTTCAGCCCGGAGTAAATAAGAAGTCTATCTACCCTTCTGCCCTGACTTTATTTGAAAAATTTCTTTTGAAAATGGGCGTGCAATGTAAAATATTTGTAAATAATAATTTACAACAGATATCCCCATAAAAGTATATATGTACCGATTTGCCATTAGATGGACTACCGTTTTATGGATTTGACCACTCTGTGTCACATGTGTCATAATGCCTGGTGACAAAAATAGTGACAGGTGACAATAAACTTGAAAATAATGTCTTTCGTGCATGACGGGTCGCTATTACTTAACATGCATCACTAAATAGGGCGTTTGTTACTGTGACACATTAGTGCCCATGCATTTCCAGCATGCCGATACATTGTAAGGCCCCCACCTTGTTACAGATGCCATTGTTTACACCTGCCACTGATACGATATATCCACGGTCTAGACAACATGTAATAAGTGGCATCGAACGATGATCGTCTGTGTTGTGTCTCATACATGATCAGATGGAAGTACCAGTGTTGTAAAGATTATACACGTAATGTAAACATGTGACCAATGTGTGTCGTTGGTGTCCACAGTCACCTACAGGTGCAACAAGGTGTGGCATCAAACTAAGAACGGAATATCAATTAGAACCTCTGAATTCAGAATCAAGCTGTAAGTCATTGCCGTTGTCAGTGCCTCAACCGTCGATCGCTCCAGTTGACACTGCCAACACGTGGTTATGCTGCCACGCGGTAGGTGGGCACACATATCCCAATACATCAAAGCTATCTGCTTTTGAAACCATGTCTCCAAACACAAAATTGTTTCACTCCGAATATCTACACATCCACTCGCCATTCCGACTGTAATTCCCACACTAGTGCCGCAAAACTGCCGCATACCACAGACGAAACTACATGCACACTGTCAGGACCTGTGTAGTGAAAACTGGATGTGTGAGTGCAAAGGGCGAGGTGACCACACGCGCAGCAAGGCTCACGCGTCACCGGGAGCGCGATATGAAACACCTGCTAGCGGTTTGCCGGGCTGAACGGTATACGAGACCACCAACCGCTACAGCGGTTTGCCGGGACGGTATCGAACCACACCGCTACAGCGGTTTGCCGGGACGAACGGTATACGAGACCACCAACCGCTACAGCGGTTTGCCGGGACGAACGGTATACGAGACCACCAACCGCTACAGCGGTTTGCCGGGACGAACGGTATACGAGACCACCAATCGCTACAGCGGTTTGCCGGGCTGAAAGGGTTAAGGGATAATCGCCTCAAGACTGCATTACAGTTGAGAAGGCGGATCAGCCATGATACTCAAGGGTGGTGCCGTGATTTCTTTGCGCCTCAACATTTTGACCAAGATAGTTCAAGGTGGTGCCAGAATAGCTTGGTGCCTTCAGGCGCCAAGCTATTCTTGTCAACTATAGTGTGTAAGGGTAAATATATTTGATAGGAATGTTTACGTTACACTCTACATTGTGCAGTCATATGGTTCGGCTGTGGTCAGTACGCAGTTTATATTTGTGTATATTAATATTTACCTTGGGGTTTAGACCTATGAGGACCAAAATGACAGACTAATACACTTTGTTTCTGCAGACAGTGAACTATGTGGAGCATTCAATCAGCTGCAAGGAGAAGATGAATCGTAAGAACAAGGTGGGCGCAGCCTTCACCGATGATGGATTTGCCATGGGTAAGTTGAATGGCGCCCAGAATGATATACAGCTCAACCTCTTGAGCAAACTGCAGGAACTGATGAGGATCTGTGCCTTTTGCAGGTGGGCGATTGCAAATAACATGGCCCAACTTTATGGCTCGCAGGTATCGTGACGTACTGAGGCTGACCTGTATGTTTCATTGAGATTGCTCCAGTCTGTGGGGATGCATTCATGACCATGGTGTGTGTTTTTTTCAGGCGTGGCCTACATCCTCAAACTTCTAGACCAGTACTATGAGTTTGACTCGCTTCACTGGTTCCAGGCCGTCAGGGAAAAGTTTGCCAAAGACAAGGTCAGTGAAGTCAGCATTTGCCGTTTTCTGGATTCCCCTTTTTGCACTTTGACAGTCGGTTGTTGTAGCGTTTTTATTCAGTACAGCTGGAGATTATGATTTCAGATAAAAGGCCTGTGTGATTGAGATGTGGTTGATTAGACTTTGGCGCATATGATTAGATGCACAATGTTTTATATTTGAATTTAATTACCATAATTACCCTTAATATTCGACTGCCCTAAATATTCTGCAAAATAAAAACTTGCAAATATTCGACCAGCAACACAAAATTGCACCCTAAATATTCGACCATCACCTGGTAAAAGTTTGCGACACAAAAAGTTTTTAAAAGTCGTGGAGTTTACAAGAAGAACAAGAAGGGGAAAACGAGAATGCAAATTTGGCGTATTTATCCTATGATTTGCAGATAACGTTTGAACTAGGCATATTTCAAGAAAACGGTAAAAACAAAAGGTGATCATGCCATCTGGACCTAATTTATTCTACATTTTCTGTGGGTGTATAAACAATGATTTAGTCACTAAAATCGGGATCTGATTTAAACACGTTCTTGCGTGAACCCTCTCCCTGTGGTACTCCCATTTGGGATGAATAACGGCTGTTGGTGTTTCACCTCAAATGAGGTAAAAACACGAACGGGTCGATTGACATGCCTGGTAAAATTAGTGCCTCAATATTTTGACCATGTCACCTCTGCAGGAAATCAGCTTTTTCAAAACTCCTAAATATTCGACCAGAGCTGAAAAAAATTGGAAAATTTGCATTTCAGGAGTGGTCGAATATGTAGGGTAATTACGGTAACTATATGTAATTTAGATTACAGTGTATTTGAATTTGACTGCATATAAATTAGGTTTATATAATAGTTTGGAATTCAACTGTTGACCATATGATGAGTTTGACATGATTAAGATGCATTTGATTTCTTGGTACTGAATGATGTAGGTTCTTTTATTTAACTCTTTAGATGTCGTTTGTGTTTTTTGTTGCAATGATTCCAAAACCAAAGGGTTAAATTTGACCCATATGATTGAGTTTCATGTGTTGTACATGCCTGTTTTGTCTCGTTGCGCTTACGTACGCTCACATGTACAAGTGTCTGCAAATCAAAAGCCCGTTATTTTCAGGAGGTGGATCAACCTTGATCGATCAATGGTAGTGCCTGATTAGCTTGGTGCCCTAGGTTCCAAGCTAATCTGGCACTACCCTTGAACTGTTATGATTCATTGTACTCTTGGCTATTGACATTGAAATTAACAATGTTGTGAAAGTCGTCCGACTGTCGTAATGATCTTTTTCGTGCTGTTGTAGCAAACGCTCCAGAAGCAGAGCGTCGGAGGAAGAGGGGATGAGAAACTGCAACAGACGATGTCGCTGACAGCAAAACGCCTCGATCAGACGTTGCAGGTGTGTTCAGTCTTCATACTTTTGTAGTTTGTTTTTTCAAAATACATTACCGATGGCATTACTATCTGGAATACACTCTATTGCCTATAGATTTCAGCAAAAGTTGTGTGTAGCACACAACTGGGGAGGAGACACCGGGGATCCAAGCACTAGGACCCCGGGTGGCCTCCCCTTACTACCCTATCCCGGCGAGCACAGGGCGACCTCGTCAGTTTCATTCATAGCTCGACCGGGGACGGTCGAGTTTTTGCCTTTCTCCGTTCAATAGATTTCTTCGTCTTCAGTGGTTTTTGGAGTCTTTCGATTCAGCCCTGGACTCACTACATTCGTGGCTTTTCCTTTTGACATTTGGACTCATTGTGAACTGTGCGCCGACCGGTTTTTACCGGCTCTGACTTTGTGAGTTCACCCTTGGCTTGGCCTGGGGGTTCGACGACGCACGTGACTTGTGCCCTGCTGTTTTGTGCACGGTTTGACTTTCTTCGCCGGCGTAGTTGGCTTAGGGCCTTATGGCTGCTTCTGTGTCGAAGACTTGCCTCCTTTGCGGGGACTTACAGTGGCCGGACGATGCACACGACTCTTGCTTGCCGTGTTCGGGCTGTTCTTTGGACGGAACGTGTGACGTTTGCGCCGCTTGGACGGAAGACCGGTGGTCGCGCATGTGGGACTTCTACAGGCGTGACCGGGCCCCTCGCCCGCTGCTGTCTCCCCGGGATCCTCCACGGGTGGACGTACTTCCCTCGGCGCTTCGGGCTCCTCTCCGCTCCGTCGTTCGGGCTGTCCGGCCCACAGGTAAGTCCCCTTCTTGTACCGTTACCTCGCAGGTTCCCCTCCCCTCTCCGAGTCTTCGGAGCAGGGTAGGCGAGTTTCGGAGTCACGCTCCCCACGCTCTGCTTCGTTAGCGCGTGGCTTGAGCCCCATATTGTTTCCCACCCCCCGCTCTGCTTCGGGCGAGCGGTCTGGGAGAGATGAGCGTTCGTCGGCCACCCCCGGCTCTAGGTCTCCGGAGCGGGGGCGGGTGACTGAACGCAAGCATAAGAAAGAGAGTAAACGTGATAAGAAAAGCTCTCGCTCACGCACCGAGGCGTCGGAACGTGACTCGAGACCGTTAGTAATGCTGCCTCCCCGCTCTGTGTTTTCCGAACGGGCACGGCATGCTTCGCTTTCTTCCCCCCCCCCCCCCCCCCCCCCCCCCCCGCCCGCCCCGTCTCGCCTGGGCGGGCCCGGGGTGTGGTTGACTCTCACCCCCCACGCTCCGAGGCGTCGGAGCGGGGGTCGCATGCACATAAATTGTCCCCTCCCCGCTTTGCTTCGCCTGAGCGGGCTTGGCGTGACTTTAGACTGTCCCCCCCCCCCCCCCCCCCCCCCCCGTCTCGTATCGACCAGACGGGCCCGGTGTGACTTGGACCCTCGCTCTCCTCGCTCCGAGGCTTCGGAGCTGGGGCAGCGGGCTCATAAATCGTCCCCTCCCCGCTCCGCCTTTCCTGAGCGGGCTTGGCGTGACCCTAGACTGTCCCCCCCCCCCCCCCCCCCCCCCCCCCCCCTGCCTCGTATCGACCAGGCGGGCCCGGTGTGACATCATCGCGCGTCCTCCATGGTCCGAGGCATCGGACGTGGGGCCGCGTGCCCGGTATTCATCCCCTCCCCGCTCCGCCTTTCCTGAGCGGGCTAGGAGAGACACTTTGCGGTCCCCCCCCCCCCCCCCGCACCGGTTCTCCCGGGCGGGCCAGGGGTGACCAGGCCACTTCCTCGGTATTCCGATCGCGGCTTTGTCACTCACGTCGGCTTCCGCGTGCGGATCCCGACTTCGAGGTGGACCGTCGCTTTGCCATGGTCCCTCCGTCGCCGCGGCGCCCCTCTTTGCGTGCGTCGCGGGCGGCTGCATCTACCTCGCGCGTGGCGGTGCGGCGCTCTCGTAGCCGCTCGCCCCTTTCGTCTTTTCCGCGAGAAGATCAGTTTTTTGGAACCGGACGTCCTCAGCCTTCATCCGACGGACTCGGCCTCGGCGATCTTATTGCAGGACTCGGCGGCTGGATCTCCGTCCCGCCTTTCCGCTGTCTCGTCGGCCTCCGCCTCGTCAGACGTTGCCGGCCCATCGCTCAGATCACAGACGGTCCACGCACTGGGTGAGGCTTCCAGGCTTATCGCCAAGTACCTACCGCCCGACTTCTGTCCGCCTTCGCCTCCTCCGTAGAGACAGGCTTCGGCCTTGGTCGACGCGCAGAGGCAAGTCAAGCGCCGCAAGTCCCTCCCGCAGCCAGCCGGCTTCCGGGACCTCACCGATGCTTTCTCCGCCCAGCTGCGAAACGACGCTTTCGGCGACACGGGATACTTTACCGCCGCTCGATGGCCGGTGGGAATCAACTTAAGCTTCCGCCAGGCCTGGTACGCTGGACACTCCCAAGCCTTCGCCATACCTCTTCCAGCGGTGGATGCGGCGGCCTTAGTACAGGCGGGCGGCCGCAGACTCGTCCAGAACTCGTGGCATCGGCCTCTCGACAGGATCGCCTCCTTAGCGCGGAACTAGCTGGCGTGCTCGGGATTTTTGGAACTGGCTACCCAGGCAGCCCTGCAGTGCCTACAGGATACGTGGGACCTGGAGGTTCAGTCCCCGCTTCGTGACGTGCAGTCCATCCTGATAGCAGCCAACCGGGCCGCCTACCATTCTTCCGCTAACGCCATGGCAGCAGCTGCCAATTGCGACCTCTGGAGGAGGGATACCCTTTTGTGCCTCTGCTCGGACCTTCCCTTGTCAGTGAAGACCCAGCTCCGTCAAGCCCCCTTAGGTGGTCCTCAGCTGTTCGGCGACACTTGGCACACCGTTAAGGAATCTTCCAAGGACTTGTGGCCCAAGCCTGCATCTACCCCAGCCTCGACCCGCTTTCGCGCCCCCCGCCCGGCCTGGGGTCGTGCCCGGCGGTCTTTCAGGCCCTCCGTTCCTACAGTCGGATCTTCACGAGGTCGGGCCCGTCCATTCCAGGCTACTCAGGCCGGCCCCGCCCCTCGCCCTGCTTGGCCCCGCGGTGCCCGTAAATCGGGCCGCGGTCGGGCTCATTGACTCGCCCCCGCCTCCGCCCCCGCCCGCAGTACTCGGGTCTCCTGTCGGCGGGCGGCTGTCGCTCTTCAGCGATCTTTGGAGATCGCTGTTCCCGGACGACCCCTGGATTCTTTCCACCGTTACCGCAAGAGGTGGTTTCGCGGCAGGACTCTCCGGCGTTCTACAGCCGACTCTTTCTAGTCCCCAAACCAGGCGGCAAGTGGCGTCCAGTTATCGATCAGCGCTAAACAAGTTCATTTTGGCCCCTCGCTTCAGGATGGAGACGGCCAGGACACTCCGTGCGGCCGTCCGGCCGTCCGGCCGATGGACTTTGCGATCAGCCTCGATCTGTCAGACGCCTATCTGCACGTCCCGATTCATCCGTCGTCTCGCCGGTACCTTCGGTTTGCCTTTGGGGGGATCGTCTACCAGTTCTGCGCCCTTCCTTTCGGCCTCAACATCAGTCCGTGGGTTTTTACAAGACTGCTCGACGCCGTGATAGCCTACTTCCGTCAGCGCTCCTTGAGCCCGGCCTCCAATTACTTGGACGACCTTCTACTGCGCAACTTGGTTTCCGCAGCCCTCCAGACGGACAGGGATGCCCTGCTTTCCCTTCTGCGTCGTCTCGGTTTCCTACTCAATTTGGGGAAATCCGATCTTTCTCCCTCTCGACGGTTTCTACATCTGGGGATGGAATTCCTGACCGACCTCAACCTTGTCCGCCTGCCTCTGGCCAGGCGACAGAAGATCGTCGACTTAGCGACTTCGATGGGGATGGGATCCTCCTTCACCGCCAGGGTCTGGCTTCAACTCCTGGGCCTCCTCAGTGCGGCTGCGGACCTGCTTCCCTTGGGCAGACTTTATGTTCGGCCTCTCCAGCTACATCTCCTTCTTCACTGGCGACCCTCCTCGGGCGCTCTGTCGGATCTAGTACCAGTCACGCCTCTGGCTCGTCCTCACCTCGAGAGGTGGGCGGACCTCGCTTGGCTGGCTTCGGGGGTGCCCCTACACTCCCCGCCGCCTCGGTGGTCTCTCTGTACAGATGCGAGCCAGGCCGGCTGGGGCGCGCACCTGTTACCGGATTTTCTCTCGGCCTCGGGCGTTTGGCCTCGGGAGCTGTTAGGGAATCACATCAACTGGCTGGAGCTGAAGGCAGTTGGGTTGGCACTCGACGTTTGGCAGGAGACCTTGGCCAATCAGGAAGTCCTCGTGCTCTCCGACAACTCGACGGTGGTGGCTTACATACAGAATCAGGGGGGCACTCACTCGCCCTCCCTTTGCATTCTACTGTACCACCTTCTCCTCTGGTGCAGGGATCGAGGCATTACCCTACGAGCCCGCCACATCCCTGGCCACCTCAACATGATTGCGGACGCCCTGTCTCGTCGCGGACAGTTGCTCCACACGAAGTGGTCCCTACGCCCGGATATTTTTTGCCTGATCTGCTCTCACTGGGAAACGCCGCTAGTGGATCTGTTTGCCACCAGATGGAACAACCAGCTCCCGGTCTACGTCTCTCCAGTCCCGGATCCACTCGCTTGGGCAGTGGACGCGCTCGCCATCCCTTGGGACGGCCTGATTGCTTACGCCTACCCCCCGTCAGTCCTCGTTCCGAAGGTACTGCAGAAGCTTCTGGGATGCTTGGCGGTCCTCCTGCTGGTGGCCCCCTTCAACTGGACCAAGAGCTGGACCACGGACCTCCTCGCGCTGGAGCTTCCTACCCCTCCCACGATGCTCAAGCAGCCCCGTCAGCAGCTTTTCCATCCGTGCCCGGAACGCCTCCGCCTACACGCTTGGAGGTTGTCCGGCAAGCCCTCGCCGCTAGAGGTTTCTCGGATGCTGCAGTGGCGGCAATTGCAGCAGCCCGCAGACTCTCTACAAGGAAGGTGTACGAAGGCAAGTGGAGGGTCTTTCAGACCTGGTGCACCTCCCATGGGCTCCCTCCCACTAACCTAGCCTCCCACCAACTGGCGGAGTTCTTCCTGTGGCTCTTCGACGACCAGGGCTTAGCCCCGGTCACCATCAAGGGCTACCGCGCTATGATCGCGGACACCTACCGTCACCTGTCTCTTCCGGACCCAGGCGCCTGCAAGGATCTGTCGGATTTACTGGCTCACTTTGAACTCCGCCGTCCGGTTTCACGTTCCCTAGTACCCCGGTGGGATCTTGCCTGGGTACTGACGTGGTTGAATACGGACCGGTTTGAACCCCTCCCCTTAGCTCGGTTCTCAGACTTGACCCGGAAAACCTGTTTCCTTCTGGCTCTCGCTACAGCGTCCCGAGTCAGCGAGCTTCACGCGCTCTCGATGCTCCCAGCCTGTTTGCAGTTTCGTTCCGACGGCTCTGCGCAGCTGCTCCCCGATCCGTCCTTCCTGGCCAAGAACCGCCGCCCCGCGGCGGCTCCTCAGATGCTAACTATACGGCCCCTCCGTGGAGCGGACCTCTCCCCTGGATCGCGGCAACAGGACCCAGTGCGGGCGCTAAAGATTTACCTGCACCGCTCTAAGCCGCAGCGCCGGGGGCGCTCGCGCCTCTTCCTACCTTTGTCCGCGGGCAGACACGACATCTCGGCCCAGACCGTGTCATCCTGGCTGCGGTGGGTGATTAGGTCAGCCTACCAGGACCTCTCCCCACGCGGCGCTGAGCTTTTACAAATCCAGGCGCATGAAGTGAGAGCAGTAGCCACCAGTCTAGCCCTGGACCGCAACTGCTCGGTCAAAGATATTGTGACAGCGGGTGGCTGGCGCTCAGACTCCACTTTCGCACGCTTCTACCTTAGAGACCTATCCGGCCAACGTGACTCCCTGGCACGAGTGGGCGACATCTCCGCGGCCCAGCACTCCCTCCGAGCGCCGCTGGCGTCTTAGGTACGTCATAGCTGAAATCGTCGGGAGTTCTCTCTCGATGGGGCCGGCTGAGTGGTTGGGTTATGGTTAGGTACGGCACCCTCCGCCTGTTCGCCATTCTTCCAGATAGTAATGCCATCGGTAATGTATTTTGAAAAAACAAATGAATTTTTTTTCTAAAATGTATTTTTTTGAAAAATACTTACCGATGGCATTACTCGGATGGCCCTCCCACCTGCCCCGCTTGCCTCTTGTGGCTAAGTGTGAAACTGACGAGGTCGCCCTGTGCTCGCCGGGATAGGGTAGTAAGGGGAGGCCACCCGGGGTCCTAGTGCTTGGATCCCCGGTGTCTCCTCCCCAGTTGTGTGCTACACACAACTTTTGCTGAAATCTATAGGCAATAGAGTGTATTCCAGATAGTAATGCCATCGGTAAGTATTTTTCAAAAAAATACATTTTAGAAAAAAAATTCATTTTCCCCTGCTGAATAATGTGGAGCAACTTTGGGACTGCTTTGTTATCCAAGCTCTAGTCCATGCAGTTGGACTGCGTTGAGATACAAGTTGTAGTCCATGCAGTTGGACTGCGTTGAGATACAAGTTGTAGTCCATGCAGTTGGACTGCGTTGAGATACAAGTTGTAGTCCATGCAGTTGGACTGCGTTGAGATACAAGTTGTAGTCCATGCAGTTGGACTGTGTTGAGATACAAGTTGTAGTCCATGCAGTTGGACTGTGTTGAGATACAAGTTGTAGTCCATGCAGTTGGACTGTGTTGAGATACAAGTTGTAGTCCATGCAGTTGGACTGTGTTGAGATACAAGTTGTAGTCCATGCAGTTGGACTGTGTTGAGATACAAGTTGTAGTCCATGCAGTTGGACTGTGTTGAGATACAAGTTGTAGTCCATGCAGTTGGACTGCGTTGAGATACAAGTTGTAGTCCATGCAGTTGGACTGCGTTGAGATACAAGTTGTAGTCTATGCAGTTGGACTGCGTTGAGATACAAGTTGTAGTCCATGCAGTTGGACTGCATTGAGATACAAGTTGTAGTCCATGCAGTTGGACTGTGTTGAGATACAAGTTGTAGTCCATGCAGTTGGACTGCGTTGAGATACAAGTTGTAGTCCATGCAGTTGGACTGCGTTGAGATACAAGTTGTAGTCCATGCAGTTGGACTGTGTTGAGATACAAGTTGTAGTCCATGCAGTTGGACTGCGTTGAGATACAAGTTGTAGTCCATGCAGTTGGACTGCGTTGAGATACAAGTTGTAGTCTATGCAGTTGGACTGTGTTGAGATACAAGTTGTAGTCCATGCAGTTGGACTGCGTTGAGATACAAGTTGTAGTCCATGCAGTTGCATGTTTGAAGCATGTATTTTAGTTGACCCCAAGAGACATGAAAATTTTTCTTAAATATATAACACAGCTTCTGCTTTGTTGGTTGAACAATCTCCGTTGATAATGTTCTCAAAGCTTATTTTTACAGCAAATAAAAACAGAACGGAATAGCAACAACAAATACATGCTCTGTGCTGTACAAACAGCCCCATACAAATCTAATGATTAACCCTTTTAGCCCTGAGTCCCTACAGCAGGAGATTGATTGACCATGATAATTCAAGGGTAGTGCCAGATGAGCTTGGCGCCTGAAGGCGCCAAGCTCATCTGGCACTACCCTTGAATTATCATGGTCAATCCATGCCCTGCAACTAGTGCATAGTCGTCAGGCAACACCTCCAAAATTTGAGAAATGGGACCTTGGGGCTAAAAGGGTTAAGGACACTAAGTTATGTCATAAAAGCAGGACGCTTGCATGGGAGTTGTGTGGTTAATGATGTTTATTGTTCTGATTTGCACAGGAGTACGAGCTGCTGTACTACTCCCTCAGCAGCGCCAGGATTTTCTTCCGTGCGGACTTGACAGCAGCCGAGGAGAAAGAAGCAGCCCCTGAGGGTATGTCTCCTTTGTCACACAGCAGAACCTGCTTTGAGAGACCAACTTTATGAGACATCACCTTTCATTAAAGACCATCATTTAGGTTAAGTGGCAGTCTTTAACCCATTACGTCCGAGGCTGATTTTGTAAAATTTGCTTATTGTCCTATGATGGCGACATCACAGATTAGGAGACGGATCAACTGTTTCAGTTGAAGGGCGGTGCCAGAATAGCTTGGCGCCTCAGGCGCCAAGCTATCCTGGCACCACCCTTGCACTATCAGCGAAATTTATTTCAAGCAATGGGTGTATCAGGATGAAAAGGGGTTGTGACAGCTCTTTGCGTCAAAGCGGTGTGTTCCAAGTAAAAGTGGGGTATTCCTGGTGAGAACGCAGTACTGTGGGGGTATATCGAGTGAAAGTGGGGTATTTCAGGTGAGAACGTAGTACTGTGGGGTATATCGAGTATATCGAGGGGCAGCAGGGAAGTTCGGCAGCATCCCAGGCGACTGAGCAGCCCTCTTCAGGACAGCACTGCTCACCCTAGTAAGGGAGGGAACTAGAAAAGGTGTTCCAAACATTGCCTGCCATACATAAACCGGTCAGCTTACCACGGCTGGCGGTTTAACCAGCCACAGGAAGCAAGGACGGCCAAAGAAATGCTTCAAACACTGCATAAGAGACAGCCTCAAGCACTGCATCTTCCCAGTAAAGGAACTTGAAGCACAAGCACAAGACAGATCCGGCTGGCGTGCATCACCAGGAAAGCCTGCACGCTCTTTGAACACAATCAGCGCGAACGATCACCAGTACCAGAGCTCGCAGAAAGACAGCATTGACTCTCCTCACAGCTACGTTCCAGTGCCCCCATTGCACTCGCATGTGTGGCTCCAGGATTGGCTTGGCCAGCCACACTCGCACCCACAAATAGAAGTCATGCACAATGACGACATCATCGGTTTCGATGGTCTACCCATTATTATTATTTTCGAGTGAAAGTAGGGTATTCCAGGTGAGAATGTAGTACTGTGGGGTATATCGAGTGAAAATGGGGTATCCCAGGTGAGAACGTAGTACTGTGGGGTATATCTAGTGAAAGTGGGGTATTCCAGGTGAGAACGTAGTACTGTGGGGTATATCGAGTGAAAGTGGGGTATCCCAGGTGAGAATGTAGTACTGTGGGGTATATCGAGTGAAAGTGGGGTATTCCAGGTGAGAATGCAGTACTGTGGGGTATATCTAGTGAAAGTTTGGTATTTCAGGTGAGAATGCAGTACTGTGGGGCATATCGAGTGAAAATGATTCCAGTGAAAGTGGGTATTCCAGGTGAGAAAGTAGTTCCGTGGGGTATATAGAGTGAAAGTGGGGTATTTCAGAAGAGAATGTAGTACTGTGGGGCATATCTAGTGAAAATGATTCCAGGTGAAAGTGGGTATTCCAGGTGAGAAAGTAGTTCCGTGGGGTATATCGAGTGAAAGTGGGGTATTTCAGAAGAGAATGTAGTACTGTGGGGCATATCGAGTGAAAGTGGGGTATTCCAGGTGAGAATGTAGTACTGTGGAGTATATCGAGTGAAAGTGGGGTATTCCAGGTGAGAATGTAGTACTGTGGAGTATATCGAGTGAAAGTGGGGTGCCAATATTCCAGTGAAAGTGGTTATCACTATTCCAAGTAAAAGTGGGGCATTCTGAATGAAGTAAGGTATTCTGGTTTGTTTCATTCCAGAAGTCAAACAAGGATCCGAGGCTTCAGCAGCACAGGGGAGCAGCGCGCCGCAGGCAGCAGGTAAAGGGAACAATTTATAAACAGCTGTCTTTGTTGTAGACAACAAATAATAGGCAAACAGGCCATAACAGCGATTTCCTATGCAGTTTGTGGTGGATTCCACCTGACATTCATATTTGATAACTGTCCTGGTCTGTGGTTTTAGAATCTAGGGCCACAGACTGTAAGCTCTAAGCTGACAGACCAGCTTAATTGTTCTAGTAATGTGTTATTTTCCTACACGTCCCATATCTCCTTGTGCTCCCTCCTCCTTATACCACGTACCTGCACACCAACACACGCGCAAACACCCTGCACTCTCATACACTCGCCCACACGCGCAAACACCCTGCACTTAGTGTACACTCGCCCACACGCGCAAACACCCTGCAATCGTTCACTCCCCCACACGCGCAAACACCCTGCACTCGTACACTCCCCCACACGCGCAAACACCCTGCACTCGTACACTCCCCCACACGCGCAAACACCCTGCACTCGTACACTCGCCCACAGGCGCAAACACCCTGCTCTCTCATACACAGTACACTCTCACACACCCAGCCATGCACTGGCTACTCCATTGAAACGCTGGCTTGCACCCAATCAGTCAAACGTCATGCATGCACGCTACATTGACTAGAGAAAAGGTATAATGCTCACAGTGATGATCTAGCATTGAAATAATGTGTCTGCACACAAACAAGACAAAAACAATTGAAATTGAGTAACCTCTTCTGAGCAAGCACCCTTTCCGCAAGAAAAAAGTTTTTTTTTTAACCCTATTAGCCCCAAGGTCCGATTTCTCAAAATTTGGAGCTGTTGCCTAACGACTATGAACCAGTTGCAGGTGAGATGGCTTGACCATGATAATTCAAGGGTAGTGCCAGATTAGCTTGGCGCCTGAAGGCGCCAAGCTAATCTGGCACTACCCGTGTATTATCATGGTCAAGCCATCTCCTGCTGCAGGGATCCGGGGCTAAACGGGTTAAAGGCCCATTACCGCCGTGACTGTTCAAAGACACACTTCTGTAACAGATGGTTACGAAACGCTACACACAGGTCTAGTTATGGTTCATTTAGACACAGGACAATCCAGTTCAGCACACGTCGTCTTTATATCAAGTAACCTGACGATGACTCCGCTCCGTTCTATAAATGCAACGCTATCAGTACGAGAAACAGCTAAAAATAGATTGACACGCTAGCGGCAGCGCAGAATAAATCAGAGCGATTACGCCTGTGCTTTTTGATGCGTGTCCCGCCTGCTGTTAAAGCTCATTGGGTGTGTCGACAAAGGCGTAACAAACACTAATGGTTACAAAGTAAAGTAGGTTATAGCACTGTCAGGGGAGAGAAATGTGCATGATCGACCAGTGATCATAGATCTACTGTGGCCAAAGCACAAAAAAAAAAAAAGATAGGAAAGAGAGGGGGCGCTAAGAAAGTGACCGAAAGCAATGCATATGGAAGCCCCCCTGAAGGGGGGCGTATCACATATCCACTGTTCCAGCCACTCAGTGCATGGAAATTTAAATCTAGGTCCCCCAAGGGGGGTCCAGATATTTAGCCGGTGTGGACAGCTGTTTCGGTCTAGGCGACCTCTTCAGCACACCATCGGCAATACTGGAGGAGGCAGGAAATTCTGCCTACCTGCAATGACAACCACATTTTACTGTGGTGTCTGCAGGGGCATACATTCCATGCCACCACCCAGAGTTAAATCTCCATGCACCCTAAAAGAGAACCTACCAAAAGGGGGGAAGGGGTTGCAGTCGATATTGTAGTGATAAATGAAAAGAAAAGGGGAGACTGCCAGTGCTAATATTTTAGGAAGGTTACAAAGTAAAGTAGGTTATAGCACTGTCAGGGGAGAGAAATGTGCATGATCGACCAGTGATCATAGATCTACTGTGGCCAAAGCACACACACAAAAAAAGGATAGGCTAAATATCTGGACCCCCCTTGGGGGACCTAGATTTAAATTTCCATGCACTGAGTGGCTGGAACAGTGGATATGTGATACGCCCCCCTTCGGGGGGGCTTCCATATGCATTGCTTTCGGTCACTTTCTTAGCGCCCCCTCTCTTTCCTATCTTTTTTTTTTTTTGTGTGCTTTGGCCACAGTAGATCTATGATCACTGGTCGATCATGCACATTTCTCTCCCCTGACAGTGCTATAACCTACTTTACTTTGTAACCTTCCTAAAATATTAGCACTGGCAGTCTCCCCTTTTCTTTTCTTTTAAACACTAATGGTGCTTAAAAGTGTCTTCAAATTTACGCACATTCGTACTTTAAAGTCAAGCGAAGTCCTGAAGGGCGAAAAGTGTCACCTGTCCTTAAAGACCATGATTCAGGTGGCTACAGCAAGCTAAATGACAGTCTTTATTGACAGGGTGGTCACTTACCACAGGCTCTGCTGTTAAAGTGTGTACAATATTACATGAGGCTACAAACCGTTTTTTATAGACACCATTCAAATGTGTGCTGTGCTGTGATTTTACTGAGGCTAAAAGCTTCAAATTTGTACACTGCCATAATATGCAAGCTACATTACAGTAATTACAGAGAAGGATATAGACCGATGGCTTCAGTTTACCCCCTATCATACGGAGGCTAAAAGCTTCAAATGTGTACACTGCCATATGCAAGCTACATTACAGTACTTACAGATAAGAATAGACCAATGGCTTTAGTTTAAAGACTATAACGCTAAGGTTCAGAAGCACAGACCAACACACATGTTTGTGATTTTGTATATCCCCGCGGCCACATTTCCCAGATTTGGGAGGTGCAGCTTAACCGTACGGATGTGCACCAGTCACAGGAGATGGATCGACCATAATAATTCAAGGGTAGTGCCAGATGAGCTTGGCGCCTTCAGGCGCCAAGCTCATCTGGCACTACCCTTGAATCATCATGGTCAGTCTCCTGCTGTGGGGTGTTGTGGGCTAAATGGATTATTATACATGTTCTTTGTGATATCTGATGCGTAGACTCAGAGAAAAAAAAGAGTTTCCATTGCTTGTGATGTGTCATGACATTTGCCGTCATTCGCTTACTTTGTCCTTCTCTGCACACGGCAGCCTCCTGAAACTGGTAAGGCGCATGGAGTGCTTTTCGTACACGGGCTCTGCACTTCACCGTAACAACCAGACTTTCATGAAGCTTATTCTCGTTACTTTTTGTGTTGGACTCATATTTTGCCTACGTCTGTCGTCTTACGTTGATAATCATTGTTTGCTTTTGGAGTGGATGCGTTTTACTTCTGTTCTCATTGTTTGTTTGTTTTTCCTTTCTTATGGATGATGGATTTTGGTTTGTATGCTTGTTGTCAGTATATGTGCTGATCGTGACTGTCAATCGTCTAGCTCGGTGCTCTGCGTCCTCGTTGTGTTGACTGTTGTGCCAGTGTTTTGGCTTCCGGCCTTTCTTGGTTATCTGGCTGTATTTTATATCAAGATAATCTAGTCCGCTATATAGTAAGCAAAACACCTGCGTGCTGATGTTGGCCATTGTGTCTTTATCTTACTAGGTTCTTGCCTCCAGCTTTAGTCTTTTGTAGTCTGCCACAGTGCATTAGTCAGTGTATCATACTAGGGCTGGGGACGCTGACGTCATCACGCTAGTCATGGCGGCCATCTTGTGAGGATACGGGACTAAGCGCTCATAGGGAAATCGCTGTTTTTGTAATGTCAGGAAAGTCCTGACGTACTATAAGCAATAACAGCAAGTCTTGCCATGACTGTAGGAAACCGCTCACCAGAATCTGTTTTTGTTTGTTTCCAAAGAGGAAGAAACATGAAGAAAAACGCGTTGAAACACTACTTTGCTACGATCTCATGACTATGGTATCCTCATAAGATGGCGGCTGACGCGCCGACGCTGCTAGGCAACGCGGGGAACTTCCCGAGCCCTATGTCACGTAGTCCACTATCCAGTAACACAGAACACACGGTCAGACCTGCTCTATCATATCTATCCGCCCTTCATACAGAGGTCACCTACCTACAGTGGCCAAGTCTTCGTGTCCCTTGTGAGCAGGGTTGACAGTAGCAAACTTTGGGTGTCACAATTTTTCTTATTGTTTTTTTTTGTGTTGGTTTTTGGTTTTTGTTTGTTTGATTATTTCTTTAGCCATGATAAACCTCCTCTTTACATTTGTTTTACCCGAGTTGTTCACATTTTCTGATCGTTGGGTATAAAACAGAAAAAAAAAAGCGTTACTGCTACATTTATATTGATATGCAGAGTGTCAACTGTACACAGTTTAAAGGTTCCCACATAGAATCAACATTAATTAAAATTCATGCGTAACTAACCGGTTTTTAATGACTCTTAACTGGTCGATTCTGCTTTTCTGATTGCCTACTTCGCATTTTGGCCGTCTGCCTTCCGGAGCAAAGTAGGTAGCTCACATTTTACAAGCACTGCAGAGCTCTGTGAGTTAGCGTGATCGACCATGACGAATCAAGGGTAGTGCCAGATTGGCTTGGCGTCTGTAGACGCCAAGCCAATCGGGCACTACCTTTGAATTTCTTATCATGGTTGATCTTGATGCTGTAGTTGGTTCTGGACGTGAAAGAGGCTATCAGCCAGTACATAAAGGTTGTTGTTTCTTTGCGTGCTTTAACATATGCTCAGTGCATCCATTTACTTTAGCTCATTCGAGACATGCCGCCTCCGGATACGCAGCATAAGCCCCGTATCCGAAGGTGGCGCGTCTCGAAAGAGTTAACCCATTTAGTCCCGAGTCCCAGCTCCTTACAGCAGGAGATGGATCGACCATGATAACTCAAGCGTAGTGCCAGATTAGCTTTCGGCGCCAAGCTAATCTTGGCACTACCCTTGAATTATCATGGTCGATCCATCTCCTGCAACTGGCGCATGATCGATGGGAGACCTCCAGAATCCGGGAAATGAGCCCGTGGAGCTAAACGGGTTAATGGGTAATTTATGATAATCAGCACCATGTAGGGATTGCTGAAATTTGCTGATGCAAGTTCTCGACGCTGGCTTTTGCTAAGTTAGGACTTTTCTGCCCTTGTTTTCACTCTTTGTGCGAGTCGCGTCGCGTAACAGAGGTTTTGTCCTGCCCCTCGTGTGGAGCAAAAGCACTCTTTAACGCACAAAGGGGAATAAAAGAAAAACAGTTTTTTCATTTTACAACACCCCCACCCCCCACCCACCCACCCACCCGGGTCTGCCCTGGGGGACTTGGGTGGGGTTAACTACTTTTTAGTTCCCAGGGTCACCCTGGTCAACCCCACAGGGTGGGTTTCCCTTCTACTCTGGGGCATGTGTTTCTGTCTACCCTTGGTCCATTCACCTGTATTTACCTTTTTTAAAACTCTCCCTACTGTCTGCGCTGCCTGTAGCTCTTGATATTGGATGTGTGTTGCTAAATGGTCTTAGCTTTATTTAGACCCCATGTCGTAGGTTTATTTAACGTATTGGACCGGCTGGCGACATACATTCAATATTCTGTTTATTTCTTTTTTCACAAGCAGTGCAGGCACGTCCTGAGAAAGCCTTGTTGCTGTCGGGACGTTAAGCAATGTACAATCAATCAATCATTTTACAACATACAAACAGCACTCTTTAACGCACAAAGGGGAAGAAAATTAAAAAGTTTTTAATTTTACAACATACAAACCATTAACGCATTCAGTCCGACGCGCGTATTTCCCAAATTTTGGAGGCGTCGTCTAACGACTGTGCACCTGTTGCAGGAGATGGATCGACCATGATAATTCAAGGGCAGTGCCAGATTAGCTTGGCGCCTGTCGGCGCCAAGCTAATCTGGCACTACCCTTGAAATATCATGGTCAATCCATCTCCTGTTGTAGTGCGTCAAGGCTGAATGGGTTAAAGTTAAGCTAGCCATTTTGTCCTATACGACATACCAAGAATATTTCAGAGATAACGATTAAGATAAGATTGAACTGTATTGCCATATGTCAAAATACACGAGTAAATCGTCTGACATAAACCAGATAGTTCAAACTGTTTGCGCTTTTAACTCCTTGCATGCTGTGGATGAAATTATCACTAGACATCCTTTGAGGTTTGCCTCACAGTTCCAGAGGCAGCTCGACCGTGATCGTTCAAGGGTGGTGTCGGAATAGCTTGGCGCCTGTCAGGCGCCAAGCTATTCCGACACCACCCTTGAACGACCACGGTCGATCCACATCGTGTCCGTAGCATATCAGCGCTTCATGTGTTAAAGTAACTGCATAACTGCACTTGTAACATTCTAAAAATGTAATCTGCCTTGCGTGCGCAGCTGTGCGCACACCTTGTTCTTCTGCTTTGGGATTCGTCAGTAGTTTAAATTTATCACTGTCCTCATCTGGTCCCAGTTAGCAAGCGTCATCAGTCTCATGTTTGTTGCTCGCAGGTGGCCCACCCTTGGCTGTGAGCAGCTGGCATGGGCCTGTGGATCTGCTGGGCACTGGGCCCTTTTGTAGTTGTTGTTCTGTTGATAAACGAGGCGTCTATTGGGCTCGGGAAGTTCCCCGCGTTGCCTAGGAGCGTCGGTGGGTGTCCAAAGCGATTTTTGTTGAATCGCTCCGGACAGCCAAAGGGCGAACACTTGGAGAAAAGTCGTTCTCCCGTTTTTGGTGGAGAGGTGTAGTTTTGTGTTGTGGTGCCGGTCTTTCACGCACAGCTGCACTTTGTTTATTGCTTGTGACACTTGTATTTATTTAGTTCGTGCACTTAACCCCGTCACTGCCAGTGAAGGCAGATTTCGTTTCTGAAATTGTCGTTAACTCCTATCATACCGAGGCTAAAAGCTGCAAATTTGTAACTGCCATACGCAAGCTACATTACAGTACTTACGGATAAGGATATAGACCAATGGCTTTAGTCTAAGGGTAGTGCCAGAATAGCTTGGCGCCTAGAGGCGTCCAGCTATTCGTCTGGCACTACCCTTGAACTATTTTAGTCAAACTTATTTCACACACTGGTGTATTCCGAATGATAAGGGTTAATTGAACTGTTGCATTCGCTAGTTTGGAGAAAGACATTGGACGAGTTCGTTAGCCAGCTTTGTATCCTTTCAACTTCTTTAGTAAATATTAATTCTTTTCAGAAAAGAATTAAAACAGTAAAAAACCTTGACTTCTAGAGAAAGTCGGACAGTGCCAGTGACGTAAAAGAAGCAACTCCGTCACCAGGCAGACGTACGACGTAATTCTCTCTCTCTCTATCTCGCTGGCTGTTTCTCACACATATGCGCGCATCTCCAAGAGGCATAAATCCTCATGTACCCGGAGGGCGCATCAACATCTATGCCTCTTGAGGACGTTTGAAGCGCGCGCATGCACTCACGCACACACACACACACACACACACACACACACACACACACACACACACACACATACGCATGCATGCACACACACACACGCATGCACACACACACACATATATCGACGCGCTTTCAGAAGAGCATGCAGGTGTACTTAGTATAGCATGGTGCTAGGTAAAGTCAACCTGCTTTCACACAAATTATAGCAAGACTGAAATTGCACCGTGAACTTCTAGTTTTGTCACCATTTTCCCAAGTCTTGAAGCAAAAGAGAATCTCATATCACGTTAAATATAAAACAAGATGGGATGAACCATTACCCACAAGTCCCATCTATATGAGAGCTGTCTTTGACTTGATTCTTGGTTTTGAAATTATCTCCTTTTGAAAAAGCCTCGCAGATGTGCCGATGCGTCATCGTGAACTCTATAAGGGGCGCGCACAGTGCATACGCGTCATTTGTCTGTCAGACGTCATTTGTCATGACGTATTTTTTTGTTTTTTGTTTTTACGTAATTTTATATTTAACGTGATATGAGTTTCGCTTTTGCTTCAACACTTGGGAAAATGGCGACAAAACTAGAATTTCACGGTATAATTTCAGTCTTGCTATAATTTGTGTGCGCGGCAGGTTGACTTTACCTAGCTACATGCTATACTAAGTACACCTACATGCTCTTCCGAAAGCGCGTCTATGTGTGTGTGCGTGCGTGCATGCCCGCACTCCAAACATCCTCAAAAGGCATAGATGTGCATGCGCCCTCCGGGAACATGAGGATGTATGCCTCTTGGAGATGCACGCATATGTGAGAAATGAAATGAAATGAAATGAAACTTTATTTCTCAACGGATAAAGTAATTAGCACGTGTGCCATTTTTCATACTTGCCGTTGCTACTCTACAAACACAGGATAATAATTGTAATACTAATAGTACCAAATTACACAGAGAAAAATTAGAAAACATTAAACATGAAGAGACATTAAACAAAATTCATTCATTCATTCGGTCATACAAAAAACAAACGAAAAATAAAAAGTACACGCAACGCGCGCACGTTAACGCGCGCACACTGACACATACACGCTCGCGCGCACACACAGACACGCGCTAATGATAACTTGACCTATATACGAAGCAAATCATTTGGATCATAGTGAAAATTCACTTCAGACAGCAAAATTATTTGGATTATAATAGAAAGTTGAATTATGTAATTAGGCGATTATTATTAGTATGGACAAACCATACGGCAGCATGCACTGATTATACGATAAGCACATGTTTGATACGAATACTTGTGGTAGATTATGTATCAGCAGACAAGTACTTGAGGAGGCATTCCTTGAAAGAGGAGAGGGAGCTAGCGTGTGTTATACATGTTGGCAGTGTGTTCCAGAAAGATGCGCCTGAGAAAGATACACTGGTTTTAAATAGATCTATCCTGGGGCGAGGTGTAATAAAGTTTCGTCTTGAAGTAGAATAACCTGAACTTGCCTTGGTAAAGAGCTTACAAAGATATTTTGGGTGAATCTCATTCCAGATTTTATACATAACCACACCCTTGTTTAAGAGGTGATGCTTGCTAAGAGGTAGCATTTTCAGTTTTTCAAGTCTTTCATCAGTTGTTAGGGCTGAATCAGGCAGGATATGTTTCGCTGCTCTCCGATGCAGGGAGTTAAGCCTCTTTAAGTGTATGTCACCGCTGCCATCCCATATCGTGGACGCATAATCGATGTGGGATTTGACATGCGCATTGTAAAATAACTTGCGGGCATCAACATCGATAAAGTACTTCAACTTTGAAAGCATAAAAACATTTCTAGCAACAGTTTTACATACAGCATTTATGTGTGATTGCCACTTCATCTGGTCATCAACAATTACACCAAGTAATCGGTGTTCCGTGACCTGATTAACGATGTCATTATGGATAGTCAGGCTGAGTGTAAGTGGCTTGAGCTGGTGCTTCTGACGGGTTGCTATCGTCATGCATTCCGTTTTGGAAGTATTTAAAATCATTTCATTGTTTGCGCACCAAGTGGAAATTTCGCTCAAACCCTGCTGCAAACGGCCATTTAAAGAATCAATACTCTTGTCCGGGGTGTGAATTGTGGCGTCATCAGCGAATAAATCACATGAAATTTTGTCGCTAGTCAAATGTAGCGGTAGGTCATTTATAAAGAGGCAAAACAGAAGAGGCCCTAGGACTGAACCCTGGGGAACTCCCCGTGTTACTAATCCGCTTGAGGAGTATGATCCATTGACCATGACGCGCTGCTGTCTGTCGCTAAGATATGAGGCAAAAAGTGGAGTTGTGCCATGGTGGTAAAGAGATTTCTGGCTGTAGTTAATTGAGGAAGAAATGCATTTATTGCCAAACGAACTACCGAAGTACACATTTAGCTTGGAAAGTAGAAGTTTATGGTCCACAAGATCAAAGGCTTTTCGTAAGTCAATAAATACAGCGCCGGTAAATTCGCCCTGATTTATTGAGCGTAGCCACACATCAGTTAGACGTGCTAGGGCCGTGTGACAGCTGTGCTTTGGTCTGAATCCCGACTGAAGGGGGTGGATTAATGTATGATTTTCTAAATATTCCAAGAGATGTTTATGGATATGCCGTTCAAGTGGTTTACTAGGGATGGACAATAGTGAGATGGGGCGATAGTTATTAACATCAGTCATATCTCTTGTTTTCGGGAGGGGTATAACCTTGGCTTTTTTAAGTTCTTTTGGGAAAATATTCGTTTGAATGCATAAATTATAAATATAGGTTATTGTTTCAATAACATAAGGAATAGCTAATTTAAGTATTTTGGGGCTGATTTCATCTGGCCCGGACGATTTCTTATTCTTCGTTGAACTAATTGCCCTACCGACTTCGTGCACTGCCAGTGGTGGAATCACGAAAGGATCAGATCCTGCAGTTCGCGTTCTACAAAAGTCAACTAGTCTGTCTGAGCAAGAGTAGGGCTGAGAACTTGCTTCTGAAGGGACAAGAGACTCGGCAACTGAGAGGAAATGGTCGTTAAACATGTCTGCAGTCAGATCAGAAGGGATTAAAGGAGATTTATTACACTTGCCTCCAGTCACTACGGCCATAGCGCGCCAGAGCGTGGACATGTCTTTGTCTTGTTTAATCAAGCGATCAATGAAAGATTTTTTAGCCTGTCGCACAAGAGATTTTACGCGATTGCGCTCACGCTTAAATTCAGTGAAGCACTTCTGCTGTCTCAGATCATCTCTCACCCTCATGGCTTGAATGATGTCTTGAGTAAGCCACGGCGGGAGTGATGCGTGTTTGACGCGTCTCCTCCGCAGGGGCGCATGTTTATTTAAGATCTTAAGAAAGATGGTATACCAAACAGACAGAGCGCTGTCAGGGTCAGATGTACTAAATACTTCATCAAAAGGTGCGCTGTTAAGATCAAACAGAAACTCGCTTTCATTAAAACTTTTAAAGGAGCGATAGGTGATATACGTATGGCATCCTTTCTTTGCTTTAGGGAGTTTAGTAGACCACGTACAGCGGATGGGAAAATGGTCGCTGATACTAAGGTTACCGACAGATACATTATGAACAGACTCTGGCTTGGTTGTGTATATATGATCTATGAGTGTGGATGTTGTTTGTGTGATCCGTGTGGGTGAAGTGATTAACTGTTGCAGACCCAACAACGTTAACGTAGAGTCCCACGCATGGTGAGGCTTTAGCATGTCTATGTTAAAGTCTCCCATGAGGATGACATTGGAGTTGGGATTACAAGCTTTATCACACATACTAAGGAAATCATCATACCACTCAAAGTTCGCAGCAGGGTTGCGGTACAGAAGGCCAACAAGAAATGATGGAGATTGGGGGGCCTTCAGTTCAAGCCACATACACTCAATATCTTTGGTTTCTAAATCATGTCGTCTACGTATAAAATCTTGAATAGACGAGTGAACATAAGCAGCTAATCCTGTCTGTCCATGGGCCGTAGGATCACGTCTCATGACAGTAAATCCAGGAACTTGGATGGATATATCTGATACATTTGAATTGAGACGTGTTTCAGACAGTCCAAAAATATGAAACGGGTCTGCTCCATTTAGATAAACACATATGTCAGGCAACTTATTGCAAAGATGGTAAATATTGAGATGACCAATGCGGAGATCTTTCGTCTTGAGTTTTACGCCACTCATTTCACGCAAAGTCAATGTGTTTGTAGAAAAACAAAAAAGAAGAAAATCAACAGAATGTATCCGTAACACGTGCCAAATAGAAAGTAATAATAATGATAAATAAAAAGTATAAAATCACTAACTAAACTATTCTAAGTGCAATAAACACAATAAACAAAGACTAGAGGCGTAATCACTGTACGCAGGGGAATAGAGAGAAAAAACGAGCAAGCTAGAGAGAGAATTACGTCATATTTAGAGTATGTCTGCGTGGTGACGGAGTTGCCTCTTTTACGTCACCGTCACTGTCTGGCTTTCTCCAGATGTCAAGATTTTTTTTACTGTTTTTTTTTCTGAAAAGAATTACTTTTTTTTACTGAAGAAGTTGAAAGGGTACAAAGCTGGCTAACGAAATCATCCAACGTCTTTCTCCAAATTAGCTATATCGTGGCCAGTCTGAAGCTGCGTAAGTGAAACAGTTCAAATCAGGGCATAAATAAATAAGCCATTAGGAATACTTGGATTGGCAGGTATAAATAATTTTCAATAAAAATAGTTGATGTGGATGCTTACGCCTTGTAGCGAAAAATTACCATCAGATATAGCTAGGAAATTATTTCAAAAATGACGCTACGTCAGCTTCCAATTTTTGAATGTAGTACGATACTCTCGGCAACGCGACTCCAGACCAGAATGGTGACTGCCAAGCGTGTAAACTGCAAAGAAATTTCCAGCCCATAAAAGAACGCACTTAGAAAGGAAAAGTGCAGCGTAATTTATTTAGTAAATAAATTGTGTTCCACTAGTCCTTTTTAAGCATGTTTCGATCATTTGTGTGAATCTTTTTTGTGTATGACATTGTTCTAACATTTTTTTTTTCTCAATTCTTTTTCTTTTAGAACATTTCTTGAGCTGCCTTTGACATTTTAGCATAATTATACTTAATTAACTCCTTGTGCCCGAGGTACGAAACATCACATTTTGGAGTTATCCTCTGAGAACTGTATGACAATTGAGGAGACAGATCGACCATGATAGTTCAAGGGTAGTGGCAGAATAGCTTGGCGCCTATAGGCGCCAAGCTATTTTGCCACCACCCTTGAACTATCATGGTCGAGCCCTATCTTGCCGTGTTGTGTCGCGGGCAAAATGAGTATTGTAACTTTGAAGTCTCTCGGTGGTGTTCGTAATGTCATGTGAAATGCTTGACAGATTTGTGAAAATTTAAAGTTAATTCAGTTGTTAGTGCATTAAAAAACTTAAGCCCCTTTGTCTCTTGTCACAGTGTTATTGCTGATGATGATGTCTACAATGATGATACTGTTGATGTAGTGGTGGATGTGGGTGTGGTAGTTGTGTTGGTATGGATATAAATGTGCATGCAAAAAGATGAATAACCATGGTAGCTGCTGTATTGTTAAGGATGATGAAAATGTTTGTGATAATAATGATGGTAGGTTGTGATGGAATGATGATGATGAAATGATGGTGGTGACGACAAATTGTGATGATGATAATGAGGATTGCAATCACAACCATAATGCATTTAATACAACGTACACTATCTTTTCACATACTGCATTTGATAAACCGTTCACTACACTATCTGTTTACAGGTGACGCCGGTAGTGGGAGAGGAACAAGCACCCCTGCCGCTGGGGCACCCCCCGCCCCTCCACCCCCACCCTCTGGGGCTCCACCGCCCCCTCCCACTGCACCCCCGGGAGGTCCTCCCCCTCCCCCGCCACCACCTCCCCCGCCACCACCTCCTCCGCCACCACCTCCTCCGCCCCCGCCACCGCCACCACCACCACCACCACCTCCGATGTGAGGATGCTGCAGTATCAACTTGGGAGAGGAGGATGCAGAAATCTGCAACCGTCACTTGCAAGAGACATATTCTCACGAACCCCTGCATTGCAAGGGCAGTGCCAGATTTGCTTGGCGCCTTCAGGCGCCAAGCTAATCTGGCACTACCCTTGCAATGCAGGGGCTCATGAGAATCTTATGTCTCTGACCTCCGGGTTGATGCCAATCTATGACTTTCGTTGTCCAGCCATGAGCCGACAATGCTCCATGGTTTGTTGAACCACGCCCCAGCCACGGGACGCTTACATTGTTGTTTCTGAAAATCTTCCGTCGTTTAGCGCCCAAAAGCCAGAGCAAAAGCCAGAGCGTTCCAAGGCACATGGCTACAAATTGGCCCCACCAAGAGGCATAGATCCTCATGAGCCCCCACAGGCGCGGGGGCTCATGAGGATCTATATCTCTTGCATTTGGATCGTGGAAGTATCCGATGTATAGTTTATTGTTGCTGAGATTATGATGTGCGCATGTGTGATTCAAATGAAAACCGGCGGTTAGGTTCATTGAAGACGAGCAATAAATCAGCATTTTTTTTTTTTTTTTCTGATGGCGTGCTTTGAGAGTAACACCTTGTGGATTCCATGTTTATCGGTTTATTTGCAAAGTTTAACACATGTCAGATTCCACCGTCCTTGTAGCAATGTGTAAAACGTACTCGTGAGACAAGATATGTTAAAATCACTATATATATGTATGCTTTTGTACGAAGTATGTTTGTATGATTCGGTGGTCCGTGTAATTGATTGTATGGTGATTAAAATATTCCAGGGTATCGCTGATTTCGCTTTTGTCTTTGGTGTGCGTTCCTTGCTCGTTTATTGGTTTACCAGGCGCCAGACTAATTTAAAAACTCTCGTAGCCGTAATCTGACTACCCTTGAAACTATCGTAGCCGTAATCGGGCACTACCCGTCGATTTCTTGGAACCCCTGACGCGTTCAGTGTCTAGAAAATGTGAGCACTACCTAACTGCAAGAGGCATAGATCCTCATGAGCCCCCGCAGTCGCGGGGGCTCATGAGGATCTATGCCTCTTGCTGAAACCACTTTGTGTCCACGTTTCTAGGACTGCTGGTCGAATGGACGAAGGCTGCAGAAACCGCTAACGTCAGGGAGCACAGAACGTGTTAATCTGGCACTACCCGTTGAAGTCTCGCAGCCGTTATCTGGCACTACCCGTTGAACTCTCGTAGTCGCTGCCTCTGATACAGACGTTACAATGACATCTTCCATAATTATGCACCAGCTAGAGCTGCTACGTAGTCATTACGGTGGTTTTTTTTTTTTTTTTTTTTTTTTTTGGGGGGGGGGGGGTTGCGTGTGTTCGTTACTCAAATTGTTTCAGGTGTAAAATCTTACAAAAAATATAAAAAGCCATGTGCATTGTGTGTAGGCACCGGTAACAAACTAATGTTTACAACATGCACACAACTCTTTCTCACACCCGCCTGACCTCCCTCCCCCCCCCCCCCCCCCGCCCCCGCCCCTCCCCCTCTCTTCTACTCCCCCCGTTGTCACATCCACGTAACCTGACGTAATTCGGCACGTGAAACAAAGGAGATAAGATGCTACGTGTCAAAAGCTGGGGTCTGTCAGTCTAGCCTGTTACACAGCAAGGTCGTGGCCGTGCTGCGGCAGCAGGATGCCTGGAGAAGGCCTGCATGCGTGGCCAGGATAATGGGATGGCGAAATTAACCCTTAATGCCCAGCCCATTGTAACCCTTTCGCTGCCAGTGGACGCAGATCGTTTGTGAAATGTGTGTTAACCCACTCAGCCCTGACGCACTACAGCAGGAGATGGATCGACCTTGATAATTTAAGGGTAGTGTCAGATGAGCTTGGCGCCGACATGGTCGACATTATCATGGTCGATCCATCTCCTGCAACTGGTGCATAGTCGTTAGATGACGCCTCCAAAATTTGGGAAATGCGGCCATCTGGCTGAATGAGTTAAACGCCAGATAGTCCCGGCCGCCTACAGAACATGCAGGGAGACGAGCAGTGGCGGCAAGAGGTAGAGGCCCTCGTGAGCCCCCGCAGTTATGAGAATCTATTCATCTTCTAGGGGAGAGGGGTCCAGGGGTTCCGGATCCCCCCTCCCCGACCCAACTTAATTCTTTAAAATGCAATAAGCGGGTGAACGGTTATGTGCTGTGTGATAGCTGGTGTGTGTGTGTCATTCGATGCTTATGTAGTTTGCTCTACATTGAAATTGACAGCAATGCAATAATTTGGGAGCATTTTTCAAGCGCGTGTGAGCGCACACGAGTATACATGCGTGTGTGTGTTGAAAGTTTTCTTTTGTCAGCTCTCTCTCCCCCTCCCCCTTTCCCTCCCCCCCCCCCTCTCTCTCTCTCTCTCTCGCCCTAGTGCGAGTAAGTCGCATAGTCACATCGCTCCGTCTTCAGTGACAATTGTGTTGGCATTGTTTGGCTGTGATGTGAGATTTTTGTCTCAGTGACTTGAGATAGTGACTTCTATTGGACTGTGATTTTTCGTCTGTGTGACATTCATTTTCCGAGAGATATTAACGTTTCTTTTTTGTTTCATCACGCACTGTTCTGTTGGATGTTCGAGCCAGGGAACATGGACTCTTTGTTTCTGTGTCTCTTGGCGCCAACGGCCTGGCGTGCCTACAGCCGTAAGCAGTCAGTCACCGGCCAGACTCGAGTCTCCGCTGCCGTGAACCTATAGCATAGATCCTCATGGTGCCCGCAGATACGAGGATGCGAAAGCGCATGAGAATCTTGGCTGCGCGAGCTGATTCAGTGACTGTTTCATCCATGTAAGTTAGACGTGTTGACAGCAAATATAAACAGACCGCGCTGCTCGGGACTGATAGTGAGGAGCCCAAGGCTCATAAAACAGCTCGAATGTTCACTTCATAGTAGAGACATGCCGCTTGGTATATAAGTAAACAGTACATCTCCGAACAATATTAGCGTCAGAAAGACATTGACAGCGCTCTCAGATGGGCACGGTCATCGATTAATTAGGTCAACCTGACCCATAAACTCATTTGTTCTTGTTCTTAACCATAACTATTGTACATACAACTGGTTTGAACTAAAAGCAGCATGGAAGTTCAATATGCATGCAAAGGAACCTTCATGATATATCATGCAGTCCGAATTTTGCCGGATGTGATATCTGATGGGTCACAGTTAATTAGGTCATGACCATCTGCCCATTACTTATCGCGACTACAGATTGATCATTTTAGCAGTAACTGAGAAAACTGTGATCAAGCACAACGTAAATGTGGCGCATTGGACCATTGAAATACGTTTCCTTTCTTATCAGTATTAACAGCATTTCAGAATTTTGCCGGATGTGATATCTGATGGGTCACAGTTAATTAGGTCATGACCATCTGTCCATTTTATCGCGACTACAGATTGATCATTTTAGCAGTAACTGAGAAAACTGTGATCAAGCACAATGTGAATGTGGCGCTTTGGACCGTTGAAATACGTTTCCTTTCTTATCAGTATTAACAGCATTTCACAATATTTTCTTTAGCAGTAATTAATTAGGTCAACATGACCCCTTTCAGGTTTATTGCTTGCTTGTCTCGACCCCTTTCAGGTTTATTGCTTGCTTGTTGTCTCTGCCTTGTGGTGTGGTCTGGTTAGTTTTTTTCACACATGTACAAACGTAAACTGGACTTTAAAACCTCTGAGATAATCAAAAATTGACATTAATTTCCTAATAACTCTTTCTCACATTTTGCATTGATTACGCCTTAAGTGCCATCTGCCACTGTGTCCTTTCAGCGCCCCTTCCATGTACACATGTACAACCACAGTGTGCCAGTCAGTCACAAACATTGAAACATAAGTCAGTGTGTTCTTGTTTGAGTTCAGACGCACAAGATGTTTTCCTTTTTGCATGAGCATTTTAGAAGCGTTTCGAGTGTCTGCTATGATCACCCGACAGATGCCTGTAATAATCATGAGGTCACCACTGTTTATTTCAAACATCCTGTGAACAGTCTCCCATGATGATCACAAACTTTTGTTCACCGTAGGTGTCTGGCCAAAACCACTGTATTCCCTTTGCAAGGGCATACGGAGGCTGGTCCATTGCGAGAACAGATGTTTGTCAAGGATTCAAATGTTTTGTGGCTTCTTTAATCAAGTTCATGACATGCTTGATCAGTGCTGTCAAATGGGCATTCTCTAGAAGCAGCGGCAAAAGTCTGATGATGGCAGGTGGATCTCCAGCAGATGATCGTTGCGAGGCATGGTAGAATGCCCAAGATAGTGCTTTCTGGTCGTGGACCGAAGCATTTTCTAAGCATGTGTGAACATTTTGCTTATGAGGACCAGGTGACTGGGGTACAAACTGCTCTGTAGCTGGAATAGCTACAGGTAGGACATTGGTGTACTTCAGTCATTTTTTCTGGGAGCTGTGGGATGCCCTGGTTGTCCTGTTCTCCGTCAAAGAGTGGCACAGACTGTTCTCGGCCCTCAGTTACTGTGTGTTGAATCAAGGATATACCAGTTCCATAAAAAGAGTCGGACGCTGTTGTTGAGCTAAGATTATGGTCAATGTTGTCCACAACACCTGCTGTGAAGACGCCCTTCATCATATTTATATGGACAACAACACCGTCCACTTCGAATCGTTTGATGACAGAGTTTGCAATCTGTGATGAGATGGACATCACACATTTGTGTGAAATTCCTAGCCCTAGAGAAGACAGTGTATCGACCAGCTCTTTCTTTCTTGTCTATGCATGGACTTTGAGACTTAGATACAGAGGCAGTGGTGTTTCTCTCTCCTTGTGACGTTGGAAGGAAGGTTTTTTCCTCGAGAATCTCCGGCAGTTGAAGGCGATAAGCTGTGATATCGTGAGAACAGCTTGTCTCTGAGAATAATCAACAGGTTCAGACTGCTCAACTGCCGCTGGCCCACCCAGAATAAAACAGACCAAAGCTGTTAAGGATGCTGGCACAGATCTCTCTTGGCACTGTTTCTCAAATCTTCCATTGAATGCAGCTTTATATCTGAATAGTTCCTTTCTCACCACTTCAGCTGCTCTGGCTAACTCAAGGGCTTCAGAGTCACGGGGTACAAGCTTCTTTACGGCATCACCCAGGTCTCTGTTAAACACAAGAACGACCTCTCTGCCTTGGTAAGATGAAAGATCTGGTACAGCTACCAGAAGCTTTTCTCTTAAACGTTTAGAATGTACCATGTGAGCAACTTTCAGGCCAAGGCCATACAAGCGAGAAGCATACAGACGACAAAGGTTGGGTATTGTGAAGACTGGTGCATTATCGGGATCCTCTCTGAAGCTCTCCACGTATGCCACAAGTTCTGCAACAGCGATCGCATGCAAAGTTGAGGCATCGTCCTCATCAGGTTCCTCCTGTGAAGTCGTAGGAGAACGTCTGTAGAAGGCTGTGAGACACTTCAAGTGATATTTGGATTCAGAGGGCACCATCTCGGTGTCAGCAAGTTTTCAAAGCAGATGCAGGTCATTGAGTAGATGGGCATGACTGGACCTTGAAATCCAATGTTAATGTCCATGCTTCATGTAATCCGGCTGAGCCTGGGGGACCACCACAAAACAAGTACACAGCCTGTATCGCGTTACCCTTCCCGAGTGTTTCTTCTCTTCTGCATTGCCATGTGTTGATAGTGCTGAGGATGTGCTGACTGCTTTCCTAGTTTTCACTGGACTTGCAGAAGGTTCTGTTGTCTTTCTTTTCCGCTGCAAAATTGTGCTGCTGACCTTTGTTCGGCATGATGTGTGCCAAGATGCAGAATGTTTTTGGACTGTTTCTTCAAACCCATCGCCGTAATTAAGAAGGTTCAGGCTGACTGACAGGACAGCATCCAAGTTCTTCAAATCCTTCAAGATTCTCAGCAACTTATTTGTAGCCAGCACCGTCTTTTCTTGCTGGACAAACACTGAAGTGCCTTCGCGGCGTTAGTTGTCTCTTGGCACAAGGCACACAATGACCAATCAATAACTTCCACAGATGAAGCTGGTTGACTGCTTATATTAGGAGCTAGGACACGTCGATATTTTCTTGGTTTCATCCTTCATAGAGTGTCGACCAAACACTGCAATAGAAACCAACTAGTCTATTTAGATACGATTATGATCAGTGTGGGTTTCCATACTTTTTCACGTATTCAGGCGTGCGTGTACTCCATACAGAAACCTGTCTAATTCGACCAATTTTAATTGAGAAAAAGTGAGCGAAAACTAGCATAACATCTTTGGAAATTTCTTGTTATTGTCATTCAAGTTCAAACTGAATCAGACGTACAAACAGAAAGCATTTTGACACGGTTTCTTTGTGTTGTTCAGTGAACGGTATTCTCAGTAGCGGACAAGTTTCTTTGTATTTGTGATCAGCATTTTAGACAGCGTTAACATGTGCCATAGTTATAACAACACCATGACACGAGATATCACTTTTGCAGGGAAAAAAAGAAATACAAAGAAAATGTACTTATAATACAGACGCTGAGTATGAGGACTATTCCGCTGGCTCGACACATGTACACGTACATCGAAACGAGTCTAGAATAGCGTGTGCTATCATCCGGTGCTGTTTTAGATATGATGGCCTGGACTAAAATAATCATCTGATGTTCGTAAGATCAGCAGCAAACACAACTAAAAACCAATACGTGTGTATTGACATTTACATTATGGGTGTCCCATTTGCCCTATGTTGAAAAACCATTGTATTCAACGTTTCTTGCAAGAAAGACTCATACCTCGAGCCCTCACACCACGGATTTTTATATGGGAGGGATGCAACATATTATTACACCGCCGGCGGGTTAAGAGGTGATGACAGAAACAAAACAAGGAACATCGGCGCGCGGGCTGGCACTATTAACGCGTAGGTATGGAAGCCCAGTGCTGCCACTCTTACAGTTATTGGCAATTTTAATCGACCACTGACCTTCTCATAAACATCTAACAACGTGTTTCTGACGCGCAGGGTGATCATCTAAATTATCTTTATTAGTGGACAAAGTGGCAAGTCTCTACCCTCCAGCGAACAATCATGTTCCTTGGGCCCCTCACTATGAGGGGCCAGCTCACATTCCAGCTAATCAAAGTGATTAGACATTTCCGGAGTCTGAGTTAGAACTATGTGTGGAATGTAACTGACGCTAGCCCCAGTGCCTGATACTCGCTGCCGTCACTTGAGAGCAGCAGCGAGCTATCTCTCTCTCTCTCTCTCTCTCTCTCTCTCTCTCTAAACATGGCAGCCGCCGCGAGGCTGGCGGCTTCAGCTGTGTAATCCGCCAGCCACACCCACCTTCCACAATGGGCCCCACCACCCGCGCCAACCACGCCAGATATGCCATTGACTTGGAGCATATTAAACACACCAGAGACCCTGCTCAAGTCATATTCGACACGACCCAAAACAAATTACCACTTTGGAGATGTGTCATCTACATGCGGTACGTCCAAGAGGCTCCCGCTCAGATTTACCACCAATGGACGGACTCAAATAAAGATCTTGTAATCATCACAGTGCCAGTCCCCTCATGCATCCCTTCTCCACCTGAACTTTTCAAAACATTTCTTCAGCTGAAGCATGGAAATCGCTCTCTCATCACCATTACACTCTACCACACCACCGGCAGAGTTCTCGTCAGGGAAACGTGTGCCCTGTATGGGTGGGCGAGGAATTTGACAAGTTGAAGGCGTTAGTAAGCGCCATGAGCGGTGAGACACTTGAACTTTGCCCCCCACCCTCCGAACCTGATGAACCCCATGCACTCTCCACCCCACCACTAACCCCCGTGGACACCTTCCCCACTCCGTCTCCACTTCTCGCCATCCTCCCCCCTCCACCCAGTCAACAGGACAGCGCGACCGGTGACAGCACTGCCGCGGTCTGCGACTGTCAAAGGTAGCTCATCCACCTCGACAAAATACCACTGACCTTAATCCCCTAGGTGACCACCAAGATGTATCTGATCGACACGAGCTGCCTCTTAACTATTCCCTCATAGCATCGGAGTCTTTGTTTCCATGCGCGAAGGGATTGTCAGTGGTGGTCAGTGAAGCAAAGCAGCAGCCATGCATTGTGATGGGCACACTCCCTAGCCGTGACTCTCCCTGTCTAGTGTCCGGAGGCAATGAGGAGATTAGCAAAACTTTGGCCAGTTCGATGGACGAGGTAAATGATGAAACAGCCCAAGCCAGGCCTCGTCTCAAATGACGTCACTTCAGAGACTGTGCACACCTCGACCCAATGTTCCCCTCAGTGCTGTGACCGTTGTACTGAGCCAGTGGTAGGAACCCCTTGTTTTGCTAGTGTGACTGCCATGATAACAGACCTGAAACTGCAGTTCGAAAACCAGCAAAAGGAGTTACGTGAGAACCTGACAGCGGAAATCGACGCCCTCAAAAAAGAAAATAGCAATCTGCAAAGGCAAGTCTCTAGACTCATCACCAAAATGGGAAAGGTCGACGCTATTGAGAGCCGCCAGAAAGAACTACTGGCTAGACAGAAACAGGATATCACACCACCTCCACCCGCTGGTGACTCCATCCCTCCATTCGAAAACACGACTCCTCTCTTCAGCCGCCTCCTCCCCTCCCCCTGTCATCCTGAAAGAGCAGCTTACCCATGCTGACTCTACTGAGCATCCCGTTACGGTCAGTCAGGAGACGTGCGAGTCTACGGCAGGTGGGGCCAGCGGCGAAGATATGGGAGCTAATCCCATCAAGGACCGGCCGCCACAAGCCCCGCGACTCTTCAGCTTCCGTCTGCCGCCCCTGGGTAAAGTGTCTGCCCTACTGATTGGCGACTCCAATCTACAGCGAGTGGATCGCCGCCGGCTTGATCCTAGCGGGGCCACGTGCGCGCGTACCCTGCGCGGGGTCAAGGCTGGTGACCTGGCTGCAACCCTAGAGACGTGTGACCTCCGTGAGGACATCAGCCGTGTTGTGGTCCACGTGGGTACAAACGACTGCGCCTCGGGCCACGACACGGAGGTGATTCTGAAGAGCTTCCAACGTCTCACCAAGCAGGTCCGCCGTACATACCCTTCTGCTGCAGTTGCTTACACTGCAATGCTCCCCCAGGGTCGACGGTCACTACAAATAACAGAAACTGTCAACCAGCGCCTGGCTGAACACTGTGTAAGTGAGAAAGTGCTCTTCCTCCAAGAAAAGGCCTTCTTCACACCACAGGGACAAGTTGCTGCTGCTCTCTTTAGCAGTGACAAACTGCATCTGAGTGAAAAAGGTGCAGGTGTCCTGCTCCGTCAGGTGAAACGGTTTTTATTTCACGCTGAAGATGAAGCTCTGCCTAACAATCGTATGCAGCGTAAACAAGGCTCGTCCAAAGACATACACTATATTCCCGTAAATAAACAGAGTAGTAGCTACCGTAACCAACATACCGTAGAGTATGAGCAAGACTACCCACCACTGTTCTTTGGGCCTGACTCTAATTCTCGGGACTTAACTCCAGGTCCCACAAACAGCACCGAGCAGAGGTCAAAGTCTGCAAGTACCCGCCGGTGGGAGACTTCAGTGTTGGCGAGCAGCAATAACGGTGACAGGGCGGTTGTCTCTCGCCAAGCTGTCCCCGTCCCCAATAACCACAACAGCCAGCCTCCCGTTGACAAGACATCTCGCGCCACCGGCTCTACAGAGAACTCACATGCAGATGTCACCACTGGTGCCAGCATTCCTTCCCTACAGCCATTGTACCATCGACCTGACGCTGTAGCCGTGGATCCTCACGCCTTTTCGTCCTACTACGGGAATTACGGCCGCCCCATCGTTCCCTGGCCCCAGGCCACACACCCCGGACTGCCACCGTATCCAGTCTTCCAGCCGCCTTTCCAGCCGTACCCGCCACCCTTCCCTCATTGGCAGTTACCCTACTTGATGGGTAATATGAGGCCCCAAGCTGTGGTGTAATTAAATTAATCCGTGTCTGCTCGGCCCAGTGAGTGTGTTAGGTAGAACTAAGATGCACCGGCCCTTGCTGTGTACATAGCATTTATACTGACAATTCTCTTTCAGTTTACTGGTTTAGCGCGCAGCATTCAAAACTATGACATGTTTTTTTGTTTTTTTTTAAAATCTTGACTATGATTCAATCCGCGAGCCACGGTGATGCTGATGGCTGTGTGCTGGAGAACAATGCCTGGGGCGGGCCAAGAGTGATGATTTGGGGTGGGATTACCCTGAACCAGACAGTAGGCCTTGTGTTTTTCCGTGGACTCGTACCAGGTCGCGGAAATGGCATCACAGCTCAGCGCTACATTGACCAGGTACTACACCCAGTTGTCCTGCGATTTTCTCAGGGACACAGAAACTTCATCTTGCAGCAAGATAATGCGCGTACACACACTGCACGTATCACCCAGCAATTCTTGCAGCAGCACAACATCCTAGTCATGCTCTGGTCTGCCCTCAGCCCGGACCTCAATCCCATCAAACATCTCTGGGACCAATTGCAAAGGGAGGTAAACGCTGTGCGCCCCCGGACAAACGACAACCGCAGCCGAACTGGAGAATACCATTGTCCAGGCCTGGAACAACATCCCCAGTGCAGCTGTCAACCGCCTGATGCACTCTATGCGCCGACGCTGCCAAGCCGTCATCAACGCCAATGGGGGTCACACGCCATATTGACTTTGTGCTGTGCCATGCTTGCTCCAACAGCCTGACAGAATAAACTTCCACACTGATTACGCTGGTGTCCATGATTTCATTTCTGTAATCTCGATAACATCCGTTGTATGGTTTGTCCGAAATCGACTTTCAAATGTTGGATTAAATGTGATTTGAAAGGGCTACTTCGCGTTTCTTTTACTGATTTCGTGTTTACATACACCCACACATACGGCGTCAGTTTCCCGCCAAAAGTACGTACTGCAGCGAAGTTAGCGTAACAAGACATGGCGTCATTTTTATCTGGTTACTTTAGTTGTCAGATTTTCAGACCTGCCCGCCTTCGTCGTCATGGGCATTCTTTTGAATTTGCTCCACCCCGACCCATTTAAAAAAAAAAAAAAATCTCTTCCATAAATAGAAGAGGTTTAAAAACGGTCGTGAAAACAATTGCAATTCGCACCAGAAAGGGGGAAGTCGTTCCATATTAGCATGATCGGCCAATCTCTAGCCGAGTAACCAACGCGGCCTGAAGACATCTACTTAACACCCATTAACCAAATTCACATTTGAGGCTATTGAAGGAATTACAACTATGTGTGTTATCAGCACAAAACAAAGGTTGGAAAAATCGCGCAAGACGCAAAAATATGATATGGTGCGCAAGACTCCGAACACAGAAAGATGAAGATATCTGATAACAGGAAGCACGAGATCTTTGGGCAGAACATCGGCCGCTGTTGGGCCGCGCACGAAGGTGCGCGGCCCAGCAGCGGCCGATGTTCTGCCCAGATGTCGTTTGTGTACTGGCATTTCACTAGGTCAGCGGGAACCTCAGTGTTGGGTCCTTCAGCCGTGGGGCAAGTTGTGAATAGGAATGCGTTTTCCATAAAAAGATCTGATTAGCATAACTGAACATGCTGCGTAAAAAATCGGTGCTTGCGGGATTGTAAGTTTCACGGGACAAACCGGGCTAAACCAGAAATATCCAGATGTTTGAATCTGTACTAATCAGCAGTGGCGCAGGAAGATGTTGTTTTTTTTTTTAAGAAAAAAAAGTTGGGGGGTGGGGGGACTGATGTAATTAGAGACACAACAGTGCAACGGCGATTGATATGTTACTTTTCAGCTAAAATTACTCAAGATGGGATGAACCATGCCCCACAAAGTCAGTCTCTTCTGTATGCGAGCTGCCCTCATTGTTTCGTCTTTGACCTAATTTCGATTTGAAGAGTGACTCTTTTTGAAAAAGCCTAGCAGATCTGCCAATGCACAGTGAATTCTAAAAGGGGTGCATTGCATGCGCGCCATTGGTTTGTCAAGCGTCATTTGTCATCACGTATTTTTTTGGTTTTTACATAATTTTATATTGAAAGTGATACGAGTTTCGCCTTTCCTTAAAGACTTGGGAAAATGGTGACAAAACTAGAATTTCGCGGTATAATTTCAGTCTTGCTATTATTTGTGTGAAACCAGGTTGACGTTACTTAACGATATGCTATACTAAGTACACCTGCGTGCTCTTCTGAAGCGCGTCGCGCTCCAAACATCCTTAAGAGGCATAGATGTTCATGCGCCCTACGGGCACATGAGGATCTATGCCTCTTGGAAATGCGCGCATATATATGAGCGAGAGAGAGAGAGAGAGAGAGAGAGAGAGAGAGAGAGAGAGAGAGAGAGAGAGAGAGAGAGAGAGAATGAATGAATGAATGAATGAATGAATTAAACTTTATTTTCCAAGGATAAAAGAATAGGTGCGCAGACCTGTTTTCATTCTTGTCCTTGCTACACACTACAAAACAAAAAAACGTACATAAAATAACACACACACACACGCGCGCCGGTGTGCAATTGCCGTGTGCACAGGCTTGTGCCAGATTAGCTTGTAGCCTACAGGCGCCAAGCCAAGCCTGCACAACCCTCCACACACACACAAAATCATTATTTGCTAGAAAAAATAATGAGTCTCTTAAACTATTTGGTGTGTGGGGAAGGGGGAGCATAGGATAGTCTGGGCACTCCTACTTCAGTAGGGAGTGGCGGGGATTGTGCCGCCCTCCCCCCACCCCACCCCTCCCCCCAACACACACACACACACACACACACACACACACACACACACACACAAACACACACACACACACACACACACACACACACACACACACACACACACACACACACACACACACACACACACACACACACACACTCAACGGTGTTTACGCCACTGATCGGTCGTGAGATTTTTAAACTCAAATTAAACGTGTGCAGAATATGACCCGTTGTAGGAACAGGTCAGAGTAGACCAGAAAAATCCAGGTGTCGAATTATGTACGCGTCTGTCCTGCACTTTTTACACCGCTTAAGCCCGTTCTTAATGAGACAAACCTTTGATCGGCAAATCTAGATCGGAGAAGATCGGCGATCTTTTGGTTTCTGTCTTAATTGAGGTTCAACAAACCTGAACGAACCTAGGTGAACTTGAGAAAACTAGGTTTGCCATGGTTCTCTTTCTTGAATTGAAGTGCTTGGTTCGGCATAAGTAGATCTGCGAAGGTGTTCAAAATGGCTGCCGCAATGCCGCTTAGCGATTTGGAAGATTTTTGTTTTTGTACTCCTCTCAGGAGGGATCCCACAAACAGCGTTGCGCCCCCCCCCCCCCCCCCCCCCCCCGGCTCCAAATCAATAAAATAGGTCTTGTTCTTCGTATGCAAGTGAAATATCGCCGTCCGACATGGTTGTTGGATCGGTGACTATCTTCTTATCTCCAACGCAAAAGAGGGTAAAGTTTTGACCAATCAGAGAAAAGGATCGCCTTGGATTGCTCAACATGATTGTCATGCTTTTTTTCCGATAGCGATCTATGGTTTGCCGAGGTTCGCGAACTACTTCAAACTAGTTCCCCGCATCTTTGGATCGTTCTTAAGAACCAGCCTGGTTCGCCCGAGATCGCGAAAATAGATCGTCAGAGTTGGCAAACTAAAAATGCACGGGAAGGTTTGTCCTTTAGAAACGCGAACTTGACTGACATAACTTGAGGCGCCCAATTGGAGGTTCGGGTGGAAGCCAGCAGTGTCAGCAAAAGGCACAAATTCTCATGAGCCCCTGCGACCGCAGTGGCTCATGAGAATCTGTGCCTTTTGCACGTTGTGTAGAGGCGCGAAAACGTGCTGGCTCCCAATCACGTGGAATTATATATGTCATTTGTAAGTAATGACGCACCTGTAATGGATCAGCTATGGACGTGGATCAGTCGTGTTTCATTCTCTTTCAGCGCCGAAAGGAGGGCGCGATGCTAATAGCCCAGTGCGCTAAAGGCCATCGGGCCGACGGCCTTTTGTGCATTGGGAAAGTGTTGCGCTTGAGCTGTATGTCTTTCTGCGTTTCTCAGTTTCTCAGTTGTGTGTGTGTGTGTGTGTGTGTGTGTGTGTGTGTGTGTGTGTGTGTGTGTGTGTGTGTGTTGTGTGCATGCGTTTGGTTTTTGTTTGTTTCTTTCATACTTTGCTTGTAAGTTTGTTTCTTTGTGTCTTTGTTGTTTTATATGTGTTGTTTTTTTTGTTATTATTGTTTTCTTTGTATTGTTTCTTTGTTGTTGCTGTTGCGCTTGTTTTTTGTGTTTTTGTTTTGTTTTGTTTTGTTTTTGTTTTTTTGGGGGGTGGGGGTGGGGGTGAGGGGGGGGGGGGAGATTTTCTCTCACACGCTGGACGAAATGACGCAAAAAGAAAAGAATTAAGCCATGACTGAGAAAGACCAGCCCACATCATGCAAAAACTCGGTGAAAATATATAGTAGTTTTAAAGTTACAACTATTTTCACTGACGACTGAATCGACACTGCCGCGAAAGGACGCCTGACGATAATGTACAATATGTAGAAGTCAGTGCTGTTGTAGGGATACCGGCTTGCCGCATCATGATTCAGTGCTGCTGTAGGGATACCGGCTTGCCGCATCATGATTCAGTGCTGCTGTAGGGATACCGGCTTGCCGCATCATGATTCAGTGCTGCTGTAGGGATACCGGCTTGCCGCATCATGATTCAGGAATTAAAGTCAGTTAGGTTAGTTGCTTTTTTTGCTTAACTCATTCGAGACTAGCCGCCTCCGGATACGCGGCGTAACGCCGCGTATCCGGAGGCGGCACGTCTCGAATGAGTTAACCCGTTCAGTGCCGAGACAATATTAACACCACTCAACTGCAAGAGGTATCGATCTTCCTGAGGATCCCCCCCCCCCTATCCGGGTCTGCCCTTGGGGACTTGGGTGGGGTTAACTACCTTTTAGTTCCCAGGGTCACCCTGGTCATCCCCACAGGGTGGGGTTTCCCCTCTATTCTGGGGCATGTGTTTCTGTCTACCCTTGGTCCGTTCACCTGTATTTTCTTTTTTAAACTCTCCCTACTGTCTGCGCTGCCTGTAGCTCTTGATATTGGATGTGTGTTGCTAAATGGTCTTAGCTTTATTTAGGCCCCATGTCGTAGGTTTATTTAACGTATTGGACCGGCTGACGACATACATTCAATATTCTGTTAAGTTTTGTTTTTTTTCACAAGCAGTGCAGGCACGTCCTGAGAAAGTCTTGTTGCTGTCGGGACGTTAAGCAATGTACAACCAACCAACCAACCTGAGGATCCGCTATGGCTCTATCTGCTACCATGGAAAATCCATGTTCCTGTTCCTGGAAAGCTATGAGTGTGTGTGTGTGTGTGTGTCTGTGTGTGTGTGTGTCTGTGTGTGTGTGTGTGTTTTTTTTTTTTTTTTTTTTAATTTTTATGTTTTTTTTAAAAAAATTGAATTAACACATTCTGCGTCAGGTGGCATTGTGCCGCACGCTGGAGGTTCGCCAGAGATATTCACTGAGACTGACACAAGTTTCACCGGTCCACACTGGTCTGCCTCGAATCGAGAGAGAGACCACCCGTGTGCAGAATCAGCAGTAGTGCGTGAGAGGTGAACCCCAGCGTCGGCCCAAAGCACACTTGGCTTTTCAAGCGAAAAAGATAACCTAGTGATTAGACCTCGTGTCGCGCATAAAGTGTCGGATGAACGCTGCTTGAACGCGAGCTGCTTCCGAGGTCCATTTAACCCATTCAGCCCGACGGCCGTATTTCCCCAATTTTGGAGGCGCCATCTAATGACTATGCACCAGTTGCAGGAGATGAATCGACCATGATACTTCAAGGGTAGCGCCAAATTAGCTTGGCGCCGACAGGCGCCAAGTTAATCTGGCACTGCCCTTGAATTATCATGGTCGACCCATCTCCTGCTGTAGTGCGTCAGGACTGAATGGGTTAAAACAAGTTCGCGTGTTAAAGGTCTACTTAAGACGTCTCAACAAAACGCAATAATTCGCTTAGTTTAAATTAAATCAGATGAAATCGTTGTTAATCAGTTGCGTTGGAACCCAAAGAGAGAGAGAGAGAGAGAGAGAGAGAGAGAGAATGACAATGAGTCTTTATTTTACAACGATGAAAGTTTTGGTTGGTTGAACCACTTTTCGAACTTTACCGTTGCTAATCTAGTTTACATGTAATGCACAAGTCACAGAATACTATCTAAAATGAATAAAATATAACAAACAAACGAGAGAGAGAGAGAGAGAGGGAGAGAGAGCGAGAGAAGGGGGGGGTGGAGGGGGATTGGGGTGGGGTGGGGTGGAGGGTGGTAGTTATTGCCTTGCCATAGGCATAGTTTCCAGAGAAAAAGGAAAAAGATCCTGGAAGAAAACTGTATACAGGCTTAACAACAACTATAAAAGACATTCGTGTCGTCCAAAAGAACATATACCTACACAAGGCGGACTGATCTGTGTGTTAAAAATTGTGTTGAACATCGCACTCTTTAATTATACGCCTGTCACTTTATCGATCGTCCGTCCGCACTAGAGTAACACAAGTAAGGCTCAGTTTTGATGTCTAGTTTCGGGGAAGTTTTGCTTTGCAGTGCCGGTACTCCTCGTCGTTAGCTTAACAGACCGTGGAAATTCAGCTTGCTTTGTTCTAGTGTACGTATGCCATTCTCCGTTTGTACCCTCTCCCAGTACTGCCGGGCGACACACCACACCAAGATGTGGCTCGACCATGATAGTTCAAGGGTGGTGGCAGAATAGCTTGGTGCCTTTAGGCGCCAAGCTATTCTGCCACCACCCTTGAACTATCATGGTCGATCTGTCTCCTGAATTGTAATAAAGTCCAATGAGTTTAAATCCGAAATGCGGGTATTTCGTACCTCGGGCACAAGGAGTTAGCACATTACCCTGCTGATATCAGCGGGGTTTATAAAAAAAAAATCATCGCACGGCTAATTTCATAATATTGCTGTATCTATATTCTTGTCATTCGTGAGGTTTAACTTTCTCGTCTCTGGCGCTTGCCTTTATCTTAAAAAAAAAAAAAGGGCCATTGCTTGTTTTTTGTTTTTCTTCTCTCCAATGTATCATGTTTTATTTTGGCTTCAGTTATGTGTTTTGTTTTGTTTTAAGTTGTCACGCCAGTGTAACCGGGGTGCTCTGGCGAGTGGTTTGGGGATAGAGGGGATTCGAATTTTGTCCTTATCACCAGCAGAGGTAACTTTTTTTTCCCCCGTTGTTCTTTTGTTGTATTTTAACCTCATCACTGACGTAAACCCAGCAGCATTAACCCTCATGAGTCCCCGCACTCGCACTCACACGAGAGACACAAGTCATTCCATATTTTTGTGTCTAGTTCAGGTGTGTTTCTAGGTTTTGCTTTGAAATGGCGGCCACGGTACTAATCAAAAACCGTGGAGACCGCCTTAAGGCGCCAAGCTATTCTGGCACTGCCCTTGAATTATCAAAGTCAGTCCATCTCCAGTTGTAGAGCGCCGGGGCTAAATGGGTTAGTGCCATTGATATTGTTTGATTTTGGCACAATTCACGTTGCTGGCAGCCAAGTTGGTGAACCAAAAATTTGTTACACTTCAAAATATCCATGATTTGTAAAATAGACCACATTTCTTAATTTTTCAGCTGCAGATAAAACAATGGTCTTTCTCTTCTACAATTTGACAATAATCTGCAACACACTCGGATACTTATGTGTGTTTTGAGAGGTTTCAAAACGCAATCTAAATCAGTAGCGATCATAAAGTTTGTGTCAGATATAATATATCTCCATTAACTCCTAAACTACAGGAAGTTTTTTCTTTTAATCGTAACTTAATAAAATGATAATAATAAAGGTAATTTGTATAGCGCCTAATCACCAAGGTGCTCTAGACGATTTACAATCACAGTAATGAAACACAAAGCAAAATACAAAAACAAAAACATAGAACAACAAAACAACAAACATACATTGATTTACAAGGAGCATAAAACACACACACACACACACACACACACACACACACACACACACACACACACACACACACACACACACACACACACACACACATACATACAAGCACACATGATGAGCCGGCAGACAAAATGGTCTTTAAGTATATGCAACAGAGAAAATGTGTGTTTTAAGCTTGGATTTAAAAATGGAGAGAGATGAGTGACGCACGTCAGCTGGGAGTGCGTTCCATGTAACTTCAGACTATTCTAGCCTTACACCATCGCCTTCATATTTGATTAAAATTGTACGTGCAGAAGAACAGAGAATAAGCTTATTAAAGGTCAAATTAAATACATTTTGTCGAAGTAAAATTTAAAAAAAGGTCTGCTGTAAATCTCCGCGTTCGCCACATTATAAACACCGATATCAGTCTCCACAACCACTTGGCGGGCCTGAGATGGCCTGTCGCCTGCTCTGCGTTAAGGCCCCGCCACACATGCCCGATTTTGAGGCCGATTCTTGAGCAGTTTCGAATCGGAGTGTGATCGGACCCGACAACAAAAACGTGTGCACTGCCACACATTTCCCCGACTTTTTTTTAGCCGACTGGTTTTAATCGAAGATCAAGGTCGTACATGTTCTGCAAAATGGCTGCTAGTTTTGACAGTGATGATGATGTGCTTGCATTATCAGCAGTTTTGCATCATATTCGGGAAGAGGCGGGCGAAACATCGGCAACTAAGGTGGTACTGATCTTCAAGGTGGTCTTTTCAAACTGAAACGACGTGCTTTGCGAGACGCACTCGGATTGGTTGAAGCTTACAATCGGGGCCGATTCGGATCGGAAAAATAAAGCAGGTTCTAGACACCCGATTCCCAGCCGATTGGGACCGGATCGGAGATATGACGTCATCCGATCGCAATCGGATCGGAATCGGCTTCAAAATCGGGGCACAACCGGCATGTGTGGCGGGGCCTTTAAACCCAAATAACCAACTAAATAACTAACTAGGAACCACTTGGTATATTTTCTTCCAAACAAACGTTTACTCATTCTGCCCGCGACACACCACAGCAAGATATGGCTCGACCATGATAGTTCAAGGGTGGTGGCAGAATAGTTTGGCGCCTATAGGCGCCAAGCTATTCTGCCACCCACCCTTGAACTATCATGGTCGATCTGTCTCCTGTCTCTCTTGTTATTTTCTTTTAAATTATTGTTGCGTGAAATAATGTGTGTAAATATAATGTCTTTATTATTTTTATTTTATTTTTTTAATTTTTATTATTAATTTTTTTGTTAAAACCAATTTTATGTTGTAGATGTCAGCAAAGGCAAGTTTGTAAAATGACGATTTGTTTCTGTCAAAACCTTTTACCGTTGATAAATAAAGTTTCATCATCATCATCATCATCCCGAATTGTAATGCAGTCCTCAGAGGATAACTCCAAAATGTGGGTGTTTCGTACCTCGGACACAAAGAGTTAACGGCGAGCGTATTTCTCCTATTGTACATCACTTCGGTTACAAACGGAGAGATCAAAAAGTTTCGAAAATAACTTGACGCAAATCTTTCGACTCACCTGGCTTGAAAGCCACACGAATTCTGTCTTTGAACGTGCTGTGGTGTAGGAACCCAGGTGTGGCATGGACATACCTTCTTTGGACATCGTCTGGTCAGAGTCTTCGTCTCCCGTAACGTGGTCTTCCAGTGCTACTGTTAGTAACAGCGAGCAGAGCTTTAAGGGGATACGCGGTGACGTTCGGCACATGATTCACTCTTGATAAATAATCGTAGCAGGCACGTCATTTGCAATGTACGTCTTAACCCTTGTGAAGTGGTATGGGCATGTCACGCGTTCAGCAGGGCTTGCAAAATAATCCTGCAAGGCACTGTGCAAGGAGGACGAAGGAGAGGAAGACAGAGGAAAAGATGGAAGGACAATATCTCAGAGTGGACAGGGCTGAGGCTGGGTGATACGCTGAGAATGGCAGAGAACAGAGAGGAATGGAGGGAGCTGGTTGCCAGGTCATCAGTGGTGCCCCAACGGTCGGCAAGACTACGGGATATAGATAGATAAATAGATAGATAGATAGATAGATAGATAGATAGATAGATAGATAGATAGATAGATAGATAGATAGATAGATAGATAGATAGATAGATAGATAGTTAGATAGATAGATAGATAGATAGATAGATAGATAGATAGATAGTTAGATAGATAGATAGATAGATAGATAGATAGATAGATAGATAGATAGATAGATAGATAGATAGATAGATAGTTAGATAGATAGATAGATAGATAGATAGATAGTTAGATAGATAGATAGATAGATAGATAGATAGATAGATAGATAGATAGATAGATAGATAGTTAGATAGATAGATAGATAGATAGATAGATAGATAGATAGATAGATAGATAGATAGATAGATAGATAGATAGATAGATAGATAGATAGATAGATAGATAAATAGATAGATGTTAACCCTTCATATTCTAAACTGTGAAAATGATGATAAAGTGCAATTTGTGTGGGTGACATTCTTAAAGATGTACGAAGATACAAAATCATTCTTGTCGTTTGTCTTGGAAAAAAATACAAATCGAAACTACGGAATCCTCCCCCCTCCCCCCGCCCCCGCCAACCACTCTCGCTCCCCACCGCCTTTTCACCCCACCCATGTTTAAGTGCAGTTTGGGCGGGTAAGTATGTACAAAGAGACAAGCTCCTTTCTTTTCATTTCTTAACGAACTTCAAATGGGAATTACAGAAACCCCTCACTCCCCCCCCCCCCGCCTCCCATACTCTCCCCAATACACACACACACACACACACACACACACACACACACACACACACACACACACACACACACACACACACGCACGCACACACACACACACACACACACACACTCACACACACACAACTCCAGAAAAAAAATGCACTACAATGGTGCCAGATTGTCCAGCGGCTGACCAAAGACACTCAGAAGTCCACATTACCACGTCACATCGCATTCGAAATTTAGCCTGCGGCTGAAGATGGATCGACTACGATAGTCCAAAGGTAGTGCCAGATCAACTTAGCTTGTCTCCTGGGAAGGCGCCGAGCTAATGTCGGCACTACCTTTGAACTATCATGGTGAACAACCTCCCTTCAACTGTTTCGTTATTGTGGGACGCTCCATCACATTTAACCCAATCAGCCCTGACGCACTACAGCAGGAGATGGGTCGACCATGATAATTCAAGGGTAGTGCCAGATTAGCTTGGCGCCTGTCGGCGCCAAGCTAATCTGACACTGCCCTTGAATTGTCATGGTCGACCCATCTCCTGCAACGGGTGCATAGTCATTAGATGGCGCCTTCAAAATTTGGGAAATACCGGCCGTCGGGCTGAATGAGTTAAGTATTAAACAAACTAACAAACAAACAAACAAACAAACAAACAAACAAACAAATATAAATAAATAAATTAATTAATTAAAAAAAAGATGAAGGCAGTCTTCCTACTTCATACGTCTTAAAGCATTCTATTTCGACAGCAGCTAAAGAGTTAACCCCGATCAAAAAGCGCTTACGTGGCATAGGTAAGCCCTGAAATATTCATCGATTCCCCCGGGGCATGCAAAACCGATCCTGCCAAGAGAAGAACAGTTGGGGCGCACTAATTCAACCTGGGGTATATCACCAGTTACTTTCTTTGTCTCGGGACCAAAGATGTATATTTCTCAACCATAAATAAGAAAAGAAAGGGCAGGGGCTCATGAGGATCTACGCGTCTACGCAGCTGAAATTGGAAAGTTGAGTTTTGAGAACGTGCGAATAACAAAAAAATTAACCTCAGTTGCATCATTTATTTTTCCGTTTGTCTTAGGCCACAGATGTTAGTGAGCTGATGTGTATCACCAAGAGACATAAATACACATGAGCCCCATGCAAATGCAACGGCTCATGAGGATCTATTCTCTTGCAGCTGTATAGACGATCACAGCTGAATTACAACTGCTAAATACGTTTGTAAGAGTGCACTTGTATGTCAACAGATTTTAATTTCCAGCAGAATGGGTGGGTTCTCATGCATCCCTCAAGTTGCAGATGCTCATGAGGATCTATGCCTATTGCATAAGGGTGCTTGGCTTCGGACTTGGGATGGAGGTGAACAAAGTCGAGGCGCAGCAGCCGCAGTCGATCAGTGCGTCTGCTTCAGAGCCTCGGACAGTCCAGGAGAGAGGAGAGACGAGGAGAGACAGACAGAAAAGATATCCTCGGAAATGAGCCAACTCCCGTATGGTCACGACAATGGACGAAAGATGTCACGTATCCAGCTGATAGTCACGACCTTCGTGCTGATCCTGTGCCAGGAAGGATGTAAGAGTGATATTATTATGTTTTCCGATATGTATTTTAAATCCCATATGGGACGAAGGAGTTACCGAAGCAACTCGTCTGCTGCCGCTCATTAAGGTTGTTGCTTTATCCAGATAAAGGAGCTTCCAGTGATGCAAAAGTTGAAAAGGCTGGCTGCAACCCACAGCTCTTTCACCTACATGTCAGCATCATTATGTCGCGGTGTACAGGGGAGCCTTAAAATCAGACCGCATTATTTGCGATGGCGTTATTGCAGCGCTGAAATTACGTAGACTCGTGGGGGCCACCTGTGAGCTAAAGGTTCTCGGGCCGACGTCAACCTTAGCTGGCCCGCGCACGGAAGTGCGCGGGCCAGCTAAGGCTGACGCCGGCCCTAGGACCTTTTGCTCACCGGACTTCCCCGTGGGAGTCAGAGATCTGTGAGCGCTGTATCAGATACCGCGCTATACACGGGATCGCGTAATACTGAGGCTGGCCTGTATATATGACAAGACTTCTGCACCCACTGGTCCACTTCTTGATTTCCTGGAAGGTCGCCTTCAGGATTAGCCACAAACCTTCACGAGCCACAGACGAGTTGCTTCCCGAAGGCTTATACCCCTTGTTGTCAGATTTACATCAATGTTACTCTGACGGAGGGTGGGGGAAGGGGTTATCAATCTAGTGCTTAAAGGGTTAAATTAACACAAGTGCTTTGTGTGCTAAATTCGCCAAGAAAGCGGGTTTTCAGTATTGTCTCGCCTTAACTGAAACGTTACTCTCTTCTTTTAACCGTAGCCGGAGTCGCCTGCTCGACGTCAAGCCCTAATAGCATGTTGACAAGGTTTGCCAATGTTCCTTCTTTGAATTGAGAAAGATCAGTTCAACTCGACACCTTCTCACTATCGAAGCAACTAAAACGCTGGTTATCTCCCTTGTTTCTTTTACGCATTGATTTTTGTAATTCCCTTTTGGCTGGTGTTCCTCAGAATCTTCTTGATAAACGTCAAAGAGTTATGAACTGCTCTGCCCGACTAATTTACAGAGTACCGAAACGCGAGCACATAACACCCTTACTGGTTGACCTGCACTGGCTGCCTGTATCTCAAAGAATTGTGTACAAGGTTTCTGTTATTTGTTACAATGCTATTACCGGTTCTGCTCCCCCATATTTGTCCGACCTGGTTCATATTTACATGCCTTCAAGATCCCTCCGTTCAGCATCAGACGCGCGTATTTTTAGGGTTCCTAGGCGAAAGAAGTCTAGCCTTTTCTTATTTCGGTCCAGTCACCTGGAACGACCGTCCAGCCCATGTCAGACATGCCCCAACTCTGTCTGCTTTTAAATGACTGCTCAAGACCTATCTGTTTTCTTATTCATACAGTTAGATGCATTTTCAGTGCGTTAGCAATCTTTAGCAGTAACTGTTCTAGTAACGGTGTGTGTGTGTGTGTGTGTGTGTGTGTGTGTGTGTGTGTGTGTGTGTGTGTGTGTGTGTGTGTGTGTGTAGTGTGAGTGTGAACTTTTGATATGTGTCACTTTAGGTTTTGTAACATTTATTGTAGCGTTTTCTTTCTTGTGCTTTTTGTTCCGTGATTTTTGATCTTGTAAAGCGTTTAGAGCACCAGTCCTTTGGAGGTTAAGCGCTATATAAATGTACATTATTAATAACTAACTAACCAATTAACACCTTTACTGCCGGTGGACGATGATCATGTTTTGGAATTCAGCCTCAATGCTTCCTAACCGGCCAAGGAGCATGGACATAAAGGCGTCTCAGCAAGCGGAATAGATCCTTTCGATTCACGCATAATACGGCGTGCTTCACGTTAATCATAAGACACAACATGGACAATTATAAAGGAGATAATCATATGATGAACGAGTCACCTTTTTGTTAAATTGACGATGTCACTTTAACTCATTCTGCCCGCGACACACCACAGCAAGATATGGCTCGACCATGATAGTTCAAGGGTGGTGGCAGAATAGCTTGGCGCCAATGGGCGCCAAGCTATTCTGCCACCCACCCTTGAATTATCATGCTCGATCTGTCTCTTGAATTGTAATGCAGTCCACAGAGGATAACTCCAAAATGTGGGGATTTCGTACCTCGGCCACAGCGAGTTAACTAAAACAGGATTGTTATTTATTTAGAATACATTTATATTAGGTCAGCCTAAGGGCTTGGTGTCCGAGTTTGTTGAACTCGGCCACGTGAGGTCAACAGTTCCGAAGAATAAGCAACCATAAAATGTTTTTGCACCCAGTCACATGACAAACATTGGTTACAGACCAGTCAAGCCGCTGGTCTGACACTACGATATTGAATGTAGTTTCGTTCTTCATCAAGTTAACTCATTCGAGACGTGCCGCACACGGATACGCGGCTTTCAGTCGCGTACCCGTATGCGGCACGTCTCCAATGAGTTAACAATAAAACGTTTTATGTCGAAACCAACCTAAATGGGCCACATGGTTGTTATTCATGTAACTTGCATTAACATAACGAAGCCGGTGTGCCACGACGCAGGTATGGGTGTGCACTTTAAATAAAAACAGAAGACATTTCGGGCAGCGTTCCTGACATGGTACTTTCAATCTTTCAAGGCCCAAAAAATCAAACAGGCGGATGGGGGTGGAGGAGGGAAGGCGGGGGCGGGGGGGGGGGGGGGTTAGGGGGGCTGGGGGGGGGTGGGGGGGGGGGGGGTAGGAGAGAGAGCGAAGGGGAACCTCTAAAATATGATACAAACAATATTTTATGATTTTAAATCATTTAATGTTTGTCGCATGTTTGTCCGGGCTTTTAATACACTGTTTTTCACGGAAACACGAGCGCGTGCGGCTTACTTTTGACTTCCGAACAACAGTTAGGCTTCACAGTTATTGAACTCCCACCAATCTGGTAGTGTCCATCTTGGAGGTCAGCGCGTGTCTCCGTTCTGCACAAGGACGGCAGAAGAATCTGTGTGAAAAGCAAGCTTTCCATTGCAATAAAAGGAAAATCTGGCTTTTCACAAAAAGGACGTATGTCTTTAGTGTTCATAAGCTTCACAAAACTGCACTCTATGCATTCAACAATTCGGACGATCTAATAAAACAAAAACAAAACAAAAATACCTCCCCCCCCCCTCCACCCCCCAAAAAATTATAATAATAAATAAAATAAATAAATAAAATAAAATAAAATGACATATCCAAACCCAGTTGGCTAACTGTCCGAATCTAGGAGATGGATGAACCATGATAGCTCAAGGGTAGTGCCAGATCAGCTTGGCGCCTGTAGGCGCCAAGCTGATCTGGCACTGCCCTTGAACCATCATGGTAAAAAAAAATAGCTCGCTTTGAACACGGGAAGCTTTGCAGACGATGGTGATTCATTTCAGGTGATAGAGATCGGTTGATTGGATCGCGAGCGATGAAACACCGCCCACAGGGCTTTGTTACCCTGTTCCCTTGTGCTTTTTGTCTCAACCGCTGAAAATTGTGAAATCTCAACAGAAAACCGACTTGTCCTAACCCTTTTAGCCCAGCAGGAGATGGATTGACCATGATAATCCAAGGGTAGTGCCAGATTAGCTTGGCGCCTTCAAGACTTCATACTGGACTTGCCGTGTTTTGACTTCACAGGACTGTACTGCCATAAACTAAGTTTGGGAGTCTGTGCGCGTGTCTGGGCGTGCGTATGATGTTAGTGTCAAAACAAACTATTTTATATTTTTGTCTAGTCAGAGATTAGCCATGTTGTTTGTTTGATTTGTAATTGAGATATTATGTTTTCAACCTTGACCTACGCTCTGCTGGCAAAGACAAATATCCTTTAATGGACAATATATTTCTTTAATCTTGAATCTTGAATCGACCCTTGAATTGTCATGGTCAGTCCATCTCATGCAGCTGCTACATGGTCATTAGGCAACACCTCCAAAATTGGAGAAATGGGACCTTGAGGCTACAAGGGGTTAATATCTTGTTGGCAATGGCCGCCGTGAGATGACCTTAGTTGCCTGCTCGGCGTTAAACCCAAATAACTAACTAACTTGTTGGTAATTGTATTCAATATGCGCACCCTGCTTTAAACACATGTATGGTATTGTAATCAATGTTGATGTTGTTGTTGCTGTTGTTGTTGTTGCCCTTCAACTTTCTCTTCTCTTTTCTTCTTCTTCTTGTTCTTCTCTTTCTTTTTACTGTCGAACGGGGAAAATGCGCTCTATACACATTGCTAATCCATATCTTGAAGAAAAAGACTCCAGCCCGAGTAAAAAAGACGGGCTTACTCTATAAAGCGCGCCCGTTGTTAGGCCCTCGTAAAATAGGACTGTTGCAGTGCGCCTGAATTGATCAGTGTTCAGTTAGTTAGTGAGTTATTTGGGTTTAACGCCGAGCAGGCGACTAAGGCCATCTCACGGCGGGGATCAGTGTTCAGGGCGTACTCCACAGGCAACAGCTGGCCCACATTACCCGCCCTTTAGGCCATTACCCGCCCTTTAGGCCATTACTCGCCCTTTAGGCCTTTACCCGCCCTTTAGGCCATTACTCGCCCTTTAGGCCATTAACCGCCTTTTAGGCCATTACCTTCCCTTAATGTCATTACCCGCCCTTTAGGCCATTACGCGCCTTTTAGGCCATTACCCGCCCTTTAGGCCTTTACCCGCCCTTAAGGCCATTACCCGCCCTTAAGGCCATTACCCGATCTTTAGGCCATTATCCGCCCTTTATGCCATTACCCGCCCTTTAGACCATTACCCGATCTTTAGACCATTACCCGCCCTTTAGACCATTACCCGCCTTTTAGGCCATTACCCGTCCTTTAGGCCTTTACCCGCCCTTTAGGACATTACCCGCCTTTTACGCCATTACCCGACTTTTAGGCCATTATCCGCCCTTAAGGCCATTACCCGCCCTTTAGGCCATTACCCGCCTTTTAGGCCATTACCCGCCCTTTAGACCATTACCCGCCCTTAAGGCCATTACCCGCTTTTAGGCCATTACCCGCCCTTTAGACCATTACCCGCCCTTAAGGCCATTACCCGCCTTTAGGCAATTATCCGCCCTTTATGCCATTACCCGCCCTTTAGGCCATTACTCGCACTTTAGGCCATTGCCCGCCCTTTAGGCCATTACCCGCCTTTTAGGCCATTACCTGCCCTTTAGGCCTTTACCCGCCCTTTAGAACACTACTCGCCCTTTAGGCCATTACCCGCCTTTTAGGCCATTACCCGCCCCTTAGGCCTTTACCCGTCCTTAAGGCCGTTACCCGCCTTTAGGCCATTACCTGCCCTTTATGCCATTACCCGCCCTTTAGGCCATTACCCGCTCTTTAGGCCATTACTCGCCCTTTAGGCCATTACCCGTCTTTTAGGCCATTACCCGCCCTTTAGGCCTTTACCCGACCTTTAGGCCGTTGTTTATTGCTCCGGTGTCGTAGACTTTCAACCACGAACCAACCCCAGTAGCAAAACGTCTTCGTCCCCACGACGGCTGCAGTGGACTCGAGGACCTTTGCTTACTGTAAAGCGGAAGATGGATCGCGCATACCACGCTAGTCTGACACTACCCATGAACTGTCGCGGTCGACCTGTCTCCTGCAATCTATTTTCAACGTACACCGCTTGTCGGCATTCGTGCGGAACGGAACACGAAATAATTATGAGGAAGCTTGCAGCGATTTAACTCACTTCAGTCCCGACACACCACAGCCAGAATTGGCTCGACCATGATAGTTCAAGGGTGGTGCCAGAATAGCTTGGCGCCTACAGGCGCCAAGCTATTCTGGCGCCACCCTTGAACTAGCATTGTCGATCTATCTCCTGAATTGTAATGCAGTCCTGTGACAACCACTGCAAAATGGTAAAAACACAAAGAGATGTTACGAGCGATTGAAGTAGAGACCTCACAATATTCAACACACAGTGCACGAGTGTAACAGAGGGAGTTTTGGCTTGCTAATTATCATCACCCGCACATAGCAATTTTTCCCCTAACCGCCCTTGGATTTTCCTGCATTCAGCCGATAGCTGTGAGAATACCATTATAGTACTCTGCTTAGTACCTTATTGCCTGTGCGTGTGCAGTACTCTTTTCTTTCGCGCGTTGTCTGTAGATAGCCTACGTGACCAGCGACACAGTATCTTTTCCCGCTATCCTTGATATAGTGCTGACTAAGCGCCAGATTCCAGTCTCTTTGGTTCTGGGCGGTCGAAGTTCAGGCAACTTGTGCGGCTTTGCCGGCCAGCATTCAAACTACCTTCTGTTTTATTTACAACTGACTTACGTTTCTGTCCTGTACTGCTTTTCCTTGTTAATGTTGTGGTAGAAATAAATATAAAAGTACCATGACTACCATCTTGACTCCATTTTAAATCCCCCACATTTTGCACACCTCTCAGCCGCACGGCTACACGAGGAACACAAGGAACTATCTATAGAAGCGGAATGTCACACGATCGTTCTCAATGGGATGTGGTCAAAAAGACAAATTGATGTTATGAGAGATTGCACCTCTGAGAGATTCAGAGTCCGAAACACACAGTACTCTTTTCTTTCGCGCGTTGTCTGTAGATAGCCTACGTGACCAGCGACACGTCAGAGACTGTGTCGCTGGTCACGTAGGCTACTGTATCTACAGACAACGCGCGAAAGAAAAGAGTACTGCACACGCACAGGCAATAAGGTACTAAGCAGAGTACTATAATGGTATTCTCACAGCTATCGACTGAATGCAGGAAAATCCAAGGGCGGTTAGGGGAACAATTGCTATGTGCGGGTGATGATAATTAGCAAGCCAAAACCCGCTCTGTTACACTCGTGCACTGTGTCAAGGTTTGTGAGAGTCCCAAACAGCTCAGGCGGTTATGCCGGCGCCGGAGCAAACAGAGAGCGAAAGGGAATCGCCGGGTCGTGGGTTCCAGTCCCCCCGACCCGGCCCCCGATAGCTGGACTCGCAATCCAGGGCTTGTTCCATAGCATGTCCGTCGACAGGTCCTGGTAAAATCAAAGTGCCACAGTTGCAGTGCGCCTGAATGGGTCAGTGTTCAGATCGTACTCCATAGGCAATGGATTTCCCTGTCCCCCATAACCCGCCCGTCAGGGCCGTCCATTATCACTTCGGTGCCGTGGACGATAAACCCCGAACTAACCAACCGACCTACGAGAGATTGAGGTCCTTTCTTAAGGCGGTCTACTCTATGGAGGCGGGTTTGACTGCTGAAATTATCTGATACAACTGGTTAACCCTTTCAGTCCCAAGGTCCCATTTGTCAAATTTCGGAGCTGTTGCCTAATGGCTGTGTACCAGTTGCAGGAGATGGATCGGCCATGATAATTGAAGGGCAGTTCCAGATTAGCTTGGCGCCTGCAGGCGCCAAGCTAATCTGGCACTACCCTTGAATTATCATGTCGATCCATCTCCTGCTGTAAGGACTCGGGGCTGAATGGGTTAAGAATGTTTACTTGCCTCAACGAAGACGTTTGGGTTCTTTTCACAATACATGTGAGCAGGCACACTTACCACAGTTTTTTTTTTTTCACTGCCTTTTGAGAATAACAGAAGAAACTCTCCTGCCCACAAAATCGACTAGGTAGCAGAAAAGTCTTTCTTTTACAACATTCAAACTTCGAAATTTAAACTATCCTTTTCGTCCAGCATTGTTGTAAGACGCCATAAGAACATTTATAAAAGAGATGTTGCGATCAAAAGGCCCAGTTGCGAGCTCCCGAGCGTAAAGAGAACGCACGCTAGATTACGCGACTTTGAGCAGATACTAGACTTGGCGAGCCACGAAATGTGGGCAACTCGGCTAGCGGTTACTGTTTTGCTGTGAATCACAAGTAATATAGGCGGCAAAATTTAAGCTGACGTTGACAAAGGACTGAGGACGATTGCTTACTGGCCAACCAGTTGTAGAGATAGATAAGTAGACAGGTAATGGACACCCCTCCCCCAATCTATAGATTTATTTGATCCTCTCCGTATTTAGACAAACCCACTCGACCAATTACCACCAATACCTTTATTACCTATCCATTTTAGTTCCACTCCAGAAATCATTCAAGCTACGTTTGGGGGAGGGGTAGGCTGGGGCTCTCATATTCTCATTCTCAGAATAATTAATTCTAGAATGAGAATATAAGATTTGAAAACCAATCAAATCGATAAATGCCACGTCGATCAACTAATTATTGTAATCAACTAGCCATTTAGACAAAC
>BTPG01000003.1:241487065-241674565 GCA_036245525.1 Semisulcospira habei
AGATTATCTAGATGTAAAGCGCTCTGAGCCTTTCTTTGTGGGGATATTGCGCTATAGAAGAGTTATATTATTATTATTATTATTATTATTATTATTATTATTATTATTATTATTATTATTATTATTATGGCGATGAAGCCAGTCACGGTGGCTTCGGAAAATAGTCTGCCATGCCATCTAGTATAATTATTCATCTTTGTTATATCAACAGTATATGCATCTTATTAATGCAAACTCTGCTAATATTGGCCGATTTCACGGAATTAATGTGTTTCTGTACCGGCAGTTTTTCTGCTCGCACTGCCGATCGTCCATAGTGGAGCGCTGTGCTTGCCCACGCCAACTGCTTCTTCTTCTTCTCGAACGCCATCACACTTGGAGTTTGGCTCTCAAAATGAAATCTGTGGTCTTCTGTAGCGTCTCCACAGGCCCGTACAGTTTCTCTTGTAGAGTGGCGGGCTTCGGCCACATCTCCTCCCTCAGCAGCTGGTGGTTCCCACAGTCTTGGAGGATGTGCTCTGTGGTCTGCTCTGCTTCTCCACAAGGGCACAGTGGAGATGGCACGAGATGGAAGCGTCTGTGCAGGTGGAAATGGAGTCGGTTGTGCCCGGTCCTCAGACGGAAGATGGTCACCTGCTCTTGTCTGGACAGCTGCTCTTTATCGCCCCTCACGCTAAAGAGAACGATAGTTTGGGAGAACTCTCGATCTCCGTGTTAACCCCTTATTGCCTGGAGTAGGGCGCTTTTTAAAATAGTCAACATAAAATCCCGTTGAGCCCCGGCCGTCCCAAAAACATTGACACAAAGTAGGGTCAGCAAGAGGCATAGATCCTCATGAGCCCCCGCAACTGCGGGGGCTCATGAGGATCTATGTCTCTTGCAATTGTATTGTGTTCTTTTTTCCTGTGCAGTCAAGGGACTAATTGTATTTTACACGTTCGGCAGTCACCATTTTGTTCCCGGATTTCCATTTTATATGTGCATGATAAAAACGCCACTCTCGACTCACGCCTGTGTGTGTTAGCTCATGCAAAACAAAAGTGTGTTTTATCCCGCGCAGTTTACTAAACTAGATCTATGTGAGATTGATGCCTCCTGTCTAGATCTATGTGAGATTGATGCCTCCTGTCTAGATCTATGTGAGATTGATGCCTCCTGTCTTGGAGATAAGTGTGGTGATAGCACGTTCACAACCGATCCCACCTCTAATCTGAATATCTTTAGTTTCCTTTATGAAATGTCAGCGCTGTGGGGAAAGCCGGCAGACTTTCTGATTATCTGAATACGCAACCAAAGCAATTCTTTTATTTTTGCATCGTATAAACAATCTAATTGTCATCTTCATTTGCCATCTGGAGAAGAGGATTTGTAGCTGTGTGTCCTTGTAGCTTGTCCACTGTAACCCCTTTTCTGTCAGTGGACGTTGACTGTTTTAGCAATCAGCTAAATGAAGTTACTGGTTGTTTTTAACTTGCTGATGAAATCATCACTGATGACGTATTGCAAAGAAATAAAAATGATGTCACATAATTAACAGATGGAGGAATTGGTATGACCTGATTCGTTGTATCAAGAAAAGTGCCAAACTGTTGTTTAGCTTGTCTATTTTGGAAAAGAAATATTCAAATATTTAATATTCATTTAACCCCGACGCACTACAGCAGGAGATGAGTCGACCATGATAATTCAAGGGTAGTGCCAGATTAGCTTGGCGCCTGTCGGCGCCAAGCTAATCTGGCACTGCCCTTGAATTATCATGGTCGATCCATCTCCTGCAACTGGTGCATCGTCGTTAGATGACGCCTCCAAAATTTGGGAAATACGTGCGTCGGGCTGAATGAGTTAAACAAAGCCCACACCAATAAATAAACAAGCACAGGAAAGACAGTAACAACACAGAATTATTGTGTTGTAGGTGAGTATTCTAAAGGGGTTTCTTTTTTTGTTGGGATGTTCTCTTCTTCCTTCCTTCAACCCCGAAGATCCCTGACGTCCACGAAGTATGGCCGCAAAGTGCAGGTTTAAGCAAGAGGCATAGATCCTCATGAGCCCCCGCAATTGCGGGCGCTCATGAGGATCTATACCTCTTGCCGATGGATCTTGCTCACACATTCCCCCCCCCCCCCCCCCCCCGCACTGAAAGGGGTTAAAAACTTTAGTGAAAGTTAGTGACAATTTTAATTTTCCGAAGAAACCAAATTAGAACTTTTTTTGTTTGTGATTTTCACTCGCATGCTCCCCACTTGGCGGTCAGTTTTTTTTTTGGGTACGGACTATGTATTTTGCAGTTTGTATTCGTGTGCCGGCCCGTGGTTTCGGACCCCACGGCTCTAAACCATAAGGACCAAAGTCACAGACCATGCCACATTTTAAAATATGCGATCATATGTAATCATTATTATGGGTTCTTCAAGCTGTGGGCCTGTTGAGTATATTCACACTTTATCGTGATGCGCGTTTGATTTTAATGTGTCAATGTGCGTGTTGGGCTCAGCGTGCAGCGCTTCCAGTATTAATCGAATTAATAATAATAATAATAATAATAATAATAATAATAATTATAGCATCATTATTTGTGTTCTTCTCATTATTATTATTATTATTATGTACATGTTTTAAAAAAAATTATATATATATATAAATCGGATTAATAATAATAATAATAATAATCTTCATTATAGCATCATTATTATTATTATTATTATTATTATTATTATTATTATTATTATTATTATTATTAATTGGCGCGAAAAAGGTGTTTTTCAGTGTTTGTTTTTCCTGATCGAAAATCGCCTTGATCTATTTTTAACATTTTCTGATCGTTGTTGGTGTAGGGAGATAACTTCTTTCTTTCTTTCTTTTTATCAGAGTGACCGCGCGTAGCGCGGGTTAACTCTTGTTGTTGTTGTTGTTGTTATTGTTGTTATTGTTGTTGTTGTTGTTGTTATTGTTGTCAAGGTTATGATGATGATAATGACGCCATGTATTATTATTATTATTATTATTATTATTATTATTATTATTATTATTATTATTATTTTAACCGAAAAGATTCCAACGAAGAAAGAAGCACACTTAGAAAAGGCAATTATAACATAATTTTAACCCTTTTAGCCCCGGATTCCTACAGCAGGAGGCTGCTTGACCATGATAATTCAAGGGTAGTGCCAGATTAGCTTGGTCAAGCCCTCTCCTGCATCTGGCACATAGTCGTTAGGCAACACCTCCACAATGTGAGAAATGGAACCCTGGGGCTGAACGGGTTTATAAACCGTGCCTTCGTTGTCGTTTCTAAGCGTGTTTCTCCGTTGGGATTTTCTCTGCATTTGACACGCATGTCAGTCACCTGTTTGGTGTGTATTGCTGCAGGGGCCATGCTGGACAGCAACGGTAACTACTTCCTGTGTGGCACGTACCCGGAGATGTACGGGATGCGCGTGACTCGCAAGATTGACGGCGGCTACGACATGCTTCACCAAGTGCCCAGGCTGGTCAGAAACTTACGTACACTTTTTTTTTCGGAAAGCGAGAACTTCATTGTGTTATAATGAACATCTTGCTTTTCTAACAAGATGGGATGAACCATATCCCACAAAGTCCCTTCTATATGAGAGATGTCCTCGCTGTCAATGGTCTCTACCTTTTGTCTTTGACCTGATTCTGATGTTGAATTATCTCCTATTCAAAAAGTCTCGCAGATCTGCCAGTGTGTCAGCGAGTTCTATAAGTGGCGCAGGACATACGCGTCATTGATTTGTCAAATGTCATTTGTCATGGCGTAAGGTTTAGTTTTTATGTCATTTTATTTTTTACGTGATATGAGCTTCCCTTTCGATTCATAGGCTTGAGAAAATGGTGACAAAACTAGAACTTAATTCACGGTACAATTTTAGTCTTGCTATAATTTGTGTGAAAGCAGGTTGACTTTACCTATAAATAGAAGGGACTTAAAAACGGAACTTGACAGCTGAAAAGTCCAGATCTGTACATTAATCATATAGTAAAAGAAACAAATGTTTTCGACCAACACCTGTGTGAAAAACTGTCACCTTCACAGATGACACTGAACCGGCTAAGGATATTCTACGTCGCAAGGCCCAAAATCGTAATATGTGAAATATTAATTCATTCAATGCCGAGGGAAAATCTGAACAGGATCTATCAGCAAGAGGCATAGATTCTCATGAGCCCCCGCAATTGCGGGGGCTCATGAGGATCTATGCCTCTTGCAGACAGTTCTTTGAATCCACGTTCCTTGGTCGTCTGGGCGCCTTTGGGGTTACATGAACAAAGATTTGAGACACAATTAATTTTGCCTTCACTGGCAGGGAGAGGATTAATAACATTGGAAAATAGAATCAGCTAATGACCTATTTTACAGACAGTAAACTTCGCGTACAACAAATGGCCAGGGGACCAAGTGTGTGTTGTTTTATCCAAAGTTTGATTTAAGCGAAGCAATTTACACAGAACGAGTGTTGCCGGTACCTGTGACACGTGTTTTTGCACATAGATCCGATCTTGTGTTTAATTTAAGCGACATCGACTGTAATTTATATTCGCGGGCAAACGAAGATGCGAATATGGGTTGGTGGTCGGTTTCTAGGGCTTCCGGACTCTCTCCCAATCACCACCCACCCCCACCCCGTTTGTGAAGGCACCGCCCTTGAATGAATCAATCAATTGTTATTTAATGTCTCATCGCATCTCGTTTATTTCACCACCCTTGAATGAATCAATCAATTTGTATTTAATGTCTCATCGCATCTTGTTGATTTCACCACCCTTGAATGAATCAATCAATTTGTATTTACTGTCTCATCGCATCTCGTTGATTTTACCACCTTTCAATGAATCAATCAATTTTTATTTAATGTCTCATCGCATCTCGTTGATTTCACCACCCTTGAATAACTCAATCAATTTTTATTTAATGTCTCATCGCATCTAGTTGATTTCACCACCCTTGAATGAATCAATCAATTTTTGTTTAATGTCTCATCGCATCTCGTTGATTTCACCACCCTTGAATTAATCAGTCAATTTTTATTTAATGTCTCATCGCATCTCGTTGATTTCACCACCCTTGAATGAATCAATCAATTTGTATTTAATGTCTCATCGCATCTCGTTGATTTCACCACCCTTGAATGAATCAATCAATTTTTATTTAATGTCTCATCGCATCTCGTTGATTTCATCGCCCTTGAATGAATCAATCAATTTTTATTTAATGTCTCATCGCATCTTGTTGATTTCACCACCCTTGAATGAATCAATCAATTTTTATTTAATGTCTCATCGCACCACTGTGATTTCATCGCTCTTGAATGAATCAATCAATTTTAATTTAATGTCTCATCGCATCTCGTTGATTTCATCGCCCTTTAATGAATCAATCAATTTGTATTTAATGTCTCATCGCATCTCGTTGATTTCATCGCCCTTGAATGAATCAATAAATTTTTATTTAATGTCTCATCGCATAATCGTTGATTTCATCGCCCTTGAATGAATCAATCAATTTTTATTTAATGTCTCATCGCATCTCGTTGAGTTCATTGCCCTTGAATAAATCAATCAATTTTTATTTAATGTCTCATCGCATCTCGTTGATTTCACAACCTTTGAATAAATCAATCAATTTTTATTTAATGTCTCATCGCATCTCGTTGATTTCACCACCCTTAAATGAATGAATCAATTTTTATTTAAGGTCTCATCGCATAATCGTTGATTTCACCACCCTTAAATGAATCAATCAACTTTTATTTAATGTCTCATCGCATCTCGTTGATTTCACCACCCTTGAATGAATCAATCAATTTTTTATTCAATGTCTCATCGCATCTCGTTGATTTCACCACCCTTGAATAAATCAATCAATTTTTTATTTAATGTCTCATCGCATCTCGTTGATTTCACACCCTTGAATGCATCAATCAATTTGTATTTAATGTCTCATCGCATCTCGTTGATTTCACCACCCTTGAATGAATCAATCAATTTTTTATTCAATGTCTCATCGCATCTCGTTGATTTCACAAATCTTGAATGAATCAATCAATTTTTAATTATTGTCTCATCTCGTTGATTTCACCACCTTTGACCTATCATGGTCGATCCATCTCTGCCTGTGACGTGTCTGGGGCTGAATTGCGTTTCTGTATCAGCCCTGTGCGAACCGCACAGCACAAGAGTCCCGGTTCCGCACCTTCGATGGGACGTGCAACGCGCCCGAGGACCAAGGAGCGGCCTTCGCCGTCATCAAGCGACTTTTGCCGCCCGAGTACCACGGTGAGTCAGTCAGTCGCCGCTTTGATCGGCCACAGATTTTCGCGTGCAATGGGTGTTCGTCTTAGGGGTATGTGCTGGTCTGTGATTTTGGCCCTTACGGCCAAAGGCCGTAAGGTCCAAAATCACGGACCAGCACAGGTGAATGGTACACGTACACCGAAGGCGAAGGCGGGCGCTCGGCAACCGTCATCTTCGTCACCCAGACAGCCATAGCTGGCTCCTGCGAAGACAACAACCCTCATCCAGGTCTAAATCCAGAGTATGCTGAAATTTCAAAACGTGCTGTTTGTTGTCTGTTTTAACTCATTCTACCCCCAGACACACCACAGCAAGACAAGGATCGACCATGATAGTTCAAGAGTGATGCCAGAATAGCTTGGCGCCCATGGGCGCCAAGCTATTCTGGCATCACCCTTGAACTATCATGGTCGATCTGTATCCTGCACTGCAATGCAGTCTTCAGAGGACGACGGCAACATTTGGGGATTTCGGTCTTGAGGTAGAATAAATTAACCAACACAAAAGACTAGAAGAAGGTTCTTGCATTGCCCTTGACGCAGTATGCGTCACGATGCCCGTGACTCACGAGCATCTGGCTTTGGACACGGTGAACTGGCGGCGTGTGAAGTCATCGCTGTTGTGTCAGTGATCCATTTTTGTGACTCACGTGTGTGAACCATTTCTGCACACTGACTATTCTAAATGAGCAAGCGAAAGCGAGGCTTGTTCTGGTCGTCGCGATCTACAACATTTTTCGACATCATTCTTTGTAGTTGTCTTTTTTCATTGGTGTTAAAAATGGATTCGTGGCCTGCAGTGACGTGAAACTCAAAATAGCGTCAACTGTTTCACGTAAAGCTCGAGAGAGAGAGATACTAAGAGAGTACTAAGAATCAAATTTCAATAAGGCCGCACCGATCATTAAATCTCGCCTTTATTGATATTAAAATCTAGGCTCGTATTACCTCTCTATTATCACATAATCACCCTTTTGTTTTTTGAAAAAGTGGCGACCATGATTAGTGCGGCCTTATTGAAATTTGATACATTAGTACTCTCTTAGTATCTCTCTCTATAACTATTGTCTCTGACAACACTTAAACATGTACTGTTAATTTGTTTTAATGTTTATGAACTTTACCCTAAAGCTCTAAATCCATAATGTTTATGAACTTTACCCTAAAGCTCTGAATACAATACACACTGGACCAGGAAGTATAATTCGATTACAGACTAAAATCCCCAGTAGCTGACTGCCTTGCACCGAGTATATGGGATTTTACAGAGTCTAAGATCCTCACGAGCCTAGATTTTTATAAGTGGACACAGGTCAGATCCTCAAGAGTCTCGGACTCCAGGCATAACCCGTGTTTACAACTATTAGTCTACTTTTGTTTGTTAGCTCTCTCCTAGCGAGTATGTTGGCGGGTCTTATCTAATATTATTTTACTGCAGTACAATTTCTGAAACGGTGAATGTCCTCTTATGCATACTCGAAACACTGTCAGTACAACTCAACCGTTTTATTATAAACAGTACTGACACACGCACGTACACGCGCACGCGCACTCACGCACGCACGCACGTACACGCGCACACACACACACACACACACGCACGGACACACTCAGACACACACACACACACAGGGTCTGCACGCACGCACACACACACACACACAGATTGTAAGATATTTCTTTTGGGTGCATAACTGATGCCTGACTCGAGCTATAGTTCACGCGCCCGTGGGTGGTGTACATGTTTTAGTCTGTAACTACGCTTTCAAGCTTATGTATACACTGATGATGAAGGCGCCTTAGTGTTTAGGAAGGTTGTTAATTCTGGGCCGCTTATTGTAAGCCTTGTTCCAAGCTTTGCTTCAGATGACAATAGCAGAGAAAAACTAAAAGTTGAAAATTATGAGAGACGGAGATATCTTCTTACACATAGGAAGGGTAGGTCTGATGCGAAGGTCGTGTTTGCACCAATAAACTTTCCCATCGCAAGAGAAGCGACAATAGTATTTGAAATTATCATGAGATCAGTAACTACTGCTAAAGAGGCTCAAATTGCACAAGGAATTAAACTTACATGGAATGACACAGTGGCAGAGTCATGAAAGGTCTTTATTGCTATTACAAAAAATAATGATGTTATTAATGTTTCGAGCAGTGTTCCAGCTGTCAAGGTGGTGGTCGACAAAACAACTTTTGTTCGTCTAACTTACATAAACCTTGAACACATTGATCTTGTTGCATTTTATTATGCTAACAAATTGTATACTTTTGAAGAGTTGCAAAATGTAATTGCTGATTAAATTAAAAAAAAAAATTTGTCAATAAAAAAAATGGTAAACTTCTATCCACAACTACCGACGCTTGAGCCGACTGAAACAAATGTGACGACTAAAACAACACTTGCGCCTGATCCACAGGTGACAGCTGTGCCAATTGCATCAGATAAAACATTACAGGCAGATGCATTCAGATTAAATAATATTACAGAAGCTTTGAAATATTTGGAAAGTGAAGAGGCTAAGTACTCACGGTGCAAAAGGAGGTATAAGTCAGTATTTAATTATGTTCAAAACACTTCTATGGCTATTGGTGCAGTTTCAGCTTCATGTTCTGTAGGGGGTATAGTTCTGTTCGCCACAGGAATTGGAAGTTTGGCTGGAATAGCAATTGAGGGTGTTAGCGTTGCTACATGCCTGGCTTGCTTTGGTTTGGAAGCCTTGAACAAGAGGTTTCACACGAAATTACAGAAACATGAAGCATTGAGTACGCTTGCTGGTGCAAAGCTGAGCAGTATGAAACTTATTATCAGTAAGGCATTGAATGATAATTTTATTGATGATGAAGAATTTAAGCGAGTCCAGGATGATTTAAATAATTACAAGAAACAGAAGTCTGAAATACAGAATAAAATGCGTAGTCAGTCTCCCGTGAATGTTGAAGAACTGAAGGCCAGTTTTTTAGCAGAGGGAAAAAGGATAGGGGTACAGGAAACCACAGAAAAACTACACAATCTTTTAAACAAATAAAAATCAGATTTGGTAATCGTTTATTAATGTCATACACTTCACAGAAAAATGCCATGCCACTTACACCACTTGTGCCTGATTATTTAACCCCATCTGCACCACCACCAGAGTACTACTGAGAAAAAAAAGTTTTTTTATTGTCCTTGTGTCTTGTCAAATCTGACCGAGTAAGTTGTGACTTAAGTCAAGTTGTTGTAAGAACTTATAAGAACTTACAGTAAGTAATTAATAAGTTCTTATGATAAGTAATTAATAAGTTCTTATGACAACTAACTTAAAGGTTACCTCTGCAGGTTCCTAAAAGTTAGTTGTAACTTGTTAATAAGTATAAAATCACTTAGTCAGGTAAATAATTAGGTGTTAATAGAGACAATAGTTATAGAGATAGATACTAAGAGATTTAAAAGATAATTAAATGAATAATGACGCATCGGTCATGCTCGTCACTTTTTAAAATCAAAGGGTTAATTCGGAATAACGGAGGGTGTAATGGAGTCAAAAATTTTAATATTAAAAATGACGTAAATTAATGACCGATGCGTCATTATTGAATTCATTGTCTTTTAAATCTCTTAGTATCTATCTCTGCTCGATTTGTGATTCACAGGTCGAAAGCGAGGCTTGTTGTGACCTTCACCTCATGAATATTCCACAGAGCGGCTCACTGAATGATGTTTATTAGTATATATAGAATGTGTGTGTGTTTGTGTGTGTGTGTGTGTGTGTGTGTGTGTGTGTGTGTGTGTGTGTGTGTGTGTGTGTGCATGTGTGTGTGTGTGTGTTTGTGTGTGTGTTTGTGTGTGTGTGTGTGTGTGTGTGTGTGAGAGAGAGAGAGAGAGAGAGAGAGAGAGAGAGAGAGAGAGAGAGAGAGAGACAGAGAGAGAGACAGAGAGAGAGAGCACAGATGTGTATATATATAGATATATATGGATTCTTACATCAATGTTTAGGTGATACTGAGAATCTGACTCGAGTGGTTTTAAAACCTTATCCTACGAGCGCAAGCGAGTAGGATAAGGTTTTAAGTCGACGAGAGTGAGATTCGCAGCATCACCTAAACATTGATGTAAGAATCTATTTCTTACTCACCTTTTCTTTGCATAAGTCCGACCCGAGTTGTTTTTCGGCACACACCTAGTCACAACACAGCCGCCATTTTGTCTTGGCAACGATCTTGACGTAATTTACTTTGTAATATGAGTCAATATTTTTGGATGCCAGACAAATGTTTCTAATAGCGCAATACTGACGCCAGAGTGCCAGTCGTCACTGTGAAATGATGTCACTGCGCGTGAGCTGAAAGTAGGTCAAGTTTCAATATCGCATGTGCCCATGCCTTTTTGTTGACCAGACGTTCTACAGGACAATGGTGTGCACACTTGGCCGTGCACGCAGCATTGCTGTATCACACGTGTGTGACACAACGTTTTCCGCTCAAAGGCAGCAAAGAAGTAGCTGTGTAAGAAATCGCCATCTGTCAGTATATGTTTTAAGTTCAATTTATTATGATTTCCTGCTCTATATGTCTTAGGTTATGTTTCATTTTTAATGGTAATGCATTGAACGACTGTGATAAGGCTCGGTACAAAATTATACCCATTTTAGCTTCTCTTAAATGTGGTCTGTATGATGATTTTTTGGTTTTTGTGCGTGTATGCACACAACAGTGAATCATATTCCTATGCACCCACAACAACTGGCATTTAAAGAACGCTATCGTCATCTATGTCGTTAGGTCTTGACGGCCCACGCACGTATGACAGAGCCGGGCAGGCACTGCCACCCGCTCGCCTGGTCAGCCGCACCGTGCACAGACCCACGTCGAAGCTGAGCGCGTTCACGCTGCTGGTGATGCAGATCGGCCAGCTGTCGGATCACGACCTGTCCATCGTGGCCTTGCCCACGGAGCTGAACGACACGATCAAGTGCTGCGGTGTCCCTGTTGCCCAGCGGCACAAGTGAGACCTGCAGTAGTCAGGTTTCGTTTGCAACGTACGACTACCGACAACGATCGAGAGCCAAATCACGGCGGATAACCAGCTTGTTCCATAAGCATAGACAACATCCATACATCTCCAAGAGGCATAGATTCTCATGAGCCCTCCGGGCCCTAACCCTAACCCTCAGGGCTCTTGAGGATCTATGCCTCTTGGAGATGCTGGAGTGTTGTCTGTACTTCTGGTACGCCGTGAATTCGCTCTTGTTCGTTGTTGGTAGTCGTTCGCCGCACACGTAACCTCACTAATAATAATAATAATAATAATAATAATAATAATAATAATAATAATAATAATAATAATAATAACAACAACAACAACAACAACAACAACAACAATAATAATAATCTTCTTCTCGAACGCCGTCACACTTGGAGTTTGGCTCTCAAAATGAAATCTGTGGTCCTCTGTAGCGCCTCCACAGGCCCGTACAGTTTCTCTTGTAGAGTGGCGGGCTTCGGCCATATCTCCTCCCTCAGCAGCTGTTGGCTCCCACAGTCCTGGAGGATGTGCTCTGTGGTCTGCTCTGCTAATACTAATAATAATAATAATAATAATAATAATAACAATAACAACAACAACAACAATAACAACAATAATAATAATAATAATAATAATAATAATAATAATAATAATAATAATAATAATAATAATAATAATAATAATAATGTATATTTTAAGGCTCCTATACTTTCGATAAAAAAGCTCTAGGCACCGCACAAATGACATACTAACATACATACACCTTGCATGCTACAACACATATAGTCCATAACATACCCACTCACTCGGATGTACTTTTTGTTCTGTGATTTTTGATCTTGTAAAGCGCTTACAGCACCATTTATTTGGAGGTTAAGCTCTATGTAAATGTACATTATTATTATTATTATTATTATTATTATTATTATTATTATTATTATTATTATTATTATTATTACAAGGAATTTTTTTTTAAAGTGGACACACCAACCAAAAAATGCTCACACACAAAAAGCCACACCATCAAACTAATACAGGATACACTAGACAACTCTCACTGACAACGAAATGTTGACAAGAAGAAGAATTATAACAGTGAATGCGTGTTTAAATAATAATAATAATAATAACGGTATTTATAATGCGCTGATCTTATAATAAATATAACTCTAAGCGCGCACTCACAACTCGCACACGCATGCGCACGCTTTAGACAATGACTCACGTACCACAAATAGTGAAAATACATTACGACGGTCAGCTTGGGGTGGGGAGTGTGGTGAGTGTGCTAGAACTGTTGAAAGAGGTGAGTTTTGAGGGCGGACTGGAAGGAGGAGAGAGAGAGTGTTTCTGACGGAGAGAGAGTGGGAGAGTGTTCCAGGTGGATGGACCGTATACAGGAATAAATGCGTTTTTTCAAGACTGCCGGAAACTATTGGCTGATTCAAAATGTCTGAGGGACTGTGGGAGTTGATTCCAAAGAAACGGTCCGTGGTATGAGAAAGACCTCTCGCCAAAAGACTTAGTTCTCACAGTCGGATTGAACAGGTCAGAGTCGAAGTGAAGTTAATGTCTTTGCCCGTAACCTGAGATCCTCGGGCCGATGTCGGCCGCAAGGGGCTCGTGAGGGTTTCTGTCTCTTGTTAGTCTCTATAGTCTTTATGCCTAATTTGTCCAGCTTCAGTTACGCTCATCACGTGAATATCGGCCAGTGCGCGGTCGTTTCTCACTGGCAATCAATGGGTTAACGAAGATTTCAGAAACCCAAGCTGCGTCGACTGGCTTTTAAGGGGTTAAACCCTGGCTTGCGACTTTGGACTTTACGGCTTTCAGCTTAACCCAGGGCATGGACGGACCATGATAATTCAAGGGTAGTGCCCGATTAGCTTGGCGCCTGAAGGCGCCAAGCTAATCGGGCACTACCCTTGAATTATCATGGTCTATCCATCTCCCGTAACTTGTACAGGGCCGGATTCCAGGGGGGGTGCTTTGGTACTACAGCAACCCCCCCTCCGAAACCCCCCCCCCCCCGCAACCCCCCCCCCCCCCCGCAACCCCCCCCCCCCCCCCCGCAACCCCCCCCCCCCCCATCGGGTTAAAAAAAAAATCACTACCAATCCACAACATGGTCCGAGAAGGAGGGGGTGGGGGGGGGGGTGCTTCAATGTTACAGCGGCACCCCCTACCCCCCCCCCCCTCTTTCCACTGTACCGTCACAATTACAACAGTGTACAGTTTTTCTATTGTCGTTGAGCACCCCCCTCCCCCCCACCCCCACCCCCCGCCTGTGAAAATCGATTGATCCGGCGTTGTTGTACATAGAAGTTAGGTTACACCTAGAAATGTGGAAAATGCGGCCGTGGAGTTAAATGGTTGTAATCACAGGCCAAAATACGTCCGCACTAAGTCATGGAATCTGTGTCTCCGCGCGTTGCAGGTCGTGTTTTCCCATCGAGATTCCCGCGGGCGACCACCACTTCAAGACGAACTGCATGGAGTTCACGCGGTCCGAGGCGGTTCACCTCAGAAACGGCAGCATGGTGCTCCCTCGTCGCCATGACAACGTCATCACCACCTTCCTCGACGCCTCCTTCAACTACGGGAGCAACCGGATGACGGCGGCGCAGTTGCGCACTGAGGGAGGCGCAGGAGCCCTGATGTTGACGCGCCTGTACAAAGGCAAGGAGAGGCTTCCGGCAGGGGACCCGAAAAACTGTATCAACGTGAAGCCGGAGCACTTTTGTCCACTTTGTGGTGAGTAGTCGGATCACTTTTGTCCATTTTGTGGTGATTAGTCGGATCACTTTTCTCCACTTTGTGGTGAGTAGTCGGATCACTTTTGTCCACTTTGTGGTGAGTAGTCGAATCAGTTTTGTCCACTTTGTGGTGAGTAGTCGGATCACTTTTGTTCACTTTGTGGTGAGTAGTCGAATCAGTTTTGTCCACTTTGTGGTGAGTAGTCGGATCACTTTTGTCCACTTTGTGGTGAGTAGTCGGATCACTTTGTAACACATTGTAGTGAGTAGTCTGATCACTTTTGTCTCCTTTGTAGTGCTTAGTCGGATCACTTTTGTCCACTTTGTCTCTCTTGGCTTGACTTCGCGAACGAAGATTTTATAGGAGTTGCCCACGACGTCTGCAGGCTTGTTCGTGGCTGCGGAGGCCAATCCGAGACAGGCAGGTTCGACCGCAGTGGCTGCAGGGGAAGGTATGGCCAGGGTTCTGAGCTGCGGCATCTCTGTTTTTTCTCCTGAGCCGCTTGTCCTTAAGGCTAGCTCTGTGAGAGTCCTCAAAGGAGACAGCTGCCTTGTAAATGGTGGAGCGCCAGGTGTCACGGTCCGCAGCAAGCGAAGACCACTGGTGGTGGTCGATTTGGCAGGCACTAAGTGACTTCTTGAGACAGTCTTTGTATCTCTTCTTTGGTGCCCCTCTGTCACGGTGTCCAGTAGCAAGCTCGCCGAACAGGGTGATCTTTGGTAGGCGATGATCCTCCATCCTGGAGACGTGCCCCGCCCAGCGGAGCTGTGTCCGCAGTAGCAAAGCCTCGATGCTCACAGTTTCAGCCTGTTCAAGGACCTCGACGTTGGTGACATAGTCACTCCAGTGAATGCCCAGGATGGTACGCAGGCAGCGCTGGTGGAAGCGTTCGAGGACTCGTAGTTGGCTGCGGTAGAGGGCCCAGGACTCGGAACCATACAGCAGGGTGGTGAGGACCACAGCTCTGTACACGCTGATCTTGGTGCCTGTTTTCAGCTGTTGATTGTGCCACACCCGCTTGAAAAGTCGCCCGAAAGCGCTGTTCGCTTTTGCCAGCCTGCTGTCAAGCTCCTTGCCCAGCTTGGCGTCCGAGTGGTGAGTACATAACAGTATCTCTTTCTGTGCGACTGGGTTTCATCTGTGGCAAAAAGGACAGTTATTGGGATTTCATGCCCCACCCTCTTCTATGCCTAAATTGTTTTGTACGGCATTGAGAACGAATTTATAAGGAAAGACCCCCCCCCCCCACACACACACACACAAAGAAAAAAAAGAAAAGTAAAGCAAAAAACCCAAAAAAACAACAACAAAACAACAACAACAAACAACAAAATACACAAACCAAAGAATCAATCAATCAAATTAAAAAATCAATTAAACAAACGAAGACCAGCAAGCAAACCAGCCAGTCAATTTACCAACCAACCAACCAACTAAACGGCTGGGGTGTGTTAGCGTTGAAGTCATCATGACGTCAGCAACACAAGAAAAGAAAAGGAACCCTTTAACCCTTTGACTCCCATTGGACGCAGATTGTGTTTTCTGAAATCTGTTAACTCATTGTGCCCGAGGTACGAATCCCCACATTTGGGAGTTGCCCTCTGAGGACTGCATTACAATTCAGGAGACAGATCGACCATGATAGTTCAAGGGTGGTGGCAGAATAGCTTGGCGCCTATAGGCACAAGCTATTCTGCCACCACCCTTGAACTATCATGGTCGAGCCATATCTTGCTGTGGTGTGTCCCGGGCAGAATGGGTTAAACTTAACTACAAAAGGAGCATGGATGTAACAAAATGTCAGCAAGAGGCATAGATCCTCATGAGCCCCCGCGACTGCGGGGGCTCATGAGGATCCATGCCTCTTGAAGTTTGGTCTCGTTCACGCCTTTCGGGCAGTGACGGCGCTAATGACGCATTCTTTTCACGCCCAGGCGACGCGCGCTGCGGCGAGCAACCAGGCCTGACCGCCATCCACCTGGTGTACGTCAAGGAGCACAACCGCCTGGTGCGCAAGATGGTCCGCGCCCTGCTGCAGGAGGAGAAGAGGAGCTACGGAGAGATCAAGGACGAGGCGGTGGAGTCTTTCATCCAGACCACCGACAACTCCACCAAGGAACTGTTGTTCCAGGTGACGCGATTGATACCATGAGGGCGGGGGGTGAAGTGGGTGGGTGGTTGGGGGTGGGGGGTGGGGGGGGGGGCGCGGTCGGTCAGCCTGTTGTTGAAACAAAGACGTCACCTATTCGTCGACGAAGGAGTGATGACCCTTACTCAACAGTATGGCATGGAGGAGGAGGTGGAGATAACAGCGAGCTTTCCGTTTGCTACGAACGATGCCCAACAACTAACTCGAGCGAAGTGACGGCGCGAAGGTAGCATCTGACGTGAGCACAGATACCACTCCGAACATCTCCACAAGGCATAGATCCTCATGGGCCCAGGAAGACAACACGCCACACATCTCCAAGAGACACATGAGGATCTATGCCTCTTGGATACGTTTGGAGTGTTGTCGATGTTTATGGTAGAAGCCGTTTCGCTTTAGTTAGCTGTTATGAGTCGTTCTTTGCAAATGAAAACTTCACCAATGTCAATCGTTGTCTACGGTACAGCTGGTATACAGCACCTAATACAAGTCCCATGGATGTGCGTCTGGCAGTCATTAGGGAATTTGAAACGATGGAGTGTTTGTCTAGACTTACAGTTTGATCTGATTATCCGCTCTGACTTCCCCCTCGTTCGTTGTTGCCGGACGTCGTTCGTTTCAAAGGAAACCTCGCCATTACCGGTTGAGGTGAGGGGTATGAGGGAGCAGAGGAGGAGGGTGGTGACGATGATGAGGATGGCAGCAAACGTCGGGCCCGATTCTGATATTTAAAGTTCTCAGTTTTCTTTTCCCTCCGCAGGTGGCGCGCAAGGTGTTGGGCGCCTGCTGGCAGAACATGCTGTTCTCCGAGTTCTACCCCATGCTCCTTGGCCAGCGCATCATGGCCAAGTACGACCTCTACCCGGGCTCTCGCGTGGCCTATGACCCTTCCTACAACCCGAGCATGACCGAGGAGTTCAACTCGGCCGCTTACCGCTTTGGACACACCCTCATCAACAACATTATGTTCACTGGAGAAATGCGTGCCCTCAAGGTCTGTATACAGGAAGTCTGTGAGGTGACGGATAATGACCAAACGACAACAAGACCATGTTTGCGACGGACCAGATTTTTTTAATAATAATAATAATAATAATAATAATAATAATAATAATAATAATAATAATTATAATGCCGGTCATTCTATATCCGGTGGGCAAAAGGCCATCAGGCCGACGTCGGCCGCCATTGGCCCGCGCACGGCCGTGCGCGGGCCAATGGCGGCCGGCGTAGGCCCGATGGCCTTTGAGGTTTGGGATAGGCGCTTCGAATTCTGTGAATCGACTCAAAGCGCCGCGAACTGAACCCAACACGCACGCTCAGGTGAAACACACGCATTCAATCTGAAAACAAACGCAGTACAAGACAAACAGCCTCACTAGCCTCACTAGCCAGCGCTAGCCTCACCTATCTGGTTTGTGAGTAAGACAAACACAGGACATTCACGTGGTGCGAAGGGCCGGTCAGCTCAGCGACTGAGGTTGGGAAAATGTTTGATCGCTCGCTTTTCACGAAGAAGAAGTGACTGCCCTTTCCTGTCACAGAGCAGACTAGGTGTACAAGGCAGTCTTTTTTATTCTGGGGTCGGTCAGTATCTTGCCAAGCCAAGCGCCCAACTAGTCTGATATTAGCCTTGCATTGTCGCAATCGATTTAAGTTAATGCTGCAGGATGCAGCTAACAGACGTGGACAGTCTTTAGGTGAAACTAAAGGCCCCGCTACACATGTCCGGTTTTGAGGCCGATTCCCGATCAGTTTTCGAATCGGTAGGTGATCGGGCCGGACTAAAAAACGTGTGCACTGCCACACATTTCCCGACTTGTTTAGCCGACCGGTTTAAACCGAAGATCAAAGTCGTACCTCTTCTGCAAAATGGCTGCTAGTTTTGACAGTGATGATGATGTGCTTGCATTATCAGCAGTTTTGCATCATATTCGGGAAGAGGCGTGCGAAACATCAGCAACGGCGGTGGTACTGATCACAACAGGCGTGTTCGGCCATTTGTAAACTGAAACGACGTGCTTTGCGAGACGCGCTCTGATTGGTTGAAGCTTACAACCGGGGCCGATTCGGATCGGAAAAATAGAGCAGGTTCTAGACACCCGATTCCCAGCCGATTGGGACCGGATCGGATAATTTACGTCATCCGTTCGCAATCGGATCGGAATCGGCTTCAAAATCGGGGCACAACCGGCACGTGTGGCGGGGCCTTAACTGCTTCTTCATTTGAGACGTGCCACATTTGGATACGCGGCATTTGCCGCGTATCCGAATGCGGCACATCTCGAGTGTGTTAACACTTTCATTACTATCGTTTGAAGCTCTTGCAACTACACTGCTGGGTGAGTCGTTTGCTGGATAATTGGTTGGAATGTTGACTGGTTGGCTGGCTGTTCGGTTGAATGGTATGCTGGTTGGTTTGGCTACCCCTGGCTGGCTGTTTGGTTGGTTGCTTGACTGCTGCTTGGTTGGTTAGGTGGCTGCTTGGTTCCTTGTTGGCTGGTTGGTGGTGAGTTGACTGGCTGGTTGGTTAGTTCTGTTTCTCTTTCTTTCGCTCTTGTTCATTCATTCATTCATTCATTCATTCATTCATTCATTCATTCATTCTTTCAACCACTCAGGAATCCATTCGTTTACGCATCCATCCGCCCATCCACCCACCCACCCATCCATCCATCCATCCATCCATCCATCCATCCATCCATCCATCCATCCATCCATCCATCCATCCAAGCGTTCATGTATGCACGTATGAATTCATCTATTCATAAATGTATCCATGCATCCGTCCATCCACCCACACCCACCCACCCACCCATCTATCCCTGCACCCTTCCATTCATCCATGAATGCATCCATCCATGAATCCATCCACCCATTAATCCACCCACCCTCTCATCCACCCGTACCCATGCATACATCATTCCATCCATCCACTGACTCGCTTGTTCCTTCATTCTGCAGGACCTGTTCGGGGTGTCTGAGCACAACCTGGAGAACTACGAGCGGATCATGTACGGCCTGGTGGGGCTGATGCAGGCAGAGACCTTCGACTCCTTCCTAGCAGCGTCCATCACCGACCACCTGTTCGAGAACAGCCCCAAGAACGCGCAGGGCTTTGATCTGGCCTCGCTCAACCTCCAGGTGCGTGTGCGTGTGCGTGTGGGCACGCGTGCGTGGATGGAGAAATAGTGTGCTGGTCTGTGACTTTGTGACTTACGGCCTTAGGCCGCAAGGCACAAAATTACAGACCATCACACAGTTAGTTAAATCTTGTCTTTACAACTCCTCCGCCAAGACGCCGTGTCTTGGCTGTACGCCTATAGTTGAGCTTGAAACACTGTGCAACGTACACGTTAAAACAGAAAGGAAATCCCAAAGAAGAAAGAAACACGCTTAGAAAAGACAATCACGACACAGTTCATTTATATGTTAGATAGAAACCCTTTTTAAAAGTAGAAATACAGAGCGGTACACAATGTGCTGGTTGTCTTTTCTTTGATTATCCAGATAGAACAAGAAGAAACACGAAACAAACAGATCAAAATACGAAACAACAGCAACGGGAGAAAGAGAAAGGAGTCGGGGATGGGCCTGGGTCGTGGGGGGTGGGGGGGGGGTGGGGGGTGGGGGGGTTGGGTGGGGTGGGGAGGGGGGGAAGTGAGGGGCAGTTGAGTTGAGGGGGAGAGAGAACTGTTTTATAAATTAACCCCTTCACTGTCAGTGGACCCAGACTGTGCATTGGAAAGCATTGTAATTTGAATGTCAAAAATCCCCAGCCCTCTAAGGAACATGGATAAAAAAGTGTTTTAAGCAAGAGGCATATATCCTCATGAGCCCCCGCAACTGCGGGGGCTCATGAGGATCTATACCTCTTGCAGTTGTGCGGTGTTCAATTTCCTCGGCAGTGAATGGTTGATTGCGCTTAACGCCCCGACAGCAACGCGACTTTCTCACGACGTGGGATGTAAATGGTTTACTTCATTCGAGACGGGCCTCCTTTGGATAAGCCGCGTATCCGGAGGCGGTACGTCTCGAATGAGTCGAAACAGTTTTTATAAAGGAGATGGACGGTCACCTGCCAGGATATGTGGCCAGTTTGTAGTGGTATGCATAAAAAATGTGTTGTTGTTGTTGTTGTTTTGTTTGTTTTCGTTCCCGACTGACAACTCGCGTTTTCTCCTCCATCTCCAGCGTGGACGTGACCATGGCATCGCACCCTTCAACAAGCTCCGCCTTTTCTTCAGACTGCGCCCCTTCACCAACTTCGCGCAGTTTGGAGAATGCGCACAACACCTCAGGAGCGTTTACCAGTAAGTCTTAGAGCTGTCCTTAATTGGACGAACTCTTGATCGGCAAACCTAGATCGGAGAAGATCGGCAATCTTTTGGTTTGTTTCTTAATTGAGTTTGAATGAAACTAGGCGAACTTCAGCAAACCATGTTTGCCATGGTTCTCTTTCTTAACTGAAGTGCTTGATTCGGCGTACTTACTGTCTGCGAAGGTGTTCAAAATGGCTGCCGCTATGCAGCTTCGCGATTTGAACGATTCTTGTTTTTTGTACTCCTTGCAGTAGCGATCCCACAAACAGCGTTGCGCCTCCCACAAATCAATAAAAATAGGTCTTGTTCTTCGCACGAGTGAAATATCGCTGTCCGCCATAGTTGTTTGTATCGGTGACTATCTTCTTATCTCCGACGCAGAAGAGGGTAACAGTTTTGACCAATCAGAGAAAAGGTTCTCCTTGGATCGCTCGACATGTCGAGCGAACGTTTTCCGACAGCGAATTATGGTTTGCCAAGGTTCGTGAACTACTTCGAACTAGGTTCGCCGTATCTTTAAATCGTCCAATTAACAACCAACCTGGTTCGCCCGAGATCGTGAACTCTAGATCGTCAGAGTTCGCGAACTAAGGTTCGTTTTATTAAGAACAGCCTTTAGTCGTGTTGCGCAGATCCTCATGGGATTCCACGCCCGCGCACCGTACATATACAGACCATAATAATAGATGGTGTGTTTTTTACTTGTTATTTTATTTGACACATTCTGCCCCAGCACCGAAATCCCCACATTTTGAAGTTGCCTTCTTAAGGACTGTATTACAATTCTAAGGACTGTATTACAATTCTAAGGACTGTATTACAATTCTAAGGACTGTATTACAATTCTAAGGACTGTATTACAATTCTAAGGACTGTATTACAATTCTAAGGACTGTATTACAATTCTAAGGACTGTATTACAATTCAAGAGAAAGATCGAACGTGATAGTTCTAGGGTGGTGCCAGAATAGCTTGGCGCCAAGCTATTCTGGCACCACCCTTGAACTATCATGCTCGATCCATGTCTTGCTGTGGTGTGTCTGGGCTGAATGAGTTAAACACAATGAGTCAGTTAATTCCGTGTCTGCTAGTGTCGATCGCACATCAAAGTAGGTCAAAATTGCACGTCACAGTGTTTCGATGAAAACAGTGAATTAAAAGCACGGACAAACATGCGATATCGATATGGCGTGGCGTGTTTGTCCGAGCTTTCAATCCGCTGTTTTCAGGGAAAGACGTGCACGTTTGATCTGCTTCTGATTTATCTCTCGATTTAATCGTTTATTTTCCAGGCACCCTGATGACGTGGACTTGTTCACGGGCGGCACGTGTGAGGATTCGGTCCCCGGTGGCATAGTGGGCCAGGTGTTCGCGAACATCATTGGACGACAGCTGAAAGAGCTGAAGTTCGGAGACCGGTACTACTTCGAGACAGACAGTCCCTTTTTCGGCTTCACTGATGGTACCAGTTTCTGTCATCTTTGTGTGATGTGGGTGTGTGGCGTGGTATGCTGTGGTGTGGAGTATTTTTGTGTGGTGTGGTGTATTTTTGTTGTGTTTTTGTGTAGTTTTGTGTGGTGTGGTGTAGTTTTGTTGTATGTGGGTCAGCTGGTGTTGTGGTGTTGTGTGATGTGGTGTTGTGTAGTTTGTGTGGTGTGGTGTAGTGTAGTTTTGTGTGGTGTGGTGTGGTGTAGTTATGTGTGATGTAGTGTGGTGTAGTTTGTGTGATGTGGTTTGGGGTGTTGTTCTGGTGTTATGTGATGTGGTCCTTCATGGTGAAGACCCCCATTGCGACTGTTGGAAAACCTACCAACGGGTCACTCCGACCGCATTATGTCCATGCGCGTCCCACTGAGACACCAGCAATACGTCACCCTTCTCAGTGTGTACTCCCCAACCCTCCTGGCAGAGCCTGCAGAAAAAGACAAGTTCTACTCTGACCTGCGCAGCCTCCTGCAGAGCACCCCTGCAGACGACAAAGTCATCATCCTTGGCGACTTCAACGCCAGAGTGGGCCAGTACTCTGAAGCCTGGAAAGGAGTCCTCGGCAAGCATGGCGTCGGGAACTGCAATGACAATGGTCGCCTACTGTTGGAGCTCTGTGCAGAGCAGCAACTTGTCATCACCAACACTACTTTCCAGCAAAAGGACAGTCGAAAGACCACCTGGATGCATCCTCGCTCCAAGCACTGGCACCTTATCGACTATGTCCTAGTGCGTCAGAGGGACCGCAGTGACGTCCTCCTCACCAGAGTGATGCCCAGCGCAGAGTGCCACACCGACCACCGCCTTGTTCGCTGCAAACTCAGGCTCCGCCTCAAGTTGAAACCCAAGAAAGGCCCCCCCCCCCCCCCAAGAAAAAGCTTGATGTTGCCAGCCTTCAGCGTGACGACAAGAAAGCTGCCCTTCAGGCCGATTTACAGCGCATGCTCAAAGACACAGTTGATCCAGCAGACTCCTCCCCTGAAACACTCTGGGAACAACTGAAAACTGCTATTGTAAAATCGTCTGTGGAAGTCTTGGGCTTTGCTAGAAAAAGGAACAAAGACTGGTTTGACGAAAACGACGTAGAGATCCAGGAACTTCTAGCAAAAAAAAAAAAAAAGAGCCGCCCACCAGGCCCACCTAGCCCAGCCTTCCTGCCCTGTGAAGAAGTCTGCCTTCCGCCTCATCTGCAGCAGTCTCCAGCTCAAGCTTAGAGAGCTCCAGAACGAGTGGTGGTCCAGACTCGCACAGAGGACCCAGCTCTGCGCTGACAACGATGACTACAGGGGCTTCTACGAAGCACTGAAAGCAGTGTATGGCCCTAGGCACCTGGTACAAAGTCCCCTGCGAAGCGCTGATGGACAGGCACGCCTCACAGATAATACCTCCATCTTGAAACGCTGGTCGGAATACTTTCAGGACCTCTTCGGCGATGAGCGCACTGTTCAAGAAACAGTCATCCTCCAAATCCCACACCTTCCACTAAAGGTTGAATTGGACGAACCGCCCACCGCCGAAGAGACCCTCACAGCCATCCACCAGCTCAAGAGTGGCAAAGCAGCAGGCATTGACGGAATCCCGCCAGAGATCTGGAAACATGGAGGCCCAGCACTGCACAACAAGCTCCACGACCTCTTTCTCTGCTGCTGGGAAAAAGGAACACTACCAAAGGATCTCCGTGATGCAGTCATCATCACCCTGTACAAGAACAAAGGAGAGAAGTCTGCCTGCTCTAATTATCGTGGAATTACCCTGCTGTCCATTGCCGGGAAAATTCTCGCAAGGTTGCTCCTGAATCGGCTGGTACCTGCCATCACTGAAGACCACCTCCCAGAGGGCCAGTGTGGCTTCAGAGCCAACAGGAGTACCACCGACATGGTCTTTGTGCTGAGACAGCTTCAGGAGAAGTGCCGCGAGCAGAACAAAGGGCTGTACGTAACGTTTGTCGACCTAACAAAAGCGTTTGACACTGTGAGCAGGCAAGGTATGTGGCAGATTCTGGAGCGACTAGGCTGTCCCCCAAAGTTCCTCAACATGATCGTCCAGCTCCACGAGGACCAGCAAGGCCAGGTCAGACTAAACAGTGACCTCTCAGAACCATTCCCCATTCGCAACGGGGTGAAGCAAGGCTGCGTTCTGGCACCGACCCTCTTCACCATCTTCTTCAGCATGATGTTGAAGCAGGCCACAGTGGACCTCCACAATGACGACGCAGTGTACATCAGGTATCGTCTCGATGGCAGCCTGTTCAACCTCAGACGACTGCAGGCCCACACGAAAACCCTAGACCAACTGATTCGTGAGCTGCTCTTTGCTGATGACGCTGCCCCCGTTGCACACACAGAGAGAGCCTTCCAGCGCATTACGGCCTGCTTCGCAGATGCCGCCCAGCTCTTTGGACTTGAGGTCAGTCTGAAAAAGACAGAGGTCCTTTATCAGCCGGCACCCAAGGAAGAGCATCGCCCTCCCCACATCACCATCGGCGAGTCCGAACTGAAGTCTGTACACCAGTTTACCTACCTTGGCTGCATCATCACGTCAGACGCCAAGCTGGACAAGGAGCTGGACAACAGGCTGGCAAAAGCGAAAAGTGCTTTCGGGCGACTATTCAATCAACAACTGAAAAAAGGCACCAAGATCAGCGTGTACAGAGCTGTCGTCCTCACCACCCTGCTGTACGGTTCCGAGTCCTGGGCCCTCTACCGCAGCCAACTACGACTCCTCGAACGCTTTCACCAGCGCTGCCTGCGTACCATCCTCAGCATTCACTGGAGTGACTATGTCACCAACGTCGAGGTCCTTGAACAGGCGGAAACTGTGAGCATCGAGGCTTTGCTGCTGCGGACACAGCTTCGCTGGGCGGGGCACTTCTCCAGGATGGAGGATCATTGCCTACCCAAGATCACTCTGTTCGGCGAGCTCGCCACTGGACACCGAGACAGAGGGGCACCAAAGAAGAGATACAAAGACGGTCTCAAGAAGTCACTTAGTGCCTGCCAAATCGACCACCACCAGTGGTCTTCGCTTGCTGCGGACCGTGACACCTGGCGCTCCACCATTGACAAGGCAGCCGTCTCATTTGAGGACTCTCGCAGAGCTAACCTTAAGGACAAGCGGCTCAGAAGAAAAAACAGAGTTGTCGTAACTCAGAACCCTGACCATACCTCCCCCTGCAGCCACTGCGGTCGAACCTGCCTGTCCCGGATTGGCCTCCGCAGCCACGAAAATGCCTGCAGACGACGTGGGCAAGCCCTATAGAATCTTCGTTCGCGAAGTCAAGCCAAGAGATGTGATGTGGTGTATTGTAGTTTTGTGTGGTGTAGTTCGGCGTGGTGTTGTAGTGTTATTTGATGTGTTGTGGTGTAGTTTTGTGTGATGTTGCGTGATGTGGTGTGGTGTAGTTTTGTGTGATGTTGCGTGATGTGGTGTGGTGTAGTTTTGTGTGGTGTAGTATGGAGTGGTGTAGTTTTTGTGGTGTGGTATGGTGTGGTGTAGTTTTGTGTGGTGTTGTGTGATATGGTGTGGTGTGGTGTATTTCTGTGTGGTGTGGTGTGGGGCGTTGTGTCCCTATAAGCAACACGTCTTCGGGACAACGACTGGGCCCGATGCTCTTTGCTTACTGGGGTGGTGTGGTGTTGTGTGGTGTGGTGGGGTGGTGTGGTGCTGTGTGGTGTGGTGGGGTGGTGTGGTGTTGTGTGGTGTGGTGCGTGTTGTGTGGTGCGTGTTGTGTGGTGTGGTGTGGTGCGTGTTGTGTGGTGTGGTGTGCTATGTGTGGTGTTGTGTTGAGGTTTTATTTTGGCTACTGTTTTGCTTTCTTTTGTTTTGTTCTTCTGTATTGTTTTTATTAATTCATGGTCTAAAGTACTTTACAGTATCCAACACAGTGTTTTGGACAGGTAAAGAAAAACAAAACATAACATAAAAAGCTGGATACTTTTTCGTTTTTCTGTTTTCGCTTTGTTTCGCTTTCTTTTGCTATTATTATTGTTATGATGATGATGATGATGATGATGTTGATAATGATGATGATAATTGTTGTTATTATTATTGTATCACTTTCTTTTGCTACTTTATGCTGTTTTCCTATGCTGTTTTGCGTTTTCAGCGCAGCTCGGTTCCTTGGAGCAGTTGAAGCTGAACAAGATCATCTGCGCCAACTCGGACCTCGAATCCATCCAGTGGAATCCCTTCCACAAGCCAGACCCCTACCAGTAAGCCGAATAGTCTTGTCAGGCAAATGATAGTAGCAAGAGATTTATATAATTAAGAGCCCCTGCAGTTATGGCGCAATTTCTTTTGACGATGAATCTGCCCGGGATCTTTTTCTCAATGGAACAACATCAGACCAGCATGACAAAACCACTTATGTTTCTTTTAGTTCTGGAGCTCTCAACTGTTTTATCCTTTAACTCATTCAGTCCGACGGCCGTATTTCCCAAATTGTGGAGGCGCCATCTAACGACTATGCACCTGCTGCAGGAGATGGATCAACCATGATAATTCAAGGGTAGTGCCAGATTCGCTCGGCGCCGACAGGCGCCAAGCTAATCTGGCACGACCCTTGAATTATCATAGTCGACCCATCTCCTGCTGTAGTGCGTCAGGGCTGAATGGGTTAATGTCCATGTTTTTGAGCGTAAAACATTGAAAACTGGTGACTAATGCAGTATTTGGTACCAGTAATTTACATCTACTTCACTGCTAGCGCGCGCGCGCGCGCGTGTGTGTGTGTGTGTGTGTGTGTGTGTGTGTGTGTGTGTGTGTGTGTGTGTGTGTGTGATGGTGTGTTGGTTGGTTGGTTGGACATTAACGTCCCGACAGCAACAAGACTTTCTCAGGACGTGCCTGCACTGCTTGTGAAAAAAAACCCCAACCTAAACAGAATATTGAATGTATGTCGCCAGCCGATCTAATACGCTAAATAAACCTAAGACCATTTAGCAACGCAATCCAATATCGAGAGCTACAGGCAGCGCAGACAGTAGGGAGAGTTTAAAAAAAAGAAAATACAGGTGAATGGACCAAGGGTAGACAGAAACACATGCCCCAGAATAGAAGGGAAAATCCACCCTGTGGGGCTGACCAGGGTGACCCTGGGAACTAAAAAGTAGTTTGTGTGTGTGTGTGTGTGATGTGTGTGTGTGTTTGTGATGGTGTGTGTGTGTATGTGTATGTGTGTGTGTTTGTGTGTGTGTGATGGTGTGTGTGTGTGTTTAGCGCTTAAGCATTATTTCCTTTTTTGTTTCTGTTCTGTGTCCGTTTGCTGTCAGTTACATCATGTGCTTTGTTGAATGTGTCTGTATTTATTTAGTTCTGATTCTTTGTTACTTCCATTCGTTTGCTTTGTCTTCAGTATATTTTATTTTTGGTACGTTTGCAGCGGCTAGTTGGAAAAATAACGTATTTGTGATCTGTCGAAACTTCTACAGTTGTGTAATAAAGCTCCATTTATCATCATCACCATCGTTATCGTCATCATCATTATCGTCATCATCATCATCATCATCATCATCATCTCTCTCTCTCTCTCTCTCTCTCTCTCTCTCTCTCTCTCTCTCTCTCTCTCTCTCTCTCTCTCTCTCTCTCTCTCTCTCTCTCTCTCTCTCTCTCTCTCTCTCTCTTCGCTGCCTTGTTCTATGTCAGTGCTGCGCGCTAGCACAGTCACATCGCTCCGTCTCCAGTGACAATTGTGTTGGCAGTGTTTGGTTGTGATGTGTGATTTTTAGCTTCAGTGACTTGTGATAGTGACTTCTATTGGAGTGTGATTTTTCCATCTGTGTAACATTCATTTTGCCAGAGTTATTTACGTTTCTTTTTTTTTTTTTTCTTTTCTTCTTCTTCATCACTGTTCTGTTGAATACTTCGGGCATTGGAACATGGACGCTTCCGTTTCTGTGTCGCTTGGCGCCAGAGTGGCCGGCGTGCCTAGTACAGTCGTATTAAGCAGTCAGTCTCCAGATCCGAGTCTGCTGTGAACCTATACAGAGATCCTTATGGTGCCCGCAGATGCGAAAGCGCATGAGAATCCTGGCTGCGCGAGTAGATTCAGTGACTGTTTCCATCGAGTATTAGACGTGTTGACAGGGATGATAAACAGACCGCGCTCTGCTAGTGCGAGCTCACATTCCCGCTTATCAACTGATGATTAGTAAGGCATTTCGGAGTCTGAGCCTTTAGAATTCTCTTCTATTCCAGATGTGTGTAAACAGACCGCTCTGCTAGTGCCAGCTCACATTCCCGCTTATCAACTGATGATTAGTAAGGCATTTCGGAGTCTGAGCCGTTAGAATTCTCTTCTATTCCAGATGTGTGTAAACAGACCGCTCTGCTAGTGCCAGCTCACATTCCCGCTTATCAACTGATGATTAGTAAGGCATTTCGGAGTCTGAGCCGTTAGAATTCTCTTCTATTCCAGATGTGTGTAAACAGACCGCTCTGCTAGTGCCAGCTCACATTCCCGCTTATCAACTGATGATTAGTAAGGCATTTCGGAGTCTGAGCCGTTAGAATTCTCTTCTATTCCAGATGTGTGTAAACAGACCGCTCTGCTAGTGCCAGCTCACATTCCCGCTTATCAACTGATGATTAGTAAGGCATTTCGGAGTCTGAGCCGTTAGAATTCTCTTCTATTCCAGATGTGTGTAAACAGACCGCTCTGCTAGTGCCAGCTCACATTCCCGCTTATCAACTGATGATTAGTAAGGCATTTCGGAGTCTGAGCCGTTAGAATTCTCTTCTATTCCAGATGTGTGTAAAAAGTGACGCTAGCCCCAGTGCTTGACAGTCGCTGCCGCGTCACTCTTGAGCGCAGCAATGAGCTATCATGGCAATCGGCATGACCATGAGGCTGGCACCAGCTGTGTAATCTGCCAACCACACCCACCCTCCTCCATGGGCCCCTCCACCCGCGCCAACCATGTCAGATAATTAACTATCCCACCATCTTCCCTCCACCACCACACCCTCCCCTATCCCACCATCTTCCCTCCACCACCACACCCTCCCATCAGTCCACCACCTTAAATTTCACCATGGGCTGCTAGCTTTATGCTGGCACTTCATATGTAGCATACCACCACCCCTTCCCTCTACCACCGCCGCCTCCTCCCCTATCCCTCCACCACCACCATGGGCCCTATCACCCGATCTGCAAATGCCAAGCACGCCATGGACACTTCCATTGAGAAAATTCGTCATACAATGGATCCTATTCAAAAGACTTTCACTAGCGATAAACTTTCGCTATGGAGATTCATACTCCACACACGGTACGTCGCCGGGTGTCCAGCCGCCATTACCGCCGACTGGTTCGACTACGAGCAAACCAGAAATCAGCTCAGTATTATCACCCTCCCCACTCCAATGTGCAACCCTTCCCCTCCTAATCTCTACAAGACATTTCTCCAACTCTACCTCGAATCGAGCAAGCTCATCACTATCACCCTCTACCATACTACAGGCACTGTGCTTGTGCAAGGGACCGCATGCCGACAGTGGGTGGATGAGGAGTTTGACAAGATGAAAACAATAGTGAGCACAATGTCTGACGAGACAACTACCCCTGCCATTGAACCCCCGATATCTAAATCCTCGTCCGAACACCCCCTGATTACCCCGTCAATACCTGCCATTGAACCTCATCTGACTCCTCAACTTCACCCTCCCAGTCTCCACTCGCATCTCAGCCCGGCCATCCAGTCTTAAACGCAAATAATCACCCACAGCTCCGCCCACCAACGGGTACACCCGTGGCTAATGAAATCACCGATATCCCGGACAAGATCAACGCAGCCCCTTTAACACCATGCGCCCTGGTTCCTCTGACTGAGAGTACTGCACTGAGACTGATCATCGCGCTGCAACATCAACTGGCCGAGTCTACAGCCGCCATCACCACTCTCCAGTCAGAGCTGCGTCAGTGCCGTGCCGAGCTGCAGGGTGTTAGGAAGGAGTGTGCTGACCTCAGACAGGGGCACGACAACTTGGCATCCCTTGTCCTCGACAGCGAGGTAAAGGCCAAAAAGGAAATCAAGGCTACTGATACAGGGCTGCGAGAGTTGATGAACACAACTACAGCAGAGATGAAAAACGACCACGCTATACTCACCAAAAAGATGAGCAGCCTCGTTTCCTCCAGAGACTGTCATGCAGGAAAGCTAGACGAAATCAACAAACGCCTTGACACTTTCGTTAGCCAGTCCATTGAGATAAAAACCCCTCATGCTCGACAACCTTCCCCAGCACCCTCCACTACTGCACCCTCCTTCCAGCACAATCATGCTGACGTCAGCGTTGAATTCCTAGCCAACGTGTCAACATCAAACAGGTTCCAGGGGTTGGGCCAGGAATGATAATCAGTCTGCTGTCCTCCAGCCCCAAAATACCGGCGTGAAAAAGGGACAGCAAACTTACAAGCAGCAGGACGGCAATATGACACCACTGGACAGACTCCGCAGAATGAAAATCCGCCCTGAGGTAAACACTCTTCTCATTGGAGATTCTGTCACCAAATTCATCGATGAGAAGAGAATGACGACTGCTGACTCTATGGTGCAGAATCTATCAGTGTCAGGCCTCAGGGTGGATCACCTGGGTCAGTGGCTGAGCGCACAACCCCTAAACCCTAATATACGGACTGTCACCATCCACGTCGGCATCAACAGCTGCTGGGATGGGGCTGTCAGCCAACAGACGTGGCTCAAACTTTGTGGCCTGCTGTCAGCAAAGTTCCCCAAAGCCAGACTACAAATGTCTTCCCTCCTCCCGACACGTGGCAGCCATCATCCCCTACACCGACCTGCACACGACTCGAACAAAGCCCTCAAAACTGTGTGCAAACAGGAAAAGGTCACTTTTATCGACCACACATCAACTTTCCTGTCAAGCAGAGGTGCACCCAAGCAGGTCATGTATTATGATAAGCTGCACCCCAGCGACCACGGTGTTAGTGCACTGGCCCGGAACATACGACGCGCTGACCTGCCGCCGACGTCCCCGGGTGAGGACAGACGGGCCGCACAGCCGAGCGGCAGTGGCCACTCATCCGATTCGCGTCCTCTCCCCGGGTCACAGTACACTGGTGAGGACAAGCGTATTACGCAACACCACCAGCAGCCCGGGTGCCCCCGCCGCGACCAACAGCAGTGGCCTGGAGGCTTCTCGCAGGTCTCGGGCACACACCACCACCCCTCTGTGTCAGGAACAGAGGCATAGTCGGCCGCTACAACTGTCCGCTGCTACGGAGTACCCTCCCTTACCATCTACTATGACAGCGAGCCATCTTTCAGCGCCTAATACCAGAGGATGGGAGAAGAGGGGATTAGCCCTCACTGCCTCCCCTCTTGATTCACATCAAGTTCAGGCGCTAAGTGTTATCATTGCACAAGCCATATTGCAATTCTACTCACAGCAGTAACCCCCACCCCACCCCATTACCCTCCACCTCGCCGCACGCCCCCCTCCGCCCTCCCCCTTTCCGCCCTACCCCCCTCCCCCGGTGTAATTAGGGAAGTTAGGGATGTTTGTTTGTTGTAGCGCAGACTGCATCATGTTGTTGGTTCGCGTTGTAGGACACTGCAAGCTGAACGTGGACACTTGTGAATTCAGTGCCAAGTGCCGTTCACATATATATGAATATATAAAACTGTCGTTTGAAACAGTGTTCGTGACTGCTCGGGTGGACAGAGTTTCTGCGTCATTTGAATTTTCTTTTCTGTTAGGTTGTGTGCTATTTTTCTCATTTGCATTCTCTACCAGGGAATAATAAGATTATGTGTCATTTTCTTTCGTGACACAAAGACGTCAGTGACTTGACCTTCATTGTTGATGAGAAAAAACAACCACCAAACATTACAGGCCTAGCATCGTGTGTTTAGAGCGAGTGCTTACGACGTCCAGTGTTGTTCTTCACCAGTAAGATTAATTACACTGTATACGGAGTCGCTTGAAGGACTTTCTCTAGCGAGCTCTGCAGTCTCATTGACGATATTTCCGTCAAAAGTGTGGACTATAGTTTTCAATGCTACTGTCTGTCTGTGTTAATATTAATTAGTTGCACGAATCGCAGCCACACAGACTCTCACTGTTACTTGTGACAATTGCTGAAAACTAATTTTCCTCAGAATTTTAATCTTTTGTTGATTCGGGGTGTGAGACATTGAAGAGTACCTGGGATATTTTAGTCCCCACGGACGTGTGTAAGCCTTCTGAAGGCCTATTCCCCTGCGTACAGTGATTACGCCTCTAGTCTTTGTTTATTGTGTTTATTGCACTTAGAATAGTTTAGTTAGTGATTTTATACTTTTTATTTGTATCATTATTATTACTTTCTATTTGGCACGTGTTACGGATACATTCTGTTGATTTTCTTCTTTTTTGTTTTTCTACAAACACATTGACTTTGCGTGAAATGAGTGGCGTAAAACTCAAGACGAAAGATCTCCGCATTGGTCATCTCAATATTTACCATCTTTGCAATAAGTTGCCTGACATATGTGTTTATCTAAATGGAGCAGACCCGTTTCATATTTTTGGACTGTCTGAAACACGTCTCAATTCAAATGTATCAGATATATCCATCCAAGTTCCTGGATTTACTGTCATGAGACGTGATCCTACGGCCCATGGACAGACAGGATTAGCTGCTTATGTTCACTCGTCTATTCAAGATTTTATACGTAGACGACATGATTTAGAAACCAAAGATATTGAGTGTATGTGGCTTGAACTGAAGGCCCCCCAATCTCCATCATTTCTTATTGGCCTTCTGTACCGCAACCCTGCTGCGAACTTTGAGTGGTATGATGATTTCCTTAGTATGTGTGATAAAGCTTGTAATCCCAACTCCAATGTCATTCATGGGAGACTTTAACATAGACATGCTAAAGCCTCACCATGCGTGGGACTCTACGTTAACGTTGTTGGGTCTGCAACAGTTAATCACTTCACCCACACGGATCACACAAACAACATCCACATACACAACCAAGCCAGAGTCTGTTCATAATGTATCTGTCGGTAACCTTAGTATCAGCGACCATTTTCCCATCCGCTGTACGTGGTCTACTAAACTCCCTAAAGCAAAGAAAGGATGCCATACGTATATCACCTATCGCTCCTTTAAAAGTTTTAATGAAAGCGAGTTTCTGTTTGATCTTAACAGCGCACCTTTTGATGAAGTATTTAGTACATCTGACCCTGACAGCGCTCTGTCTGTTTGGTATACCATCTTTCTTAAGATCTTAAATAAACATGCGCCCCTGCGGAGGAGACGCGTCAAACACGCATCGATCACTCCCGCCGTGGCTTACTCAAGACATCATTCAAGCCATGAGGGTGAGAGATGATCTGAGACAGCAGAAGTGCTTCACTGAATTTAAGCGTGAGCGCAATCGCGTAAAATCTCTTGTGCGACAGGCTAAAAAATCTTTCATTGATCGCTTGATTAAACAAGACAAAGACATGTCCACGCTCTGGCGCGCTATGGCCGTAGTGACTGGAGGCAAGTGTAATAAATCTCCTTTAATCCCTTCTGATCTGACTGCAGACATGTTTAACGACCATTTCCTCTCAGTTGCCGAGTCTCTTGTCCCTTCAGAAGCAAGTTCTCAGCCCTACTCTTGCTCAGACAGACTAGTTGACTTTTGTAGAACGCGAACTGCAGGATCTGATCCTTTCGTGATTCCACCACTGGCAGTGCACGAAGTCGGTAGGACAATTAGTTCAATGAAGAATAAGAAATCGTCCGGGCCAGATGAAATCAGCCCCAAAATACTTAAATTAGCTATTCCTTATGTTATTGAAACAATAACCTATATTTATAATTTGTGCATTCAAACGAATATTTTCCCAAAAGAACTTAAAAAAGCCAAGGTTATACCCCTCCCGAAAACAAGAGATATGACTGATGTTAATAACTATCGCCCCATCTCACTATTGTCCATCCTTAGTAAACCACTTGAACGGCATATCCATAAACATCTCTTGGAATATTTAGAAAATCATACATTAATCCACCCCCTTCAGTCGGGATTCAGACCAAAGCACAGCTGTCACACGGCCCTAGCACGTCTAACTGATGTGTGGCTACGCTCAATAAATCAGGGCGAATTTACCGGCGCTGTATTTATTGACTTACGAAAAGCCTTTGATCTTGTGGACCATAAACTTCTACTTTCCAAGCTAAATGTGTACTTCGGTAGTTCGTTTGGCAATAAATGCATTTCTTCCTCAATTAACTACAGCCAGAAATCTCTTTACCACCATGGCACAACTCCACTTTTTGCCTCATATCTTAGCGACAGACAGCAGCGCGTCATGGTCAATGGATCATACTCCTCAAGAAGATTAGTAACACGGGGAGTTCCCCAGGGTTCAGTCCTAGGGCCTCTTCTGTTTTGCCTCTTTATAAATGACCTACCGCTACATTTGACTAGCGACAAAATTTCATGTGATTTATTCGCTGATGACGCCACAATTCACACCCCGGACAAGAGTATTGATTCTTTAAATGGCCGTTTGCAGCAGGGTTTGAGCGAAATTTCCACTTGGTGCGCAAACAATGAAATGATTTTAAATCCTTCCAAAACGGAATGCATGACGATAGCAACCCGTCAGAAGCACCAGCTCAAGCCACTTACAACTCAGCCTGACTATCCATAATGACATCGTTACTCAGGTCACGGAACACCGATTACTTGGTGTAATTGTTGATGACCAGATGAAGTGGCAATCACACATAAATGCTGTATGTAAAACTGTTGCTAGAAATGTTTTTATGCTTTCAAAGTTGAAGTACTTTATCGATGTTGATGCCCGCAAGTTATTTTACAATGCGCATGTCAAATCCCACATCGATTATGCGTCCACGATATGGGATGGCAGCGGTGACATACACTTAAAGAGGCTTAACTCCCTGCATCGGAGAGCAGCGAAACATATCCTGCCTGATTCAGCCCTAACAACTGATGAAAGACTTGAAAAACTGAAAATGCTACCTCTTAGCAAGCATCACCTCTTAAACAAGGGTGTGGTTATGTATAAAATCTGGAATGAGATTCACCCAAAATATCTTTGTAAGCTCTTTACCAAGGCAAGTTCAGGTTATTCTACTTCAAGACGAAACTTTATTACACCTCGCCCCAGGATAGATCTATTTAAAACCAGTGTATCTTTCTCAGGCGCATCTTTCTGGAACACACTGCCAACATGTATAACACACGCTAGCTCCCTCTCCTCTTTCAAGGAATGCCTCCTCAAGTACTTGTCTGCTGATACATAATCTACCACAAGTATTCGTATCAAACATGTGCTTATCGTATAATCAGTGCATGCTGCCGTATGGTTTGTCCATACTAATAATAATCGCCTAATTACATAATTCAACTTTCTATTATAATCCAAATAATTTTGCTGTCTGAAGTGAATTTTCACTATGATCCAAATGATTTGCTTCGTATATAGGTCAAGTTATCATTAGCGCGTGTCTGTGTGTGCGCAAGAGCGTGTATGTGTCAGTGTGCGCGCGTTAACGTGCGCGCGTTGCGTGTACTTTTTATTTTTCGTTTGTTTTTTGTATGACCGAATGAATGAATGAATTTTGTTTAATGTCTCTTCATGTTTAATGTTTTCTAATTTTTCTTTGTGTAATTTGGTACTATTAGTATTACAATTATTATCCTGTGTTTGTAGAGTAGCAACGGCAAGTATGAAAAATGGCACACGTGCTAATTACTTTATCCGTTGAGAAATAAATAAAGTTTCATTTCATTTCATTTCATTTCTCTCTCTCTCTCTCTCTCTCTCTCTCTCTCTCTCTCTCTCTCTCTTTCTCTCTCTCACCCTTCAGTAACCACATGACTGAATGATATAACGATATCCACCCCCTCTCCCTGTCTCTCACTTACACACAACACTCACCATTATTTTGTCTTGTTTTCCTGCACAGCAATCCCATCATTGACTGCAATCGTCTTCCTGACGTGGACATGGGACCCTTCCTTTCTTACTTCAAGGCTCACTAACTCAGCAACACAAGGACGACAATCAGCGATACTCTAAATTACGCCCCTTGAGCCCATACAGCCACGGGTGCCGTTTCCGGTTCCGGCATGCACAAGGGGGCTAACTTTTCTGGCTGTCGGTAGCGGTTTTTATCGTGATGATTCCTGCAGGAATAACAACACCTTGACATCCTGCAGGAATAACAACACCCTGACATCCTGCAGGAATAACAACAGCCTGACATCCCGCAGGAATAACAACACCCTGACATCCTGCAGGAATAACAACACCCTGACATCCTGCAGGAATAACAACAGCCTGACATCCTGCAGGAATAACAACACCCTGACATCCTACAGGAATAACAACAGCCTGACATCCTGCAGGAATAATAACACCCTGACATCCTGCAGGAATAACAACACCCTGACATCCTGCAGGAATAACAACAGCCTGACATCCTGCAGGAATAACAACACCCTGACATCCTGCAGGAATAACAACAGCCTGACATCCTGCAGGAATACCAACACCCTGACATCCTGCAGGAATAACAACACCCTGACATCCTGCAGGAATAACAACAGCCTGACATCCTGCAGGAATAACAACACCCTGACATCCTGCAGGAATAACAACACCCTGACATCCTGCAGGAATAACAACACCCTGACATCCCGCAGGAATAACAACACCCTGACATCCTGCAGGAATAACAACACCCTGACATCCTGCAGGAATAACAACAGCCTGACATCCTGCAGGAATAACAACACTCTGACATCCTGCAGGAATAACAACACCCTGACATCCTGCAGGAATAACAACACCCTGACATCCTGCAGGAATAACAACAGCCTGACATCCTGCAGGAATCCTCGCGACAAAAACCGCTACCGGCAGCCATAGGGTTGACAAGTGCCTTTCTTGAATCTCTAGTCGCCAGGACATTCAGTGTAGTGATAATCGATCGTGATTTAATATGTTCCCTTGTTTATTCAGTATTTTAGTTTGCATAAACGTATAGATATTTTTTTGTTCGTCTGCTCCGGAAATACACATTTTTTTTCTCAGTCTTTGATTTTCATTTGAGTTTAGCCATCTGTGCATGCAGCCATTGACACTGTACACAGTACCAGTGACTTCATGCACAAGAGGGGCACTGAAAACGAATTAAAACGTTTGACGTAGTTTCATTTGTCAACAGGCAAAGTAGGTTTGCATTGCTACAAGGAAAGAATGCGAGCAGGTAGTCGTTTTTATCGTACATTACAATACAGTACAGTAATCAAAAGTAGTTTCAAAGCTGCGCGTCTTTTCCCGCAAACAGTGGATTAAAATCCCGGAGAAACATGCGATATCGCATGTTTGTCCGGGCTTTTAATCCAATGATTGCAGGAAAAGACGCGCAAATGTTGACTTCCTCTGATTAACGAAAATTGCCTATTATAAAGTTCTTATCTTTTTCGATGAGTAAGCTCTTTTTCTTTGTAATAAGCATATGTGAGAACGCTATTTCAGTTTAATGACAGATTTGTTGTTTTATGGTATCGGTTTTCTGAATATCTTCAATAATTTCTGCAAAAGGCGTTTTGACCAAGATATCTTAAGTGTGGTACCTGATGAGCCTGGCGCCTTTAGAGGCGAGTAGAGCTGTCACTGGCGATCTCTCACGACTTATAAATTACTCACAATACCATAAAAACTACATGAGAAAATGGAAATGATTTCAGATCAGTACAACTCTGTCCATTTTTAAGATTTTGTCTTGAAAATTTTGGACAAGATTGTAGACTGTATACATACTCACGAGCAAAGGAAATGCGACATATTTTTAAATCACCGGAAAAACTGAAGTGTTTTCGGTGATTCCAAAAATGTCGCATTTCTTTTGCTCGTCAGTATAAATATTCTACAGCCTTCCAAGACACAATCTTAAAATATAATATGCTTGTTTGAAATTCTGACGATTTTGCGGATGGTCCTTAGCTTATTGTGAGCAGTATAGTTGACGTTGTAGGGTGGTGGACACTATGTGCAGACTGTAATTAGTCAGAGACATAACTCTTTTACGTTTCTCGTTGCAGCTACAGTTTAACCCATTCAGCCCTGACGCACTACAGCAGGAGATGGGTCGACCATGATAATTCAAGAGTAGTGCCAGATTAGCTTGGCGCCTGTCGGCGCCAAGCTAATCTGGCACTACCCTTGAATCATCATGGTCGATCCATTTCCTGCAACTGGTGCATAATCATTAGATGAGACCTACAAAATTTGGGTAACACGGCCGTCGGGCTGAATGAGTTAATTTTTCTTGATTTAGAATTAGGAGGGAGCGGAATAAAATCATTATTGGACATGCATCTTTTTCTCTGTGATAAAACTCTTAACCCCTCTGCTGCCTGTGATGGTGAATGTCGCGTCTGAACCGACCGTACACTGACGTTCGCGTGAAGAACATAGATGTACATGACACAGAATTAGGCATAAGGAACATCGGGCCAACAAGAGACATACATCCTCATGAGTCCCCTTATCAGCGGGGTTTATATCTCTTGCAGCTGGGCAGAGTTCGTCTTGTCTTGCAGTTAAGGGGTTAAGCCTTTTTACGTGCGAGTGTGTGTGTGTGTGTGTGTGTGTGTGTGTGTGTGTGTGTGTGTGTGTGTGTGTGTGTGTGTGTGTGAGATAATACTTAGTTCATTTTTTCAAGTTGTGGATCCCCTATATGCTCCCATCAAACAGTCAGCCCTGGATGAGGCTGTGTGGAACAAAACAGTCAGCCCTGGATGAGGCTGTGTGGAACAAAACAGTCAGCCCTGGATGAGGCTGTGTGGAACAAAACAGTCAGCCCTGGATGAGGCTGTGTGGAACAAAACAGTCAGCCCTGTCGGATGAGTGACGTGAAACATCAATTTCGTCACTGTGCACAGGGCGTCGTGAGACTAGCGATGCCATGACGTCAAGCTTATAGTGACGTCATTTTGCTGCTCGTGTTATTTTTCTTCAGAATTCCTGTCGCTACTCCGCCCACAGAGCGTACTAATGGCGGGAAGCGCCGTGTGTCCGTCTTTATTTGTGTGTGCCGGCGTGTGTTGATCAGAGGTTGGTCCGCTTAGAGAGGAGGGAAATGGATCAGAACGATAAGCTTAAAATTGTGAACACCTGTGAATGCTCCTAAAAGAAAAACGCATGTGACATGCAAACAATAGGGTAGACTTTGGGATGAAAGCCTCATCTTGTTCAATAGGAGATATTCCAACATCAGAATCAGGTCAAAGACAATAGGTAGACATCTTTGACAGTGAGGACAACTCTCATTGAAAAGGGACTTTGTGGGTTATGGTTCTTGTATGCTTTGAAGACGCATGTACGGAAAACGGAAGTCTATCTGTTTTATAGTGAATGCTTTCGAAGAACCAGGCAAAAAGAGGGACTTGTTTAGACATCATTCCGTTAATAAGGTCCTGGAAAAGCAAAGTGGCACAGTTGCAGTGCGCCTTAATTGGTCAGTGTTCAGGCCGTACTGCTTTGGCAATTACTGTCCCCATTCCCCGTAACTCGCCAGTTGCCCATTATCACTCCGGCGCCATGAAGGTAAACCCCGAACTAACCAAATAAGCAACGCGCGTGCGCGCGCGCACGCACGCACACGCGCAAACACACACACACACACACACACACACACACACACACACACACACACACACACACACAAACACACGCCTATACACACCACTTTAAAGAAACGAGAAAAAAAAATAGCAAGAAGATTTTTGTTGTGTACTTTGTCACATCAAGTTTATCAAAATTTCTTGGATGATCAATGTTGTTATCAAAGTAGAAAATGTGCTGACTGTACAATTTCCGAGGTATCGTGGACGTGAAATCCAGACGTTAAAGGTGATTGCAAAATGTGTACAATGCCGAGAATAACCCAAGGAAGAAAGATACATGTTTGAAAAGCGCGTTTTGTTTTTGTTGGACATGATTTCAGAAGTCGAAGGAGGCAGAAAGTGCAGATATCAGCAAAAAGCAATCTGCAATGTGGGGACTAAGTCTGAATTATTAACTCATTGAGCCCGACGGCCGTATTTCCCAAATCATTTGAAGGCGTCATCTAATGAATATGCACCAGTTTCAGGAGATGGATCGACCATGATAATTCAAAGGCAGTGCCAGATTAGCTTGGCGCCGATAGGCGCCAACCTAATCTGGCACTACCTTTGAATTATCATGGTCGACTCATCTCCTGCTGTATTGCGTCAGGGCTGAATGGGTTAGCGATATGAAAACTTGGCTTCCAACTTGTGTCTTCCCATGGCGCCCTCCTTTAATTCTGAAGAGGAATTCAGGACAAATGAATCATCCAAATGTAGTTCGGACGCTGCGTTTCTGACGTTTCGTTTGACGTCAACTATTACATATTTACCAATTAAACTGCGTTTGAGCTGTGGAAAAGCCCACAGGCGCAGTCTGACAAAAAAAGCAACCAACTGAATTTTGTTGACTGAATTCGTTTTGAATCCTTTATTGCCACCATGTGTTTTATTTGGAATGCACGTCAGCTGGAGAAAGACCAAAACTGACACTCGTGCCTTAAGTAGGTTTATACCGATTCAAATCATGTGACCCCGACGCAGTCAAGCAGGAGCTGGCTCGACCATGATAATTCAAGGGTTGTGCCAGATTAGCTTGGCGCCGTCAGGCCCCAAGCTAATCTGGCACTACCCTTGAATGATCATGGTCGGTCAGTCTCCTAGATCTGGTCGTTAAGTGACACCTCCCAAATTAGGCCTTAGGGTTAGATGAGTTAAGTAGGACATCATTTAGGGTCAGAAACATTTAGACGATAGAGGTACAAAACTGACTAAACTGGATGAGGAGAAGTGGGAACATGTCTTCTGCAAAGATAAGTGATGTCACAGGGCTGATCCTGTTTCTGTACGTGACTGAAGTTGTGACTAACTTTTTGCACAATTGCAGCCAACAATGCGGAGCCCAGGACGGACATTCTGACCAGATGGTGTGTGATATGCTTGGTAGACAGTTTAAGGGTTCTCTCCTACTTCACGATCTGTTTCATTGACCTCTGGAAAGAGTTACTGCCCCTTGCTTCACCAGTAACTACTGATTTGTCTTGTTTTGCATCGGATAATGACGGACACTATTTATACCACTAAACAGAGTACGGCGCACCTAATGGATAAATTAATCCGAGTTATGAGCACATCCGAGACTAGGAAAACATGATCAGAGAGCAATGCAATACTGAAAAACATAATTTACAACAAACAAAAAAATGTGTGAATGGAAAATAAAACATAGGCTGTCACTTTTCATGAACTGGAAAAAAAAACAAACAAGAGAGAACATGCAGTAGGGCCATTTTGACAATGTTACACGTGTGGCCCAGAATGCTGCCTCGGCATCCAGTGTATTGTTTAACACCCCAGTGTAATATTGCGTCACATCGGTGGTTGAAAGTGCCCATAGCCAAACGACGTTTACACTCTCATAAAACCAAGCTCACGGGCAGTAGCTAAACGTATTCGGGCCGACTGCGGCCGTCGTGGGCCCGAGAAGCTTTGCTTACTGGGAAACGTCTTGTTAAGAAAGTGAACTCTTTTGTTGTCATATGAATCGATTGGTCTTTCTTGGCACAAACGATAACTGCTTACAAATATTTTCCATGAACACAATTGAGTCATCATAGACAAATGCATACACCACGTGTCCCATTCCTTTGCTCGTGCTACATTAATGTATGAATATACATTACACATTGGAAACATCGAGCGATGAACGATCCAATGAATCAATCAATTTTACGCTAGTTAAATAAATATATGTTAAACCATGGATCGGGACGATTTATGAGCCGAGACATGCTTTTAACGCACGAGGTCTTGTTGCTTCGAGGCTCTGCCCAGGAGCTAGAACTGTGTCTCAGAAGCAAGTCGAGACTCGTAAATTACCACCACTCATGCATTAAGACATTTACGTCATTGGCATGTTATGCCTGTTTCATGGCATGCCGTCTGGATGATTGGATTGCCTCTATAGAGCGCTCACAAGCGTTTGTTTACTTCGGTCTGTGCGTCTTAATCCCTAGTTTTCAATCCGGTAGAACAAAAAGTAATATGAATTGAATTTTTAAAAGACCAACCCAAATGTTTGCCTGGAAAACGTACGAGATTCAAGTTCATTCAAACCCCCTTCGGGGGTACATGAATTATGTCACAATACAACAGGAATATTAACCTTCACACAAAAAGTGACAGTACAACTGCAATAAAAAAAGCGACAATAACAATAAGTCAAATTAAGACAAAATACGAGACTACAGGAAAAAAAGAAAGAACGAAACAGAAGTGAGAAAAGAGAAAAATATTGTATTCACACGAAAATGTGATAAACATGGCGATCATTTGATTAACAATATAGATGACCAGTTTCAACAAGTCTGACATGAGGGTAGGCAAAATGCACCGCTAAGGGAGAGAATTGTGCATGCTTGCAGTGCTCTTTCCTATCTGCAAGGTACGCAGTCCCAGATCGTAAGCACTGACAGTCACCGTTTTTTGTTTCGTTTATCATATTCGCCACGTCAGTGAGAAGAGAATCAACCACAAAATTGACACATACAGTTCAGAGAAAAAACAATAGAAGTGACACCCAGCGTATGAAGCCCGGTAGACAACAGTCATTATAACTCACATTAACTCATTCAGCCCCAAGACCGACTCCCATGGATTTGAGAGATGTCCTGAAATGACTACGAATCAGATCTAGAATGTGGATCGACCGCGACAGTTCAAGGGTAGTGCCTGAATATCATGTCGCCAGAAGGCGCTAAGATATTCTGGCACCTCCCTTGAACTGTCTGGTCGGTCGGTCCACTGTTGTGGGGTGTCAGGGCTGAATCAGTTGAAACAATGGCATAACAGGCACAAAATAAAATGACATAAAATAAGGCACAAAAATAAAACATAGTTAAAACAATGGCATAACAAGTACAAAATAAAATGCATAAAATAAGGCACAAAAATAAAACATCAAACACGTACGAGTTTTTTTTTTTAGTGTAATTTGAGACCAAGTGTTTTCTTGAATTACCACCGAATGGAACTACTAAATATGTCATGTCACTTTAAGAACAACATGTCACGTAAGCCATGGCAAAATATCATAAACTTTTATCCAGCGGGTTTCCGTATATAGCATTTTTTTCGAAGGTCACATTCGGACACTGCCTCAAAATATGGCCTAAAACTTAACGTTTTCAGATCTGTTTTTTCAGCCTTTGTACTAGAAAACGTAAAACTCTGAATTTCGGCGATCAGGTACAAGCGATTGGCATGCTGTTAAACATACCTCTGCTCCATCTAAAACAACATCCCACACAAACACTGGGATGCCTAGAATCAAACTCCTATATAAAAAGGCACCTGCCCACAAGTACAGGCTGGTACAAGAATGTCTTCAATGGGAGAACGTCTCAACTTTGCCACGACCTGCAAACTTCCATGATCTGACTCCACGTATTTTGTTTTGTCCCCACACTTCAAGAAATGTCTTTTTGAAAGCATTTTAAACGCTCGCTCAACCCTCGGAATCGTCATTTTACAGTGCCTACCATCTGCCCATAAAAAAAGAATTCTTTGGAGCATTTCCGCCGTGGATAGAACGACTACACAAGTATGGCGGTAGAGGGGAAGTGGTTCAATCAGCTCCACTAGAACATAACACTTAACAAAACACTTAGTTGCGAGATTACTGTCAAAAATGTATTGAGTACCAAAATATCTGAAAATACCCTCGTATACATGACAAACAGATTAACTCATTCCGCGTATCCGGAGGCGGCACGTCTCGAATGAGTTAATTTTTGTTGTTGTTGCAAGAAACCACAACATATGATGTACAAGGCAGTTTCTTCCTTCGATTGCCCTTCTCACATTATACGATTTAGGAAGAACGAGGACAAAATGTGACGAAATGAATAAAGCACAAAAAACATGTGACAAAAAAGGGTGAAAAAAAACACACAAAACACACACACCTGCAAGAAAGCATAAAATCTGATTTTCAGACAGTTCCCTCCTCCGACTGCCCGTCTCACATAAAGCATACAAAATAATAACAATAAAATGAAAAACAGAATAAGGCTCACAAAATAAAACACAAACAAAAATCTTAAACACGTACATCTGACAGGCAGAGACAAAAAATAATTAATAAACTGCATTAAAGCACAAAGTCTGATTTACAAGGCAGTTTGTTTCCCCGTATGCCTGTGTCACATTAAACAAATCACATCAATCAATAACAAGGGCAAAATGAAACCACGATAAACACATTTTATAAAACAAAAGGAAAACAGAAAATAGAAGTTGAAACCCCTTTAAGTATGAAACACAACGTTTCGGATCAGAGATCCTTGTTCACGGTGATATGAAAACAATGGTCTAGGTTGTTCCCATATCACCATGAAGAACGATCTCTGATCCGAAACGTCGTGTTTGATGTTTCAAACTCAAAGTGATTTAAACTTCTATTTTCTGTTTTCCTTTCCCATGAAATCCTCGAAGCAACATTTTTACTTCATTTTTATAACATAATATGCCAACAACAATGCCACGTATGGAATGAAATACATAAAGCACAAAAAACTCAAACACATACATCTGACAAGCTGAGACCGTTAATAATGCATTACAGCGCTAAATCTGATTAATGAGTCAGTTTGCTTCCCAGACTGCCCGTCTCATATTATACAAATCATATAATGCAATAACAAAGGCAAAATGAAACAAAATAAAATAAAGCACAACATACTCAAACACGTAATCTAACAAAGCAGAGACAGAAATCTGCAAGAGAGTACACAGGCTGGTTTATGACGTCATTTGTTTCCCCGACTGCCCGTCTCATATTATAAAACTCACAGAAAGCAGCGACAGAAATCAGCAAGAGAGTACACAGGCTGGTTTATGACGTCATTTGTTCCCCCGACTGCCCGTCTCATATTATAAAACTCACAGAAAGCAGAGACAGAAATCTGCAAGAGAGTACAGTACACAGGCTGGTTTATGACGTCATTTGTTCCCCCCACTGCCCGTCTCATATTATAAAACTCACAGAAAGCAGCGACAGAAATCTTCAAGAGAGTACACAGGCTGGTTTATGACGTCATTTGTTCCCCCGACTGCCCGTCTCATATTATAAAACGCACAGAAAGCAGAGACAGAAATCTGCAAGAGAGTACACAGTCTGGTTTATGACGTCATTTGTTCCCCGACTGCCCGTCTCATATTATAAAACTCACAGAAAGCAGCGACAGAAATCTTCAAGAAAGTACACAGGCTGGTTTATGACGTCATTTGTTTCCCGACTGCCCGTCTCATATTATAAAACTCACAGAAAGCAGCGACAGAAATCTTCAAGAAAGTACACAGGCTGGTTTATGACGTCATTTGTTCCCCCGACTGCCCGTCTCATATTATAAAACTCACAGAAAGCAGCGACAAGGACAAGTGGAATGAAATAACGCACAAAAACCTCAAACGCATTGGCTACAACTAGCAAGCTGAGACGCACACACACACACACACACACACACACACACACACACACACACACACACACACACACACACACACACACACACACACAACAACAACAACAACAACAACAACAACAACAACAAAACAAAACAAAACAAGAAAACAACAAAAAACAACAGCAACTACAACAAAGCAAATGATTTCATTTATAAGGCAGTTTTTTCCTCCGACTGCCCGTCTCTACAAATATCATTAACCCATTCAGCCCTGACGCACTACAGCAGGAAATGGATCGACCATGAAAATTCAAGGGTAGTGTCAGATTAGCTTGGCGCCTGAAGGCGCCAAGCTAATCTGGCACTACCCTTGATTATCATGGTCGACCCATCTCCTGCAACAGGTGCGTAGTCGTTAGATGACGCCTCCAAGATCTGGGAAATACGTGCGCCGGGCCGAATGAGTTAACCCGTTCTGTGCCAACTGACGCTGACTGTCTGTCTACGATCTTCGTGAAGTCAACACCAGAAACCCTGAGATGTCCCGGGAAAACGGACTCAGCGTGGTGTCAGCAAGAGGCATAGATCCTCATGAGCCCCTGCAACTGCGGGGACACATGAGGATCTAGACCCCTTGCAGCTGGGTGGTGTTCACAAATATTCTCAGCTATGATCGGGCGCGGGTTAAGCATAACACTGACAACATGAAATGAATTAAAATAAATAAAGTCAGCACATTAAATAAAAACATTGTACATCCGTCAAGTTGAGACGACCGCCCCCCTCCCCCCCCCCCTACTCGCCCCCCCCCCCCCCCCTGCGTTAAAGCACAATATCTGATTTATAAGGCAGTTTGTTCTCCCGATTGCTCGTCTCACATACAAGTCCCATAACCTTTTGCCACCGTAGTCTGCCAGCTAGATTTTTCCCTGCTACCGTAGTAATTTTGACACATTTCATTGGCCTTGTCTGTTGTAAAAATCTTATCATACCCCAACATATTTGGTATCAGTGGAAAAAGCAATTCAAGGTGAACTGAGAAAATATTTTGTAATGTTAAGACTTTACAGGTGTATAAAGAAGATGGGGTAAGAAGCCAAAAATAAAAAAAGTTTCACACTGGGTTCTGAAACTGAACATGCTGTTAGTGTATTAGTTAGCCAGAGTGTGAAAATTACAACTCACCTAGCATTCCAGAGACATATTCTAGTGTGTCACCAGTAAATAATCCAGAAAGAAAGGCACAACAGAAAAGTTTCTTCACACATAAAAGTTTTTACACCAAAATCCGCCATTTTTTTTTTTTTTTTTGCACATGGGGACGTTTTGTATTAGAGCTTCTGATTCGTTGGTTTCAGCCCATACAAACAAGAAAAGTCACTCTACAAGTAAAGAAATGAGTGCTTGACATATTATAGTAGATTGCTTCCCTTAGACCACACTGCCGGTATTGGCAATGGGAAACTAGGCCAGCGCACATATGTGTGCGTCCCGTCGGCAACGGAGCTTTGCTTGGGGCACACATATGTGTGTTCCGTCGTCAAAAGGATAAAGCAATAGCAAGTACAAAATGGAGTAAATTAAATTTAAGCACACTAAAAACCCTCAAACACGTACATCCGAAAAGCTGAGACAATCAATCGGCAAGAAAGCAAGCAATCGTATTTACAAGGCACTTTGTTCCTCCGATTGCACGCAGTATAAACATTTAGTAAAGCACTATGTCAATAGCAAGAACAGAATGGAAATGAAATCAAGAAAGCACCAACAAACTTCAAACACGTACATCTTGTCAGATTTTGTGCTTTCTTGTTGATTTTCGTCTCTGCTGTCAAGCACAAAATAGAAAATCAGCAAGGAAGCACAACATCCGATTTATGAGGCAGTTTATTCCAACGACTACCCGTCCGCACCACCAATTTCCAGGGACAGCACAGCGTGCTCACGGTCTACGGGCAGAAAGTCAGAGCGGTCAGCCACAAACATGCCATGCGGATCATCGTCAGAGGGGGAAGCCAAGAGCGGGGCGTGTGGGTTGTAGTCCATGCGGTTATTCTCAAACACGTCATGCGGCCCGATGTCTGAACGGTTAGCCATTAACTGAGCGTGAGAGACGTAAGAAGGCGGACTTGTATCTTTGGGGGTAACCAACGGAGTGGCAGAGGTGGCCACAGCAGGGTGCAGGTAGTCAGACGACAGAAAACGAGTGTTTTTAGAGGCAGAAGTAGGGGGAGCCAAGGGGAACAAATAGTCCAGAGGTAAGGACAGTGGACGGCGGTCAGCAGCAGAGCAGGTGGGGTGGATGTAAGTGCCAGGCAAAGAGGGAGGGTAGATGTAATTGAAAGGCACAGATTCGCAGCTGTGAGAGGAGGCGTCACTAGCACGAGCAGACGGGCGCCGACAGACAGTGGGGTGGAGATAGTCCCCCGGGAGGGACCAGCGTCTGCGGGAGGTCACGCCCTGTGGATCCTCGGTAGGGATCGGGGGTAGTGGCAGCGGGTGGAGGCGGGGTTTCAGCGAGGCACGGGACAGGCGCTTCCCCGGTGGGCATAACGCAGCGTCAGGATCTGAAAAAGAAGTTAGTTGCTTCTTTCGTAAATTCTCGTGTGTTAACCCTTTGGCTGTCGCTAGCGGTTTTTGTCGTGTGTGTATAAAATGGTGCCAAACATCGCACACCAACAACACGTTCTTTTAGCCTGTTTGTTCTGAAGGAATAACAACAGCTTGACATCCTGAAGGAATCATCGCGACAAAAACCGCTATCGACAGCCAAAGGGTTACGTACGCGACCAAGAAAAAACAACACAGACACAAAACCTGATTGATGTTACGAGTACGGACATTATACGGAAATAGTGTTTATCAGAGAGAAGTTCACATTGAAAACCTTAGAAATAAGTGCATTTTCCCAGTACTTTGATGGCTGCCTTATTAACTCATTCAATCCCACGCACATATTTCCCAAATTCTGAAGGCGTCACCTAACTACTATGCACCTGTTGCAGGAGATGGATCGACCATGATAATTCAAGGGTAGTGCCAGATTAGCTTGGCGCCTGTCGGCGCCAAGCTAATCTGGCACTACCCTTGAATTATCATGGTCGATCCATCTCGTGCTGTAGTGCGTCAGGGCTGAATGGGTTAACTCATTCTACCCCAACACCGAAATCCCCAAATTTTGCCGTTGTTCTCTGAAGACTGCATTGCAGTGCAGGACACAGATCGACCATGATAGTTCAAGGGTGATGCCAGAATAGCTTGGCGCCCATAGGCGCAAAGCTATTCTGGCATCACCCTTTAACTATCATGGTCGATCCTTATCTTGCTGTGGTGTGTCTGGGGTAGAATGAGTTAAGGTAATGATGGTGATGGTCAGGACAGAACCAATAGTGGAGTGAGTGTCCGCCGAAACGTGAGAACTGTGTGTACTCAGGACAAAGAAAGATGTACGTCTATTATGAACAAAGGCACTCAGGCGGACGTCGGCCACAGCCGGCCCGCGCACTGTCGTGTTAGTGTCATCCACTGTCGTGTTAGTGTCATCCACTGTCGTGTTAGTGTCATCCACTGTCGTGTTAGTGTCATCCACTGTCGTGTTAGTGTAATCCACTATCGTGTTAGTGTCATCCACTGTCGTGCACGAGCCCATTACGGCTGAAGTCGGCCCGAGGGTCTTTAGGTCATTAGTGACGCTGCTCTGTTGTTTACTATGACGTCTTTTTTCTACCTGCCAAGTGTCACCAATGTCATTTCTGTTCTCCCGCAGCCCAACCGAGGCGTCAGTGGCATTTTTAGACAGAACGGAATTTGGGTTAACTCGTCTCTGAGAATTTTCCGTGTAAACGGATCGAGATGGAGGCAACGTATCATTTACACGCCAACTGAAGAGAGACAAATAGGAAGCAGCGTTATGGTTGTCTCCCTTCATCAATACCAGACGTCGACAGAGAATCTGCATAAACAGAGGAGAACTCAACGGAGAAGAAACACGCTTAGAAAAGACACAATTATTAATATTTCGGGTTAAACGTTTTGTCTTTCAAACTAGACAAACACACAACTTATCTTTTCGTGTTGGGAACAATCAACTTGCTTTTTCCCATCAGGGGAAGATAATCTGCCAACTGTGTACTTGTTTTAATGTCTATTTTGAAAAAAAATGTTTTTCACTAGAAACATTAATACATTGTGCTATAACCGTCTTTTCTAAGCGTGTTTCTGTCTCCGTTTGGGCTATTCTCTGCATTTTACACGCTTGGCCGTCACCTTTTTGATTTGTGAACAGCGAAATAAATGTTGACCAGCAAAATAATTGTAACATCATCGGAAACAATTCAGTGCTTCGACGACTCTGATTATGTCGCTTTTCTTTTGCTCGTTAGTGTACCTGGTTCAATGTCCGTATCATCGATGAGGTTATAGATTTCCTCCATTATTTCGGCGGCATTCTCCCCTTCCAAAGCCTCCGCCAGCCGAGAGTAGAAGGCCTGCATCTCCGCCATCTGATCAGCCTGCAGATTGGCGTACAGCTTCAGCGCTGTAACAACGTTGGGCGACAGAAACATAAAACTGACCAGCAAAAGAAATGCGGCACCATTGGCACCATTGATGATTCAAAGGACGCCACTTTCCTTTTTGTCAGTATAGCTTCATGATTGACCCCTTCAATGTGGAGAAAAAAATGTGAACACGATTCAACTGCAAGAGACATAGATCCTCATGAGCCCCCGCGACTGCGGGGGCTCATGAGGATCTATGCCTCTTGCTGAGACCAGCCTCTATCCATATCTCTTGGAGGGTGCTGGGTTTTGGTCGTTGAATGAACCAGGATTTCAGAAACAAGTATACGTACTGAGGCAGGTGAGGGGTGTTGACATCTTGTCTACGCGTGTCTACCCATAGCCTCTGACCATTTAGCAATGCTACTTACTTAGTTATTGGGATTTAACGCCGAGCAGGCGACCAAGGTCACCTCAAGGCGCGAACAGTAAAAGCCTGGCCAGCCACACTAAGAGGATGGTCCTAACTCATTCGAGACTTGTCCGCGTATCCGGAGGCGGCACGTCTCGATTGAGTTGTAACAGGATATGCAAATATATATTAACAATACATCTGGCTATAATGTCACACAAGTCGGGACTTCAAGCACATGTCTGCAGACTTTAACTACATTCGCGGCCAGCCCAATCCGGATATGACGCGAATGAGTTAAAGAAGCCAAACGAAACAGTAATATATTATACATGATTCACAAAGATTCACACCTTTTTGAGAGCCTGTCGACGTTTTCTTTAAAGGCCTGTGCGACATTTTAGCCTGACATATTTTTAAGGTATATTTACATCATGTCTTAAGACCTTTTTTTCAGTCTGGCTGACCAGATTTTTACCCTTCCCGCCGTGAGATGGCCTTAGTTGCCTGCTTGACGTTAAACCCAAATAACTAACTAACCAACTAACACAAAGATTCACATCTTGGTAAAAAAAAAATGTTTGCTTCCTTTCAAAAGTTGAAGATTTTGTCCGGGGGAACATCCCGGGCGAAAAACTTCAAAATGTCCGCTGTATAGTACTTTTGTCAATCGGATCAGCACACAAAATTAACGTCAACTATCTGCTCGTTAATATTGAAATAGTCCGAATGCTGTGATAAAAACAATGTGCAGGGACAAATCAGTTTTAGTTGACATGTCTTCAACGGGACTTTCTACTTATTTTAGTTCTACTTATCTGAGAGAACTTTCACCGGAGATAAGTGTAGAATACAAATGAAATTGACAATATATTGATAGTTGTTAATGCTTTGTCATGACGTTGTGATTACACACAGGTCTTAATACAACGATCATGAGTAATTAGGACACGTTCTTTTGACCAAACCAATTAAGTTTCTCTAAAATAATACCAGTCGCTTTGGGCCAGAGCTGTGCAAACATATTAACCCCCGCTGTTTTAACCACCTCACTGCCGATGGACGCGAGCCACAGCCATCCAGCCACCAGACTCACCCAACTGCAAGAGGCACGGAACCTCATGAGCCACCGCAGTCGCACTAACTTACCGCAGTCGCGGGGGCTCATGAGGATATTGGCCTCTTGCTGACCTTATTGTGTACCCGAGTTCGTTGGATGGGTAGGCGGGTACTTTGTCTTTGCATTTACAATAAATTAACCCTTCTAGCCCCAAGGTCCCATTTCTCCAATTTTGGAGGTGTTGCCTAACGACTATGTACCAGATGCAGGAGATGGCTTGATCATGATAATTCAAGGGTAGTGCCGGATTAGCTTGGCGCCTAAAGGCGCCAAGCTAATCTGGCTCTACCCTTGAATTATCATGGTCAAGCCATCTCGTGCTGTAGGGATCCGGGGCTAAAAGGCTTAAAAGAAACAAATCGTGGCTACTGGCAGGGAAGGTGGTTAGCTGAAAGAAAAGGTCTGCTTCCCTGTTGACATTAATTGCATTCGTTTTGTCCAAGTGCGTGACAGTGCTGGCAATGCCTTACCCATGAGTTTTTTGACACCCTTCACGCCGAGAGAAATGGCCGCACCGACGACACCAACCAGCACAAAGCTACCAAAGACAGCCATCGCAAGTGGGCCCGCAGAAAGGCCGAGAAAACCTGGAGCAACAGCAAATACATTCATCCTTTTTTTTCCCCTCTTGCATCCATCGGTACGTGTAAGCAATTCCGGTGACTGCATGCACAGGGGAAAAAAAAGGGGTGGAAGGGAGGGGGAGGGTGTGAATTCACCAGAAGATCTTAATTTAAACGGTAACCCTTTGGCTGTCGGTAGCGGGTTTTGCCGCGATGATTCCTGCCGGAACAAAAACTGCTCCGGACGGCCGTCAAAGGGTTAACACCGCCGATGGACGCTTGCGTCAGGACCTTAATAATAATAATACCGGTTATTATATAGGCGCTTTATTTTCCCAATTCGGCGAATGGGCTCAAAGCGCCGCGAACTGAACCCAACACGCACGCTCACGTGACACACGCATTCATTCTGAAGACAAACACAGTGCAAGACAGACACAGGACATTCACGCGGTACGAAGGGTCAGCTCAGCTACTGAGGTTTCGGAAATTTTGCGTCACATCCTCCACTACTCCGCTATCTCTGCCCTCCACACACGCGTAAACCCACAACTCTGTAAGACTGCAGTCATTTGACGGACGGACAACCACAGACATTTTAAAAAGAAAACAAAAAGTCCCAACAATTATTGAAATTACAAATGTATTCTACCAGCGAACAAGGAGTAAAGGTGAAAACAACTCGCACAATTGCTTTTTTTTATCTGTGTGTAAAACAATGCATTTTAAAAATGGCACACGTTTAAAATGAAAATGACAACGCTAAATGAACTGCGCATTGATACATGTTATTAGGTATTTAAGTTGTCATTCAGCTTTTCTATCTAACTGTTCAAGCTTACATTAGTGGCTAGCGGAAGCAGGCGGCAGACTTCAGTATAACACAGAGACTACCTTTCCGCCGGACGACACCAAGCAACGAACAAGAGCAAAGTCGCGGCGGACAACCAGCTTGTCCCATAAGCATAGACAACACTCCAAACATCTCCAAGAGGCATAGATCCTCATGAGCCCTCCGGGCTCATGAGGATCTATGCCTCTTGGAGATGTTTAGAATGTGTGCCTATGGTATACGCTGATTATCCGCCCTGATTTCGCTCGCGTTCGTTGTTGGGAGTCAGTCGTTCGTCGCAAACGAAACCTCACGAATAATGTACAACGCGTGAACATGGTGCAAATGCCATACCCTGTAAGCGTGGATCCACTTGCAGGTACACTGTGGCCCCACCAAAGCCGTTTACCAAGGTGGCGGCGTACAGTCCTTCTGGGAAGCCGTCTGTAGTGAAGACGCATCTGGCATGGTAGATAATCTCTTCAGACTGTTGACAGACAAGACGCGTTGTGAGGTCCGCCGGGAGGCTGGCGTTAGATGTCTTTCCGTCTTCGATGAACTCTATTTTTCTCAGGCTCGGCGTGGGATAGGCCATCAGGTTAAAGGAGAAATCTTGAGGGCCGTTTCCGCGGGCGGTGAAGGGGTGTTCCTCATCGCCCAGACAGTGTGTGGCATTGCACTCAGTCAGCTGGGGTTTACCTGCAGTAACGGGACAAAGTCAGTACAGGGCTGACATAGTCCAGCTCAATCTTATATCGCAGAGAATAACCAACGAAGAGAGAAGCACGTTTTGAAAGGGACAATTACAACACAACTGTTTTGTAGCTGTCCTTTCAAAGCGTGTTTCTTTCCTCGCTGGGTTATTCCCTTCATTTTACACGCTGAGCAGTCATCTTCTGGATTTCAGTCCTATACAGTTGCAAAGATTCTTTCCTCCACATATTCATTGCGATAAGCATTCCAGGCAATTTGAAACTTTCGTCTGGCACATTCGTGCCTGTAATAAAAATTAAACAAATGGCTACAGGAGCTTGTAAGAACGCGCCTCGTGCGATTTTGTTTGGACTTCATCTATGGTTCCGTTCAAGTCATTAATTAACGCAGCAATTCAACTGTAATGACGCCGAGCTAATGACGCTAAATCTAGGAGTGAAATCACACATGACGCTAATTCTAGGTACGCTGTAGATATATAATACTGATGGAGACGTTTCTACAGCGCAATATACATAAACTATATGCCATATGAAAAACCTTGACACTAATGACAATTTGTTGGTTTTTTGTTTCGTTTTGTTGTTGTTGTTGTTGTGTGTTTCGTCCATTTCAAAATTTTACGCTTGTTAAAAAGTGTGTCATCAGGCAAGTCACACTTAGTATTCTCAGCAAAGTCTTTGCTAGAGATAACGTTATAGTGTGTGATCATGAAGTGGAAGGTGGACACGTGCAGATATTTCAACGTGAGTGAACTGACGTCATCTATGACGTGTTATTTTGTTCAAATTTGTTTAACCCGTTCGGTGCCGAGAAAATCTGAACACACCCAACTGCAAGATGTATAGATCCTCATGAGCCCCCGCAGTTGCGGGGGCTCATGAGGATCTATGCCTCTTGCTGACCCCACTTTGAATCCATGTTTCTAGGACATCTAGGTCTTGCTGATGTTGAACTGACGAGGACCGCACAAACACAGTGTCCGTCATCGGGCACTGAACTGTTAATGGCGCGTGGTGTCTGGAAGTCCTGTTTTCCATGCTGCCATTTAAACTGCTTCGGAAAAAGTACTACAGTGCTGACTTTTGTACGGGTTTGACTGAGAAGTGATTCTACTATGTGTCTTCTTCATAGCAACGGCAAGTTTGAAAAGTGGTTCACCCAACCAAAACTTTCACCGTTGTAAAATAAATAATCATTGTCATATGTGAGGATCACTCACACACCAAATAGTTTGAGGCTAGCGCTGGTAGAAAAGAGTACACACCCCATGCGGAAATACTCAGCGCTGGACAGACACACGGTTAGATCCCCTGCCCCCTGCTATCAGGCACAAAATCGCCAGCCCACAGAAAAAATACGCAGATAAATAACAAGCCGGGCATATACATAGGATGCTTGATAGGAGGGAGCAGGGGATCTAACAAATGGTCTGTCCAACGCTGAGTAATTCCCCTTGGTATGTGCACTCCGTGAAGCTCAGACGTCTATTATTTGTTAACCTTGTTCACAGATTGACTGGATTACATACAGACCAGCAACAGATTGACTGGATTACATACAGACCAGCAACAGATTGACTGGATTACATACAGACCAGCAACAGATTGACTGGATTACATACAGACCAGCAACAGATTGACTGGATTACATACAGACCAGCAACAGATTGACTGGATTGCATACAGACCAGCAACAGATTGACTGGATTACATACAGACCAGCAACAGATTGACTGGATTACATACAGACCAGCAACAGATTGACTGGAAAAACATACAGACCAGCAACAGATTGACTGGATTACATACAGACCAGCAACAGATTGACTGGATTACATACAGACCAGCAACAGATTGACTGGATTACATACAGACCAGCAACAGATTGACTGGATTACATACAGACCAGCAACAGATTGACTGGATTACATACAGACCAGCAACAGATTGACTGGATTACATACAGACCAGCAACAGATTGACTGGATTACATACAGACCAGCAACAGATTGACTGGAAAAACATACAGACCAGCAACAGATTGACTGGATTACATACAGACCAGCAACAGATTGACTGGATTACATACAGACCAGCAACAGATTGACTGGATTACATACAGACCAGCAACAGATTGACTGGATTACATACAGACCAGCAACAGATTGACTGGATTACATACAGACCAGCAACAGATTGACTGGATTACATACAGACCAGCAACAGATTGACTGGATTACATACAGACCAGCAACAGATTGACTGGATTACATACAGACCAGCAACAGATTAACTGGATTACATACAGACCAGCAACAGATTGACTGGAAAAACATACAGACCAGCAACAGATTGACTGGATTACATACAGACCAGCAACAGATTGACTGGATTACATACAGACCAGCAACAGATTGAATGGAAAAACATACAGACCAGCAACAGATTGACTGGATTACATACAGACCAGCAACAGATTGACTGGATTACATACAGACCAGCAACAGATTGACTGGATTACATACAGACCAGCAACAAATTGACTGGATTACATACAGACCAGCAACAGATTGACTGGAAAAACATACAGACCAGCAACAGATTGACTGGATTACATACAGACCAGCAACAGATTGACTGGATTACATACAGACCAGCAACAGATTGACTGGATTACATACAGACCAGCAACAGATTGACTGGATTACATACAGACCAGCAACAGATTGACTGGATTACATACATACCAGCAACAGATTGACTGGATTACATACAGACCAGCAACAGATTGACTGGATTACATACAGACCAGCAACAGATTGACTGGATTACATACAGACCAGCAACAGAAATGCGACATCATTCGAGTCATCGGAAACACTGCAGTGTTTAGTATGGCAGCACACTGGCTGCAGTGTTTTGTATGGCAGCACACTGGCTGCAGTGTTTAGAATGGCAACTGCAGTGTTTAGTATGGCAGCACGCTGCAGTGTTTAGTATGGCAGCACACTGCAGTGTTTAGTATGGCAGCACACTGCAGTGTTTAGTATGGCAGCACTGGCTGCAGTGTTTAGTATGGTAGCACACTGCAGTGTTTAGTATGGCAGCACGCTGCAGTGTTTAGTATGGCAGCACACTGCAGTGTTTAGTATGGCAGCACACTGCAGTGTTTAGTATGCAGCACACTGCAGTGTTTAGTATGGTAGCACACTGCAGTGTTTAGTATGGTAGCACACTGCAGTGTTTAGTATGGCAGCACACTGCAGTGTTTAGTATGGCAGCACACTGCAGTGTTTAGTATGGTAGCACACTGCAGTGTTTAGTATGGCAGCATGCTGCAGTGTTTAGTATGGCAGCACGCTGCAGTGTTTAGTATGGCAGCACGCTGCAGTGTTTAGTATGGCAGCACACTGCAGTGTTTCCGATGACTCGAATGATGCTGCATTTCGCGGTTTGCTCATCAGCATACTTACAGTTGACATGAAGCTGGGCTGTTGTTTCGTCTTGGCCGTACAAGTTGCTGGCTGCACAAGAGTAGGTAGCGGCGTCCTCACAGCTAGCATTGTCGGTCACTTTGTACTTGAACACGACGCCCTGCCCGGCAGTGTATGACCGATCCAGTCTTTTATCAGTGACATTCACGCCATCGCGGAACACTCGCACAGACGGCTCGGGAGACCCCAGTACTGTGCACGTGAAGATGAGGGGCTTGTTCACCACGGCTGGGCCTCCACTCTCGTCACTCACGGTTAACGGGGCAATGGCCGGGCCTGCCACGAACCAAGGACAATGTGACTCGGCAACTCGTCTAGCAGCCCCTTAACCCTTTGGCTGTCGGTAGCGGGTTTTTGTCGCGATGATTCCTGTCGGATGTCAGGATGTTGTTATTCCTGTCGGAATCATCGCGATAAAACCCGCTACAGACAGCCAAAGGGTTAAACCCCACCCCTTCCCCTTCACGTGACTTCACATCAACTGTTTCATACTCCCCCCCCCTCCCCCCGCAAAATACGACCGATTATGATTTATGAAACCCACGCCCTATTTTAACCAGTTTACTTATGAATCTCATTGCAAGCCGAGGTCCAAAAAGTGGTTAAAGGCCCACCACCGCCGTAACTTTTCGAAGATACTCTTCTGTAACAGATGTTTACGAACGCTACACACGGGTCTAGTTATGGTTCAATTAGACTCAGGAAAATCCAGTTCAGCACACGTCGTCTTTATATCAAGTAATCTGACAACGACTCCACTCCGTTCTATAAATACAACGCTATCAGTACGAGAAACAGCTAAAAATAGATTCACACGCTAACGGCTGCGCAGAATAAGTAAGTGCCATTACGCGTGTGCTTTTGCTGCGTTCCAAACTGTTGTTACAGTGCATTAGAGTGTGTCGACAAGGCATAACAAACACAAAATTGTGCAGAAATGTGTCTTCAAATTTGGCGCGTAAGGGTACTTTAACCATTTGCGTGTCGGCAGACGGTGTTTTCGCGATGATTCCTGTAAGAATGCCTGTATTTGTGCCTGATAGGAGGGTTCCGTAGCAATCATCGCGACTAAAACCGCTACCGACATCCAAAGGGTTAACTTCCGAAATCGGCCTCAAAATCCTCTAAAAGCGGCCCGTTGGAATTTTCTCAACCCGTTCAGCCCTGACGCACCTGTTGCAGGAGATGGATCTACCATGATAATTCAAGAGTAGTGCCAGATTAGCTTGGCGCCTGTCGGCGCCAAGCTAATCTGACACTACCCTTGAATTATCATGGTCGATCCATCTCCTGCAACAGGTGCATAGACGTTAGATGACGCCTCCACAATTTGGGAAACACGGCCGTCGGGCTGAATGAGTGAATGACTAATTTGCTGAAGAATCAAGACTCCATAGAACTGTTTTGGCTGTTTAAAAAAAAAAAAAAATGATGGGATGAAACATAACCCACAAAGTCCCTTCTATATGAGAGCTGTCTTCGTTGTAAAGGGTCTCTACCTTTTGTCTTTGACTTCATTCTGATGTTAAAATATCTCTTTTTGAAAAAGCCTAGCAGATGTGCCAATGCGCCATAGTGAACTCTATAAGGGGCGCGCACAGTGCATACGCGTCATTGGTCTGTCAGACGTCATTTGTCATGACGATTTTTTTTTGTTTTTACGTAATTTTATATTTAACGTGAGTTTCGCTTTCGCTTCAAGACATGGGAAAATAGTGACAAAACTACAATTTCACGGTACAATTTCAGTCTTGCTATAATTTGTGTGAAAGCAGGTTGACTTTACCTAGCTACGTGCTATACTAAGTACACCGGCATGCTCTTCTGAAAGCGCGTCGATGAGTGTGTATGTGTGTGCGTGTGTGCATGCCCACGCTCCAAACATCCTCAAGAGGCATAGATGTTCATGCGCACTCCGAGAACATGAGGATCTATGCCTCTTGGAGATGCACGCATATGTGAGACAAAGAACGAGCAAGCTACAGAGAGAATTACGTCATACTTAGAGTATGTCTGCGTGATGACGGAGTTGCCTCTGTTACGTCTCCGCCACTGTCTGCCTATCAATACAAGGTTCTTTTACTGTTTTAATTCTTTTCTGAAAAGAAGTAATATTTACTAAAAAGCCACTGTCTGACTTTCTCCAGATGTCAAGATTTTTTACTGTTTTATTTTTGTTTCTTCGGAAAAGAATTCATTTTTACTGAAGAAGTTCAAAGGGTACATAGCTGGCTAACGAACCCATCCAACGTCTTTCTCCAAACTAGCTATATCGGGTCACCTGAATGCATTTCTGAAAGCGTGACGGTGTGTGTGTGTGTGTGTGTGTGTGTGTGTGTGTGTGTGTGTGTGTGTGTGTGTGTGCGTGTGTGCGTGTGTGTGTGTGTGTGTGTGTGTGTGTGTGTGTGTTTGTGTGCGTGTGCGTGTGCATGTGCGCGCGTTCCAAACATCTCCAAGCGACATAAATCCTCATGCGCTCTCCGGGCGCCAAAAGGATCTATGCCTCTTGGAGATGTGCGCATTGTCTGTGAGAAAGAGAGACAGGGTCGTGCTCTAGAGAGAATGACGTCATATGTAGAGTAATATGTCAATGTTTGCGTGGTGACGGAATTGCCTCTTTTACGTCACCGCCACTGTGTCTGTACAAGTATTTTTTACTGTTTTAATTCTTTTTTGAACACAATTAATATTTACTAAAAAAGTTAAAAGGATACAAAGCTGGCTAACGAACTCATCCAATGTCTTTCTCCAAACGAGCTATATGCAAAGGTTCAAGTAAAAGTGACAAAAATTACGGACTCTAATCTTGGTCAACCGACTTTCTATAAAGGGTTGTTTATGTCTTGAATGAGACATTCAATTACAATATGCTCGGAGGCTCTCTTAGCCACCCACTTAAGAAAGTATTTTGCCAAGTTTCAAGCTTGTGTGTACAGAAATATCGGATATTCTCTTGTTTAATACATGAGCACATACATACATAAATACATACAAACATACATGCAAACATACAAACATACATACATATGCACATACGGCGCTTCGCGCCAAATGTACGTTCAGCAGCGAGGTTAGCGTAACTAGACATGGCGTAATTTGTATCTTGTTACTTCAATTGTTAGAATACTCACAAACCAGATAGGTGAGGCTAGCCCTGGATAGAATTCCCCTTAGTTTGTGTTCAATTGTTAGAGGTTTAGGCCTGCCCGTCTTTGACATCATGGACATGCTATTAAATTCGCCCCACCGCGACCCGTCCTAAAAAGTACCTTCTATAAATAGAAGCGACTTAAAAGACCAAAAATTGTCTTTTGTTTCAAGAAGCCCGTTTTGAGTTCAGAGACATGCATAGCTGGTGTACAATGATGCTGTTTTCCTAAACAGTCTCCGAGATGTTTGCCTTCTATTCCAACTGCGTCCAAACAACTGCGGCTGACTTCCGCCCGATGGCCGTTGCTTACTGTACAATTTAAGGTACAAGGTTTACAGTGCATGTGCACGGATAGTTCAGATTGTGACTTACGCCATAGTGTGTAAGATGCCGTCGCTGATAGTTCTTTCAACTGCGTGTTGGATGCGGTGCACTTGATCACCTGTCCCTCTCCACGGCCCGCACTGAACGAGTACGTGCTGCTGTTGGAATCCTCCGTGTTGTTATCGACGTCTTCATTCCAGGTGAAGGTCACGTGAGGGGAAAACTCCACTGCCGTGCAGGTCAGGGTCACATTGAAAGCATTGGAAGACTCTGTTAGGAGCACTTTTACTGGCCCGTCTGAACAAAAAGGAAAACTGCCAAGTAACAAAGTAAAAGCAACATCAGAGGAGATAACTGTGCACAGTTCTCTCCCCTGACAGAGCTTTCAGCTACTTACTCCCAGTGGTAGAGAGAGAGAGAGAGAGAGAGAGAGAGAGAGAGAGAGAGAGAGAGAGAGAGAGAGAGAGAGAGAGAGAGAGAGAGGGTGGGGGGTTGGGAACGGAGAGGGGAGTGGGTCCAAGCTCAAAACATATTTTTGGCTCAATCCCCCCCCCCCAGATCCGCCCCTGGGATCAGTTGCATGAGTGAGCTTAGTCCTGCGCCAGCCACTAAGCAAGGTGCGCCGCTATGGCGCCACAACACTCACCCCGCCACAGCGCCACAAAACTCACCCCGCTACAGCGCCACAACGCTAACCCTGCTACAGCGCCACAACGCTAACTCCGCTACAGCGCCACAACACTAATCCCGCTACAGCGCCACAACACTAACCCTGCTACAGCGCCACAACACTCACCCCGCTACAGCGACACAACACTAACCCTGCTACAGCGCCACAACACTAATCCCGCTACAGTGCCACAACACTAATCCCGCTACAGCGCCACAACACTAATCCCGCTACAGCGCCACAACACTAATCCCGCTACAGCGCCACAACACTAATCCCGCTACAGCGCAACAACACTCACCCCGCTACAGCGCCACGACACTCACCCCGCTATAGCGCCAAAACACTAACCCCGCTACAACACAACAACACTAATCCCGCTACAGCGCCACAACACTAATCCCGCTATAGCGCCACAACACACACCCCGCTATAGCGCCACAGCACTAACCCCGATACAGCGCCACAACACACACCCCGCTATAGCGCCACAACACACACCCCGCTATAGCGCCACAACACTCACCCCGCTATAGCGCCACAACACTCACCCCGCTATAGCGCCACAACACTCACCCCGCTACAACGCCACAACACTCACTCCGCTATAGCGCCACAACACTCACCCCGCTACAACGCCACAACACTAACCCCGCTATAGCGCCACAACGCTAACACTGCTACAGCGCCACAACGCTAACTCCGCTACAGCGCCACAACACTAATCCCGCTACAGCGCCACAACACTAACCCTGCTACAGCGCCACAACACTCACCCCGCTACAGCGACACAACACTAACCCCGCTACAGCGACACAACACTAACCCTGCTACAGCGCCACAACACTAATCCCGCTACAGCGCCACAACACTAATCCCGCTACAGCGCCACAACACTAATCCCGCTACAGCGCCACAACACTAATCCTGCTACAGCGCCACAACACTAATCCCGCTACAGCGCAACAACACTCACCCCGCTACAGCGCAACAACACTCACCCCGCTACAGCGCCACGACACTCACCCCGCTATAGCGCCACAACACTAATCCCGCTACAGCGCCACAACACTAATCCCGCTACAGCGCGACAACACTAATCCCGCTACAGCGCAACAACACTAATCCCGCTACAGCGCAACAAAACAACACTAATCCCGCTACAGCGCCACAACACTCACCCCGCTATAGCGCCACAACACTCACCCCGCTACAGCGCCACAACACTAACCCCGCTACAGCGCCACGACACTCACCCCGCTATAGTGCCACGACACTCATCCTGCTACAGCGAGACAACACTCACCCCGCTACAGCGCCACAACACTCACCCCGCTACATCGCCACAACACTAACCCCGCTACAGCGCCACAACGCTAACCCTGCTACAGCGCCACAATACTAATCCCGCTACAGCGCCACAACACTAATCACGCTACAGCGCCACAACACTCACCCGGCTACAGCGCCACAACGCTAACCCTGCTATAGCGCCACAATACTAATCCCGCTACAGCGCCACAACACTAATCACGCTACAGCGCCACAACACTCACCCCGCTACAGCGCCATAGCACTAACTCCGCTACAGCGCCACAACACTAACCCCGCTACAGCGCCACAACACACACCCCGCTATAGCGCCACAACACTAACCCCGCTACAGCGCCACTACACTCACCCCGCTATAGCGCCACAACACTAACCCCGCTATAGCGCCACGACACTAACCCCGCTATAGCGCCACAACACTCGCCCCGCTATAGCGCAACAACACTAACCCCGCTACAGCGCCACAACACTAACCCCGCTACAGCGCCACAACACTAACCCCGCTATAGCGCCACGACACTAACTCCGCTATAGCGCCACAACACTCGCCCCGCTATAGCGCAACAACACTAACTCCGCTATAGCGCCACAACACTCACCCCGCTACAACGCAACAACACTAACCCCGCTACAGCGCCACAACACTCACTGCGCTATAGCGCCACAACACTAACCCCGCTACAACGCAACAACACTAACCCCGCCACAGCGCCACAACACTAACCCCGCTACAGCCCCGCTACAGCGCCACAACATTAACCCCGTTACAGCGGCGCACCTTGCTTAGTGGCTGCTGCACGACTAAGTTCTCTCAAGCAACTGGCTCCTAGTGTGTGGTGCACTTACAGGCCAGTTGAAGGATGTAGCTCACATTAATGCTTAGCTGCAGAGTGTTATCAGCGTTGACAGCCCGGCACGTCACGTTTTTCCCGTCGTACTCCCGTGTGACTGGAAAGGTGCACACGCTGCTGACTGGACGCGGCACCTGACAGGTGCAGTCCACGCTCCAGAAGAAAGTCAGCCTGTCGGGATTCAGGTAGGACCGGAAGTCTGAGGCGGTGCAGGTCAGGTTGACCTGCTGCGAGTCCTGGCTGTGGAAGTGTGTGCCCGTGACGGCCACGTGAAGCGGGCCGTCTGCTCGACAACAGAAGGGAAATGATCCTATACTAAGGAGCAAAAGTAATGCGACATGTTTGGAATCATCGGAAACACTATGATGTCAACCAACATGCTGCAGTTAAATGATGATAAGACTGAGGCAATTCTGTAAATAGACTACCACAATCTTTGAGGAACAATGACTGCATTGGCACCGTCATAAGGCACCTCAAGACCCACCTGTTTCTAGGACTATTGAGCACCAAAGCGGTTTTATTTATTTTATTTTATTTATTTATTTATTTATTTATTGGCGCCCTGAGCATGCTGCTAGCATGGCGTGGGTACGCATTACAAGTGGACATCACCATCATCATCACTAAAGTGTTTTCGCTGATTCAAAATGTCGCATTTTTTTGTTCCTCAGTATAATAATAATAATAATAATAATAATAATAATAATAATAATAATAATAATAATAATAATAATAATAATAATCACGATCATCATAATACATGTAATCATAATAATCATTATCATCTGCATCATACATTGTAATAATAATACTAATAATAATATAATACAATACAATACAACTTTGTTGTCTGTTCGAGTGAAAGCACGACAGAAATTTGCCTGCTGTAATTATAAATAATAATTTATAATTATTGTAGGCAAATTTTAAGTCACGACAGAAATAATAATAATAATAATAATAATAATAATAATAATAATAATAATAACAGTAAAAATAATAATAATAATAATAATAATAATAATAATAATAATAATAATAATAATAATAATAATAATAATAGTAAACTTCGGATAGAACACATCGCCAGTGGACCCACCGGTTTCTTGTTGTTTTATGCGAAGTTTGTTAAAAGCGAAGTAATTTCAATAGAAAGAGTGCTGTTGGGGCCATTGGAAAAGTGTTGATATATTCCACTTTGGTTATATCCGCCCTGGTTAAAGTGAAGTAGACTGTAATAGTGGTAGTAGTAGTAGTAGTAGTAGTAGTAGTAGTAGTAGTAGTAGTGCCACAGCGACACAAATGCGGTAGCGACAGCGACACGAATGGAGACATAGAAATAAAGGAATGTTTCCATATACGCGAAGAGAGTCATCGGCGCGATGGCGGTGCAACGGGCGACAGCGACGCGATAAAGTGTGTGGCCGCATGGAGCGATTCAAAGTCGATTCCACCGCGATTTCGCTGTGAAGGTAGGCGTGGCTTGCAGCACGCGACAACACATCACAACAATTCTAAACAACATAACCCATTTAGCCCCAACGTCCTGCAGCAGGGGATGGACTGACCATGATAATTCAAGGGTAGTGCCAGATGAGCTTGGCGCCTTCAGGCGCCAAGCTCATCTGGCACTACCCTTGAATTATCATGGTCAATCCATCTCCTGCAACTGGTACATAGTCTTTATGTGACACCTCCCAAATTTGGAAAATGCGGCCTTGGGGTCAAAGTGGTTAATAGAGGCGCGATGCCGCCGCTATATGGAAACACGCAAAACAGTTACCTTCTTGTCGTGTGTCGCGCAGCTTTAATGAAACACGCCCTAAGAGCTATTTGCACTGAAACTGGCACATCACGTTCTGGATTGACAAGAGTCCGTGTCTTCCCTAATGCATAACTCTGTACCCGTTATAATGGCTTTGGGCGATATGTTCAGTATCGTCCCAAATGCGTAACTCTATACCCGTTATAGTGGCTACCAGACAATTTGTCGCGTATTTTGGTCAAAGGTTGTAGTCATGTACCTCTTATTTAAAAAAAGAAGAAAAAAAATCTATGTCTATAAAATAACACAAAATATAACAATAATAATAACATTAATAGCTTTAAATACTACTACTACTACTACTACTAATAATAATAATAATAACACAAACAATAACAGTATAACATAATATACAATTACTACTACTACTACTACTACTACTACTACTACTAATATTATTGTTAATAATAATTATAACGATAACAATAATACTACAATAATACCGGTTATTATGTTATTCTGCGAATCGGCTCAAAGTGGCGCGAAATAAAATGAAATATAAAACGAAATAATGCCCTCACCCACTGACTCCAGCAAGCTGACCACGAAACAAGCACACAACAATGAAATGACTGTAGATACGCGCTGGCACAGTCCGCTCAATGAAATGACTGTAGATACGCGCTGGCACAGTCCGCTCAATGAAATGACTGTAGATACGCGCTGGAACAGTCCGCTCAATGAAATGACTGTAGATACGCGCTGGAACAGTCCGCTCAATGAAATGACTATAGATACGCGCTGGAACAGTCCGCTCAATGAAATGACTGTAGATACGCGCTGGAACAGTCCGCTCAATGAAATGACTGTAGATACGCGCTGGCACAGTCCGCTCAATGAAATGACTGTAGATGCGCGCTGGAACAGTCCGCTCAATGAAATGACTGTAGATACGCGCGGGCACAGTCCGCTCAATGAAATGACTGTAGATACGCGCTGGCACAGTCCGCTCAATGAAATGACTGTAGATACGCGCGGGCACAATCCGCTCAATGAAATGACTGTAGATACGCGCGGGCACAGTCCGCTCAATGAAATGAATGTAGATACGCGCGGGCACAGTCCGCTCACTTATAACAAGTGTTCGGGTATAACAACGGCCGGATTTAACATCACTTTGTATAGGTCCCGACTGAAGTCTTTCTTCGCTCATAACACACTCCAGATATAAAAACAAGAGGTGTGTGATGTCCGAAGTTTGCCGAGTTAGAATGCAGGATGTGAAGACTTACACGGTGGCAGACAGTCGACAATTACGGACTGTGAGTAATCACACCTGGCCGAGAGATGGGGCAACGACGCGTCCCGGGGGTTGGGGGTGCATTGCAAGAGACTCGTCTCGTCCCCCCGGCACACACCAATCAGCAGCATGGGGCCGTCACTCTCCCGCAACTGATAATTATGCCTCACTACCGGCTCAGTGGCGTTACTGAAACACATGGGCGGAGAATAATAATAATAATAATAATAATAATAATAATAATAATAATAATAATAATAATAATATAATAATAATAATAATAATAATAATAATAATAATAATAATAATAATAATAATAATATAATAATAACAACAACAACAATAAAACCGATTATTATATAGGCGCTTTATACAGGCGCTTTTCCCCAATTCTGCGAATCGGCTCAAAGCGCCGAGAACTGCACCCAACACGCACGCTCGCGTGACACACACGCATTCACTCTGAAGACAAACACAGTACAAGACAAACACAGGACATTCACGTGGTGCGAAGGGTCAGCTCAGCTACTGAGGTTTCGGAAATTTTGATCGCTTTTATTTGAAATTGATAAAGTTCCCTGAAACCGGTACCATAATCAGACTCAAATGAGACGTGGGCGCGATGGCCTTTTGCGCATTGGGTTGTCTATTGCTAGGAAAAATTACGTGTTGTTTGTATTTTTTAAAAGGAATCTGCACACATTTGTTTTCTTATTTTAAAAAATAGACACTTTAAAAGAGAGATCTATATCTGTTGCCAAGAAATCACAATCGGAAGTTATGAGGGTTAGAGTCCGATGCAAATCAGTGGCCGCGTCAGCTTTGCATCATTCTTTTAATGACATCAGGTCATTGTTGGCTTCTGCAAAGACAGCTAACACCAATTAGAAAACGAAGAAGTTGCGTCCCGTAATTCAGCAATGGCTGACGCAACTATGCCAGCGAGAGGAAAAACGCGCACTATTAACAAACCGCTTTTTGCAAGCATTTGAGAAAAAGAGGAGAAAAGCCTCAAAAATGATTCCATATTGGATTAGATAATGTCTCAAGACTAATGGCTGGCTTCGAAGCCGGAGCTTGGACTAAAGTTACACGCATGTCGTCTGCGTGTTGATATTTAACATCCGGGTTCGCATGTGACAGCCATCTCATAATTATGTATTTCCTGTTGAGCAGACAGCACACAAATTGCGTCCTTTGATCTCCGAAACACGATTCTTCAGGTCGCTTATGGTGGCCGCATTTACTAGTGATTGGCAGCGTTGTTTTACGCGCACTCAATGCGCAAAAGGCCATCGGGCGGACGTCGGTCGCCGTTGGCCCGCGGGCCAACGACGGCCGACCTCTGCCCGATGACCTTTTGCACATTTATGCACACTTCTAAGATAGCGTTAAAAATAAGACAGTGTTCAATATACACACATTATCAGTCATTCGTCCTTAACAATTTCTCGGATGTTGGATCAAGCATGGAACCATGGAATACAACTTTAATAGACGTTGTTCGGAAATTACTAGAGATTTAACGTGTTTCGACGAAAACAGTGGATAAAAAAAGCTCTATCGCATGTTTGTCCGGGCTTTTAAAATCACTGTTTTCGCAGACGCACGTGCAATTTTGACCTGCTTCTGATTTCCGAACAAAACGTCTATTAAAGTAGTTGTCCCAAAACTCTTCACAACCTTCTCTCTCTCTCTCCCTCTCCCTCTCTCCCTCTCTCTCGTACAAAACGTGTTATTGCAATGGTGACACAGTGCAATGAGCTAACGTTTTTGAATTAATATTTTTGATTATATGATGTATGTTTGTATATCATGTATGTGTCTAAGGCATGTTTGTATATAATGTATGTTTGTATATAATGCATGAATATAATGTATGTATATAATGTATGTTATTGTTTATTTTACGCCTCACAAAACAATACTCACATAGTGACTAGCAAAATTAATGCGACTTTTTGGGAATCATCGGAAACACTTTTTGATTCCAGGAATGTCGCATTTCTTTTGCTCGTCCGTGCATTATGATGCCGAGAATAATGATAGTGAAAACCTTACTCTGAGTATCCCAACATACGGCAGACCACCTTGGAATTATTAGCGTCAAACCACTGACTGCACACTGTCTCCGAGACGTTAGGAACAAGCTGGATCTCAATCCTCCCCACTGATGGCCTGGTGTATCCCACAAGGCGGATATCCAATATGTCTCCCTCTGTAGTGTTGTCTAAGTTTCCTAGAGAAAAGAAAAATCGGATCTTTCTCAAGCCTTGTGTCTGAATTTGTCTGAATCTTGTCTGATTCTTGCCTGTTAAAAAAATGACAATAAATGAGACTAAAATCTGACTGAAATCGGACGCCTCAGAAATCAAACGACTCAGACAGAAATCAGACGACTCAGACAGAAATCAGACGACTCAGACAGAAATCAGACGACTCAGAAATCAGACAACTCAGACAGAAATCAGACGACTTAGCAATCAAACGACCCAGACTGAAACCAGACGACTCAGACAGAAATCAGATTACTCAAAAATCAAACGACTCAGACAGAAATCAGACTACTCAGACAGAAATCAGACGACTCAGAAATCAAACGACTCGAACAGAAATCAGACGACTTAGCAATCAAACGACCCAGACAGAAATCAGACGACTCAGACAGAAATCAGACGACTCAGAAATCAAACAACTCAGACAGAAACCAAACGACTCAGAAATCAAACGACTCAGATAGAAATCAGACGACTCAGACAGAAATCAGACGACTCAGAAATCAGACGACTCAGACAGAAATCAGACGACTCAGACAGAAATCAGACGACTCAGAAATCAAACGACTCAGAAATCAAACGACTCAGACAGAAATCAGACGACTCAGACAAAAATCAGACGACTCAGACAGAAATCAGACGACTCAGAAATCAGACGACTCAGACAGAAATCAGACGACTCAGACAGAAATCAGACGACTCAGAAATCAAACGACTCAGACAGAAATCAGACGACTCAGACAAAAATCAGACGACTCAGACAGAAATCAGACGACTCAGACAGAAATCATTCAGAAAAAAAACACCGTGGACTAGCCACAAAACGCATCAGCGGGGCCAGATTTACTTCCCATTAACCCCTTCACTGCCAGCTGACGTAGATTGTGTTTGTGCGGTCTTTGTTAACTGAACGTCAAAGAGCACGATGCATTCAAAGTATTGTCAGCAAAGCAAGAGACATAGATCCTCATGAGTTCCTGCAACTGCGGGGGCTCATGGGGATCTATGTCTCTCGCAGTTGGATCGTGTTCACCTTTCCTCGGCAGTTAAGGGGTTAACGATATGCACATACATTGACCTCCCTTGGATTGAATCTGAGTGCACACAGACCTGTACCTCATAGCATTCTGCGGGCACGGTTTGTCGCGCTTGATTTTTGACGTTTTACAGTTTTAAAAAAAAATGTCCTACGCACGTACGTACGCACGCATGCACGCACACACGCATAGTGTGCGACATTAGAGAGGTTAGGTTTACGCCGGACGACATTCAATAATGAACGAGAGCGGAGTGTACCGTAAGCATAGACAACATAAGCATTTTCGACATAAACATAGACAACATAAGCATAAACCACATAAGCATAAACGACATAAGCATAGACAACATAAACATAGAAAACACAAGCATAGACAAAATAAGCATAGACAACATAAGCATAGACAACATAAGCATAGACAACATAACCATAGACAACATAAGCATAGACAACATAAGCATAGACGACACAAGCATAGACGACAACACAAACATAAACACCATAGGCATAGACAACATAAGCATAGACGACATAAGCAAACATCTCCAAGAGCCAAAGATCATCATGAGCCTGTGTGCGGGGCGGAAGTGGGGGGGGGGGGGGTAGAGGTGATGAGGTGCATGCCTCTTGGAAATATCTGGAGTGAGCCTCTCGGAAGGGGTGTGTGTGTGTGTGTGTGGGGGGGGGGGGGATAAAGGACGCATACGGTTAACTCATTGTACCCCAGACACAACACAGCAAGATAAGGATAGACAATGATAGTTCATGGGTGATGCCAGAATAGCTTGGCGCCTATGGGCGCCAAGCTATTCTGGCATCACCCTTGAACTATCATGGTCGATCTGTGTCCTGCACTGCAATGCAGTCTTCAGAGGACAGCAGCAACATTTGGGGATTGCGGTCTTGGGGCAGAATGAGTTAAGGTGCAAGCTGGCTGTTCTCCGTGACTTCTCTCTCCTTCCCCGTTCGGCGTAAACGTGACCTCTATAATGTACAAACAGACGATGCGACCTTACCAAGAGTCGGTGCTTCGCAGATATACGGAGCATTCCTTCGGCAATCTGTACTGTTCCAAAGGCCCGCGTGTTTACCGCCCAGAACCTCAACACACTGCAGTTGTTCGTCTGCGCTTGGTGCGCCCGGCATCCAGTTCGCAAAGGAACCCCCCGAAAGCTGACAAAGACAAGGGTACCACTCAATTCACGATTTCAGGCAATCAGAACTGGGTCAAAGTTGCACGTGTTGCGACAAAAACAGTGGTGGTTTTTAACTCATTCGAAACGTGCCGCCTTCGGATGCGCGGCTTATGCCGCGTATCCGGAGGCGGCTCGTCTCGAATGAGTTAAGCCACTGTTTTTTGTGCAGTCAGTCGCCGGCAATGTTGTCAGTACCAGTGGCTGCATGGTGCCACAATGGGTTAACTCATTCAAGAGGCCTCCGCATCGACAGCTGCGAAAGTGTTGTGTAGCGTTGCTTGCCGGTGGCCACGCTAAACGACACTTCCTCAGCTATTGATGCGGGACACCTTGAGTGAGTTCAGACAAACTATATATTTAACGTGCGGTCTGTTTCGCTCCTGATAAATTAGTGCCTTCAAATTGGGTGAAACCAATAATAATGTAACAATAAATGTCAAAATGAGAAAAGAAACACTACATCGACAAAATGAACAAGATGGGACACACCATGCCCGCATAGTTCCCGTAAGTGTAGCAGATCATTTCAACTAGTGTGGTCGATTCGTATTATCTTTGCGGTGTATAAGGGCTGAATGTGTCAAGGAACAAAATAAAAAGACCGAGAAAGGAGGGGTGGGGGTAAGGGGGGGGGGGTTAGGGGATACCCCTCCCCCTCCCCTTACCCACCGACAGATCTTCTTTCCATGAAGCAAAAGGTTCCACTGTGGCCGTCGAGGGCCCAAAGACGTTATGCTATTGGGGTTATTTGTCAGAAGTAATTCTTACGACAAAACCTGTACCATTCTCACTCACCTCTGGGCCATCCGCCCACGTCCATCCGTTCAGTCTTCTTCTCAGTCCTATCCAGTAAGAGTGGTTTCTTTGGGAAACCTCGCCTTTGGACACAAGAAACAGAGTGCAGGGAATTCACCGTAAATAATAAATGATACTGAAACTGTACAGCAGTAGAGGGAGTGGCGTTGAAAAGACAACAAGGAACTGAAGGCGGAGTGTAAGAATGTCCGAAAGAACGAACGAACGTATGGCCGGAATGAATGAACTAACACAAAATGAATGAATACGTGAATGAGTGAGTGAATGAATGAATGAATGAATGAATGAATGAATGAATTGGATGGTGGGTGAGATTTGAATAAATGGACAAATGGATGAATGGATTGGTGGGTGGGTTGGTAGATGTGTGCATGCGTTGGTGGGTAGGTGGATGGATGGATGGATGGATGGATGGATGGATGGATGGATGGATGGATGGATGGATGGATGGATGGATGGCGGAACGAACGAACGAATGTACGAGTGAATGAAAGAATACATGAAACGAGACAATATTAGTTATTGGTAGCAAGCGTTCGCTACACGGACCCTTGTAGCCTTGAGGGAGGTCAAATGAACCATTGTACCTCGAAGGCCAAAGGCCTGAGGGGTACAATGGTTCCTTTGACCTCCTTCAGGCCTACAAGGGTCCGTGCAGCAAACCCCTGCTGCCAATGACGTATCTGTTTTCATTCCTCCACTATTTTCGTATACATAATAGACGTGTGACGTAATTTAAGAGCTTTCATGACGTTGCCGTCTGCATGACCAGAAGCATTGTCTACAAATTGTCAGTGGAAGAGGTGCGTGACTGTCTGCCTATAAAAAAATAAAATTCTTCAATGAAATAGTACATAGGATGCTCATGTGCTTTCGATTCCGCAAAGATTCTTTCTTTAGCGGTTTATTACACATATTGCAGATGTGTGCCGCAAACAAGTCCAGTAGTGTCCCTGCTGTTTGGAACAACGCTAAGTAACTGTGTACTTTAGAGTGTTCAGGTGGTCTTTTACATAACAAAACTGGCATACAAGACGCGTCAGAAAGAGGACTACAAAATGCCCCCCCCCCCCCACCCCCCATTAGTCGCTACAAGGGTTTCTGTAGCTAGGTCATGTGGTACAGTTTGCGCTTAATCCATTCAGATCAGCTTGGCGCCGACAGGCGCCAAGCTCATCTGACACTGCCCATTAATTATCATGGTCGATCCATCTCCTGCAACTGGTACATAGGTATTAGATGACGCCTCCAAATTTGCGAAATACGTGCGTACGGTTGAATGAGTTCAGGGATTGGTCGTGTGACGTAGGGACGAAAACAGAAGAAATTATTCAACGTTACCATGCATTCAATTCTTACTGCAAATAAAATTCTGTGCCTCCTCGTCTCTGATGACTGCCAGACGTCCGTTATTTTGCTTGCAAAAATGCTGCGCGTTGAGCTGGTCGTTTGATTGAGTGGAGAAGTGGTAACATCTGTAGTTGAAGCGAATCCAACGATGGAACTGGAAGTTAGGACACCTCTTTCCCGATGCTGAAACAAATGTAGCCAGTCTCTCGTTACAGCCAGTTCTATGTGCAAGAGGAATAGATCCTCATGAGCCCCTGCAGTCGCAGGGGATCATGTGGATCTATGTCTCTTGTTGACCAAACTGACATCCAGCTGTTTCTGAAACGGGTATTAGAAAAGTCAAACAAGATGAGGATTTCATCCCAAAGTCTACTGTATTGTTTGGAGCTCAGATGCGTTTATCTTTTAGGAACATTAAGAGTTGTTCATATTTTTAGGCTTATTATGCTGATTCATTTCCCCTCCTCTCTAAGCAAACCACTGATCAACACACACGTCGGCGCACACAAATAAAGACGGACACACGGCGCTTCCAGCCATTAGTACGCTCTGTGGGCTCGTGTTGCGACAGGAATTCATCTCCTTCTACTCGAACCCACCCTCTGATCCACACACAATGGCACACAGAAATAAAGACAGACACATGGCGACTCCCGCCCATCGTAAGCTATGTGGTCTGGCGTAGCACAGCTATTCTAAAGAAGAATGATAGCACGAGCAGCAAAATGACGTCACTTCAGGCTTCACGTCATGGCATCATTAGTCCCACGACGCCGTGTTCATAATGACGACTCGATGTTATAAGTCACTCATCGCAGTACTAACATTTGACATAGTAGAGGATCAAACTTTGCAATTTTCTTGCTGATTTTCATGCCTAGGGCTTACAGGTCACAATTGACCTAATCCTACCCCTGAGCCGGGACAAACAGCAGGGGTATCAAAACACTATTTATGAAAAATCAAGCTGGTATTAATGAGAAGATATTTCTTTCGTAAAAGCAAAATTAAAGTTATGTTAGCTGTTTTACAAATGACTGTCTGCTTTTCACACATAGGGCATAATAGGCCGTCAGATAGGAATGTGAACACCTCCCCTCCCCACCCCCTCCCCTCCACCCCCCCCCCCCCTCCACCCTTTGCGCGGGATTGGAGACCACTTTTTTTTCGGAAGCCTATCATCTATGAAGACGAACCGTAGGTGTTTGACATAAATAAATACAGTATTGAATATAGGAGGGCATGTACTATTGTCATATTTTCCTTCTTTGGACCCTGTATTTTGCTTTTTGGGGTAGGTTTGGTGTTAACGATGCAGTTCCCGTAAAAAAGCACACAGAACTAAATGACTGGTATCTTTGGAAACAGAATACATTTACCTACGATTTACAATGATTCAATGTCTTAAATGGTGAAGTCATCGCGGCGCCATCTTTTTTACCTTTCATTATCAGCGAAATAGTTTTCTTGCCAGAAGAATAAGTGTCCAATCTTTGACATACTATAATGAACACATATTTACCAATGTCATAATATATCATCAATGTAAACGTACCGATTTAATGTTTTCGACTGGTGACGTTGAAAGGTGTTATTTAAAGGTCAATGTCAAACACAATTTTACTTTATGAAAAAACCCAACATATTTTTTAAAATGTGATAAACAATCTTACTGAAAGTCATAACATTTAAAGAATTGCTATGAATATTTGATAAACGATTAGACGTGATCTTCACGAAGGTCAAGGTCGCAGTTTTCGAAGAGTTCGTAAAAATATTCCGTTTACAATAGGGTCCAAACATTTGCTCTGATTTTAGGAATATTTGCTCACAACACCTATAGGATCTCTCACTGCTGAATCATATTCTGTTGAGTTGAGATTATCAGGAACATTATAATATAGATACCCTTTATAATTAAAGTCAAGGTCACAACATGTCCTGAAAATCTCTCTCTCTCTCTCTCTCTCTCTCTCTCTCTCTCTCTCTCTCTCTCTCTCTCTCTCTCTCTCTCTCTCTCTCTCTCTCTCTCTCTGTCTGCTGATACATAATCTACCACAAGTATTCGTATCAAACATGTGCTTATCGTATAATCAGTGCATGCTGCCGTATGGTTTGTCCATACTAATAATAATCGCCTAATTACATAATTCAACTTTCTATTATAATCCAAATAATTTTGCTGTCTGAAGTGAATTTTCACTATGATCCAAATGATTTGCTTCGTATATAGGTCAAGTTATCATTAGCGCGTGTCTGTGTGTGCGCGCGAGCGTGTATGTGTCAGTGTGCGCGCGTTGCGTGTACTTTTTATTTTTCGTTTGTTTTTTGTATGACCGAATGAATGAATGAATTTTGTTTAATGTCTCTTCATGTTTAATGTTTTCTAATTTTTCTTTGTGTAATTTGGTACTATTAGTATTACAATTATTATCCTGTGTTTGTAGAGTAGCAACGGCAAGTATGAAAAATGGCACACGTGCTAATTACTTTATCCGTTGAGAAATAAAGTTTCATTTCATTTCATTTCATTTCATTTCATTTCTCTCTCTCTCTCTCTCTCTCTCTCTCTCTCTCTCACACACACACACACACGCACACACACATAATACACACACACACACACACACACACACACACACACACACACACACACACACACACACAAAGATAAAGAATCTAATATAGGTAGTAGAATAGAAAATGATCTCATTTACTGTTTATGTATGGTCCATTCTGATAAGTATGGAACTTCTGCAGAGCCTGTAGTCCTGGCAACTAATATGCAAGTCAACAGATCAGTTGCTTAAACCAGCTGTAAGACGGTAGTCATGTAGTTTCTCCTCCCCCCCCCCCCACACGCCCCACCCCCGCCCCTCCTCACAACACCTCACGTCACACCGACCCTTTCGCAAGAAACACTTGAACTGGACATACCATTGAAACATTAAGCTATCTGGATTGTTCGCACTACCATCAAGTCAGTGCATGGGCTGATGACGCAAAACAATTTTCAAGCATGTTATGAGTGTTCGCAAGGAGTGTACGCTTTAGTTTGAAACATGGCGCCTGCAAGCGGATTGAGGTTTACTGGTCATGTGAGTAGTAACACTGAGAGAAAAGACGTTTCTCAGACCACAGAAAAGCAATCCAAGGTTAATTTGTTGTTGTTGTTGTTGTTGTTGAATATTGTTTAAAACGCTATAACAAAGCTCCTTTATAGGGAGTTTTAGACACCTCCCCCCCAAAAAAAAAAAAAAAAAAAAACACACACAACAACACCCGCACCGTGTTTATTTTGACGAGCAGTGAGAATCCCTAGATACGTCCCCCCCCCCACCCCCACCCCCCACTTTTCGTTGTTTGATATTTCGGCGACTGGTGAAAGTTTTCGGCCATTGGAAGCAAGGTGTAGCGTCTTGAGGTTGAATGTCCCAAAGAAAAGGTTGGAGCACCCCCCCCCCCCTCTTCCCCCCGCCCACTTTTTTTGGTTGTTGTTTGATATTTCGTATTTCGGAGACCGGTGAAAGTTTTCGGCCATTGGAGGCAAGGTCGGGAGGCCTTTTGTGCCATGTTGAAGGTCCCAAACAAATAGTTGGAACCATCCCTGAGGTAAATGTTCCGCCCCTGGTGTGTGTGTGTGTGTGTGTGTGTGTGTGTGTGTGTGTGTGTGTGTGTGTGTGTGTGTGTGTGCGTGCGTGTGTGTGTGGTGTGTGTGTGTGTGTGTGTGTGTGTGTGTGTGTGTGTGTGTGTGTGTGTACACAAAAGATCTGAAATTGTTGACTGTCTTTACCATCCTTATGGAAAATGGGTGTGTGTAAAAATCTGGGTGCCCAAGTCAGACACCCATTTTTTCTGAGGGTTGTTTCTGCATTGTCTTGGGGTAAAGATTCATAAAAAATAAAAAGATCAGTTTTTCTCATTTTGGCGTTAACACATGCACTTTTGTGTTTAACAGACACGCCTGTAGTGTGTTTGAAAACTTGTCCCTCCCAGCAATGTGTGTGTGTGTGTGTGTGTGCGCACAGAACCCCGAAAATGGGCGTGTGTGTGTGACATCACCCTTCTCAGCTATAAATAACTTCATCGCTGATATGGGTCAGGAAGGGTGTGGGAAGGGGGGGGGGATATTTTGTTGTTTGAGGGAGTAAATTGTTTATGTTCCTACAAAATTAGGTTTGTTATTTGAGGGTGTGGTTGTTTTGTTAAAAAAAGTGTTGAGTTGTGATGTACTTCCGGGGTGATGTGGAGGACGGGGACAAATTTGAGATTCATGTATACGTTCACCAGCGACTTAGCCTATACGTTTTCTACGTTTGTTTCCATGTCAGATGAAGAAGGATCTTTGATCCGAAACGTCGTTCTTTGTTTCTATTTTAAAGGGTTTTCCACCACTATCTTCTGTTTATCTTTGACTTAGCCTATAATTATATTCGTGCGCTGGTTGCTAAGAAGTGAAGTGATTGTATGAGTGCGCAGTGTGAGAGAGGACGTATAGACTTTGGGTGAGGCTGCTGTTGTCTTGTGTCTTTTGGTTCAACCTGTTGCTTTGTTTGTGGGTTTGTTGGTGTTATGCTTTCGTTTTGACTGCAACTCCTGTCAGATTGTATGCACAAATTGATTGAATGCCAAAGACGTCACACAGTCAGTGTCGTTAGGTGCGTCGTCTGCTGCAGTCCGTCGTTTGGTGCAGTATGTAATGCTAGGTCAGAGAAAAAAAAAACGCCTAATGTTGCCAAAGGGTGTAATAGTAAAGTATTGTTTGTGTGAATGCTGCGTGTTTGAGGGAAGGACTGGAAAGTCGAGTGCTGAGTGAAGAGAGAAGGCGACAATGGGAAAACTATGATATCCAGCACTATTACGTTGGAATAGATGCATAACAGTTATGACACGCCTGTAAATGAAAACACTTTTAACATTAACAAAAGTTGAGTATAAGGAGAGGTTTTAAAACAGTTTTAATAAAAACTGTTGCCCGACACGCTTCTAAAAACAACAGTTTCTTAGTTTTAAACCTTGCACCGCGCCATAAACGCCGCGATTGCTTCTCAGTCTTAGCTGTCCTATAGTGTGGAATGTGGGACTTGTCCAACTGGATCCATCTGGTGCACTCCAAATGTGTATTTGTGGGTGGTTTGATGTGCAACTCGTTGCGAGCCTCAGAAATGACCTCCTGATTCCAGGGATAATTAAAATCTTTCATTCATAAGAGAGCATTCAGCAGCTCTATAAAACCCAAAGTGATGACCGCCCCCCACCCCCCCACCCCACCCCCCACCCCCTCCCCACCTTCACCCCCACCCCTCCCCTCCCCTCCCCCCACAACCCCACCCAAACAATCATTAGAAAATCAACCAGAGGTATTTTTAGTGAGGTATTTGTTCACTGTGTGTTGTGTCATTGTGCTTTACATTTTTAATGCAGGAAAAAGAAGGAATATACATTAAGTTGAAAAAAGAATGACAACAATCAAATAAATGTGGAAAAGAAGCATCAAATATTCCGTGAACTTTACCTTATTACAGACACCTAATTTTCTTGAGATGTCCATGCTAAAATGAATGATTTGACAAGGACACCCATTTCTACTGTAATGCCAGTTTTTGTGTGAGAGGCACCCACTTTATTGGTAGAAACCCATTTTTTCTCCATCCAGTGGCTCTGTTTCTAGAAAATGTCTTTTTTATTTTAAGTTGTAGAGCTTAGTTACAAGGTGAGTTCTAAACATTCGCATCAACTCCAGAGCCCTAGAATAAATAGAAATATGGGAACCCATTTTCACATAAAATGGTAGGTAACCCACTCTGATGGTTTTGTCTCCCTCTGTGTGTGTGTGTGTGTGTGTGTGTGTGTGTGTGTGTGTGTGTGTGTGTGTGTGTGTGTGTGTGTGTGTGTGTGTGTGTGTGTGCGCGCGCGCGCGCGCGTGTGTGTGTGCACCCATTGCACATCACCTACCGGACACAAAGTACGGTGAAAGTAAGGCTGCGCAGCAGAGATAAAGTGTACCTTCATACCTCCATGGTATACTTTACTATTGCTGCGCAGCGCACTCCCAAGCCCTAGTATGAGCGTACTACCGCCGTTCGTTACTAGGCTAGAGGCACACACCAAGAAATAAAAATAAAAGGACGCACGAAAAAAGTTATGTTTATTGAGCACGACTAGTACAGTTTTTAAAGTAATTTCTAACTATAATTTTGCTAGGGTACCCCCGATATTTTTTAACATCTTCCCGTTATTCCGTAATTTTACTTGGTTAGGGCGAAATCAATAGAAAATGCCGCGGCGATTGAAACGGATCATTGTTTTAAATGCAAATCCCGAGTCATTGTTTTTGGATTGTTCTTTAAGATGTCGTCCGAAAAAAATTTAATTTACGGGAATCGAAGATGGAGGTTCGTCTTCGACCCGAAGAGGTCGCCCCCAAAAGCGGAAATTTACGGAAATCGGTGATGGGAGGTTCGTCTTCGAAGGGTTTGCCCCTTCGTACGAGTACAACAGCTACCACTACGGATGTGCTAGGTTCAGGTTAGTGTTTCCCACGTTTTCTCATGCTCCCTTACTACGGCGATAATCTATGCTCGCAAGATTTAATTTATACTTTGTACAATCATCAATGTCATTTGACCTATCATTTAGTGGTCCCCGTCTACAGCTACTGTCACAGTAGCTGCACCATGCAGGCACCCAGCATATTTTCACACTATTTTAAAACATCAAATTATTTTGAAGAGAGGGTGTTGGGGTCCTCAGACGGGACCAAAGAAAATGTAACGTATCAGAAGATTTGCTATTAGTCTTTTGTTTATTAATTATTATTCTTTGTTCTATTTTGTTTTATTATGTATTACTATTATTAATTCTTTTTGCTGGTTTCAGCATGTGCGGATTCTCAGGATCCCAGGGAGACATTTGCACACAGTCGCAGAAGGGAGCTGGAGGAGGACAAGTGGGCCAGTCTGAGACCACTTCTGCTTCTAACAAGGCTTCAAACATTGTGCCCGGTGCAGACTTCAGTGTTCTCACTGTTCGGAAACACAGGAAGAAATTATTTGTTGCATGGACTGTGCACCGACAGAATTTCTGTGTAGCACCTGCTGCACAAACATCCATCGGACTTTCCTATTCCACAAGCCTTAGCACCAAATTTACAATTTTGTGCAATAGAGGATTAGGAAGTGTTTTGAAATATTTCCAAAAGTGATTTATAGTAGGTTTTTTAGTTTTATTGTCTACATGGATACCTGTGCGTCAAGCATTGACGTAAGACTAGCAGACGTCTGTGCTGATGAATTCAACACTGTACACAGTAATAAAAGTAAATCTTTTTCATGCAGTAATTTTGTGAAATTATATCCTTTTAATTTAATTGAATAATGCTATCCACCACATGGGGGAGGGGAATGAATATTCATAATAGACATTAGATTTAGGTTGCTGGCTTCTACTAGTTTCACCCTGGGGGTGGGGGTGGGGGGGGGGGGGGGCACCAGGTACCTTACATGTATTAACTTCTCTTGATCTTATAACTATAGTGTAAGTCAGTTCAAATCCTTGCGCAAATTAAAACACAGTCATTAAGGTCCACAACCGCCATAACTAATCAGAGATACACTTCTGCTGCAAATGGTTAATGAAATCCAGTTTATTTTCACAGTACCATCTAAGATGATAAGGGAGAAATGTTACACACACATCTGGTTATGGTTTATTTAGACACATGAGAATCCAGTTAAGCATACATCTTAATATCAAGGAATTTGACAATTCCTTTATTCTATGTGTATGCGCAACAGCTAAAAATAGATTGATGTGCTAAAGGCTGCGAAAAATAAGCATTTGTGATTATGCATTTGCTGCGAGTCCAAAATGCTGTAGAAGTTCATTAGGTTTGTCGACAAGGCAGATCAAACACAAATTGTGCTGAATTTTGTCTTCAGTTCTATGTGTAATTTTACTTTATGTGATGAATGACTGTTATATTTTCAGGAAGGCAAGATGTACTGGCCACTCAATCTTGTCCCACATCTAAGACAGCTGCCGCTGCACCAGTGTAATGCTGCGTCTACCATTGACATGGTGATCTTTGATTCCCACTGTTGGTTGGTTTTCATTCACTTGTTTGTATTCTGTACTCCTCACTCAGTCTACAGTCTTAAGTTGACATTTTGGGATCACTTGCAATAGTGACAGAGAGGCTATGTAATGATGAGCCATCCATCATTTGTATATCATCCATGCAATTTCTTTCTTCTGATACAAACAGACCTCATGATAAGATTAAGAACTTCACAATGCATGTATATGTATGCATACTAAAATCTGCTAAGGTCAAAGGTCAGCATAGGTATACATTTTGTACACATTTTGTATGAAGACGAAAATGTGTGTAAATTTATTGCTTGATTATGTTTGCTCTGACCTTGTTGAAACTGAAATCTTTGGTCTGCCTGGGTGGCAATTAATACTAATTATGACTGCCAGAGACAAACACGGTCTTCATTTATCATCAAACATATAGACCAACTGACTTTTCAGGCTGCTAACTTTTGAATCTTGGCCACCTAAATCTTTTGGCTTTCAGCACCCCTGCTGGGATTCTGAACTTGTATGCCTGCATCAGTACAAGGGTAGTAAACATAATTATTGATGGGAAACAGCCTTCTTCTACTTTCACTAGCAGCATGTCTTTGACTGATGAAATTACATGTTCACACCCTTTTCAGAAAGTAGTTTTAACCCTTTAACTCCCAGAACTATATTTCTGGGTGTTAAATTATTATATAGTAATAAGAGGCAAAAGTGTTTAGGTGAAGAAAACCATCCTGATTGTTGGCTTATGACATAATAATAACAATATTCATGTGCCTCTGACTTCTAACATGAATTGCTAATAGTTTGTTTCCAAATTGTCTAGATATATACATGCTGCCATGAGCCCACAGCAGTCACTATTCTTCATCATGGATTTTGGCCAGCTACTCCTGGAAAACCAAGAATAGCATTCAGCCTGCAGCTACTGGGACTTGCTGTCAGTCTTCAGCTCCATGGGTGTGTCTCCCCAAGCGTTTGCGTCTTCCATCAAGGAAATGGACGACCTCATGGGCCTGAGGACTGCAGCAGAGTCAGCTCCTAAAATGTATAGAAACCTTCTTGGTGCTGTAAATGAGTACAGGTACCATCGTACCCAGATTGCAAGAGAGGGGAAGCTGGCTGCTGTTGATGTTTACTCGTGTGGAGTTTGTCATGTGGTAAATGTAAGACTGATCATTGTCTGTGGAAACAGAAATTTACTAATGCTGAAACACGCAACGGCTGTTTTAACACACTGGTTAGGTAAAACACGTTTTCAGCCTTAATTTTCTTATTTTGCAAGACATGTCCAGAAGTCCAAAGAACTGAATTGATGTGCACTGTTCACATTTTGCAAACATGATGGAACACAATCAGGTCACTTGATTTTGTGTGATCACATTCCAGTTGTAAAAGGCTCTATCAAACATAGAAGTGGAGCATTCATATACTTCCGCATCTGTTTGATTCATACTCACCCCGGCTTCATGTTGGTGAACATAAAGTGAGACAGTTGCAGATGTTTTGGCCACAATGTCTCATCTAGTGTATGATCAGACCACTGCTAATATGCTATGCTTTAATATAAATACATAATATGTGTGCTGACTTTTTTATCGACAGGACCTGAGTCGTTCAGTGTTGTCTTTTGATGGAAACTTTGGTTTAGTCCATAAACATAGAACTGGAGGATTGGAGAAACCACAACACAATGCCTTCTTCATTAAAAATGAGGAAGTACAGGACTTTGTGCAAGAATGGTCACAAGAAAACCCAAAATACAAGTGGTGAGTTCTCTCTGTCTCTCCCTCCCTCATTGCCTCGCTCTATTTCTCTCAGGGCTCCATTTAGAATAAATTTACACGGGTCCCTGGGACCCTATGCTAGGAGTGATAGGGGATCTCAGTGGAATGTTGAAGGGTCCCATTGGAACTACAGGCAGTCCACTTGGACTTGCATAAAGCATTGAAAAAAACAGAAATTACTTTGATCAAATATTCTGTAGGTGACCAAACAATGAAACATGAACACTCTTTCAGTCTTTGCAGTTGAATATGGATTTCTCACTTAGATTTTAAACGTTATGAAAATCAATCCACCTTAAGCTCAAGGTACTATTATATGACGTCACCAGGTTTTACAAACTGTGTAAATATAAAGTGCACATATATTACTGGAAGTATTGTAGCACATAAAACGTCTTTTGTGTGCGTGTAGTTCCATTAATCATGGAAAAAGTGCATCAAAACACCGCACCTAAAAAATGGGGTCATATTCAAATATGAAATGATGTGACGACATCATGTGTATTATAAAAAAAGAGAATATAATAAAGTTTATTATTTTCTGAATGCACGATAAAGGGCGAACACACCGATACCAAATAATAAGTATTTTCTTGTAGTTATTATAGATTCACTATCCATCTAGTACCCGTACCCCCAAAAATTATGACCCCTTCGTGGGATGGGTTCGGTCGAACTCTTCTATACGATGTTTATTTATGGCAAACACCTAGGAACGTACGTGGTTTTGGATAGACTTTCAGAAAAACATAGTCTCCGATCCCCCGCAGGGAGGGGGGGGGGGGGTCTATTGGGGGCCAAAGGGTCTATACAGGTTACAATTGACCTAAACGTACCCTGACAGCCGAGACAAACTGTAGGCTTATGTAAATACCGTATACAAAAATTCATGCGATTATTAATGAGAAGATTTTTTTTTTGGTAAAAAAAAATTCAATTGCTTTAGATTAACCCATATAATTCGTGAAATTAATCCCCCTATATATATATATATATATATATATATATATATATATATATATATATATATATATATATATATATATATATATATATATATATATATATATATATATATATTATATATATATATATATATATATATATATAATATATATATATATATATATATATATATATATATATATATATATATATATATATATATATATATAACTTAAAACGTTCTAGAGGTAAAATGCTGGTTAACGAACTCATTCAATATCTCCCTTTTATTTATCTAAATGAAAAATATCTAGTAAAAATAAGAAAAATTACGGACTCTAGTGTGGATCAATCGGGTCTTGTGAAATAGCCATTTTCTTGCCAATGAGCATTTTAATCAAAATATCGAACAAAAAGTTCTTGAGATAATTCTTTTAGCGACAATCACCCAAAATTTCAAGCTTGTCCGTCCTCAAACGCGGGCTCTATTCGCTGTCACACACACACACACACACACACACACACACACACACACACACACACACACACACACACACACACACACACACACACACACACACACACACACACACACACAAACACACACACACATACACAGTTACGGCGCTTTGTCCTCAAAAAAGCGTTCTCTAGCAAGGTTTGTGTAACTAGACGTGACGTTATTTTTTATCTTGTTACAACTTTGCCAGAATTTCTGCCCCGCACGCCAAAAACGTCATGTGCATGCTCCGAAATGCGCTCCGACCAGCCCCATTTCAAAGTCTACCGTATTTTCAATACGGTAGACAAAAACACATTAATTGATGGGTTCAAAGAAATACTCAATTTGTCGACACTGCCAGTAAACTGCCAATGTACACAAGATGAGTTGGGGGCAACTGTGATTACAAGGCCCGAATCAAAATGTCCGAGTCTTAAGACTCGGACATTTTGATTCGGGTCTTGTAGTCACACCTGCCTGTTATCGGCACTATGCCAAGCAAAATGGTGCACAGTATAATATATCCACGCACATGTATGTAAATAGGTTCAGCAAGCCGGGAGAGTGGAAGGGGGAGGGTGTGGACGCGGGGGTGGGGGTGGGGATGGAGGGCGGTAAGGGGGAGGGGGGTGGGGGTGGCAGGGTGGTGGTGGGGCTCATGAGGTTCCTTTTGTTTTACAATGATGTGGCTTTCAAATTTTCCTGACCGTAAAGGGGTTAAATATTAAAAGTTTGAAGTTAAATTATGAATTACCAGGATCAATCAACGTCTATAATGTTACGGGTGAAATATGGGGGACCACAAGTAGTGACCTACAAAAGGACCAGTTCAATAACAGTTGTACTGCCGGTGCTGTGTAAAACAAGAAGTTAGTTTCCTGTGAATGAAGAACAGTACAGGCTAATTCAACATTCGTGAAAACAAGGGACACAACATGCGACTGAAATATGTTTGTGCACCACAAAAATAGCTTATTATTAATTAACATTATGATTTCTGTACTCCCCCCCCCCTTCCCACCAAACTGAAAAAAAAAAAATAATAAACAATAATAAATAAATTTCAATAAATGAAATATGTAAACAACAAAAAAAAAATAATACATAGTTTTTATATAGCGCCCTTCCCCACGAACAGCAAGCTCGGAGCGCTTTACAGCACAAAAAAATATTAAAAAGGAGAAAAATTAGAACGCACTCACTCTTTAAATGTAGGCGCATTCCTAACACGAAACACACACACACACACACACACACACACACACACACACACACACACACACACACACACACACACACACAACACACACACACACACATACACACACACACACACACACACACACACACACACACACACACACACACACATAGCCTATCAACATGGGGAAACAACCAACATTTCCAGGCAGCACATCCAGACTAAGCTAATCTTGATATGCTACCTGGAAAAGATGGGTCTTCAAATTTGTTTGAACAAATACATAAATAAATAATAAATAAATAAATAAATAAATAAATAAATAAATAAATAAATTTATAACAGAAATTCAAACTACAACCTGAATTACTGATTACAGAATGTTATGTACAAAAACACATCCCAGAATACCACAGTGAACCTAACTGCAGTGAACTAAATCATCGAACTTTTGGGCTGCGGTGGCGGTTTTTGACGAGTTGATTCCTACAGAACTCATCGCTACAAGAGCCGCTCCCGACAGCCAAAAGGTTAATCCAAACCAGAAAGAAGACCACGAAACGCGTAAAATGCAAACAGCATCCCAACAAAAAAGAAACACGCTTAGAAAAATAAACTACACCGCAGTTGTTTTGCATCTGCCCTTCTTCTTATTCATACCAGGTGCATTGTTCACAGCCGAGCATGTAGGTGGTGTCCAACTGGCAGGTTCTGCAAATACACAAAATAAACGAAAATACAAAATGACAATAATTATAGCAAGACATCAGTATGCGGGCTTGTGAGTTTGAGCCGTGTCAATATAACTTTGTTCGTGAGTGTGCATGGTCACGAGAAGAAGATATAAACATGTATACTGACGAGAAAAATAAATGCGACATTTATGGAAAGAATGTTCATTGCTTTTGCTCGTCAGTATGCGTGTGAAAATGAATGAAGCAAACGTGTTTTTGGAGCGAACAATCCATCACCGTCAAAAAAGAAACTATACCTCATATACCTCAAAAAACTATACCTCATATACCCGAAAAAACGTTGTTTTCCTCCCTACGTCACACGACCAGTCACTTTAGCGCAAACCGTACCATGTGACGTGATATAAAAACCCTGTAGCGAAAAATGGCGGACGTTTTGTAGCCCTGTCGATGACGCATCTTGGATGCCAGTTTTGTTCTCTAAAAGATCGCCAAACGTTCTAAAGTACAAAGTTACTTAGTGTTGTTCGAAACAACAAGCACACTCAGTACTGGAGACGGCAACGTCATGACATATTTTAAATTACGTCATTAGTCTATCATGTATAAATGTATATTCCTTTGACGTCAGTCATGTCTGGCGTGATCTAGGTCGCAAGATGTCTTCTTGATTTCTTTTACGAAAATAGTGGAGGAATGAAAATAAATACGTTATTGGTCGGAGGGGTTCGCTGCACGGACCCTTGTAGGCCTGAGGGAGGTCAAAGGAATCAAAGGAAGGCCTTCGGGGTACAATGATTCCTTTGACCTCCCTCAGGCCTACAAGGGTCCGTGCAGCGAACCCCTCCGACCAATAACTTATAATACCTCATATACCTTAAAAAAATATACCTCATATACCTGAAAAACTTTACCTCATATACCTGAAAAACTATACCTCATATACCTGAAAAACTATACCTCATATAGCTGAAAAAATATACCTCATACCAATGGAAAAAAACTATGCCTCATACACATGAAAAAAATATACCTCATATACCTGAAAAAATATACCTCATAATATACATGAAAAAAACTATACCTCATATACCTGAAAAAAACTATACCTCGGATACCTGGAAAAAACTATATCTCATATACCTGCTGCAGTGTTTAACCCCTTAACTCATTCAGCCCGACGCCCGTATTTCACAAATTTTTGGAGAGGTCATCTAACGACTAGTTGCAGGAGATGGATCGACCATGATAATTCAAGGGTAGTGCCAGATTAGTTTGGTGTCGACAGGCTAATCTGGCACTACCCTTGAATTATCATGGTCGACCCATCTCCTGCTGTAGAGCGTCAGGGCTGAACGGGTTAACTGCCGGGGCAAGGCGAAATCTACTACCCATCTGCAAGAGACATAAACCCCGCATGAGCCCCCGCAGTGGCACTAACTGACCGCAGTGGCACTAACTGACCGCAGTGGCACTAACTGACCGCAGTGGCACTAACTGACCGCAGTGGCACTAACTGACCGCAGTGGCACTAACTGACCGCAGTGGCACTAACTGACCGCGCAGTGGCACTAACTGACCGCAGTGGCACTAACTGACCGCAGTGGCACTAACTGACCGCAGTGGCACTAACTGACCGCAGTGGCACTAACTGACCGCAGTGGCACTAACTGACCGCAGTGGCACTAACTGACCGCAGTGGCACTAACTGACCGCAGTCGCACTAACTGACCGCAGTCGCACTAACTGACAGCAGTCGCACTAACTGACCGACGTGGCACTAACTGACCGCAGTGGCACTAACTGACCGCAGTCGCACTAACTGACCGCAGTCGCAGTAACTGACCACAGTCACACTAACTTACCGCAGTCGCACTCACTATTTTACTGCAGAACTTACCGCAGTCGCACTAACTTACCGCAATCGCACTAACTTACCACAGTCGCACTAACTTACCGCAGTCGCACTAACTTACCACAGTCGCACTAACTGACCGCAGTCGCACTAACTGACCGCAGTGGCACTAACTGACCGCAGTGGCACTAACTGACCGCAGTTGCACTAACTGACACAGTGGCACTAACTGACCGCTGTGGCACTAACTGGCCGCAGTCGCACTAAGTGACCGCAGTTGCAGTAACTGACCGCAGTCGCACTAACTTACCGCAGTCGCACTCACTATTTTACTGCAGAACTTACCGCAGTCGCACTAACTTACCACAATCGCACTAACTTACCACAGTCGCACTAACTTACCGCAGTCGCACTAACTTACCACAGTCGCACTAACTTACCGCAGTCGCACTAACTTACCGCAGTCTCACTAACTTACCACAGTCGCGGGGGCTCATGAGGATCGATGTCTCTTGTTAGACCTGTGTTCTCTGTGCCCACGTTTGGTCCCATTTACATCTGTGTCCTTCACGCTAATGTGGGTCGGTGTGCGGTGGTTTCAGACGCGAAATCAGCGTCCACAGGCAGTCAAGAGGTTATCGCATATTTTGTTTTTGTATTGCTAGCCTTTCGATCGTCTTTTCACAGCTCACTATTATTTTGTTTTTGTATTGCTAGCCTTTCGATCGTCTTTTCACAGCTTACTATTATTTTGTTTTTGTATTGCTAGCCTTTCGATCGTCCTTTCACAGCTCACTATTATTTTGTTTTTTGTATTACTAGCCTTTCGATCGTCTTTTCACAGCTTACTATTATTTTGTTTTTGTATTGCTAGCCTTTCGATCGTCTTTTCACAGCTCACTATTATTTTGTTTTTGTATTGCTAGCCTTTCGATCGTCTTTTCACAGCTTACTATTATTTTGTTTTTGTATTGCTAGCCTTTCGATCGTCTTTTCACAGCTCACTATTATTTTGTTTTTGTATTGCTAGCCTTTCGATCGTCTTTTCACAGCTCACTATTATTTTGTTTTTGTATTGCTAGCCTTTCGATCGTCTTTTCACAGCTTACTATTATTTTGTTTTTGTATTGCTAGCCTTTCGATCGTCTTTTCACAGCTCACTATTATTTTGTTTTAGTATTGCTAGCCTTTCGATCGTCTTTTCACAGCTTACTATTATTTTGTTTTTGTATTGCTAGCCTTTCGATCGTCTTTTCACAGCTCACCATTATTTTGTTTTTGTATTGCTAGCCCTTCGATCGTCTTTTCACAGCTCACCATTATTTTGTTTTTGTATTGCTAGCCTTTCGATCGTCTTTTCACAGCTCACTATTGTTTTGTTTTTGTATTGCTAGCCTTTCGATCGTCTTTTCACAGCTCACTATTATTTTGTTTTTGTATTGCTAGCCTTTCGATCGTCTTTTCACAGCTTACTATTTCCTGTGCCGCATTCAAGATTGATAAAGCAGTGTGGCAACCCGACCCATTGAGGAGTTCGAGATAGATCAGGCGGTTTAGCGTCGGAGCAAGAGAGCAAAGGGAATCGCCGGGTCATATGGGTTCGAGTCCCCGTCCCGGCCCCGGTAGCTGGACTCGCAGTCCAGGGAAAAAAGACGGGCTTGTTCCATATAGTCTAGCAGCTTAAGGTAATTTCTGCAGAGGTAAGTAGTTCGTGAAAAGAGTAACAATGGTTTGCAGGTACGAAACGAAAGTACTAATGCCATATGCTTTATTCATAACAACAATATTTGTCCTTAGGATGGAGACAATTTTTTACAAGTGTTTTTCGAGCGCTATTTGTTCGCTGTGGGGGAACCAGTCCTCGTACACGGCAATGATAAGGTGCAAGACATTTTTTGGTGAATAACATTAAACATTTAAATCATACAAATTACAAGTTTTTCCAGTGATCAAATTAAAATCATGAGCAAGTAAACATATATACATATTTACATAAAATAATTTAAAAAAAAAACATTTGTAATGCCGTAAGCATACTCGCGTCGCTAGTTTCAAAATGGCGGTCAGCGAGATGCCCTCGAAAGAAGCCAATCAGACGCGCATGGTTGATGCAGGTTTACTTTGCTCCTGAAGTGAGAGAGCGATTATTTTGGATTTGAACTTTGAAGTACATCATATACATTTTTATTATTATTATTATTATTATTATTATTATTATTATTATTATTATTATTATTATTATTATTTTTTTTTTTTTTTGGGGGGGAATCTTGAAAAAAGCCTTTCCCATATAAAACTCGTTTTTTTTTGTGGGAGGACAGCATATCGAAAGTAAACTCGCCTCGTGCATGTTTTGCATTGTGTCTGCCGACCATCTTCAACATTCTGAACACTTTTTGTGAAGATACAACATGCATGTTGTTCGTCTGTTTTCCAGCCTAACGGCTCTATGTGTTGGCCTGCTGTTTTCCAGCCTAACGGCTCTATGTGTTGGCCTGCTGTTTTCCAGCCTACCGGCTCTATGTGTTGGCCTGCTGTTTTCCAGCCTACCGGCTCTATGTGTTGGCCTGCTGTTTTCCAGCCTAACGGCTCTATGTGTTGGCCTGCTGTTTTCCAGCCTACCGGCTCTATGTGTTGGCCTGCTGTTTTCCAGCCTACCGGCTCTATGTGTTGGCCTGCTGTTTTCCAGCCTAACGGCTCTATGTGTTGGCCTGCTGTTTTCCAGCCTAATAATAATAATAATAATTACGGTATTTATAATGCGCTTATCTTATAATAATTATAACTCTAAGCGCGCACTCACAACTCGCACACGCATACGCACGCTTTAGACAATGACTCACGTAACACAAATAGTGAAGATACATTAGGACGGTCAGCTTGGGCTGGGGAGTGTGGTGATATAGTGCTAGAACTGTTGAAAGAGATGAGTTTTGAGGGCAGACTGGAAGGAGGAGAGCGAGTGTTTCTGACGGAGAGAGAGTGGGAGAATGTTCCAGGTGGTTGGACCGTATACTGAGAAAGAGCGGGGGCCGAAAGTGCTGAGTTTGGTGCGGGGGATGAGGAGGCGGAGAGGGTCAGAGGCGGAGCGGAGGGAGCGGGGAGGAGTGTAGGGGTGAAGTAAGTTGGAGAGATACGCAGGAGCGTAGTTGTTCAGGGATTTGTAGCAGAGAGACAGAATCTTGTATTGGATGCGTTGGGGGATGGAGAAGGAGCTTGAGCAGGGGAGTGACGTGGTCGGATTTTTTCTTTCTGAGGACGAGGCGGGCAGCATTGTTCTGGACGCGCTGGAGAGTGAGAGTGGTGGAGTGAGGAAGGCCAGAAAGGAGAGAGTTGCAGTAGTCGATGCGAGATAAGATGAGAGAGACAGCGAGTTTGGTGGCAGCTTCGGTAGTGAGGTATTTTCTGATCTGACTGATGCGGCGGAGGTGGAAATAACATGCCTGGGCCGTGGCGGAGACGAAGCTGGTCATGGAAAGACGGCTCTATGTGTTGGCCTGCTGTTTTCCAGCCTACCGGCTCTATGTGTTGGCCTGCTGTTTTCCAGCCTAACGGCTCTATGTGTTGGCCTGCTGTTTTTATTAGTGGAGATGGGATTAACTGGTCAAACACGGTCTTATCAGCCTGGTCTTAGGCACAAGCCAGCCAGACTGAAATCCATATCCGAACCGTTTCCTTCTAAATCACAATGTTCAGCTTAACACCTAAACATAGGATTTTTTTGCAGTCCATTTAACCAATCCGCACTCAAGTACCCACAAGAACTCTTATGGTCAAGCTTTATCAGGACTGCATGAGACACAAATACATATAGTAGCCCTCTCTATTATAATTATTACATGTTTTTATTTATTTATTTATTATCGATTCATTTATGTATGCATTTACATATTCATTTATTATTTATCTTTTCTATTATGGAAGGAAGGAATTCCTTGATAAACATGATCACTAGTGATATGGTGGTGGCCACCAAGGACAGGAAAGGAAGAAATTTTTTAATATGCATACATCTTTGCATGTTCATAATCTATCCTTTACTTAGCATGCATATTCATGTCCCAGGTGTCTCCGACTTATTTTATTTATTTATTATTTAAATTTATTATTTATTTATTTATTTATTTATTTATTTTTTTGTTTGTTTGTGATGTAGGTTTGCACATACACATCAGCATACAAGATGAGAACATACAAGTACACATATATGGTAATAGGTGCCATACAGCCTGCTCAAAACAACACACACACACACACACACACACACACACACACACACACACACACACACACACACACACACACACACACACACACACACAGAGAGAGAGAGAGAGAGAGAGAGAGAACACCCACTAAAGACATGTACATCTGTGCATGTTCATAATTTATCCTTTACTTGGCATTCATATGTCCCACATAATTTACTTATTTTACTTATTTACATTATTAATTATTTATTTTTGGTTGTTTGTAATGTAGGTTTTGTACATACACATCAGCATACAACAATAAAATATACACATATATAGATGGTAATAGGTGCCATACCGCCCGCTCCCAACCCCACCCCACATACACACACAAAACCGCAGAACACCCACCGAAAGACATGTACATCTGTGCATGTTCATAATCTATCCATTACTTAGCATTCATAATTATGTCCCAGGTATCTTTGACTTACTTTATCTTATTTATTTAACCGCCGTGAGATGGCCTTAGTCGCCTGCTCGGCGTTAAACCCAAATAACTATTTATTTAAATTATTTTTGTATTTTTTTTTTAGGTTTGTAATGTAGGTTTTGTACAAACACATCAGCATACAATATGAGAAGACACACATACATGTTAATAGGTGCCATACCGCCCGCTCTCAACCCCACTCCACATACACACACAAAACCGCAAACACCCACCAAAGACATGCACATTTGTATACTGATGGGCATTAGTGGACTGTACAACCTATACAGAAACTTGAGGTTAAGAAAGTGGCTTGTATTGACTGCCTGTATTTTAGCTGCCCGCCTACAAATCTCAGTTATACAGTTCATCACACTGCACATGCAGCCATCAGTTTTGTGAAAAGTACTGTTGGCCTCATTCACAGCTTAGAGATGGGGTTACATCTGATAACAATGACAGAACTAATATGCATACGCCGGCACTAGTTCTGTAAACAGCACCTTTATAAACAGTACCAGTGGCCAAATGCACACAGACATCATGGATGATGCCACAACTGATCACTTCAAACAATAGGCTGTCCAATACACATTGATTAGTGATACCGTGAACCAGCCTGCACATGCAGCCATCAGTTCTGTAAATTGTACTGGTGGCCATATGCACAGGGGCACCAAACATAAAGATGAGGCCACAACTGCCACCTCAAACAAAACGCTACCTACACACACATCTCAATGATAATTATAGTCAGCCTCCGTATGCGTTACGTGAGACAGGCTTAAGGTATGGGACTTTATCACCTTTCTTCGTTTATTTATTTTTTTAAATCTCGTTTTAATCCCAATATATATGAGTGTCAGTGCTATGTACTGTACCATCAGTGGTCACTAAGACCGCATTGGTGATCACACATCACAACATAGCTTACCAGTGCAACTGACTGAATAAAATGTTACAGAAATATATCAGTAAATGAAATTCCGAAACTGTGTTCATCCATGACAGTTAAACCCAAGTGGTGTGGCACTCTTTCTCTCTTACAGCATGATGCACTTCGGACTTCGGTTTGGAAGATAGCGCTTGTTTTGTGGGTTGCATTTTGTTTTGGTGCAAGGTGTCGAAATTACTGAATGGGCAGAGCGACGGTGAAGTGAATGGACTGAAATAAACGTGACAAACCTTTAATAAGACGAAAAAATACACAAAGCGATTTCAGTGCACGTTCGCTTTTCTTGGGGAAAAAAAAAACAAACAAGCTTATGTAGAACAAATCGAAAGAACTCTACGGCACACCGAAATTCACGGCAACGACTCTGCGTGCATCTTGCATCATTTAAAGGTCACGTGATTTGGGATACCTTATTGTTGCGTAACGATATTTGAGCTCCAGGCATGTTTTTTTCGTAATTGTTTCTTCTCTTAATATAATTAAGTGTGGGAATATACTTACAAAAATAGAAATTAAATCCTTGTAAGTAACATGCAGTGCATACTACAAGTGAATACAGGAACAATGAGGCCCGTGTAAACTACTGATCCCCAGAAGACATGGCTGCGACAGTCCTGGTTTCGTCTGCAGACGTACTGGAAACATAATGTGCTACAGAAAAATGTCTCCATCCTCTGGCGCTTTACAATGAGTGCGCACTGCTTTTATTCATACTAGACTTCATTTTGATATACCCAAACCTTTGTTACTCTGAAGAAAATCACTATCTCGCAAATGGCTGATCGTCTATGAAGGGCAGCTGCTAGACTAATAGCATGTCCGTTGAAAGGTCCTGGTAAATCAAAGTGGCACAGCTGCAGTGCGCCTGAATTGATCAGTGTTCAGGTCGTACTCCTTAGGCGCAATAGATTTCCTGTCTCCCATAACCCGCCCGTCAGGGCCGTCCATTATCACTTCGCTGCCGTGGACGTTAAACCCCGAACTAACCAGCCAACCGACCTACTGAGTTACCGCTAGTTGCCACGGTCTATATCTCAGCTTGCACCCCTCCCCCGCCCCCCCCCTCCGCTCCCCGCCCATCCATTATCCCCCCACCCCTTCATCGCCTCCCCCCACCCCCCCCCCCCCCCCACTTAGAGATGTAACGTGATACAACCCAGATGCGCAAGAGCACGTAGATTCGAACCATACACAAATTATTTGGCGGAAAATGGTGTACCAGTGCCCTATATTTGTACTACTAGTGCGTGTTACTTGTGATAAGTACGGCGTGACATACTTGTGATAAGTACGGCGTGACTTACTTGTGATAAGTACTGCGTGACTTACTTGTGACAAGTACGGCGTGACTTACTTGTGATAAGTACGGCGTGATTTACTTGTGATAAGTACGGCGTGACTCATTTGCTAAGTTGTGCAAGTTCGGTTTAACACAGTTTTTGTCACTTAACACATTGTGTTCCAGGTACGAAATACCCACATTTTGGCGTTGTCGTCTGAGGATTGCATTACAATTCAGGAGATGGATGACCATGATAGTTCAAGGGTGGTGCCAGAATAGCTTGGCGCCTATGGTCGCCAAGCTATTCTGGCACTACCCTTGAATTATCATGCTCAGATCCATGTCTTGATGTGTTGCGTCGGGACTGGATCCGTGGCAGTTAGTAGCTTAAATAAAAATGAGATTAAGTAATTTAAAGTAATTAAGAAAACACACACACACACAAACACACACACACACACACACATACCATCACACACACACACACACACACACACACACACACACACACACACACACACACACACACACACACACACACACAAACACTGACACACACACACAACAGCCTGTAGACATGTTTTACATAGCAGAAGTAAGCAACTTTCAAAGTCTACCCTTATCTTTCGTAGACTTCTGTATCACGCTGACACACAAACACTTACAGAGAGAGACTTACCAGACGCATGGCTGCTGAGAATCAAACCAGCCTCCAGTATCAGAACCACTGTGGTAATCTTCTGAAACAGTGTTGGTTCCAGCCCCATCGCTAACCACTACAAGGCACAGCTTCCACACTGGTACAATACCATTCACTGATGATCAGAGTAATGGCGCCTCACAGAAAACGTCATGACTACACTAGTGAAAGGAACATGCTGCGTGTCTTGTACGAACATTAAACCATAATCAGTTATGACATTCACAGTAAGCAAAGAGTCCCCAGGCAGACATGCCAGACCGATGTCTGCCCGAAAACCTGTTGCGTACAACAGAATACGCGCGAAATTATGGTTGCAAAGCCTGCAGTTCTGAGAAAGGATATAGAATTCATTTGAATCGGAAATCGTTACTGTCCAGTGAGAAAAGGACACTACGGCTGATGGCGGCGGCAGTGAGCCCGTGCACAGTCGTGCTTGGGCATCACCCCGGGGACCATTGCTTACTGGGTCTGTACTGCCCATTGCGCGGAAATAGTCACTCGTGACATCACTCCAAGTAAGCGTTATCAAGCATGTAGCCACTCTCTCCAGGTTCCCCTTCTTTGACACGTGCGCTGCCGTAGAAACAGCAAATCGATGTTAGTAATAATAGCATTTACATAGCGTTGTAACGCAGCATTTGTCACCCTGGTTCCAACCGCTTAAAGACGTAGAGACACAGTAATGAAAGGCCAAATCACAACTGACAGGGCTTAACCCATTTAGCCCCGAGTCCCTACAGCAGGAAATCGATTGACCATGATAAAATTCAAGGGCAGTGCCAGATTAGCTTGGCGCCTGAAGGCGCCAAGCTGATCTGGCACTACCCTTGAATTATCATGATCAATCCATCTCCTGCAACTGGTACATCGTGGTTAGGCAACTCCTCCCTAATTTGAGAAATGGGACCTTGGGGCTAAAAGGGTTAGAGCTATCAGTTATCAGTGAACGATGTTCTTGAATCTGCGCAGGCAAAAAAGATGGGTTTGCTGAAAATAGCATGTCTGTTGAAAGATCCTGGTATATTAAAGTGGGACAGTCGCAGTGCGAAAAATCCAAAAGCGGGGAGTGGGGGATGGGGGGGAGGTGGGTGGGGGGTGGGGTGGGGGGGGGGGTGGAGGGGAGAAGGGCGGGGGCTTTTCATATAGCATTTTAAAGGCCCACTACCGCCGTAACTGTTCAAAGATACACTTCTGCAACATATGGTTACGTGACGCTCTACACAGTTCTAGTTATGGTTCATTTAGAGGCAGGAGAATCTAGTTCACCTCACGTTGTCTTTACATCAAGTTATCTGACAATGGATCCACTACGTTCTAGAACTACAACGCTTTTGGTACGAAAAACAGCTAAAAATAGATTGACATGCTAACGGCAGCGCAGAATAAAATTAATGAGTGCGATTACGCGTGTGCTTGTTCTGCGTATCTAAACTGCTGTTATAGTCAATTAGGTGTGTCGACATGGCATAACAAACACAATGGTGCTGTAATGTGTCTTCAGATTTATGTGTAATGGTACTTTAAAGTGGCCTGAGGGGCTGGGGGTCGGGGGGGGGGGGGTCCAGAACTCCCATAGACCAGCAACCCCCGCCCCCTCCCCCCACGCACCCACCGCAGATCTGTCTGTAACGTAACGGAGGTCCTATTGATAATTGAACTCATTCTACCCCAAGACCGAAATCCCCAAATGTTGCCGCTGTTCTCTGATGACTGCACTGCAGTGCAGGACACAGATCGACCATGATAGTTCAAGGGTGAAGCCAGAATAGCTTGGCGCCCATATGCGCCAAGCTATTCTGGCGTCACCCTTGAACTATCATGGTCGATCCAAATCTTGCTGTGGTGCGTCTGGGGCAGAATGAGTTAACTAATAATTACAGATGTGGTGTAATATCTAACTTAACTCATTCAGCCCCATGGCCGCATTTCCCAAATTTTGGAGGCGTCATCTAATGACTCTGCACCAGTTGCAGGAGATGGATCGACCATGATAATTCAAGGACAGTGCCAGATTAGCTTGGCGCCTCCTGCTGTAGTGCGTCAGGGTTAAATTAATATTAGAAATATTAGAAATTTGAATATTTCTTTTTCAAAATAGACAAGCAAAACAATAAGGTAAATGTGTGGTAAATGTGTGAATGTTGGAGGACTGTGTGACAGACGTATTGCCCCTTCCATGCGGCAGAAGACAGCCAGGAGTAAAGGCACCTCCATCGTTGGCAAAAGCTAAATGCTATTGTAATACAAGGCGGTTATCTCATTCAGTCCGACGGCCGTATTTCCCAAATTTTGGAGGCGTCATCTAATGACTCTGCATCAGTATCTCCTGCTGTAGTGCGTCAGGGCGGAATGGGTTAATATTTTAATGATTAGTTTCATTAATCCGATTGTGAAACTGTTGATACAATTTGACTATATACGTTGTGATGTTATATTGGTTCATTCTTATTCGTGCTCGGCGGGCAAAGACAAATGTCCTATCATGGGCATGAACTCACCGAGTCCCGACAGACCACAGCAAGACATGGGTCGAGCATGATAGTTCAAGGGTGGTGCCAGAATAGCTTGGCGCCCATAAGGGACAAGCTATTTTTGGAGGTGTCAACCAACAAACTACGTGCCAGTTGCAGGAGATGGATCGACCATGATACTTCAAGGACAGTGCCGGATTAGCTAATCTGGCACTATCCTTGAATCACCATGCTCGATCCTTCTGGTGTTGCAGGGCGTCGGGGCTGAAAGGGTTAAGAAGAGAGCAACTAGGACACATGAACTTGACTCGTGTGGCACTGACAAGATAATTATTACCCCATCACCGACATCTAACGCAGATCAGTGTTTGTGATATCGCCGTCAAGTTAAACCACAGAGCTACGTCCGTCCCGGGAACGTGGATACAAAGCGGGTGTCAGCAACAGGCATAGCTCCGCATGAGCCCCCGCTATCGCGGGGGCTCATGCGGATCTATGCCTGTTGCTGACACCCGCTTACAGTTAGTTTGATGTTTACATTTCCTCTACAGTCGACGAGTTGAGGCGATTCCTGTTTGTGAAAAGGTCTGCACTATAACTGCTCGATAACGTGCGCGCTACGCGGTGATAGAACTGTACACTTTAAGCTTCAGCATCCGGTACTTCATTTCCTACGTAAAGGCCCACGTTGCAGATGTGGGCGAGAATGACACTGACCCGTTTGTATCGACAGCACAGTCCGCACCAACATCAAGCAGGAACTAGATTGAACATATTAATATGCTGCACTTGTTTCGGGTCTGATGATCATGCTCGGAGCGCGGATACGTCAGATAATTTCGCGGACAGAAACACTTTTGTACATGCACTGACCAGCAAAAGAAACGCGCCATTAGTTTGAAATCCTCGCAAGCAAGAAATGTATACTGACGAGCAAAAGAAATGCGACATCCTCGCTAACACTAAATGTACCGACGAGCAAAATGAATGCCGGCCGTTTCCGAGGACTACCAAAAAAAAAATGTCGGAATTTGTTTGCTCTTCGGTAAATAGTCTTACAATGGTGTTTAGATGGTACTAAGAATCCGACTTAATAGTGTGAAGATGCTCACAAGTCACATTAACTTGTGGGATATACATTTACCTTCCTTTACCAAGAGTAAAGCTCGTCCTTACCCCCATTTGACCCCCAGTCCCTACAGCAAGAGATTGACTGACCATGCTAATTCAAGGGTAGTGCCAGATTAGCTTGGCGCCTTTAGGCGCCAAGCGAATCTGGCACTACCCTTGAATTATCATGGTCAATCCATCCCCTGCAACTGGTACATAGTCGTTAGGCAACATCTCCAAAATTTGAGAAATGGGTCCTTGGGGCTGAAAAGGTTAAATTGATCCTTTCACGGGTCAGTAGACGCAGACCGTTTTTAAAATCGTAAACGCAACGTCAAAGATCCTCAGTCGTCAAGGTTGGTTGGTTGTACATTGCTTAACGTCCCGACAGCAACAAGACTTTCTCAGGACGTGCCTGCACCGCTTGTGGAAAAAACCCAAACCTAAACAGAATATTGAATGAATGTCGCCAGCCGGTCTTATACGCTAAATAAACCCAAGACCATTTAGCAACACACATTCAACATCAAGAGCTACAGGCAGCGCAGACAGTAGGGAGAGTTTAAAAAAGGAAAATACAGGTGAATGGGACCAAGGGTAGACAGAAACACATGTCCCCAGGATAGAGAGGAAAACCCACCCTGTGGGGCTCACCAGGGTGACCCTGGGAACTAAAAAGTAGTTAAATCCACCCAAGTCCCCCAGGTCAGACCCGGGTGGGGGGGTCAGTCGTCAAAGGAACGCGGATACAGAGCGATTTCAGCAAGAGGCATAGGTCCTTATGAGCCCCCCCGCGACCGAGGGGGGCACATCTGGGTCTATGCCTCTTGCAGGTTGGTGGTATTCAGTTTTGCTTGGCAGTAAAAATGGGTCAAGAGACAATTCGTTGGTGGAGAGACGTTTAGTGTGGTAATATTGCCAAAGGTCAAGGGTCACAGAACCTCAGTAGCAAATGTGTGCAGGCGTCTCGGTGTTGTGGGGGAAAACGGAAGTTTGGCCTGTGCGACTGCGTGAATTGCTGGATCACTCTTTGCACTTATTTAATGACCCACCAGTCACGCTTCCCGTGTCATTTTTATAGGTCAAGGGCGATACCGAGACAAATGAGCAAATATCAATATTGCTTTTGTGCTTGGGCTTAGTGTCCGTCTGTTTTAGACACGTGCACCGTAGTTCCGTCTCTAAGCATATTCAGGGTGTGTGTGGTGGGTGCGTGTGCAAGTGAAAGACTTTATCGTCTTACTGAGAATTAACAAAACTATGAAGTATTGCAATCAATTCTTTACTCGTATTTGGACACAATAAAAATAATGTCTGAAAGTCAACTTAAAATATCTCAAAACAACTCATATTCCACACAAATGCATTATAAACCTCATGCACGCGAGCCTGCATGTTAAAAAAAAAAAAAAAAAAAAAAAAAAAACACCTTAAAATCTTCATTTCAATGATAGAACTTACGTACTAAAATACAAAGTGGCAATCTTTGCGACATGTACCTCCAGCTTCAAACATGTATCATTTGACCCCTTCTCTGGCCCTTCATTTCTTTCTAACTACAGCAGTTTAAATCCGTTCAATGCCAGTCGACGCAGAACCTCAGCCGTCCAGGCAACGGGGATACAAAGTGTTCTCAGCAAGAGGGATAGATCCTCATGAGCCCCCGCAATTGCGGGGGCTCATGAGGATCTATCCCTCTTGCAGACGGGTTTGTTTATCCCACCAGCGCTGGGATTAAGCACACTAACAGAGGACCCTACAAGACTCACACTTACTTGACTGTACTTTCCTCCGCCGTTGCAATAATTAACGTGTGCAGGAATTTCGAACCTCTTTCGTCACATTTCAGAGGCGCTGTTAAGCATGGCTAGTCAACCCGATCTGCAAGAATCGGGCGCGTCTCTTCGTTGAGATCTGATGAGTACGGCGAATCTCTGTAATCTTCGCTCGTAGGATCCACTGCACAGTGCGTTTCATTCGATCCCGTCGTTTGGTTGCTAGTACTGGACGCTGCGGCGGAGTTTTTCGTGCGAGGTACACTGTTCTCAGCGTCAGGGAATAGAGACAATGGGACTTCCGTTGGGGGAAGCTCATTCTGCAGTTGTCCGCTGACTTTATTTCTGTCCGCCGTCACTGACTGACCGTTGAAAAGAGAAAACTTAGGAACTGCACTGACTGTAAACTGTCTCCCTGTTCCGCGCGCATACGCAGTGTGCTGATTGATCGGAGTTGAGGAAAAGAGACCATCTCCCTCAGAACGATTGTTCAAAGCGATGGGCAAAACTGCAGCTGGTGCTGACCCGGAAGTGTCGACTCTGTTTCTGTGTGCATGCGCATTAGGCAGACTTGTGGCATTGGGCACAGTTGCGTCATTCTCATTACAGTTCAAGGTGACGTTTGCTGAATCGGCGCTAGTGTCATTGGCATGAAAATGACGAAATAAAGCGTATGGGAAGACCGTGTTGGGTGAAGTGGCCTCTACTCCGTGACCTCTGGAATTGTATCCAGAATCTCCAGGGCTTGTGACGTGCGTTACAGGCCTAGCGGGAGAGTTCTGCATCCGTCTGTTGATGTCATACAAATGTGCGTTCCTGATGTTGACTACGTCAGCAATAGGTGTGTTCGGGCGCACGCGCGTGTAGAAGTTCGCGCGCTCCACGTCGTCCGGCCCACCGCGCTGTGCGCGCTTTTTCAGCTGCGCCGCGATGATAACGCAGACAGCGATGAAGACAAATAAGAAGATGACAGCGCTTATTAGAAACGCTTTCACCGCCACTCTGTAGACAAGATTAAAAAAAATATATATATTAAGCATTTCAGACCTGACGCACTACAACAGGAGATGGATCGACCATGATAATTCAAGGGTAGCGCCAGATTAGCTTGGCGCCTGTCGGCGCCAAGCTAATCTGGCACTACCCTTGAATTATCATGGTCGACCCGTCTCCTGCAACAGGTGCATAGTCGTTAGATGTTTCCAAATTTTGGGAAATACGTGCGTCGGTCGGAATGACTTTAAACACTCCAGCTAATCCCCCCTCGCTGCCGAGAAATATTGGACAACTCTCAACTGCAGGAGGTATAGATCCTTATGAGCCCCTGCAATTGCAGAGGCTCATGAGGATCTATGCCTCTTGCTGAAACCACTTATCTGTTTCTTTGACGGCTGGGATCTATGAGGCTGAATTTGCAATGATTTCAAAATCACCATCTGCGCCCACAGACAGAAGGTTAATATCAAGCTATATTTAAAAAAAAAAATGTTTTCATCCCTACGTCACACGACCAATACCTTTAGCGCAAACTGTACCACATGACCGAGCTACAAAAACCCTTGTGGCGACAAATGGCAGACTTCTTGTAGCTCTTTGTGACGCATCTTGGATGCGAGTTTTGTTCTTTTAAAGATCACCAAAACGTTCTAAAGTAAATAGTTAGTGTTGTTCGAAACAAACACGCTACTGGAGATGACAACGTCATGAACTTTTAAATTACGTCATAAGTCATGTATAAATATAGGCCTATATTCCTTTGACTTCAGTCACGTCTGGCGGGATACAGGTCGGAAGATTCCTTTTCTTCTTTTACGAAAATTGTGGAGGAATGAAAACAAATACGTTATTGGTAGCAGGGGCTTGCTGCACGGACCGTTGTAGGCATTCGGGAGGTCAAAGGAACCATTGTACCCCGAAGGCCCTCGGCCTTCGGAGTACAATCGTTCCTTGGACCTCCCTCAGGCCTACAAGGGTCCGTGTAACAAACATGACGTCGTAACGCGCGGAGATTTCCCAACATAGGGGCTGGAAATAGCAGCCAGATTTTTGTAGACCATTCCGGTGTAATTTTTCTCATTAATATTTAGGAGTTTTAGTTACGTATTTATGTTCCGATTGGTTGTGTTGTACGACTGAATTTGCTCGATTATTCTGGAAAGCATACCACTATAAAGATCGTGCTAGGAAGCACGTGTGTACATTGTTCAGTTGTAAAATTGCGATGCAACAGCGTCGCTACATTGTTCAGTTGTAGGATTGCGATGTATCATTAGCGCATTAACATTGAGAGAGCGCTACGCAAGGTATCGTGCTTCATTGTCAGTGACGGAGTCATGCAGTGAATGGTGATGTACATTGTATGAGATACGCATTGTGTCAAAGTGTGGACATTTTGCAGAGGAGATATTGTATCAGTGTTGGTGCATTTGTGATAGCATTGGTTGGAGATTTCATCGCTGCAATAAAATATTGTTGGAACTGTTACTCCAGTATTGTCTACAACCTTAAGCCACGTGTGACGGGTTGCAGCTGAATAAAGTTTATTTTAAAAGAACCTTACGTGCGTGCCGTCTGGTGTGATATCATACTACGACCACGATCCAACACGTAACAGCTGGCGCAACCATTCTTTCGAACTTGCCGTTGCTAATCTAATCTACAAATAATGCACAAAGTGTGAAAATATTATATTGAAAATAAAAAATAAAAATCAAGATGGGATGAACCATAACCCACAAAGTTCCTTCTATATGAGAGCTGTCCTCGCTGTCAGTGGTCTCTACCTTTTGTCTTTGACCTGATTCTGATGTTGAATTATCTCCTATTGAAAAAGTCTCGCAGATCTGACAAACTGTCACCGAGTTCTATAAGGGGCGCGGGACATACGCGTGATTGATTTGGCAAACGTCATTTGTCATGACGTAAGTTTTAGTTTTTATGTAGTTTATATTTTACGTGATACGAGTTTCACTTTCGATACATGGGCTTGAGAAAATTGTGACAAAAGTAGAACTCCACGGTACAATTACAGTCTTCTAATTTGTGTGAAAGCATGTTGACTTTACCCAGCAACATGATATACTAAGTGCACGGGACACCTGCATGCTCTTCTGAAAGCGCGTCGGGGGGGGGGGGGGGGTGGTGCGTGCGTGCGTGCGTGCGTGCGGCACATGAGGATCTATTCCTCCTGGAGATGCGCGCATGTTTGTGAGAGAGAGAGAGAGATAGCCGCGCGCGAGAGAGAACGACGTCATATTTAGGGTATTATGTCAATGTCTGCGTGGTGACGGAGTTGCCTCTTACCTCACTGGCACTGTCTGACTTTCTCTAGAAGCAATGTTTTTTTCAGCGTTTTAATTTTTTTCTGAAAAGAATTAATTTTTACTAAAGAAGTTGAAAGCATACAAAGCTGGCTAACGAATTCATCCAATGCCTTTCTCCAAACTAGCTATATGCAAACGTTAAGGCAAATATGACAAAAATTACGGACTCTGGGTCAACCGACTTCCTACAAACGGTTGTTTGTCTTCAATGAGATTCGATTACAATATGTTCGGAGGCTCTCTTAGCCACCCACTTATAGTATGTCGCCAAGTTTCAAACCTCGTGTGTACAGAAATATCGGAGAGTCTCTTGTTTACATACACAATAGATCCATACATACACACATACGGTGCTTCGCGCCAAATGTACGTTCAGCAGCGAGGTTAGCGTAACTAGACATAACGTAATTTTTATCTTGTTACTTCAATTGTTAGAGTTTTAGCATGCCCACCTTTGACATCATGGACAAGCTATTAAATTTGCCCCACCGCGACCCGTCCTATAAAGAGTTTAGAAATAGAAGGGACGAGGACGTTCATTCTATGTGCATTGTATTGTTTTACAAAATATTCGCATTGTTATATTATTATTATTATTATTATTATTATTATTATTATTATTATTATTATTATTATTATTATTATTATTATTAGCATTGTATTATTGTTATGTTATTAATATTATCAGCATTATCATTTTCATGTACTTACGGTGTGGGGCAGCACGGATCAGAGGAAGAACCGTTGGCACAACATCCCCACACGCACACCTTTGTCCCAGCAAGTTTCTTGGTGGAGTTGAAGCTGTCGTAGAACTCATCGTCGCTGTCGTCGTCATCGTTGTAGTAGTAGTCGTCGTAGCCGTAGTCGTAGCCGGAGCCGTCCAGCGTCGCATTAGGCGTTGGTGATGACAACACGGGGCAGTCCTCAAACGGTGCATCTGTGGAGGGAGTCGGATGTGTGACGGACGCTGTTGTGTACGAGTGAGCTTAACCCATTTAGCCCCGAGTCCCTACAGCAGGAGATGGATTGACCATAATTCACGGGTAGTGCCAGATTAGCTTGGCGCCTGAAGGCGCCAAGCTAATCTGGCACTACCCTTGAATTATCATGGTCAAGCCATCTCCTGCAACTGGTGCATAGTCATTAGGCAACACCTCCAAACTTTGAGAAATGGGACCTCGGGGCTAAAAGGGTTAAATCCTGCGCCAGCCACTAAGCAAGGTGCTCCGCTGTAGCGGGGTTAATGTTGTGGCGCTGTAGCGGAGCACTTTGCTCAGTGGCCTGTGCAGTATTTAAGCTCAGTTGTGACAAATGGCCCCTGGTACGTAATTCTGGGCCTCAATTCAGAGACCAGATAAGATCTGCACACACAATGTGGTCACAACCGAAACAGGAACAAGAACAGAAAAGAAATGCACGAAAATTGCACGACTAGCTAAACCCAGGCGCAATGACAGACAAGAAATACACAGAAAGCGCATGACCAACTAACCATATATTGAATAAATACATAAAAAATGTAAAAGTCTGGTGTCATTAGCTGACTTCAGCCAACACCACCGAGGAGGCAGCAACTGTTATAGCAATGTTATGTGGGGATTGTCCTCGGCCATGGTGAACTCCCAGCATAACTTCCATTCTCTGGAATTTAAAAAAACACGAATTCATCTCAAGTCGGAGTGTGGCAATCAAGCCGGTGGGGTAATTAAAAGCAGCAACACACGCAACCTAAGATTCTCTAAGTCGGAGTGCAGCCACCTAAATGGTGGGGTATTAAAAATCAGCCATTCGTGCAATCCTTTCATCCTGCTGGGCAACCCTGGCAGCGTTCAGCCCAGGAAGGCAACAAACAACAGCAACAATCCATAAAAGTAAAATAACAATAGGGTGAATAAAAAGTATACATACATTTTACAGCAGGGTACATGATTTTATGTCGATGCTCTCCGCTTCTGACAACAATCAGGTTTTGGTCCTGTCAGCTTTCTGTCAGCCCGGCCTCGCCACAAACCATGAGCTGTGCTGTGAACAATGCCCTCGTGATAACTGGCCGCATGAAAATAAAAACACACAAAACACGGCATGGATATTCGAATACCACACCGTTTTTTGTGTGTTTTATTTTCAAGCATGCAGCCAGTGTTTTCTGCCGGTGCACTGCCGTCTCACAGTCGTAGAATGTTGTACAACGACCTCTCTTGGAGGTACGCTAAATGACGCAGAGCGTATGTGACGGATGCACATGGTCGCCAAATATGATGGATGTACCTGCAAAGGATCATGAAGTTCTATGCCTTTTGAGGGTACACCCTTGTCGTAGATTCCGATTTTCGTGTACTAGTCACAGTCGCACGCTCCATATGCGTAGGTCACAGACAGACGCCCCCCAGCAGGAGATGGATGGACCATGATAATTCAAGGATAGTGGCAGATTAGCTTGGCGCCTGACGGCGCCAAGCTAATCTGCCACTATCCTTGAATTATCATGGTCGAGCCATCTCCAGCAACGGGTACACAGTCGTTCGTTGACACCTATGAAATTTATGAAATGTGGCCGTGGCGTTAAACGAGTTAACCATTTTAACCCCATGTCCACATCCAGGGCCGGATCCAGGGTGTTGGGGGTACTCTGGTACCACAGCACCACCACCACCCCCCACCCCCACCCCTCCCCCGCTCGGCTTTAAAAAAAAAATCACTACCAGGCTACATGGAGGAGGGGGTGGTTTAATGTTATTGCAGCACCACCACCACCCCCCCCCAATCCCCCCCCCACCCATGCCCCGCATTTAGGTATCTTCGGATCCTAGAAGCACCCCCCCCCCCCCCGCCCCCACCCCCACACGAGCCTTTCGCTCCTGAACAGTATACCGTTTTCATATTGTCTTTGAGACCCCCCCCCCTTAAAAACTGACTGATCCGGCGCTGACATTTCCCAAATTTTAGAGGCGTCACCGAACGACTGTGTACCAGCTGCAGGAGCTGGATCGACCATGATCATTCAAGGGTAGTGCCAGATTAGCTTGGCGCCATTAGGCGCCAAGCTAATCTGGCACTACCCTTGAATGATCATGGTCGATCCAGCTCCTGGTGTAGGGTGTTGGGGTTAAATGGATTAAACGAGTTATTTCTTTATGGGCCTCGCATAGGATGTTGGCGGCGCGCAAGCTTCAGCGCTGGCCGTCGGCAGCAAGCAGCAACACGTGCAGCACGCATCAAGCGCGCGCCTGACACTCGCCCACGGCAAGCTGGGTGTTGTTTTCTTCGGCCGTGATGGGGTTAAGAAATCTATGATGGAATTCTGGCTATTCTGATTTAACCCTTTTTAGCCCCAAAGTACCATTTTCGCAAATTTTGGAGGTGTTGCCTAACGACTATGTACCAGTCGCTTGACCATGATAATTCAAGGGTAGTGCCAGATTAGCTTGGCGCCTTTAGGCGCCAAGCTAATCTGGCACTACCCTTGAATTATCATGGTCAGGCCATCTCCTGCTGTAGGGATCCGGGACTAAAAGGGTTAAGCACTAAGCTAAGCATGTTGCCTGTATTAAGTCATTATTATTTATTATTAATAAGTCTGCCTCCCACCTGGGCTTGGAAGAGCTCTTCTACTTCCGGGTCTTTTAGCTTCTGGAGGTCGAATCTGATGCGAGGGCTCTTGCTATCTCGTTTCAATGCCAGCTTTGCAGCCTTGGCTACTTTGGACTGTGACGTAGACACCCTTGCTGGAAATATAAAAGAGGTGTTACTTTCTACAGCAGCAGAAGTGCTGGGGAAGCAGAGGAAGCGCAAACAGCCCTGGGTCACCGATGACATCCTCGATCTCTGTGATGAGAGGAGAGCCTGGAAGAAAAAGAGGCCAAGACCTCACATCAGCAAACAAGTACAGACTTGTCAACAAGAAGATCAGGAAGAGGATGAAAGAAGCCAAAGAAGATTGGATTGAAGACCAGTGTTGTAGCGTGGAAGAGGGCGTGGCAAACGGCAACAGCAAGAAGGCTTATGAAACGCTAAGGACCCTCACCAAGACTCAACAGCGAACAGCCACAGTCATCGAAGACAGCAGCGGCCAACTCCTTACGGAAAACACTGCTGTACTAAACAGATGGACTGAGTACTGCCGAGACTTGTATAACTACAAGGCTGAGCCAGACACCAGCATCCTCCAAAACAACCAGGCTGGGGCCAGGAAGGCTGAAGACCTGCCAGTGTTAGCTGAAGAGGTGGAAGCAGCCGTACGCGGCCTGAAGGGAGGAAAGTCTCCAGGTGTAGACAACGTACCTGCTGAACTGTTGAAACATGGAGGAGAAGTAACAACGAAGGTCCTCACTACACTCTGTCAAAAGATCTGGGAGCAAACGAAATGGCCAGTAGAATGGACACAGTCTCTAGTGATCCCACTCCCCAAGAAAGGAAACCTGAAACAGTGCCAGAACTACACAACTATCAGTCTGATAAGTCACCCTAGCAAAGTAATGCTTAGAATCATTCTCAACCGCCTCAAAACTTTCGCCGAGGAACTGCTGGCAGAAGAACAGGCTGGCTTCAGAGTTGGAAGAAGCACTGTAGAGCAGATTTTCAACTGCCGCGTCCTGATCGAGAAACATCTGCAGCATCAGCGCGAACTCTACCACAACTTCATTGATTTCAGGAAAGCATTTGATCGCGTCTGGCACGACGGACTCTGGCAAGTCATGAGATCGTTCAACATAGAGGAGGGACTGATCCAAATGATAGAAGCGCTTTACAAGAACGCCTGCAGCGCGGTCCTACTTAACAGTCAGGCGAGTTCTTCAGGACGACGATCGGTGTCCGTCAAGGATGCCTGCTCTCTCCTGTCCTTTTCAACATATTCCTGGAGAAGATCATGCAGGAAACCCTCCACGACCACCATACTTCAATCTCTATTGGTGGCAGATCCCTGTGCAATCTTCGATTCGCAGACGACATTGACCTCATGGCAGGCAGCAATAGTGAGCTCCAAAACCTGACAGACAAACTTTCAAGTAGCGCAGGGTCTTATGGCATGGAGATCAGTACGGATAAAAGCAAAGTGATGATCAACACCACAAGCGACAGCAGCAGCAACATTCACATGAACGGCCAGAAGCTAGAAGAGGTCAATAGCTTCAAGTACTTGGGAGCCACCCTGTCCAAAGACGGTAGTTGCATAGCAGAGATCCGTATCAGGATAGGTACAGCAACATCCGCAATGGCCAGGCTGGACAGGATATGGCGAAGTAACTCCATCAGCTTCACCATCAAGTACAGGCTTTACAAGTCCCTCGTAGTGTCTATTCTACTCTACGGCTGTGAGACTTGGACACTGCTTGCAGACTCAGAAAAGAAAATCCAGGCCTTTGAGAACAAGTGCCTGAGGAAGTTGCTCCGCATCTCGTACCGCGAGCAGAAGACCAACGAATATGTACGGAGCATCGTCACTTCCCTGGTGGGCCCACATGAACCCCTTCTGGCAACCGTGAAACGGCGCAAGCTTGCTTGGTTTGGCCACGTGACCCGACACAACACCTTGTCCAAGACTATCCTCCAAGGCACTCTCGAAGGAAGTCGTCGGCGAGGTCGTCAGAGAAAGAGTTGGGTCGCAAACATGAAAGAATGGACCGAACTCGAGATGCCAGACTTGCTTGACACCGCCCAAAATAGAACTCAGTGGAGAGCACTGTCTGTTGCTGCTGCCTTTCAGTCCCCCCAACGCCCAGTTCGGGCAAGGGACTAATGATGATGAATAAGTCATTTCAAACTTCTCATTTCCACGCTGTACTGAGGGCGTGATAAACTGACACGCACACACGCATGCGCTCACGCGCTCACTCACACCCATATTCCAAGACGCATGTATGTAAAAGGCTTGTGTGGTTTAATCTCAAAGACAGCCGTGTGCGTGTTAAGCGGAAAAAACCCGGACAAACTGGTTAAAACAATTCAGATTATTAAAAAAAAAAAAAAATCAGCAAAAATCATCCAAAGAAAAAGCGACATGTTTTGCTTATATGGGATAATATGATAAAAACACAATGGTAAGTTAAAAATGTATGAACCATTTTTGTGTTTGTCTGTAATCACACAGTTCGATAAAATGCAATTTAAAACATGCCTCATTATAATTTCACCGAGATCAAGGCGCATGAGTCCTAGGTGTGTGAGTTAGAATCCAAAGTCACGTTTACCCGCGCACCGTTTGCGGGAGTACACCCTAGACACCCCCACTCGGAGAGTACGCCTCAAGTACACTTCTCATTTGAATAGAAGTGTACTTGTGGCGTACTCCCGAAGTCGGGTCTGTCTGGAGATTACCCGCGCAAGCGATACGGGCAGACAAGCCAAACACCAGTTTTCTATATACTGTAAGCTCCCTCAATAAGTTGTCATTGTGCTGATGGGCTGATGGATCGAAGGTAGTGTTTGATTGACTTGCAGTCTCACAGTTCGATCAATGCAGGACTACCGTTATCAACCGCAACTTTACATCCGAGAACGGCCGTGCGCTGAGGCCGACCTTTGAAGCAAATTCAAGACGAACATTGACAGACGATGCTGGGAAGTCAGAAATAGGTCAGAACCGACCGTTTCGACGAAAACAGTGGATCAACAGTGGATCACTTTTGATCCACTTTTGGGTCAAAATACGTGCAATTTTAACTTATTCGCGGCCAGAAGCATCCCGATGCGCGGCGTATGCCGCGCATCGGGATGCTTCTGGCCGCGAATAAGTTAACCTACCACCGATTTCCAGACAATGTCCATTAACAGCTAGAGTTTTCACGCTCGATCCATCAACCGCGACGGGAACACGCACGCTTCACGGCGCCAGCAAGTCACGTTTTTCATCATCACCTCCATCAAGATGCTCCAAGGCCTGTTCACTGGAAGTGCTCACGGTGTCGCAATATTCGTTGTCAGGAGAAGCGGCCAGATCTCCATTGTCCGGGGCTGTAGACCTGTCAGAAGAATAGGTGGACGAAATGACCAGAAACGAAGAAGAATCGCTTGGAACACTCGCAGCCTCGTTTCCGTCGCTAACTTCCGCTCCTCCGTCGATGTCAGACGCTGGAGTGAAGTCCCTTGCTCTGCTGTAGCACCGTGTGACCTTGAAGATGCGTTTGCTGGCTTCGGTGCGTTCGCTGGCTCCGGGACATGCATTTGATTTTTGGCGTTTGTTTCTACCACCGTGCCCGTTCGGGACATCGTTTTCATTTCCTGTAGTGTGTTCATCTTCTCCAGTGTTCTTGTTCGCCGTGACGCGTTCGTTTGTCCCTGTACTCTTGTTCATGCAGGCACTGGTAATGTTCACAGCATTGTTCACAGTACCAGTGCCCGCACGCACAAGAGTGTTTGGCTGATTGTCTTCATCACTCTCACATCCTCCAGAGCGGTCGTCTGCTGCAGTGCCGCGATGCGTATGCTCGTTCCTACCGTTTCCAGGGACATCCCCACCCTGTCCTACATCTCGGTAGCGCTGGGTGACTTCTGTGCGGGCCACTGCCCCGTAGCCCGCCCTGTTCCTGTCCGGCATGCCTCTGTCCTTCGCCAGCAACGATCTGAAGACACTGGGCGAGACGCTCAGCCAGCCGCACACATTCCTCAGACTTGAGGGACGGCCATCTCTGTTGTCTGGGGAACCGTTGCTAGAACTGCTGGACGGGATCACCACAATGTCTTCGTCATCGTCTGCAATGGCAATGAAATGATCGTTTACATTTTGGCTGTCGGTAGCGCTTTTTGTCGCGATGATTCCTGTCGGAATCATCGCGACAAAGGCGCTACCGACCGCCAAAGGTTTACAGTGTTATCTGAATGGAAAAAGCCAGCGTGTCTCAATTTGAAACCTGTGCACTCACGGTGTTGAGTAACCCAGCGGTGGTTGACGGTGAATGATTTGGCAGCTATCACACCTCGATCGGGTCCTCAAAACCCATTGTCTATTGGTATTATGTGACGGGCTCGCCGTCCTAGGCCCGTGACAAGTTCGTTGACTAAATCTACGAAAATGAATGAATGAATGGTGATTTTGGATCTAAAAGACCAATCTACAAAGTAAACGCACACGCACACACGCGCACACACACACACACACACACACACACACACACACACACACGCGCGCGCGCGCGCGCGCGCACGCACGCACGCACGCACACACACACACATACACACACCCACCAGCCAGCAACCAACCAAGTTTCAGTCTTTGCATTGTGTACCTTGTCTAGGTTCTGGCGGGCCAGGTAGGGCATCGTTCCTGGCGTGACCGTCACGATTCTCTTGACACCAGGTCTTGATGACATCAAAGATGTAAGAGCAGATGAAAAACAGGCAGATGGCGCCCACTATGGCCGCTATGAGACCACTGACGAGGTCTGTCACCAACGACCTAGGCGGGAAAACAGCAATACTGTATATAAACCCAATCACCAACGATACAGATAAAAAAAAACACATTTAAATCATGATCAATCTTGATAAAATCGGTCGGTCATTTCTGTCAACAAAGATGCTTTAACCAACCAACCAAACAACCAACCCACCAACAACCGGCAAAACAGCCTGAGGCTAACCAAACTGACCCAACTAACCCCATTTAAACCACAATCAATCAATCAATCAATCAATCAATCAACCAACCAACCAACCAAAGCAACTGCGGATTTGTTTGAAATTAGACCATACATAATTTCGCATAAGACACACACAGAAAACAAATGTCCGTGCGGGAACACGCAGTACACAACCAGTGTCGAGCGACATCATCTCAAATCAACGGGCTAACGTTAACCTTGAATAGCCCGCGTATACAGCCGTACGTCGACCCCAGGACCTTTTGCTCACTGGCTATGAAATACACCAACAATTAACAGTGATTCTTCAAAGTCAGTGGACGCAAAGTTATATGTTTAAAACACAGCCAATTCAGCACCGACTAATAGCAGCCTTCCAAGAAACACGGATGTGACCAGTCAGCAAGAGGCAAAAAACCACATGAGCCAACGCATCTGTGGTAAGTTAGTGCATCTGCGGTAAATTATGGCATCTGCGGGAAAGTTAGGGCATCTGCGGGAAAGTTAGCGCATCTGCGGTAAGTTAGCGCATCTGCGGTAAGTTAGCGCATCTGCGGTAAGTTAGCGCATCTGCGGGGTAAGTTAGCGCATCTGCGGGTAAGTTAGCGCATCTGCGGGGTAAGTTAGCGCATCTGCGGTAAGTTAAGGCATCTGCGGTAAGTTAGGGCATCTGCGGTAAGTTAGGGCATCTGCGGTAAGTTAGGGCATCTGCGGTAAGTTAGGGCATCTGCGGTAAGTTAGGGTATCTGCGGTAAGTTAGGGTATCTGCGGTAAGTTAGGGTATCTGCGGTAAGTTAGGGTATCTGCGGTAAGTTAGCGCATCTGCTCATGAGGTTCCTTGCCTCTTGCAGCTGGGTAGTGTCCGCATTTTCAAGCATTAAACTGGTTAATGACTTACGATTCAGAGCAGCAGCTGTAGACCCCGGTCTCGGGGTTCAGGCAACAGCCGTGTAGACAGATGGCGGGCGTGGCGAGGGTGGTGGTGTACAGGGCGTGCGCCGAGTCGCTGTACAAGCTGGCTGGCTGGGGGCCGCAGTCCATGTCTTGAGAGTCTGGGAGAAGTGAACCAGTGAAACAAGTTAACCCATTTGCTGCAGCCGATGAATTGATGACATGCTACGTCCCGCAACAGCCTCAGGACGTGCCGCACTGCTGTGAAAAAAAAAAAAAAAAAAAAAAAAAAAAACTAAACAGAAATTGATGATGTCGCCAGGCAATACGTAATAACCTCACAGGGGCCAAATAGCTAGACATTGCACACCTCCAATTCAGAGCTACGGCAGTGCAGACAGTAGGAGTTTAAAAGCAATACAGTGAATGACAAGGTAGACGATGCTTGGATCCCCCTGTGGCTGACCAGGTGACCGGAACAAAAAATACTAACCCCCCAGTCCCCCAGACCGGTGGGGTGCATGCACGAGGGATAAAGGATAAGGGATGGATGGGGATGAAATACGAGTTTTTCTTAGAGGATCCTACGAAGGATGATGGGTGGTGGTATGTGTGTATTTATTTAACTCATTCAGCCGTGACGCACTACAGCAGGTGATGGGTCGACCATGATAATTCAAGGGCAGTGCCAGATTAGCTTGGCGCCTGTCGGCGCCAAGCTAATATGGCACTGCAATTGAATTATCAGGTCGATCCATCGCCTGCAACTGGGCATAGTCGTTAGATGACGCCTCCAAAATTTGAGAAATACGCCCGTCGGGCTGAATGAGTTTATGTAAATAATTTATATATTATTTGTTATTTATTTATTTACTTATTTAATCATAGTTCATAAGAACGTCCTTGACAGCGGGCGCGTATTTTGTGCCGGGAATCTTGGTTCATTCACCGACCAAAGCCACAAGCGTTCATGAAACATGGACACAGATTGGTCTCAGCAAGACACATAGATCCTCATGAGCCCCGGCGACTCATGAGGATCTATGTCTCGTGCAGCTGGATCGCGTTCACCTTTTCTCGGCAATCTATGTGGTTAACCCTTTTGGCCCCAAGGTCCCGTTTCTTAAATTTCAGAGGTGTTGCCGAACGACTATAAACCAGTTGCAGGAGATGGCTTGACCATGATAATTCAAGGGTAGTGCCAGATTAGCTTGGCGCCTGCAGGCGCCAAGCTAATCTGGCACTACCCTTGAATTATCATGGTCAAGCCACCTCCTGCTGTAGGGATCCGGCTGAAAGGGTTAAGGAATGGCCAAGGTTTATGCTAGCTAGCAGACTGGACAGCTGGACAGACCGCTGGATTGATGGGATAAACAGATGCATGGGAAGATTGATGACTGAATGGACGAATGGATCAATAGGTTAACAGGCGGAAGAATGAACGGCCTGATAGGCGGATGAACGAACGAACGAACGAACGAACGAACGGACGGAAGTTTCCGCAAGCACAATCAACAAAGTACTGTGCAAATGGTGGATACAATATCTGACTTCCAGCGACATGGAAAATGTCCGGAATCAGAAGCAGCTCCAATTGCAAGTGATTCCACGAACACTGTGGGCGTACAGCTCGGGCAAACGTCAGATATCTGGGCTTCTTAACTCAATCAGCCCGGACACACCACAGCTCGGCCTTGGTAGTTCCAAGGGTGGTGGCAGAATAGCTTGCCGCCAATATATATATATATATAATCTATCTATGTATCTATCTATCTATCGATCTATCTATCTATATCCCGTAGCAGGGCCGGATCACTTACATGTTTTTTGTTTGTTTGTTTGTTTGTTTTGTTTTGTTTTGTTTTTTTTTTTTTTTTTTTTGGGGGGGGGGGGGGGGGCAAAAAATCTTTTGGAGAAATTAACCACCTGAAACAGACACCTAAAGCACAGTTTTGACCGTTTTGAGTATGGCTTTATTTTGTTTGTTTTTTTCACCAATGCGAGCAAAGATCATCCTTTAGTGTATCAAAAGTTTTTTGTTGTAGTTTTTATGGGGGAATGGAGGGGGGGGGGGGGGGGCACCACTGATGACTTGGCAATCAGCTCCCTCTATTCCTCTCTGTTCTCTGCCATTCTTAGCTTATCGCCCAGCGTCATTTCTGTCCGATCTGAGATATTGTCCTCCCATCCTTTCCTCTGTCTTCCTCTCCTTCGGCCTCCTTTCACAGTGCCTTGCAGAATTGTTTTGGCAAGCCCTGCTGAACGCGTGACATGCCCATACTATTTCAGTTTGCGTTTTTTCACAATGGCTAATAGGTCTTTGATGGCTTGCCTGATTCTGCTTCCCACTTCCTCGTTCAGTTCGTGATGTGATATCTGTATGAAATGTCAAGCCTGATTCTGCTTCCCACTTCCTCGTTCAGTTCGTGATGTGATCTCTGTATGAAATGTCAAGCCTGATTCTGCTTCCCACTTCCTCGTTCAGTTCGTGATGTGATCTCTGTATGAAATGTCAAGCCTGATTCTGCTTCCCACTTCCTCGTTCAGTTCGTGATGTGATCTCTGTATGAAATGTCAAGCCTGATTCTGCTTCCCACTTCCTCGTTCAGTTCGTGATGTGATATCTGTATGAAATGTCAAGCCTATACTGAGGCGCCACGCTATTCTGGCACCACCTTTGAACTATCATGGTCGATCTGTCTCCTGCATTGTAATACAGTCCTTAGCGGACAACTCCAAAATGTGGGTACTTCGTAGCTGGGGCGCAATGAGTTAATCTACATTTTGCGTAAAAGGGGGCGCATTTTTTACCCACGTCTGAATTTATAAAAATTCCATTTGAAATATTGTCGGACACACACTCTCACACACAATCAGGATAAACTCTGTGTGTGTGTGTGTGTGTGTGTGTGTGTGTGTGTGTTTAGGAGTGTGAGATCTTCACGGGACTTCCTTCCCTAAGCTAGCAATGTTTTTGTTTCATGTACATGTAACTATATAATTTGTTTTGTGTATATTGTCTCGTAGTTTTGTAGCAACGGCAGGTTTGAAAAATGGCTTATGTCTATGACGATGACAATGCCTCAACCGTTGATAAATAAAGCTTCATTGCATCAAACCACTCACAATCACACACACACACACACACACAACCATGCACGTACGCTCGCATGCGGGGAGCCGGGTGGCTCGGTGGTGGAGCGTTCGACTCTCTTCTCTCTTCGCGGGGGTCACACACACACACATACACACGCACGCACGCACACACACACACACACACACATTCAGTCACAAACATTCAGTACTTACATTGCAAACAGGCGGATAGGCAATATCAAAGTTTTCTCCCCACATTCGGTCTCCGTTCTGGCAGTCTTGACACCGGACGAAAAATTGACTGGCACAGTCAGCAGAAACCCCACCCACATCCTCCATATGGGGAATTGGGACGCATGTAATTTGATTTAAAATCACAAGAGGCATAGACCGTCATGACCTCCTTCGACAGCATGAGGTCATGAGGATCTATGCCATTTGCAGATAAAACTGGTTAGCCGGGACTTTGACCGAGACTGTTTCTTGTGACCTTGCTGACGATGTTCACCCTCATGTTGTGCTAAACTGCGCACTGCGCGTGAACACCGTGCAACAACGGATAGCCGGACAATTTCATGATTCCACGTTTTCCTGCAGGAAAAATACAGGACACGACTGGTAGTTTTTACAGGACCAGGAAACCTAATCTTTTGACTGCGACACTTCTGTAATAATAATAATAATAATAATAATAATAATAATAATAATAATAAAATAACTAGTTTTTGTTTAGCGCTGTTCTCCAGGCAAACACTGGACTCACTGCCCATGCACAGCAGCACACCCTCTCTCTCAGACACACGCACAATTATACATTACTTTAACCCTCCCCATCCCTTCCCAACACCTTACATCCGCTTTCCTCGATAATTAGAACAAAAGGCAGTCAACAGTTAGCTAAAGGTTAGCTAAATGTTAAATGCCCGACAGAAAAGAAACGCCTTTAAATGAGCTTTGAACTGTGACAATGTGGGCAGATTCCGCATGTCTGTACTGGAGACCTTGAAACGCAGGCAACACATTTCTGACGTGCAAGACCCGCGGTCCGGATCTTACCCAAAGGGTTAACTCATATGTTTCTTTATGGCCGCGTGTGGACTCAGATACACCTCGACAGGTTTCCAGTTCAGGTAATGTATAGTGTTGGAGCTTCAGACACTTGATGTAGTAAGGGGTGAACATTTTGGGTTGTTTGTTTATTCGTTCGCTTCTGCGCTTGTTCGTTCGTTCTTTGTTTGTTTGTTTGCTTTTGTGTTTGTATGTTTGTGTATTTGTTAGTTTTTTTTATGTGTATACGTAGAGCTTGAAAATCCATTCCTAATGATAAACATGATGAGGTGTTTATCCCAAAGTCTACCGAATTGTTTGGAGGTCACCTGCGTTTTCCCGTTAGGATCATTCAGAGTTGTTCATATTTTTAAACTTCGAGTCCTTCTGATCCATTTTCCCCCTCTCTAAGCCAACCTCTGTTCAACACACACGCCGGCGCACACACAAAAATACGGACACACAGTGCTTCCCGCCATTAGTACGCTCTGTGGGCTGGAGTAGCGACCGGAATTCTGAATTCTGAAGAAGAATAGCACGCGCAGCAAAATGACGTCACTATAAGCTTCACGTCATGGCATCGCTGGTCTCACGACGCCGTGTACACTGTGACGAATTCGATGTTTCACGTCACTCATCCGAAAGGCACGCAGCCTCTTCCAGAGCTAACTGTTTTGTTCTACACAGCCTCTTCCAGGGCTGACTGTTTGATGGGAGTAAATACTTGCTCCAAAACCCGCAAAAATGAATTAAGTATTATTGAAAAAGTTGAAAAGGTACAACGCTGGATTACGGACTAATTCAATTTCTCCCTTTAATCCCCTTCCCGACGGCCCCCCCCCCCCCATCTCCCCGCCTGATCCACATGGCAATGACACACACACAAACGGCAGACACACTGTCTTCCTAAATGAAGAAGAATATTATGCCAGCTCATACATATGTAAAACACTGACGTGCTGTGATTTGCGTCAATTAGGAGCAGTGTATGAAGCACTGACGCGTTTGGTTCTTTTACGTCACCGTCACTGTTTAATTCTTCTGATGAAATCACGGGAACTTTCTTTGACATTTTTACTCATTGAACTCTTATTTTTAAAAAAAAAAGCTGAAGATGTACAAAGCAGGCTAACAAACGCATCCAGTGTCTTTATACAACCTAGCCATATCCAAAATTTCAAGTGCATACAATCAAAATTGCGGACTCTAATCTGGGTCAACCGACTTTCTATAAAAGGTCTTTTATGTCTTCAATGACACAACCAATTACAATATGCTCCGAGGCTGTCTTATCCACCATTTGAATAGAGTATTTCGCCAAGTTTCAAGCTTGTACGAATATCGGTATCTGCGCTTCTCGTGTCTACACACACACACACACACACACACACACACACACACACACACACACACACACACACACACACACACGCACGCACGCACGCACGCACGCACACATCCTCAAACACATCCGGCTACACATAACGTTTATTTACTGCAAGTAACAAGAACAGCGAAATCAGTGCACCTGAAACTTAAACTAGAAAGGCAAAGCCATTATGGCTCACGTGTATGACCGATTTAAATATGTTAAATATGTGTGACCTTTGTGACAAGGGCTGGCCTCTGCAGCAGCAAAATCCATATTTTCTGAAAATGTAAGCATTTTTCACACATCTGTCAACCCCCCGTGACTCTTGACCTTTGTGATGAGTCGACTAAATTAGTATGCATAGGAAGGTCTTATCATCAGCTATCTTTGTACCATATTTGGTTGAAACGTTTGCAAAAATTGGGGAATACCTACAATTTTATCAAAAATCAGCATTTTACTCACATTTGCCAGCCTCTTGTGACCCTTGACCTTTCCAAGGGGTTATCCAAATGGAGGTCTTACCATCAGGTATCTCTGTACCAAATTTGGGGTTTAAGTTGTGAATAGTATTTGAGAAAAAAACATCTTTTGCCAAAATATGGCTATTTTACACCTATTTCCTGAGCTCTCGTGACCCTTGACCTTTCCGATTGATTGATTGTACATTGCTTAACGTCCCGACAGCAACAAGGCTTTCTCAGGACGTGCCTGCACTGCTTGTGAAAAAAAACCCAACTAAACAGAACATCGAATGTATGTCGCCAGCCGGTCAAATACGTTAAATAAACCTAAAACATGGGGCTTAAATAAAGCTAAGACCATTTAACAACACACATCCAATATCAAGAGCTACAGGCAGTGCAGACAGTAGGGAGAGTTTTAAAAAGGCAAATACAGGTGAATGGATCTCGGGTAGACAGAAACACATGCCCCAGAATAGAGAGGAAAACTCACCCTGTGGGGCTGACCAGGGTGACCCTGGGAACTAAAAAGTACCTAACCCCACCCAAGTCCCCCAGGGCAGACCCGGGTGGGGGTTGACCTTTCCGAGGTATCAACCAAATTAGTGTGCATAAAAAGGTCTTTTCATCAGGTATCTCTGTAGCAAGTTTGGGTTTAAAGTTGTTAATAGTATTTGAGAAAAAAAACATCTTTTGTCAAAATATGGCTATTTTTCACCTATTTCCTGATCTCTTGTGACCCTTGACCTTTCTGAGAGATCAACCAAATTAGTACGTATAGAAAGGTCTTATCATCAGGTATCGTTGTACCAAGTGTAGGTTTGAAGTTGTGAATAGTATTTGAGAAAAAAATAAAGTATGTCAAAATATACCTATTTTTGACCTATTTTCTGATCCCCTGTGACCTTGACCTTTGTGAGAACTCACTCAAATTGGTATGTTTAGAAAGGTCTTACCACAAAGTATCCTTGGGCCAAGTTTGAAGAATGTGGCTTCAATAGTCTCCTTGAAAATGTCAACGTTAAAGTTTACCATGGACGACGGCGGACGGGCGACAGATGACGGACGGACGACCAGTGGCCCAAACATAGACTCACTTTTGCTTCGCACGTGAGACAAAAAGCCTCTATCATAACTATCATAACCAACAAACATTATTGAGAAAGCAACATTTAGAAGATGACGTGTAAAGAAGAAATGATCACTGAGGCACACTGCGCAGGGGCGGATCTTTAGGGGGGGAGGGGTGTTTCCGGCCCTCCCAAGGCCCCAAATTCCTTTAAATGCTATAACTAAGCCCTTTTTGGGGTGTTTCGACTCCTCCCCCCCCCCTTCCCGTTATATATTTTACCCCCCCCCCTCTCACCGTCTGCCATTCCCCCGCTTTTCGATATTTCGGCCACTGGAATAAATGTCTAGCGTCAGAGAGGCCTTTTGCGTCACGTTGAAGGTCCCAAACAAAAAAAATTGACCCCCCCTACCCCGCCCGAGGTAACTGATCCGCCTCTGCTGCGTGCGTATAATAAGAATGATTAACCAGACGTAACCCTTTCACTGCTGAAACACAGAGAACAACATACATCTGCAAGAGGCATAGATCCTCATAAGCTGTCTCAATTATATTAAAACTGAATTAACAAGATTTCATAGGACAGTCTGCGACCACGTGAACCGTGTGAATTTGATGAGTGCGTCATAATGAGGCATTTTCCGACTTTTCACGTGAAAATAAATCTCAGCACTGAACATGCCTTTTGGTCAGCTACGCATCAGAGAAAAGAAGGTGTCATTGACGGAGATGCTTTGGCTGAATGCACGAAAAGTCAGTGACTAAAATAATTAACTCATTTTACCTCAGACACATCACGGCAACAAGATAAGGATCGAACATGATAGTTCAAGGGTGATGCCACAATAGCTTGGCGCCTATGGGCGCCAAGCTATTCTGGCATCACCTTTGAACTATATCATGGTCGATCTGTGTCCTGCACTGCAATGCAGTCTTTAGAGGACAGCGGCAAAAGTTGGGGATTTCGGTCTTGGGATAGAATAAGTTAAGTTCAGTCTACTGCAAAGTGCAACAAGGACAATTGGATTAATCAGTGTGTGTCCTGACCTCCGTCACCTCAAGAATAATACGGACAAGATCCAAGTTAACCATATAATAATCAAAGACTACAGAGACGAAAGAATATAAACCCTCGATGTTGTTTTTCAAATTAATAAAAGCACATCAAAAAGACTAAATGTGAAGAAACCTAGGATTTGAAATAAGTATGGCAAAGTCCTTAAGGCTCACATGCATGAATGATCCAGTTGTAGCGTGAATTAACGGTTGGCTTTTGCATTTGCAAAATCCACGTTTTCTCAAAATAATGCAATTTACACACTTCTGTCAGTCTCCCGTGACCTTTGCGAGTAGTGAATCAAACTATACTAATGGTCAAAACTTAAGGGCCACCCCACTTTTTGTGTCATTGTTTATCGTCGCAAGTACGGTAATAAAATACAATGTTCTTTCGATCCAAATTGGGTTAAAAGTTAACCTTAGACAGTTCACTGTACAGGAAACAATAGACAACAATTCATCAATGTTCACGAATGTGTCAAATGCACGTGAAACATCGTCAGTTTTTGTGAAAAGCTGTGCGATATTGGCACTGAGCGTACCAAAGGCAGGCAGGCGGAAAACCTCGGTATAATATGCACAAAAAGATTTTATCAGCTACCTTTCTGTCAAATTTGGTTGAAATGTTTTGCAAAAGTGCTAATAAAATGCTAAAATTTTACTTTTTTTATGCATCTAAATTAGCTTGCATACGAAGATCTTAGCATCAGGTCTCTCTGGATCAAGGTTGGATTTGAAGTAATAATATATATATATATATATATATATATATATATATATATATATATATATATATATATATATATATATATATATATATATATATATATATATATATATTAGCATTAGCACAGCATTCTCAGAATTTATTGAAAAATTACGTCCCTTGGAGCTACTCTGATAGAGTGCATTTTTTTACTTTGGGCGATGCCTTTGTTAAAAGTAAAGAATAATTGTACCACAAAATTGCCTAGGTGTTGCCTTTTCAAAATTAGTCTGTCTTCTTCCACTGCAACACCCCATAAAGCTTTAGGGATGCAATCCACGCTGGACTAGTGGTTGCTACCAGTCAAATTCTGGAGGCGGCACCTAGTACATGCGTTGTGTTTGCAATTTCAGGTTACGCCGTATGCCTACCTGAAGAGCTCCCTCTTGGAGCGAAACCGGTCGTAGTCGGCAAAAACTTTAAATTTACTCAGCAGGTCCAATATCTGTTTGGGAATATTTTCTAACATCCCCCCTCGGGGGGAACACTGGATATTCTCCAGCGGGTGGCGGGGCGCCTGGGGGTAGTCCCTATTGCTTTATGTGATAGGTATTCAGTGGAAGGCTCAAAAGATCTAATAAGCGATGCAGTCACAAAAGGACAGCTGATGTCCCGATGACACAATGCAAGCTTACCAGCCTGGAATTCCATGGCATTAGCACAGCATTCTCAGAATTTATTGAAAAATTACGTCCCTTGGAGCTACTCTGAGTGCATTTTTTGGCTTTGGGCGATGCCTTTGTTAAAAGTAAAGAATATATATATATATATATATATATTTTTTTTTTTTTGGGGGGGGAGGGGGTGTGGGGGGTGGAGGGGGGTGTGTGTCAAGAAATAAGTATTTGTGACCTTTTTCCTGATCTCGAGACCCTGGACCTATCTGAGATCATATAAATTAGCATACATAGGAAGGTCTTACCATCAGGTATGTCTGTACCAAGCGTAGGTCTGAAGTTATGAACAGTATCATAAAAAACAACATTTTCTTAACCAAAATATGGCTATTTATTACCTATTTCCTGATCTCTTGTGATCCTTGACCTTTCCAAGGAGTCATCCAAATTACTAAGCAAAGAAAGGTCTTACCATTAGGTATATGTGTACCACATTTGGGTTTGAAACTGTGAATAGTAGTTTAAAAAGATAATTTTGTCAAAAAGTCTATTTTATTTACTATTTCTTAATCCCTGTGACCTTGACCTTTATGAAAAGTCAATGAAATTAGTATGTTTAGAAAGGTGTTTGCACAGAGTATCCTTGGGCCACTTTGGACGACTGTGGCTTGATTAGTCTCCGAGAAAATGCCAACGTTAAAGTTGACCACGGACGGTGGAGGACATTGAATAGACGGAAGACCACTGGCAGAGAACATAGACTCACTTTTGCTTCGAACGTGAGCCCAAAATTGTTCTGCAGACACACCCTCGGAGTTCAAATTCAAAATCTGACAACCTGCATTAACTCATTCAGCCCCACGCACGTATTACCCAAATTTTGGAGGCGTCATCGAACGACTATGCACCTTTTGCAGGAAATGGATCGACCATGATAATTCAAGGGTAGTGCCAGATTAGCTTGGCGCCGACAGGCGCCAAGCTAATCTGGCACTACCCTTGAATTATCATGGTCGACCCATCTCCTGCTGTAGTGCGTCGGGGCTGCATGGGTTAACACCTCCTCTACCAGTAGACGCAGATTGTCTTTTTGAAATCTTGTGAACTCATTCCAGACGTGCCGCCTCCGGATACGCGGCATAAGCCGGGTGTACACATGGAGCAGGCATAAGCCAGGTGTATACATGGAGCAGGCATAAGCCGGGTGTACACATGGAGCAGGCATAAGCCAGGTGTATACATGGAGCAGGCATAAGCCGGGTGTACACATGGAGCATAAGCCGGGTGTACACATGGAGCAGGCATAAGCCAGGTGTACACATGGAGCAGGCATAAGCCGCGTGTACACATGGAGCAGGCATAAGCTGGGTGTACACATGGAGCAGGCATAAGCCGGGTGTACACATGGAGCAGGCATAAGCCGGGTGTACACATGGAGCAGGCATAAGCCAGGTGTACACATGGAGCAGGCATAAGCCAGGTGTACACATGGAGCAGGCATAAGCCAGGTGTATACATGGAGCAGGCATAAGCCGGGTGTACACATGAAGCAGGCATAAGCCAGGTGTATACATGGAGCAGGCATAAGCCAGGTGTATACATGGAGCAGGCATAAGCCGGGTGTACACATGGAGCAGGCATAAGCCGGGTGTACACATGGAGCAGGCATAAGCTGGGTGTACACATGGAGCAGGCATAAGCCGGGTGTACACATGGAGCAGGCATAAGCCGCGTGTCCGGATGCGGCACGTCTGGAATGAGTTAAGGCAACGCCGCAGAGCCCAGCCATCCAAATGTGGATACACATTGGTGTCAGCAAGAAGCACCGATCCTCATGAGCCCCCGCATCGCGACTCCATGTTCGTAACGTCGTATCCTGCCAGGTGCTACTGAAAGATTTTGAAAATAATGTAAAATGAAAATAAAAAAAAACTTTACGATTATGCTTACATACTAAAAAGAAAACGGGAATTTGATAACATCCATTTCAAACCATTCTCATGAATGCCAGCAGAAATTTGAATAAATAGGTAAAATCTAATAACTGAAGATCAGTATGATTAAATATAAGCAAATATATATCACAGTTAAATGATCTCAACACTAACAAACCCTGAGAATCAAAATCCAACACGCAGACTAAAACAATGAAAAAACAAGGAACAGAAACCATGCTAAATATGAACATATTCCAGTTGAAAGAGTATCCAGCTGTAATCATACCGATGGTACAGAAACTGGTGTGGCCCAAGCCCCCTAACAGTCGAGAATTCCCCCCCCCCCCTCCCCCCCCCCCCCACCAATTTTCTTTTTAGATTTGTTTGTTTAGACCCTCCCCCTCCCTTTTTCGTCGTTTCAGAGGTTGGAATGTCGCTTCATCACCCCCCTCCCACCCCCACCCCCCACCCTCACCTCGCGACTGAATGGAGATTGAAAAAATGTTAACATTCAGCTCTATGAAGGCAAAGGACAGCCGCAAGTCATGTTTGTGAAAAGCAACATTTTCATTGTATAACAATAAAAATCTGTCCTTTTAAAAAATGGACTTGACATCTGAAAACGTAACTTTTTAATTTGGCATATCAGTGTTAATTTCCTATTGCTTGCCATCAATGAATCAATGAATCAATGAATCTTTATTTTACAACGGTAAAGATATTAACAATGCCAGAGGCAATGTCATTTTTCAAATCTGCCGTTGCTACATCTACAAACACAACAATTACATTACATTAATACATGTATAGGACGAACGCCTACGGTGTGTTGGGGGAGTTGGAGCAATGGTAAGGGGAAAAAAAAAAAAAAAAGAGCAACAACACAGCAGCACTATACATACACAGCAGTAGAATGGGTACATTACTAACAATGATATCTACGTATAGAAAGCAAAGCTTGAAGATAGTTATGGCTGCGAAGATAAATGTTCAAAAAGACTTTTCTTGAAACATGATACCGTTGGAGTGGTCTTCGTGTGGGATGGAAGGGAATTCCACAAAGTCGCCCCCGAGAATGCTAGACTGGTTTTAAATAAGTCTATTCTGGTTTTGGGTACTACATATAGGCTTTTTGTATCGCCATAGCGGGACTGTGACCGGACTAGCAGCTGGGTTAGATATTCCGGAGTGTTGTCATTCCGAATCTTAAAAAGGAGAACACCTTTGTTGAATGCAAACTGCTTTTTGAGAGAAAGAAGTCCCGCTTTGTAAATCTTATCATCCGTTGTCAAAGTAGGATCAGGTAAAACTAATTTCGCTGCTCTTCTGTGTAAGGAGTTCAGTCTTTTTAAATGTACATCTCTGCAGCCATCCCACACCGTCGAAGCATAATTAATGTGGGACTGAATATGTGCATAATAAAATAATTTTCTGGTTTCAAAGTCAGTGAAGTGCTTCAGTTTGGACAGCATGAAAATGTTTCTTGAAACAGTTTTACACACTTTATGTGTGTGTGCCTGCCATTTGAGCTGATCATCTATGATAATTCCAAGGAGGCGGTGTTCAGACACTTGCTCAATAGAATTGCCTTCGAAGGACAAATCAAGTGAAAGGGGGCTTAATTGGTGTTTTTGGCGTGTCGCAATTACCATTGACTTGGTTTTTGCTGGATGGATACTCATCGAATTACGTTCACACCAGGCGGACACCTCATCAAGGCTCTGTTGTAAGTCATCTGCAACCACATTAAGGTTTTTATTTGCCGTGTGGATTGACGTATCGTCAGCAAACAAGTCACATTCGACAGATTCTGACGTTAGGTGAAGAGGCAGATCGTTGATGTATAAACAAAATAGAAGAGGGCCTAACACTGACCCTTGAGGTACTCCAAACTTAACCTCCTTCACTTCAGAGTGTGATCCATTAACTACAACCTTTTGCTTTCTTCCCTTTAGATATGAACTAAAGAAGGAAACTGCTGAGACGTTTTTTTAAATAATGACTAAGTTTGCTTATCAGGGTGTCGTGGTTAACCAGGTCAAACGCCTTCTTAAAGTCAAGGTAAATAACACCCGTCAGTTGCGAATTGTTTACGTTAGATAACCACTTATCTGCAAGTCTGCTTAGCGCTGTATGACAGGAATACTTCGGACGAAACCCAGACTGGAAGGGATGAAGCATATTATTTGTCTCTAAATACTGAGACAAATGTTTGTGTACATGTCGCTCGAGAGGTTTGCTTAACACGGACAGTAACGAAATCGGTCTATAATTATTCAGATTTCCCCTGTCCTTGGATTTCGGTAGTGGAATTACTTTTGCAAGTTTAAGCTGTGTAGGAAATACACACTGATGGAGACATAGGTTGTAAATGTATGTCAGCGATTCAACAATGTAAGGTAGGGATAGTTTCAGAACTTTAGGATTTATGTCATCAGGGCCTGATGACTTCTTGTTCGCGAGACTACTTATGAATTTACCTACTTCATGTATTGCAATCGATGGAATGCTAAAAGGAGTCACAGTCTTCTGATTGCAGTAGTTAATTAAAATATCGAAACACTTATCATTGACACTTCCTTGTGTTGAAAAAACTTCAGCAACAGACAGGATGTGATTATTAAACATGTCAGCGGATAGATCACTAGGGATTACCGTGGATGCACTAGAGCCTCGGGTAAGGGAGTTCAGGACGCGCCAAATAGCAGACCCGTCTTTGTTGTTTTTAATAGTATTTCTTACAAAGGTTTTTTTTCGCTTCGCGTAACATATACTTGACGCGATTACGCTGCTTTTTAAACTCGTCAAACTTCTTTTCTCTCCTGAGGGTGTTCCTAAACTCCATGGCCTGCATCAGTTCTTTTGTAATCCATGGGGGTAGTACCGCGCTTTTGACACGCCTCTCCCTGAGGGGTGCGTGTTTGTTGAGTACCCCAAGGAAAATGCTGTACCATGCAGATAGAGCAACCTCTGGGTCGTTGGACTCGGTTACTGAGTCAAAGCACGCATTACTAAGATCATGTAAAAATGCGTTTTGGTTAAAATGTTTAAAAGAGCGATATGTTACGGTGATATGACCTTTCTTTTTAGTCTTTGGAATTTGCGCAGCCCATTTACACACTACAGGGAAATGATCGCTAATGCTCAAGTCGGGAACAGAAACGTCAGTCACAGATTTAGGGTTATTGGTATAAATATGGTCTATGAGAGTGGATGATGCAGCAGTAATCCTAGTGGGTGACTGCACCAGCTGCACCAGCCCAAATAAGGAAGATGTTGTTTCCCACGCGGTGTGGGGTTTCAGTAAATTGATATTGAAATCACCCATTAGAATGATGTCGGTGTTTACTTTACAGACTTTATCTAAGTTACAAGTGAAATGGTCGTACCAACTAAAGTCAGCCGCCGGGTTACGGTACAAGAAGCCTACGTATGATGGAGCCAAAAAAGGACGCCGAGCCTTTACTTCAATCCACACGCACTCAACATCTGCGGCTTCTAGATCTTGCCGTCTACGGACTAAGTGTTGAATAGACTGGTGGATGTAGACGGCAATGCCTGTTTGGCCTGGGGAGGAAGGATCTCTTCTGATTACAGAAAAGTTAGGGATACTAATGGCTTCATCACTGATGTTCGAGCTCAAGCGTGTCTCAGTGACGCCAAACAAGTGAAACGGTGACGGTGTGGGATTGTTAAGAAAACAAGCTAAGTCAGGTATCTTATTGTAAAGATGAAACACGTTAAGATGGCCTACACGTAAGGTACATTCCCTTATGCTCGCTTTCGCCATTGAGGCTAGCACAGGCATAAAAGATTATAACACAAAAAGAATGTAAACTGTCTCACAACACAAAAGAAACACACACACACAAAAGTAACAATCATACACACAGTGCAAACCGGATAGGTAAAGGTGAACCGTCAAAGAGAACTACACAAAATAATTTGATAAACTGACAGTGCAATAAAACAAATTAAAGCAATAGCGCGTTTTCACTGCAAACAAGATAATGTCCAGTTTTGCGCTGATAATGTCAACGAATCTGCACAATCTATACCACAGAGCCAGCGGAAAAGACTATTTTCCACTCGCCCAGCGGTTTGAGTGCAGAGGTTTTAAGTGACCTCTGATTCTTAGTATAGATGTGGCACAGCGCACAAACTAAGTCACGCGTTGCGCTTTTCAATAATTAAGTCACAATCACGTAAGACCTGTGACTTATCATATGGATAGTGCCTTGTACTTGTACACCAAAACCTGTGGACAATGTCATTAGCAACACAGCCCGTGCAACAGTCACCACTGGCCAACAGTCTAATCTTGTCAAGAGGCACGACCGTGCACACACACTAACGACATAAAAAGGCAAAATGAAATGTTCCGATAGGAAAAGTCTGATGATAGTCACAAACTATAATCAAGTGTCGAGTCGTAATATGAGATAAAGGCACCGTTCAAACTTCCATATGTAACGCGGTTAACGTCTCTTCGTGTGCACACAACTAACATTACATAATTATCAGATAGTCATAAGCAACGCGCATGCGCGCCGCGTATGAGTAACCAGTAATTACTATTTCGGATTTTATCAAGACAAATGAGGGGTATAGACTTATTGGATTATTACCAGAGAGTCACGTGCAGCGCTCATGCTCGCTGCAAATGAGTAACCGATAATTAGTATTTCCGATTATCAAGGCTAAGGGATAGTGTATCGGATACTCACAAGCAACGCTCACACGCATTACAAGTGATTAGCCGACAATTAGTACTTCGGTAGAAAAGGCAGCAGTAGTTGAGCGATGATCTGCATGGCCTGGGCTGAATCGTGCGGCTAGGGTTGCCCGTTATTCCTGATTGTTCCCACCCTCGGGGGCTTGTGGCGGGCGCAGCAAACGGGTGACCGGCGGGTGCGTACCCACTAGCCTGCGGCATGCTGGGGAAGTCCACTTGTGACGCGATGTGCGGCCTGGCGTGTCCTTGGTCAGCGAAATGTGAAGGGGCGTGGCCAGACGAGTGGTTGTATGGTCGCGCTGGGGCCGGGCCGTGGTGTGACGTCATTAAGGGCCCGCCATGACCCTGCTCACGTTCGTGGAGAGAACCGGGACCGGTGTGGGGGTTGTATCGGTTTCGGCGTGCCAGTTCTTGATATTTGGGAAAATGACCGACGCCCCGGGGAGAAGCGTCATGATGGCTGTCCTGGCGATGATAGTTTCTGGGCTGCCTACTGCCACTGACTTGTCGGTTTTCACCTGCCTCAGGTGTGTTGTGGGGGCGGCGTAGAGCACCTGCCTCAGGTGTGTTTTGGGGGCGGCGTGGAGCACCCGCAAAGCGGATGTTCATGGCTAGTTTCATGGCACCGACAGGACTGGGGTGAATGCCATCCTGGTACAGCTTTTTCCTTGGGGCTCCGTTGGCTGTGAGGAAGGTGGGGGTGTTGTCGATGAACAGAATTTTCATCTGATCACAGGCCTCCCTAAGGGCATCATTAGATTCGGAGGCGGGGGCGAAGAGGGGGTGGTTTTGACCTCTCGGGGGCATGATTGAAGAGGCCTGAATACGGGATTTGGGGAAGACGGAGGAATGGAGGCGGATGAGGTGCATCCACGCCTGCTTGGTGACGGGGCCCTGCTGTCTGCAACTGTTGATGCCGACGTGGAATGTCACCAGGCGAATGTGTGGCATCGTTGGCTGTTCACGGAGCCACTCAGCGAGTTCACTGACGCTCAGCCCCGACACAGACAGATTCTGTACCTTTACTCCGTCAACAGACATCCTCTGCGCGTCAACCCATTTCAGAACCGAGTCGCCGATAAGTAAACGATCGACATCAGTTTTAACGGTCTGGGCTCGCAGGTTGCACAACGGGGTGCTCGAAGAGGAATTCGAGCGGCCTTGGCTGAATTCACGGGAGTCCTTGGCGGCGTTAGCTGTGGTGGCATCACCGGCATCGACATCATCACCAGAGTTGTGCTGCTTCTTGCCAGCACCAATACCGGCACCAGAGTCCTGCTGTTTCTCGCCGCCTTCAGACAGGACAGCGAACATATTTTTCACTGTGATGTCAGGGTGAGGTGTGTGCTGAACATTACAGCTAGGAGACAGCGAATGGACGGATGGTGATGAATTGTTTGAGGGACGCGCAGTATGAGCCGTGGGAGTAGCGGCAGGAGCCGGATTGGCATGTAGTTCTGCGGCTGGGGTTAGCGCCTTTACCTGCCGTTCGATCTCGTGGAGCTTACTAGCATGGCTGTCTCTGGAGGAGGTCAGCTGGTACACGCGATCAGCGAGCCCTTGCTGTTTCTTCGTCACAGGCTCTAGTGACGAGTTGATGGCCTCTGTGACGAATTTGTCGGTGGCTCTGGAGCAGTTTTTTATTTTTACGTCGCTGTCTCGGGCGTGGGTGTCGAGCTGCGCCTGTAGGTCGTATATAGCGGCACAGCGGGATTTCAGCTCTGACAGCTCCCTGCGTGTTTCCTCCAAAGCGGCTGTCAGAGTGCGGATGGTGGCCGAGTTAATCTCCAGCTGTTTCTGCATCTGGAGCATGCACGCTGGATTGGTGACACTAGAGGTGAGGGGAGTGATACAATCAGGGCGCTTCGTGACCTGATCAGGCGTGTTGACAGTCGCGTCGCCGGAGCGGGGAGGGGTCACGGTTGGCAGAGTTATGAGAGTGAGGTCACTAATACAAATAGTCGAGTCCCGAGCCGCCAGTGACAAGTCACTCACGGGTGGCTGCGCGGGTTCATCTCGCGTGGCGGTGAGTTGCTCGGGGTTCAATGCGTCCGTCGCTTCGGCCTGGGGGCACTCATCCGTAACAGGATTAGCGAGGGAGGGTGAAGGGTCGGCTGGAGTGGGCTGGGTGAGCAGACTGCTGGCCATCTTGGTAACACTGTCCCTCAAGGCTTCAAACTCCTCGTCAACCCAAGTTTGGCAGCAGTTACCTTGGGCTAGACCGGTCCCGGTGGTGTAATACAGTGTTACTGTGATCAGTTTCCGGTCCCCATTCAACAACTGGATAATTGTTTCAAACAGTCCTTGGGGATAAGACGAATCGACCGGAGCAGAGACTGTCAGGTTCTCGTGGTGTTGATTCCTGTCTCTCCATAGGAGGGTGACACCAGGGGGCAGAGGTACATCCACGTAGAAAGAATGTAGAGCTTTTCTCCACAGGGGTAACTTCCAGCCCTCAGTCTCAAAGGTCACTTGTATCGGGTCATTTGTTTTAGTTATTCTTTCCAGTGAAAGTCTAGAGTTAGCCGCTGTGGAGCGTGTTGTCGGGCGCATAGTGGAAGGATGGTGGCGGTGCCATAATCAGCTTACGCTTGGTGTGTCGACATGTTTATCACGGCTGTTTGGCCCAGCGCTAGTACGGCACACTTAAGGTTTGTTCCAGGCGAGCAGAGAAACTGGGTCAAAGCTGCATGATGCTCGCGCGGGGGATGTAACAAGACTCCCGCCTGCCAGGCCGACCGGCTGGCAAGCTGGCCTCCCTACAAGCGCAGTGCAGTAACTTAATTTCGGAAAATGAGTGTGAAATATGAAGTTCACAGTCCTGAAACTACACCATATCAGAGAATTCACTAAGCACAAACAGTCTGCCAAGAATCATAATTGCAGAGTAAACTTTGCCAGCACAGTATCCAATTGAATGCAGAGAAACTTACACGCGATGCGCACAGTAAACAAGATGGCGTAGATTGTGGATGGTGTTACTGTAAATAGAATGTGTTCGTTGTGTGAAAGACTGTGGTTAGTGTGCCTGAATTGTTGTTGTGATTTATAGTTTATTGTGTGTGTTTATAATCATATGTAAAGCGTTCCGAGCCTGCGTAAGTGGGGGAGGACGCTATAGAAAAGCCCTGTATTATTATTATTATTATTATTATTATTATATTTTGCACTCATAGGGCAACAATCAGATTTTTCTCTATCATTCAAGTGCAAAATGTTCCATGTAGGCAAAGGGTCTGATGCAGAATGTAGATACAAAAAATCAATCCAGACCAAAAAGGTGACTGCCAAGCGTGTAATATGCAAAGAAGTACCCAACGGAGAAAGAAACACGCTTAGAAAAGACGGGTACAACACATTCCTTCTGCCAATGAAGATAAGTAGCGGCTAATCTCTCTGTTTGTTTGTTTGTCTATTTTGACAAAGGGTATTTACCCGAAATATTAATAAATTGTGTTGTACCCGTCTTTTCTAAGCGTGTTTCTTTCTCCGTTGGGTACTTCTTTAGAATGTAGATACGAAACCGACTCACACGAGTGTAATAAAATGCTCATGGAGCACTGCAAGCAGGTTTCATCGTTTACTGAAGTGCCACGTACGGTGTGTCTGTATGCGCGCGCGTTTGTGTGCGTGTGCATGTTCTAATTTGTGCTTGCGTGTACTATGCATATTGTGCATGCAATATGTGTGCTGGTCTGCAAATATGGATCTTAGGCTCGAAGCCGTAAAGTACACAATCGCGGACCAGCACACAAATTTGTATGCTCCAGTTTCCTTGTCGTGCATGAGCGACCTACGTCATATCATTTGATTATGACGTACTGCGTGTTGTTCGTGCAAGTGAGTTTTGATTACGTCACGATATCTGACGTAATCCCATGTTTAGAAATAAGCGACACAATTTATTCTGACTAGAATTGGGATTGAATTTCTAGCAGATCTACAATTTGTCACTTGTTTTGTGAATATGTGCCATGTGTTTTTTCAAGCTGCCAGTCCGAGTGAAACGACCATCACAATGTTTACACACAAAGGGCCTGTCGCCTGTATGAATCCTTATGTGTGTTTTCAAGCTGCCAGATTGAGTGAAACGAGCATCACACTGTTTACACACAAAGGGCCTGTCGCCTGTATGAGTCCTCGTGTGTCTTTTCAAGTGGCCAGACGTAGTGAAACGAGCATCACACTGTTTACACACAAAGGGTCTGTCGCGTGTATGAGTCCTCGTGTGTGTTTTCAAGCTGCCAGATTGAGTGAAACGAGCATCACACTGTTTACACACAAAGGGTCTGTCGCGTGTATGAGTCCTCATGTGTGTTTTCAAGCTGCCAGATTGAGTGAAACGAGCATCACACTGTTTACACACAAAGGGCCTGTCGCCTGTATGAGTCCTCATGTGTGTTTTCAAGTGGCCAGATTGAGTGAAACGAGCATCACACTGTTTACACACAAAGGGCCTGTCGCCTGTATGAGTCCTCATGTGTTTTTTCAAGTGGCCAGACTCACTGAAACGAGCATCACACTGTTTACACACAAAGGGTCTGTCGCGTGTATGAGTCCTCATGTGTGTTTTCAAGCTGCCAGATTGAGTGAAACGAGCATCACACTGTTTACACACAAAGGGCCTGTCACCTGTATGAGTCCTCATGTGTGTTTTCAAGTTGCCAGACGTAGTGAAACGAGCATCACACTGTTTACACACAAAGAGCCTGTCGCCTGTATGAGTCCTCATGTGTCTTTTCAAGTCGTCAGACCAAGTGAAACGAGCATCACACTGTTTACACACAAAGGGCCTGTCGCCTGTGTTCATCCCACCATTCCTCTTCCCAACAGTTCTCTTAAATCCACCATCAATGCGAACAGCATTACTTCTGTCCACCTCCGAAGATTTCTGTTGAACTGTGGCATAACTTGGGTCAATATCGTATCTTCTATGTGCTAGTGAACAGTGAACCCTAAGACCACGGAGGTCATGAAACAAAGCCTGACAGTGTCTACAAACAAAAGGTCTGTCTGGAGGTGTTATTTTGTCGTCCTGCGCCTGCCGACGATAAACAAGCGGCTTCATGATCCGTCCTGGTCCCGTCACACTGTCCATTCTCCGACTGCCAGTTAACTGTACCTGCGCAAAGAACAAGAATGTCTTTTTTAACACAATCAACCCAAAGACTGGCGCCGCATTTCCCAAAGTTCTGAGGTGTAACAACTACGTACCAGTTGCAGGAGATGAATTGCCCGTGATAATTTAAGGGAGAGAGGGGAATTGGAGAATCCTAAGCCAGCAGTCTTCGAGCCGACCCCTAAAGCAAAGCTATTTCGGCCATCACCCTCCCTCACCCCCTACCAACTCCCCGCCTTTCTCAGTGCATTTTCAAATCGTTGAAGAAGCGTTTTCTCAATCGGCTGTCAATCCAGGGTCGATCCCTAAAATTAAGTCTATATACATGCCTTAGAATGCTACATGCATTAAAGGCCGCGCGCGTGACTGAGAGGTGTGTCGCTTTGCTCTTCCGCACATTCAATGTTTCCTAAAGCTAGCTCCAGTTTGTATCGTGCTTGAAGCTCTAAACTTACTAGGGTCATTTTTATGAGTCAATTGTATTTTTTCCTTTCTCTGTATTTACAAATAAATGGCCCTTGTTATTAAGTTGAAACTGATTAGGATCTATTACGTCTGGACGGTCACCAACATGATCATAAAACGAGTTCACTTTGCTTAGTAAAAGTTTGTGATGCAAACTAGAAGTATTTCTTGTATAATGTCCATTGTACTGTCATACTTAATTATCTTCCATTTCATAACATTCAAATCTTCCCTCTGCCATTATTGTATTTTTTATGTAATATATATATATATATATATTTTGTTGTTGAATTAGCATAAATAAAATGTCACAGTCTTACAGATCAAAATTAGAACCGTACAAAAAACAAGGTGTTAAGGGCATTAGGCAATCAATTGTTATCACAAACAATCCTTGCACCATATATCAAAACCAAACTCCTACTGTCCAGTTTCCAAACCTAGGTCCAAACGATGTTATTGTTCCTGGTACTGCATGTCTTGCTTTTAATATGGGACTTTCATCAGACACAGACGCAAACAAAACACTAGTTATCAACCTAGGTCCAAACGATGTTATTGTTCCTGGTACTGCATGCCTTGCTTTGAATATTGAACTTTCATCAGAAACAGGCGCAAACAAAACACTAGTTGTCAACCTAGGTCCAAACGATGTTATTGTTACTGGTACTGCATGCCTTGCTTTGAATATTGGACTTTCATCTGACACAGGCGCAAACAAAACACTAGTTATCAACCTCGGTAGAGCAATTATTAAGACTATTCAAGTTAAACACGAAGGCCAAGAGGTGTTTAGTCTAGATGATGCGGATGCATTCTACTGCTACAAAGATCTATAGCTCACTAAGGAAGAACGAGAAGACGGTGTTTACCAAGGCATATAGTCTGGTGGCATACCCTTTGCCAAATTTAGAATCGATGCACACGATAAATCTACAACAGCTGCCAAGGATCATGGATGTTATATTAGCATCTAAGCTTTGAACTAACTTTTATTGACTACTCCAAAGTAATTAAATCATCTGACACGCAACAAACAAGATCTCAAACATCTCTTTGGAATATGAAATTGTCACATATACTAGCTAGACTCATACAACATCAGTACCATTCAAGACTGCCGATTTATTATGTCCGTATAATAAGACACAGTTTAATGCACACAAAGGTGATCCAATGTGGAACGTCAACCTAAGCACAACTGCTAAGTTACTGAAAGGCATACATATGTTATTCGTTGAACCAAAAAATCCACACAAAAGGGAATCAGAAAAATGTTACAATCCAAAGATGACACACTTATCCTGCACTATTAAAGGGCATAGTAATCAAGTGTATGCTTCAGGCATGCTACCTTACAACACAATGACGAGATCATAAGATGGTCAGAGAAGTACCCAACAGAGAAAGAAACACGCTCAGAAAAGACAGTTGCAACACAATTTATTAATATTTCAGGTAAGACCCTTTGTCAAAATAGACAAAAAAAACAAAAACAAATAGAGAGATCAGTCGATATTTATTTTCAATTGTAGAAGGAATGTGGCAACTCATTTCGGGGAAATACCCTTTAACAAACAAAAAAAAATATATTGCCACACTGGGTATGGATTAATACATTACTGAATTTGTTTTGGATATAAAAAGTGACGGACAGGGAGATTGATATTACAGACTGCTTCAGAGATATTCGACACTTAAAACATGTATGTGTATTACCTTAACAGCCTGACATAAGACTTTCAGTGACAACAGTGATATATGTGACAGGAAATATAACTTTGGGATGTCCTAGATAGTATAGCTCAATTTATACTATCAATGACTTGATATTAAGTCACATACATTTAGTAGTTGATGATGCCGACTGTAACTGGTTTAATTGGTTAGTTAGTTGTACGTTGCTTAACGTCCCGACAGCAACAAAACTTTCTCAGGACGTGCCTGCACTGCTTGTGAAAAAAATCAACTTAACAAAATATTGAATGTATGTCGCCAGCTGGTCTAATACGCTAAATAACCCTAAGACCATTTAGCAACACACATCCAATATCAATAGCTACAGGCAGCGCAGACAGTAGGGAAAAGTTTAAAAAAGGAAAATACAGGTGAATGGACCATGAGTAGACAGAAACACATGCCCCAAAATAGAGAGGAAAACCCACCCTGTGGGGCTGACCAGGGTGACCCTGGGAACTAAAAAGTAGTTAACCCTACCCAAGTCCCCCAGGGCAGACCCGGGTGGGGGGTAACTGGTTTAAGACAGTATATATGCATGTTCGGTGTCTCCGAGGCTCACATATCCATCTAATTAAAGATGCTCAAGGCACCGCCGTAGGGATGGAAGCTGGAGCTTTGAAAGCCTCCTGCAACTAAGCGCTACTTTATGGGCAAACCTCCACCCGGCTATTAACTTCAGTGCATGTGAAATATTTCTATTTCCATTTTACTGGCCATACCGGGCCTTCTCTTTTCGATTACTGGTAATGGGATTTTTAACGTGCGCACTTGATAATTATGCGTGCTAATAGTAATAATAATTACGGTATTTATAATGCGCTTATCTTATAATATGTGGGCAGTGGGCAGATGTTCACATCTGCACGGGACATAGACGACTCCGCCCTCCACGAGTCGCCTGCTGCCTTGCAGGCCAGGCCGCTTGGCTGCGGAAAGGCTAAGGGAGGAAACCCCTGACATCAAAGCCCCCGTGTCTCCGGGGAAGGCTTTTGAGCAGGAGACTAGGACAGTCTGATATAAAACCTACGACCCGAGGACCTCGATGCCATCGTCCCAGCTTGCTAGGCCATGGCAGATGAACCAAGGGTTTAAAGGGTGGGGCCAGTACTGCGCACACTGCACTCCACCAAAAAGCTCCACCGCGCAGGCTTTAGGAAACGTCCACGGACCATGACACTGACCATTCCAAGTCCTGTAGCGACGGGCGAGGGGCGAAACGGCAGATGAAAGATGTCACTGGAAGCCGCAGTCTCAAACCTGCATGTAGGCGGTTCAGGATATTGGTCGCCTGATGCTGACCCGGGGATGACAACATCACTCGGCACACCCTGAACGATCAAGCAGCCTTCTCTAGGGACAGCACTGCTTGCTCCACACGGAGAGGGGCCTAGAAAAGGTGGCCTAACCAAAGCTCGTCCCCTCGCAACCCCAGTTGGCTAGCCGCGGTCAACGGGCATCTTCTCCTGCGGTCAAAAAACAAGAAAGAATAACGGATCCACTCTCATGACGACCACGACCGGACTCAGCGTAGCATGCTGGAACGTCCGAACCATGCTCGACAAAGCAGACAGCGGACGCCCTGAACGTCGCTCCGCCCTCATTGCCCATGAATTGCGGAGGTTAAACATCGACATCGCCGCGCTCAGCGAAGTACGCCTTCCGGACGAAGGCAGCCTCCAAGAACTTGGTGCTGGGTACACCCTCTATTGGTCAGGCAGGCCTGCATCAGAAAGACGGCTCTCAGGCGTGGGTTTCATGGTCAAGACATCCATTGCGACTAAGCTGGAAAACCTACCAACGGGCCACTCAGACCGCATCATGTCCATGCGCCTCCCACTGAGACACCAGCAACACGTCACCCTTCCCAGTGTGTACTCCCCAACCCTCCTGGCAGAGCCTGCTGAAAAGGACAAGTTTTACACTGACCTGCGCAGCCTCCTACAGAGTACCCCTGCAGACGACAAAGTCATCATCCTTGGCGACTTCAACGCCAGAGTGGGCCAGGACTCTGAAGCCTGGAAAGGAGTCCTCGGCAAGCATGGCGTGGGGAACTGCAATGACAATGGCCGCCTACTGTTGGGAGTTCTGTGCGGAGCAGCAACTGGTCATCACCAACACTACTTTTCAGCAAAAGGACAGTCGAAAGACCACCTGGATGCATCCTCGCTCCAAACACTGGCACCTTATCGACTATGTCCTAGTGCGTCAGAGGGACCGCAGTGACGTCCTCCTCACCAGAGTGATGCCCAGCGCAGAGTGCCACACTGACCACCGCCTTGTCCGCTGCAAACTCAGGCTCCACTTCAAGCCAAAACCCAAGAAATGGGGGCACCCCAAGAAAAAGCTTGATGTTGCCAGCCTTCAGCGTGACGATGTGAAAGCTGCCTTTCAGACAGATTTACAGCGCAGGCTCAAAGACACAGCGGACCCAGTAGACTCCTCCCCTGAAACACTTTGGGAACAAATTGAAAACTGCTATTGCAAAACCCTCTGCAGAAGTCTTGGGTTTCGCCAGAAAGAAGAACAAAGACTGGTTTGACGAAAACGATGTAGAGATCCAGGAACACCTAGCAAAAAAAAAAAGAGCCGCCCATCAGGCCCACCTAGCCCAGCCTTCCTGCCCTGTGAAGAAGTCTGCCTTCCGCCTCGTTTGCAGCAGTCTCCAGCGCAAGCTCAGAGATCTCCAGAATGAATGGTGGACCAGACTTGCACAGAGGACCCAGCTTTGCGCTGACAATGGTGACTACAGGGGCTTCTACGAAGCACTGAAAGCAGTGTATGGCCCCAGGCACCTGGTTCAAAGTCCCCTGCGAAGCGCGAATGGCCAGGCACTCCTCACAGATAATACCTCCATCTTGAACCGCTGGTCGGAATACTTTCAGAGCCTCTTCAGCGCTGAGCGCACTGTTCAAGAAGCAGTCGTCCTACAAATCCCACACCTCCCAGTAAAGGTTGAATTGGACGAACCGCCCACCGCCGAAGAGACCCTCACAGCCATCCACCAGCTCAAGAGTGGCAAAGCAGCAGGCATTGATGGAATACCGCCAGAGATCTGGAAACATGGAGGCACAGCACTGCACAACAAGCTCCATGACCTCTTTCTCTGCTGCTGGGAGGAAGGAACACTACCAAAAGATCTCCGTGATGCAGTCGTTATCACCTTGTACAAGAACAAAGGCGAGAAGTCTGACTGTTCCAACTATCGGGGAATTACCCTGCTGTCCATTGCTGGGAAAATCCTTGCAAGGCTGCTCCTGAATCGGCTGGTACCTGCCATCGCTGAAGACCAACTCCCAGAGGGCTAGTGTGGCTTCAGAGCAAACAGGAGCACCACCGATATGGTCTTTGTGCTGAGACAGCTACAGGAGAAGTGCCGCGAGCAGAACAAAGGGCAAAAGCGTTCGACACTGTGAGCAGGCAAGGCATGTGGCATATCCTGGAGCGACTTGGCTGTCCCCCAAAGTTTCTCAACATGATTGTCCAGCTACACGAGGACCAGCAAGGCCAGGTCAGACTCAACAATGACCTCTCAGAACCATTCCCTATTCTCAACGGCGTAAAGCAGGGCTGCGTGCTGGCACCGACCCTCTTCACCATCTTTTTTAGCATGATGTTGAAGCAGGCCACAGTGGACCTCGATGATGACGATGCAGTGTACATCAGGTATCGTCTCGATGGCAGCCTGTTCAACCTCAGACGACTGCAGGCCCACACGAAAACCCTAGACCAACTGATTCGTGAGCTGCTTTTGCTGATGATGCTGCCCTCGTTGCACACACAGAGAGAGCCCTGCAGCGCATCACGTCTTGCTTCGCAGATGCTGCCCAGCTCTTTGGACTCGAGGTCAGTCTGAAAAAGACGAGGTCCTCCATCAGCCGGCACCCAAGACAGTGTATCGCCCTCCTCACATCACCATTGGCGAGTCTGAACTAAAGTCAGTGCACCAGTTTACTTACCTTGGCTGCATTATCACTTCGGACGCCAAGCTGGACAAGGAGCTTGACAGCAGGCTGGCAAAAGCGAACAGCGCTTTCGGGCGACTTTTCAAGCGGGTGTGGCACAATCAACAGCTGAAAACAGGCACCAAGATCAGCGTGTACAGAGCTGTGGTCCTCACCACCCTGATTTATGGTTCCGAGTCCTGGGCCCTCTACCGCAGCCAACTACGACTCCTCGAACGCTTCCACCAGCGCTGCCTGCGTACCATCCTGGGCATTCACAGGAGTGACTATGTCACCAACGTCGAGGTCCTTGAACAGGCTGAAACTGTGAGCATCGAGGCTTTGCTGCTGCGGACACAGCTCCGCTGGGCGGGGCATGTCTCCAGGATGGAGGATCATCGCCTACCAAAGATCACAATGTTCGGCGAGCTTGCTACTGGACACCGTGACAGAGGGGCACCAAAGAAGAGATACAAAGACTGTCTCAAGAAGTCACTTAGTGCCTGTCAAATCGACCACCACCAGTGGTCTTCGCTTGCTGTGGACCGTGACACCTGGCGCTCCACTATTTACAAGGCAGCCGTCTCCTTTGAGGACTCTCACAGAGCTAGCCTTAAGGACAAGCGGCTCAGGAGAAAAAATCAGAGATGCCGCAGCTCAGAACCCTGGCCATACCTTCCCCTGCAGCCACTGCGGTCGAACCTGCCTGTCTCGGATTGGCCTCCGCAGCCACGAACAAGCCTGCAGACGTCGTGGGCAACTCCTATAAAATCTTCGTTCGCGAAGACAAGCCAAGAAATGAAATGAAATGAAATGAAATGAAATGAAATGAAATGAAACTTTATTTTCCAAGGATAAAAGAATAGGTGCGCAGACCTGTTTTCATTCTTGTCCTTGCTACACACTACAAAACAAAATAACGTACACACACACACACGCGCGCCGGTGTGCAATTGCCGCGTGCACAGGCTTGTGCCAGATTAGCTTGTAGCCTACAGGCGCCAAGCCAAGCCTGCACAACCCTCCACACACACACACACACACACACACACACACACACACACTGACACACACATACACACACATCAGTATATCATGTACACATACATTCTTTCGCTTAAAACTATACTACAGCAAATATAAAAAGTATAAAGGATTTTGTACATAAAACCGCTATTGTTCTCATCATAAAAACCAACACGGCGGCTCACTCCAACAAACATAAACAGGCATACACACACACACACACACACACACACACACACACACACACACACACACACACACACACACACACACACACACACACACGCACACACACACTCGCACACACACACACACACACACACACACACACACACACACACGCGCGCGCGCGCGCGCGCGTGCGCAAGCACGTAGGGATGCGCGCGTGCACACACATACACTTGCACACACTGACACAGATAAACACACACATGCGATAGCGGCCTCCCCGCGCCACTAAACCGCGCACAGCTAGATGCTAGTCTGCCATGGAATTAGACTAGACTTGTATAGCGATCCCGCAACCACCGCGCGCGCGGGTCGACGCGAAGAAACCACAGCACTGCCACGCCTCGCGAGCGCCCAATGCTGTGTCTATCGACGGCATCCCGTCTGGCCAGCCGAGTCCATGGGGTCATGGATATTACATAATGCGGCTTGCTGGAATGCCAGCGGTATATTACATGCGTTCATAAATTTTTAATGTTAGAAGAGAATGCAGACTATCCGGGAAATGCCGCATAAGGCATGGAGTGCTACATGTAAAAATAAAAATAAAAATACAAAATAAAAGAAAAATTAAGTTTTGTCTAGATGTTTGAGCAGCTTGGTCTTGTAAGTTTTAAGCGATGGCGCGGCTCTAACATCCGCAGGAATGGAGTTCCATAACTTTGCACCAGAATAGGACAACGACGACCTATAAATGTCTAGTTGAGGCATCGGTACAACAAGATTGTTCCCTGGTGTTCGACTGGACCTCGTATGAGCAAAGTGGAACAAACTATTGAGATAGGCTGGTGTTTCTGAGAGGGTAATTTTGCGCATGAGCACCAACTTATTATACTTAAACTGTTTTTCAAGTGGCAAAATGTCTAACAGCTTGAACTTATTGTCAGTATTAATGACTTCTGAGGGTCTGTCAACAATAAGTTTAATGGCTCTTCTGTGGAGCGAGTTCAGACTTTTTAAATTAAATCAAGAGAGAGAGAGAGAGAGAAAGATCTTATAATAATTATAACTCTAAGCGCGCACTCACAACTCGCGCACGCATTAGACAACGACTCACGTACCACAAATAGTGAAATACATTACGACAGTCAGCTTGGGGTGGGGAGTGTGGTGGTATGGTGCTAAAACTGTTGAAAGAGGTGAGTTTTGACGGCGGACTGGAAGGAGGAGAGAGAGAGTGTTTCTGACGGAGAGAGAGTGGGAGAGTGTTCCAGGTGGATGGACCGTATACTGAGAAGGAGCGGGAGCCGAAAGAGCTGAGTTTGGTGCGGGGGATGTGGAGACGGAGAGGGTCGGAGGCGGAGCGGAGGGAGCGGGGAGGAATGTAGGGGTGAATGATTGATTGTACATTGCTTAACGTCGCGACAGCAACAAGGCTTTCTTAGGACGTGCCTGCACTGCTTGTGAAAAAAAAAAAAAAATAAACAGAACATTGAATGTATGTCGCCAGCCGGTCAAATACATTAAATAAACATAACACATGGGGCCTAAATAAAGCTAAGACCATTTAGCAACACACATCCAATATCAAGAGCTACAGGCAGTGGAGACAGTAGGGAGAGGTTTAAAAAGGCAAATACAGGTAAATGGACAAAGGGTAGACAGAAACACATGCCCCAGAATAGAGAGATAAACCACCCTGTGGGGCTGACCAGGGTGACCCTGGGAACTAAAAAATACCTAACCCCACGCAAGTCCCCCAGGGCAGACCCGGGTGGGGTCATGTAGGGGTGAAGTAAGTTTGAGAGATAGGCAGGAGCGCAGTTGTTCAGGGATTTGTAGCAGAGAGACAGAATCTTGTATTGGATGCGTTGGTGGATGGGAAGCCAGTGAAAGAGTTTGAGCAGGGGAGTGATGTGGTCGGATTTTTTCTTTCTGAGGACGAGGCGGGCAGCATTGTCCTGGACGCGCTGGAGACTGGTGGAGTGAGGGAGGCCGGAAAGGAGTGAGTTGCAGTAGTCGATGCGAGATAGGATGAGAGAGACAGCAAGTTTGGTGGCAGCCTCGGTAGTGAGGTATTTTATGATCTGACTGATGCGGCGGAGGTGGAAGTAGCATGCCTGGGCCGTGGCGGAGACGAAGCTGGTCATGGAAAGAGAGGAATCGAGGATAACGCCGAGGTTTTTGGCTGAGTCAGAGAGGGAGATGGGGGTGCTGTCGAGTTGGAGGTGGAGAGAGGGAGGGAGCTGGGAAAGTTTCTGACGAGTGCACACAAAGGCGAGACAGGCAACCGTAAGCCGAGTCTGTACGTAAATTTGACTCGATGGGAATGAGGAGAAGTCCACACCCCATTCCTGCCCACCAGGAGATTCGAACCCGGGATCGTACGGCTGCCAGCACAGTGCCTTGTCCACTGAGCTACGTCCCTATGTTGCAGTGTGAACAGTGTGAACACATGCATATGCAAACTACTACGCAAATTGAATATTTATTTTGACAGTATTATAGTTAATAAAATGATACTGCATACAGTTTTGTAAATTAGTTATTCTTTTGTTTCGGTTATAAAAAAATGAGAGACAAAGAGATTGATATTGAAGATTAAATATTAAACATTATAGATACCACATACTACTTTGAAAACGTTCAATATGTGAGCCAGCTTAATAAAGAGCCACCTGGAAAATTATTTTTTACACCAGCAACACTGTACATGGCAGGTAATATAACTTTGAATGCCAATCATCCATTTAACCAATCACTAATATGAAAAATAACTTTTGATATAAGGACACACACTTTTAGTGTTAATAAATTTTACAGTGGCTGGTTTGAGGCAGTGTGCAATGATATAATTAAACAAGTATATCAACTAAATTTTTACTTTAGCAGTATTACAGTTAATATAATGGTAATACACCTACAGTAATATTTTTATATTTATTATTTTGTCGGACTATAAAAAATTACCGACAGCTCGCAAAGAGTATTTTACACAACAAACCTGTCTATATCTAATGTTCACAATGTTACGAATCAATAGAGAAATCTTTTACCGTAATAAGAGACAATCTTCTCGTTGGTAGTGTACCTATCCAAGTTGTTGATACAATAGAATTTAACAAGGTAGATATTACAGTGCTAGTATTGTTTATCTTGACGAGACAACACGCAGTTAACGAAAAAGAAGGGAACTGGAGAACGTGTTTAGAAACACAATGTCGACCGACTTCCTATCAGCAATTGATAGAACCAAACTGACACGGTCAAGGTATCATCCTATTTTAGGCAAATCATGGCTGCCACTACCAACTGAGGTTGCAAACAAAAAGGCTGTAGTTAATATTCAAAATAATAATGGCAATTACTGTTTTATGTGGTGTGTGCTGCCAAACTTCACCTGTAAAAACAAAACCTGAGCGTGTGTCCAAAAACATCAAGTTTGTAAACAAACTCAACTTCAATGGTATAGATTTTCCTGTTAAGGTGGAAGACATTGACTTGTTTGAAAAACTAAATCCTGGTATTTCTGTGAACGTTCACAGATAGGAAACTGAGTCTGTTGACAAGTTGCAACAGATTAGAGCATCATCACTTGCTCCAACCTACGCACAGATAGAAGATAAACATGTTGACATGTTACTAATAAGCTCCGGTGATGGTGATAACTTTCACTACACAATTATCAGGAGTATGTCACGAACATGTATCAAAACACAAAGGAAAACAGGAATTATGTACAAAAATGTTTACAAAGGTTTTCCTCTATTGAAGTAGCTCATAAGCATGCTTAACACTGCAGGTCAGCTGATAGCATGCAAACAATACTTAGGTATCCAGAAACTGGTAGCAAGGTATTTTTCAAGAACTATAAAAATCGGCAAAAGCTGCTGTCTGTAGTGTATGCTGATTTTGAATCACTGGTTGTATCATACGAGGAACCTGTTCCAGAAGCACTACCAAAGACTGTAAAATTAAGTGACCAAGAGGTGTGCTCCTTCGGATACATTCTTGTTAGGTCAGAGGGCGAGCACACAGAACCTACTCTCTACAGAGGTGAAAATGCAGCAGCTGTGTTTTTAACAGAAATGAGACATCTGTATATTATCTGGACAACTGTCAGATGCCTATGGTGATGACAGAAGAGGATGAACTGGATTTTAATACAGCAGAGGTATGTTGGATTTGTGAACAACTTTTATATGATAAAGTTTGCGACCATGACCACATAACTGGACGTTACAGGGGTGCTGCTCATAGCGAATGTAACTTAAAACTAAAAATAGGTCCTGGAAAGTATTAGTTGCCTATCTTTTCCCACAATCTCAAAGGGTATAAATCACACATTATCATGCAAGCTGTAAATGCGTCTTACAAGAACATTAGTTGTATTGCCCAGCCAACTGAGAAGTACTTGACTTTTAGGTTAGACAACAAACTCGTGTTTTATGATTCCATGCAGCATTTGTCCTCAGGACTTGTTACCCAGCCAGCACACCAATATAGGTCCAATATTGGCCCAATAATGGCTTAAATATTGGGCCGATATTGGCTGCTAATATTAGTCCAATATTGGAAGTGCAAATTGGCCCGACGTTGGCCCAATATTGGGTAAATGTTGGCTGCCAAGCTGGATCTATCCTAGGCCCAGTATGGTGAATGTTGGCTGCCAATATAGTGCCAAGCTGGATCCATCCTAGGCCCAGTATGGTGAATGTTGGCTGTCAATATAGTGCCAAGCTGGATCCATCCTAGGGCCAGTATGTTAAATGTTGGCTGCCAATATAGTGCAAAGCTGGATCCATCCTAGGCCCAGTATGGTGAATGTTGGCTGTCAATATAGTGCCAAGCTGGATCCATCCTAGGGCCAGTATGTCAAATGTTGGCTGCCAATATAGTGCCAAGCTGGATCCATCCTAGGCCCAGTATGGTGAATGTTGGCTGCCAATATAGTGCCAAGCTGGATCCATCCTAGGGCCAGTATGTTAAATGTTGGCTGCCAGTATAGTGCCAAGCTGGATCCATCCTAGAACCAGTATGGTGAATGTTGGTTGCCTATTTAGTGCCAAGCTGGATCCATCCTAGGGCCAGTATGGTGAATGTTGGCTGCCAATATAGTGCCAAGCTGGATCCATCCTAGAGCCAGTATGGTGAATGTTGGTTGCCTATATAGTGCCAAGCTGGATCCATCCTAGGGCCAGTATGGTGAATGTTGGCTGCCAATATAGTGCCAAGCTGGATCCATCCTAAGCCAGTATGGTGAATGTTGGTTGCCTATATAGTGCCAAGCTGGATCTATCATGGGACCAGTATGGTGAATGTTGGCTGCCAATATAGTGCACCATCATGCAAACATATAATAGTATATACCTGATAGTTAGCTTAATTATGCATGAGCCAACACTAGGCCTGGACAATTGCCATTTTCCCTTTGCATGGCAAGATCAAATCAAACGTTCATCAAAATATAATAATATAACACCCACCTCAAAACACAACTTAAAAAGAAAGACCTGAACTCAAAGATTGACAGTGATAATAATAATAATAATCCTACTAGTGACCTTCCACCCTGGGAAAGTAAGCCAGAAAACATCACTATCTCTTCCACGTTACCCTACATCACCACCAAAGATGAGTACAGCACTGTGAGCAAGAAAGCCCTGACACTGGCCATGCTCGAAGAAAAGTATCCCCAGGAGGCATGGATACGGGCATACTCCGATGGATCAGCCACAGGTGCAGTTCAGAATGGAGGGGCTGGGGTGTACATTCATTACCCAAACGGAAAATGGTAGGCATAGGCAATACCAACAGGCCTTCACTGCACAAATTACAAAGCTGAGGTGGAAGCCCTGGTCCATGCTGCAAACACCCTTAGTGGCACTGCAGACCCTGATGCCCAGATTGTCTTCCTGACTGATGCCATGTCTGTTCTTGAGGCAGCAACAGCAAGCAAACTGCCACGTCTACAAGAAGCACTGCAAAACATAAAGTGCACCAGGCTGGTGCTGCAGTGGATCCCTTCACACTGTGGCATCTACGGCAATGACGAAGCTGACAGAATGGCAAAAGTGGGCGCAGAGAAAGAACAAGACGAAAATGGAGTCAGCTTCACAGATGAAGACCTTCATTAAGTCTGTGTACAGACCACCACAACGGCCCCTAGACAGTTACCATCAGCTGTCCAGACAAGAGCAGGTGACCATCTTCCGTCTGAGGACCGGGCACAACCGACTCAATTTTCACCTGCACAGACGCTTCCACCTCGTGCCATCTCCCCTGTGCCCCTGTGGTGAAGCAGAGCAGACTACAGAGCACATCCTCCAGGACTGTAGAAACCACCAGTTGCTGAGGGAGGAGATATGGCCGAAGCCCGCCACCCTACAAGAGAAACTGTACGGGCCTGTGGAGGCGCTACAGAAGACCACAGATTTCATTTTGAGAGCCAAACTCCAAGTGTGACGGCGTTCGAGAAGAAGAAGATAATAATAATAATAATAATACATAGTTCTTGTATAGCTCTGTTCTCCAGGAAAACACTGGACTCACTGCGCATGCGCAACAGCACACCCTCTCTCTCTCTCAGACACGCGCACAGTAATACACTGCTTTAAACCACCCCATCCCCTCCCAACACCTTACATTCACTTGCTCTAGGATCAGAATAAATGGCAGCCAGTCAACAGTTAGCTAAAGATCTTTAAGTGAGCTTTGAACTGTGACAATGATGCACAAGTTTGATCCGATTTTCTGTTTAAAAAAAAAACAACACTCTAACTATACCGATAGTAATTATAAGCATGCAATATGAATAATTAAAGACAATGATTATCTCAGTTAACCCTTTCCATCATGATACATTATTGCCTGAAATAATTTGACTATGATAGCTCAAGAGTAGTGCCAGAACAGCTTGATGCACAGTTCTGGCACTACCCTTGAACTAAAATGTTTGATCTATATCTCCTTTCCCATAACATAGCTTTCACAGGGCAATCTAAAGTTTAAAAATCACCCTCAGGAAGGATTCAACTGATTAATTACCTCCATCCCCTCCCCCCCCCCCCTTACCACCCACACCTACAAAAAAAAACAAACGTGTCTGTAACAATACACAAAATGTACAAATAAACAATGCCCAAAATTAACAAAACAATTGTTCTGATACATGACATACAAAAACCACCTCTGAATATATATACAAATTTTGTACACAGCGCATTCTTAAACTGCACCCATGGGTAACTTTCTTACAGATTAAAAGAATATACTGACATAATTCGATTGGAGACAAAATTTCCTCCTAAAGATACAGGATTTGGCACAAACAACATTGGTTATGAAAAAAATAGAGGAGAATCTCGTATGACAAGTCCTTATTAACCCTTTTATCCTGATACACTCCTGCTTGAAATTAATTTGACTATGATAGTTAAAGGGTGGTCCCAGAATAGCTTAGCGCCTGAGGCATCAAGCTATTCTGGCACTACCCATGAACTAACATGGTTGATCTGTTGCATAATTTGTAATGTAGCCTTCATAGGATAATAAGTAAATCTGACAAAATCATCATCAGGATGTAATGGGTTAAAAGGAGTATCAAATAAAACATGAACTGCCAAATGCACGTACTGATCAACTGGCATCAGTACAATAAAAATGTAACAACCATGAAACCATATTATTATTATTATTATTACATGGTATTTATATGGCGCATTTCTCATATTTATAATATAACTCAATGCGGCAAAGCTATAATGTAAATATGCAGGCATCCAGGACCTGGCACATTGATTTTAGCAACACAGAATTTAAAAAGTATTTAAAATTGCCTCCCTTGACATATTATACTGACTAGAGTGTTGAAAAAAAAAACTAAGAAAAAACAACAACACAGAAATTGGCACAATAGTTAAAACTAAATAGAAATACCAATGGATGGGTGGTGTGTATGTGTGGTTGGGTGGGGATGGGGGAGGGGGGTAGTAGTTAAGCAAACCAAGACAATTATCTTGATAATCATGCATGCAGCCACTCAGCATTTTTATAACTTGCAACTAGAAACAGGTTTGACCTAGATTGCTTGAAAGCCCTAAACTAGCTGCCATCAGTTTTCAAACATAAACACTTCTGCAACAGATGGTTACAAAACATGTGCATGTCTTATTAAAATGTTATGTGCAACAACAAAACAACATGAGGCAAGCATAATTGCTCAGGCAGACTATACTAGTAAAGATAAACAATAATATGTAAGCATCTTGGCCGGACTGACTAAACAGTGTAGCAAACTGAATATTTGAATCATAATGAAACCTAATATTGCAATCTGAATTAGTTTAATTTTCTTCTGACACGGACAGTTTAGTTGAAATTAATGGGCTCTGCTTGAAATTTATGTTGCTATGGCCGGAAAAAAAGATAATTAGAAATTCTAGGTCAATAGACTGAAATGACAGATCTATACCATAAATAACCAGTACACAACATATATTTCATAACGTTTCATAACAAAAGAAATTGTAGTATTCACAAAAGCACAAAACATGCACTACATTCTACTTAATATGATAAATCTGATAACAGGTATGATTAACCCTTTTGCTGTCTGTATTGCACTATAAGTCGCAATGATTCCTGCAGTACTCATCACAATGCCAGGCAGTACTGATAGCCAGAGGGTTAAGCAGCGTGCAGATAAACTAAAACTATACTAATCACTGTCAGTCCGTGTGTGTGCTCGCTTTGCCGCCTTCCTCCTCTGCTTATTTCCATTGCGATCCATTGATCCAGTAAGCCATATAGCTAAAACGTGGTCTATGTCTGTTGCACTGCCATGGCACCACCATCTGAAAATAAAATGCATGTCTGATTACTGAATCCTATGGAGTTGACCTTTAAGAGAGGTCACTGAAGTTGGTGTTTATATAGTTCTTAGAAAGTACCCTTTGGCCAAGTCTGAACGTTACAGAAGACTCTGGCTTGCTTAGTCTCAAAGAAATACCAATGCAAGTTTCATGACAGGCAATGGCTAAAACTAATCGGACAGATGACCCAAAACAACGACTCACTTCGGCCAGTTTTGCAATATCCATGCAGTAACTTGAATGGGTTGATCCCATTTTGGACTTAAAAAAAAAAGTCCCTTCTATTTACATGATGTCAAAGGCGGAAAGGCTAAACCTCTAACAATTAAAGTAACAAAATAAAAATTATGTCATATTGTCTAGTTACGCTAATCTCGCTGCTGAACGTACATTTGGAGCGAAGCGCCGTAAGTGCGTATGTATGTATGTGCGAGTGTATGTGAACAAGAGAATCTCTGATATTTCTGCACACACAAGCTTGAAACGTGGCTAAATACTTTTATAAGTGGGTGGCTAAGAGAGCCTCCGAGCATATTGTAATTGAATGTCTCATTGACGACATAAACAACCGTTTATAGGAAATCGGTTGTCCCAGATTACAGTCCGTAATTTTTGTCATATTTACTTGAACCTTTGCACATAGCTAGTTGGAAGAAAGACTTTGGATGAGTTTGCTAGCCAGCCTTGTATCCTTACAACTTCTTTAGTAAAAATTAATTCTTTTCAGAAAAGAATTACAACACTAAAAAACCTTTACTTTTAGAGAAAGTGAGACAGTGGCGGTGATGTAAAAGAGTCAACTCCGTCACCACGTAGACAATGACATAATACTCTAAATATGACGTCATTCTCTCACTCGCGCGCGGCTCTCTCTCACTCACACACAAACATGCGCGCATCTCCAGGAGGAATAGATCTTCATGCGACCTCCAGGCGCATGAGGATATATGTCTCTTGGAAATGTGTGGAGCGTGCTTGCATGCACGCACTAACACGCACACACACATTGACACAGCTTTCAGAAGAGCATGCAGGTGACCCTTGTACTTAGTATATCATGTAGCTAGGTGAAGTCAACCTGCGTTCACACAAATTATAGCAAGACTAAAATTGTACTGTGAAGTTCTAGTTTTGTCACCATTTTCTCAAGCCTATGAAGCGAAAATGAAACTCACATCAGGTAAAATATAAAATTACGTAAAAACTAAAACTTACGTCATGACAAATGACGTTTGACAAATCAATGAGGCGTATGTCCTGCGCCACTTATAGAACTCACTGACGCATTGGCAGATCTGCGAGACTTTTTCAAAAGGAGATAATTCAACATCAGAATCAGGTCAAAGACAAAAGGTAGAGACCATTGACAGCAAGGACAGCTCTCATATAGAAGGGACTTTGTGGGTTATCGTTCATCTCATCTGTTTTTAATAGGAATAAAACAGAGCAATACTTGATTATAATTTTACCAATAATTGCGTTGTGCAGGTTACGCAGTCTGCTGAAGGCTTCTTCCCCCTTTTTCCAGTGAGGTTGTACAATATCCAGACACTTGTCCTCATCACATATTGCATTGTCCTCCGTACACAAACTTTAAAGTCCAACCCTCCAACATGGGATAAACACAGAATCTGCAGACACACACAGAAAAAATAAGACGGTTAATACAAATAAATGTATCAAAAAGAATCACAATTAAAATTTACCTTTCTCTGTAGTTTCCCTGCATAGACAAAAAAAAAAAAACAACAACAAAAAAAACGGAACACAAAACTTCATATAAATTATAATAAATTATTTGTTTCTAAACCTCCAGGTACATAACTAAATTCTTCAACCCAAGCAGCACACCACAAAACAAGAAAATGCAAACACTATTCAGATTTCAAATGTATAATTACCATGTTGTTCCTGGTCACCGCGTTGTCCAGGACTGTGATGAGGCGCTCCAGTTCTGCACGATCTTGTAGTGGGAATTCCTTAGTTTTCTCCTCATCGCCCAGTACGACTCATTTTGAGCGGATTTTTTTTTGTGTGTTTTTAGTGTAACATTGTCAATGTGTATGTAAACTATTTTCAATATGGAGATTAGTGTATTTGACCCTGGGTTGACAGCCGATCGAAAAACGCTTCTTCAGTGATTTGAAAATGTACCGAGTGCACTGAGAAAGGCAGGGAGTTGGTAGGGGGTGAGGGAGGGTGATGGCCGAAATAGATTTGTTTTAGGACTCGGTTCTAAGACAATTAGGATTTTCCAGTTCTCCCCTCTCTTAAGGGTGGTGCCAGATTAGCTTGGCACCATCCGGCGGCAATTTATCTGGCACTACCCTTAAATGACATGGTCGGTCCATCCTCTGCTGTAGTGCATAGGGACTAAAAGGGTTAACATATTCGAGACGCGCCGCCTCCGGATACGCGGCTTTAAGCAGCACGTCCTGTATGAGTTAACAGTCAGATTTAAGCCGCGTATCCGGAGGCGGTACGTCTCGAATGAGTTAATCTTATCCACCCTGTGCATGCTGTCGCCGGTACTCTTCACAACATCAGTAGGTGCAGGCGTCAGGGGAAAATGGTTAGGAACTTGTGTACACATGTACGAGCACAAGAAATACCAGAGGCCTTCTTGCATAAAAGATTTTGCCACAAAATATCATTGGGACATGTTTTAAGTTTGTGTCTTGAAATGTATCTGAGAAAATGCCAACGTTAAAGTTTACCACGCACGACAGACGACGGCGGCCCAATGCACAGACTCACTTCTTGCTATCGCAGTGCACGCTGAGCCACTGAAAAATGTGAAAGGCTTCAAACAGAGGGTGTGGATCAGCAATGATAGTTCAAACGTAGGCCGCCCAAAAGTCTTGGCGAGTGTGTTTTGCATTACCCTTGAACTATCGTTGCTTATCCATCTCCAAGAGTTGGTACACAGTCTTCCTACAAGTCTCCACAAGTTGTCAAGGTCAGTATGAGGTCTGCCTGAGCTAAGTAACATTATAAAATACTGAGGAGCCGCCACCGCTTTCACCTCACAGAGCCAGCAGCGAGAGATGCCAGGAACATGACACTGAAGGGTGGTACTAACTATTGGCATTGGCACATCCTCACTGTTCCAGGAAGATGCAACTGGAATTTACCTCTGAAGTTGCTGGTTTCCTTGTCGCTTTCTTTGGCTGCCTGCGTTCTTCGTCACTGTTCACGCTTGATTCTGATGCTTTCGAGTCCTGATCGTCTGTGGTGTCGCTTGCCTCCGAGTCCTCGTCTGTGACGTCACTCGCACTAGAAGCCGCTGATGAGAGTTGTATCATCGAGTCGTCTAAAATAATCAAATGAAAGCAGACATGAAGCAGGGTTTATAAAGATGAACATTGGCCACATGAATTGCAGGACGACTACTTGATATGACTGAAAAGTTTCTATCGGTCCTAAACAACGGTATCCATTATTAGAATACTTACAAACTCACAAGGCTTGGGAATGGATAGGCAGGACAAATATTGGGACACCGTCTATTTGGCGACTCTTGGCACTAAAAGCCAGTTAGTCCAGCAGAAGGCAGTGTGAAGTTACGTTTGAAACGAACGACTCCCAAGAACGAACAAGAGCAAAACCACAGCGAATAACCAGTATGCACAGCGCCCATGAGGATCTGTGCCTCTTGGAGATGGTGCTGTCTATGCTTGTGATGCAAGCTGGTTATCCGCCGTTAATTCCCTCGCGTTCATTATTGGCAGTCGTTCTTTTCAAACAAAACCTCACAAATTTAACCCTTATCATTTGGAATACACCAGAGTGTGAAATAAGTTTGACTAAAATAGTTCAAGGGTAGTGCCTGAATAGCTTGGCGCCTCTAGGCGCCAAGCTATTCTGGCACCACCCTTGAACTAAAGCCATTGGTCTATATCTTTATCTGTAAGTACTATAATGTAGCTTGCATATGGCAGTGTACAAATTTAAAGCTTTTAGGCTCCGTATGATATGGATTAAAGTTTACCACGGGCAAGCGGACGATCACTGGCTCAGCACAGTCTTTTTTTGACATCGCACATATTGCCCACAAAAAAAAAAATAACATAAATAAATAACGTTTCGATTTATAGTAATACATTATTGCTGCGCTCCAACAACAAAATATTTTTGTAATTCCAACTTGATGTAAATGGATGGACTAAAGCAACTTCGCTAATCTGACGGTACCTGCTTGACTGAAACGGACGATCCTTCCCCTGCAACTGGTGGGCAGAAGTCAGGAGACGCGTATAATTATGATATGTACAACAACTGGGTTAGTAGTAAGTGCAGAAACAAAAGAACGTCCAATACCATCACAGGCATTGTGGCGGCCTTTTCCCTTCCGCCCTTTCTCTTGCCGCCGGATACCAAGTTCGAATCCGTACTCTGCACCATACCACACAAGCAGCTCTGTTCCAGCCTGTGACAAAAAGAAATGTCTGAAAGTGCATGCTTTTAGTTCCCCTTAGAACAAAGGAATGATGGCACTGTCAATCGCGTCAGTGAGGTCATACCTCCCTTGGTCATTCCCTGTAATAACGATGAATAACGTGTCACGTTAAATAGTTGCGATAACAGTCGGGCCTTGAAGGCGCGCGATACGTTTGCTCTCAAACGACCCACGGCCGAAGTACATCATGTGTCGATTTTCAGACTTAATGAGTCCAATGTCAGACAAGAAAGGCAAAGCCTTTATGGTTCACGTGTATGACCAATCCACATAATACGTGTGACCTTTGTGTGCTCATGTGTCTCAATATAAGAAAAGGGTTGGCCTTTGCGAGGGGACCATTAAATTAATATGCATAGAAAGGTCTTATCATCAGCTACCTTTGTGCCAAATCTGAGTGAAACGTTGGCAAAAGCTTTGATAACAAGAAAGACAAAGCCATTATGGCTCACGTGTATTATCTCTTAGATATGTATGACAATAAGTAGAGAGCTGGCTTCTGCACCAGCAAAATCCATGTTTTTACAAAATGTAAGAATGTTTAACACATCTGTCAACCCCCCGTGACCCTTGACCTTTGCAATAAGTCGACTAAATTAGTTTGCATAAAAAGGTCTTATAATCAGCTACTTTTGTGCCACATTTGATTACAAAATGTGCTAAACAATGTTGACAATATTTACAATTTTATCATAAACTGGCATTTTATACACATTTCCCGGCCTCTTGTGACCCTTGACTTTTATAAGGGCTCATCAGAATTAGTATGCATAGATAGGTCTTAACATCAGATATCTCTGTAGCAAGTTTGGGTTTGAAGTTGTGAATATTATTTTAAAATAAAAAGGCCCTTATGGCTCACGTGTATGACCGATCCACACATTTCTGACAATAAGTAACAAGATGGCCTCTGCACTGGCAAAATTTATGTTTTCTCAAACTTTAATCAGTTTTCACACATCATTGAAACCCCCTTGACCTTTGTGATCAGTCGACTAAATTAGGATATATAGGAAGTTCTTATCATCAGCTACCTTTGTGCCAAATCTGATTGAAAAGTTTGCAAAAATGTTGATAATAACTACAAGTATTGTCATTTTATCCACATTTGTCGACCTATTGTGACCTTTAACCTTTTCCTAGGGGTCATTCAAATTAGTGTGCTTAGATAGGTATTACTAACAGGTATCTCTGTAGCAAGTTTGGGTTTGAAGTTGTGAATAGTAATTGAAAAACATTTCTTGTCAAATATGGCTATTTTTATACCTATTTCCTCAGCTCTTGTGACCCTTGACCTTTCCGAGGGGTCATCTAAATTAGCATGCATAGATAGGACTTACTATCAGGTATCTATGTAGCAAGTGTGGGTTTGGAGTTGTGAATTGTAATTGAGAAAAAACATTTCTTGTCAATATACAGCTATATTTTTGCCCATTTCCTGAGCTATTGTGACCTTTGATCTTTCCGAGGGGTCATCCAAATTAGTAAGCATAGATAGGTCTTACCGTTATGTATCTCTGTAACAAGTTCGGGTTTTGAAGTTGTCAATAGTATTTGAGGAAAAAATATGTCTAAAATCACCATATTTTGACAAAATATATTTTTTCCTCAAATACTATTGACAACTTCAAAACCCGAACTTGTTACAGAGATACATAACGGTAAGACCTATCTATGCTTACTAATTTGGATGACCCCTCGGAAAGATCATGAGCTCTTGTGACCCTTGACCTTTCCGATGGATCAACCAAATTAGTATGCATAGAAAGGTCTTACCATAAGGTATCATTGTAAAAAGGTTAGGTTTGAAGTTGTGAATAGTATTTGAGAAAAAAATATCTTTTGTCAAAATATGGCGATTTTAGACCTATTTCCTGAGCACTTGTGACCCTTGCCCTTTCCGAGTGATCAACCTAATTATTGTGTGTATAAAGGTCTTACCATCAGGTATCTTTGCATCACGTTTGAGTTTGAAGTTTTGAATAGTATTTCAGAAAGAAAAAAAAAATATCCCAAAATTGCTATTTCTGATATATTTCCTGATCCTCTGTGAACCTGACCTTTGTGAGAGGTCACTGAAATTGGTAAGTTTAAAAGGTCTTACCAAAAAGTATCCTTTAGCCAAGTTTGAAGACTGTAGCTTGAATAGTCTCCGAGAAAATGCCAACGTTAAAGTTTACCATGACAGTGAACGGTCGACAGAGGACGGACCATTGGCCCAGAACATAGACTCACTTTTGCTTCGCATGTGAGCCAAAAACTACAAATCTATCAAAAACTGGCATTTTTCACACATTTCCCGACTTTCTGTGACGCTTGAACTTTTCGTTTGGTCATTCAAATTAGTATGCATATAAAGTTCTTAAAATCAGGCATCTCTGTACCAAGTTTGGGTATGAAGTTGAAAATAGTATTTGAGGAGACACAATTTATGTCAAAATATGGCTATTTTGGACCATTTTCTGGACCCTGGTGACCTTGACATTTCAGAGAGGTCACTGAAATTGGTATGTTTAGAAACCTTTTACAACAAAGTATCCCTGGGCCAAGTTTGAAGTCTGAGGCTTGAATAGTCACCGGCAAAATGCCAACGTTAAAGTTTACCACGGACGACAGACTCTGAACGCCGGACAGACGACGGATGGCCCATTCCATAGACTCACTTTTGCGATAGCACGTGTGCCAAAATTCAAGACTTACAAAAATGAACCAGTCAACTCAGCTTCGTGAAGCCTAATGCTGGAACAACATAAGGACACAAATATATTGGGTATGAGAAACTAAATATTAAACCGCGAGAAATACACAGAAAGCATACTTGAATATCACTGTGGGCCCGATAGTAGATCTGACCACAGTACTGGTAGGCTGTCAGATTCTGTTCTGACACAGTCCTGGCGCAGTTGACATAGCGCATCCAGTTGGCCATGCTGGGGTCCTGGGCGTCCACGAAATGAGAGGGTTTTCCGTCTGTGCAAACCTTTAGAAAGAGTCAACAAACAAGTGAGCATATGTAAGACGTTTGGCTTTGACCTTTAGAATGATAACTGAGAAACATAACTTTGTCAGTATATAACAATTCCACCCCCCACCCACCCCCCTCTCCCCCCGCCATTCCAAGGTCTATCAATAATCATCTGTGACCTTGACCTTTGAGAAAGGTAGCGAAAATTCAGCACATTTAGAAAGGTGCCACCTCAAATCTTCCTTTGTCCACGACTGAAGCTGACGTGAAAAACTATATCGTTAAAATAAGGAGTGTATCATCACAATGTTATTACCTGCCAACAGTACCCCGAAGCGTGGGCTTTGTCAGGATCCAGCACACGAGTTCCTTCATATGGCCCAAAGCGAGATCTGACTGGGAAGAACTTGATGGCCCACACACCCAGCCCAGCGTTGGGGATGCCAGACTCCCTCACTTTCAGACCTGCCGGTACTGTGTGCAGCGCTCTGTCAGAGTCAGTCTTGTCTTGCGGATACTAGGTTTTTAAAAGAAGGAATGTGTGGATATATATAGGGCCGGATGAGTTACTTCGAGGGGGTGGGGGTGGGGGGGGGGGCTTAGGGAGAAGGCGTATGCGTGTGTTAAGACTCTCACCATTCGCCAGAAATAAAACAACGGGGAGGGGGTGGGGGTGGGGGTGGGGTGGGGGCTAGGTTTCCAAACATCCCCAAAAGGGACTTTCTTATGGCATTTTAAAGAATTTTGGGCCTGGAGGGGGGCTTCCGGAACCCCTAGGATCACCCCCCCCCCCCCAGATCCGCCCCTGATATGTCATTATTTGATACCGGTCACAAAGCAAGAGTTTCATGCAAACAGACATAACGCAATTTGTGTTTTATTATGAAACCCGTGAACGTGGACGTAGGCTATTAAGAAGAGATCAATCTACAGTAGCATAGATTATACCAACAGAGCTGGATAAAGTGGTAAAATCAAGAGAAAAGGACCGAAATCGCTTCAAAAAAGGCGTCCAAAAAGAGAAAATCAGATATCTTACTCTGGAAGGCGTTCTTTTCGTGCGTTTCCAGTAAATAAGACATCAATGAAACATAATATGCTAATAGCTGATAAATCTGTCTGCTTTATATCTAGTGAATTTTGTGTGCGAATTCCGGGTTTCTAGCGTTTCAACCGGTGTCACGTTTCCGAGGTCAACATAAAGATCGTCTGCAAGCGTTGGCAAATTGTACGGTAAATGTCGTCGGTACAAAATCAAAAGTGCACACCAAAAACTTTTGAAAAGGATTCTATTACAGTCTATATCTTTGCCAATCACATGAGTTTGTGTCCACCGTGTCACACATGGAACGCTAGAAACCCGCGAACTTAAACATCGGTTATCTGCAAACGGAAACAACCGAGTCATTTTTAACTACAAAGGCCCGGCTTCGCATCTCATTTGAATAGAAGCGTACTTGTGACGTACTCTCTGGGAGTCTATTTAAGAACTGCTAACGCACAAACGGCATGGGTATGTTTTCATTTAAACAATCAAACGCAAACACGCCAGCACATAAGCGTCGACTCTGCTTACTCGAATATATCTTTTTAACATGTTATTATTTATATGAATTTTTAAGATATTAAGTTTAATCGGTGTGTGTTTTCTTTAACAATATAACAACAGGACGTTGTATTCTATTTCTTATGATGTCTAAAAGTATTTCAACAGTCTTTTTTTCTTTAATTCATACCGGAATGTCGTAGACGATCAAGAGTGGCCCATGAACTGGACAATCGCCGTCATGTTCCTGATTACATTCTTCACAATCTGAATCGAAACAAGAAAAGCAAAGCCCTTATGGCTCACGTGTATAACCGATCCACATGTGTGTGACCTTCGTGACAATAAGTAAAGTGCTGGCTTCAGCGCCAGCGATATCAATGTTTCTCAAAACTTAAGTATTTTTCACACATCTGTCAAATACCGGTGACCCTTGACCTTTAAGATAATTCGACTGAATTAGTATGCATAAAAGTATCTTGCCATCAGCAAAGTTGATGCCAAATTTGATTGAACAGTTTGCAAACTTTGATAACACGAAAGGCAAAGCCATTATGGCTCACGAGTATGACCGATTTACATATGTGTGACCTTTGTGACGAGGGCTGCCTTATGCAGCAGCAAAATCCATGTTTTCTGAAAATGTAAGCATTTTTTCACACATCTGGCAACCCCCCGTAACCCTTGACCTTTGTGATGAGTCGACTAAATTAGTATGCATAGGAAGGTCTTATCATCAGCTATCTTTGTACCAAATTTGGTTGACAAATTTGCACAAATTTGGAAATACCAACAATTTTATAAAAAAACCGGCATTTTGCACACATTTACCAGCCTCTTATGAAACTTGACCTATCCAAGGTGTCATCCAAATTAGTGTGCATAGACAGGTCTTACCATCAGGTATCTCAGTACCAAATTTGGGTTTGAAGTTGTGAATAGTATTTGAGAAAAACATCTTTTGTCAAAATATGGCTATTTTAGGCCTATTTCATGAGCTCAAATGACCCTTGAACTTTCTGAGGGATCAACCAAATTAGTGTGCATAGAAAGGTTTTCCCATCAGGTATCTCTCTAGTAAGTTTGGGTTTAAAGTTCTGAATAGTATTTGAGAAAAAAACATTTCTGTCCAAATATGGCTATTTTTCAACTATTGCCTGAGCTCTTGTGACCCTTGACCTTTCCGAGGGATCAACCAAATTAGTACTATAGAACGGTCTTACCATCAGGTATCTTTGTATCAACTTTGGGTTCGAAGTTCTGAATAGTATTTGAGGAAAAATGAATTATGTCAAAATATAGCTATTTTTGACATATTTCTTGATCTCTTGTGACCTTGACCTTGTGACAGGTCACTCAAATTGGTATGTTTAGAAAGGTCAGACCACAAAGTATCCTTGGGCCACGTTTGAAGAATGTGGCTTGAATAGTCTCCGAGAAAATGCCAACGTTAAAGTTTACCACGGACGACGTCGGACCAAGGACGGACGGACGACCACTGGCCCAAAACCTTGACTCACATTGGCTTCGCACGTGAACCAAAAACTACAATTCTATCAAAAATTGGCATTTTACACGTTTTTGCCGACCTCTTATGTCCCTTGACTTTTCCGAGGGGTCACACAAATTAGTATGTATCGAAAGGTCTTGCCATCAGGTATCCTTGTATCCAGGTAGTTTTTGTTTTAAGTTGTGAATAGTATTTGAGAAAAAAATCAGTTTAGTGAAAATGCGGCTATTTTGTACCAATTTCCTGATCGCATGTGACCTTTCCCTTTGAGAGAGGTCACTTAAATTGGTATGTTAAGAAAGGTCTTCCCACGAAGTATCCTTGGGCCAAGTTTGACGACTGTGATGTGAATAACCTCAGAGAAAATGCCAACGTTAAAGTTTACCACGGACGACAGACGACGGCGGACGCACGACCACTTGCCCAGAACATAGACTCACTTTTTCTTCGTACGCGAGCCACAAATTAAAACCCTAAAGCAACCAAATAAAACTGTATTACGTACACGTTGCAAACATGCTTGCGAAACTGATTAGAAGGGTTTCACTAAAACTGGTTCAAGAACAGCAAAGACTACAAGATGTTCTATGACTCTAATAACTATTTTGACTAACTGACCATGCAACTGAAGTCTGAGATCTCACAGTCGTGTGTGTACGTGCGCCTTGAAATTTGCATTTAACCTTTAGAGGCCTTGGTCTTTATGATATACACTCAAAGTGGTTACTTTGAAAGGGCTTACCCACAAAGTTTGCTTGTGCCAAGTTTGAAGCATGTGGCTTCAGTAGTTTCTCAGACAATGCCAACATTAACTTTACTACTATCCACAAAAGAACGACGGGTGGCTCAGTACATGGACTCACATTTCCTATCATTCGTGAGCCATAACCACCACCATCAATACCACCGTCATCGACAGCAAAACATAAATGCGCATCTCACAAAGGAACTGGTCATCATCGGGCACTTCCAGTTTCATGTAATTAGTTTCCTTTCTTTTCCGGAAACTGTACACACGCCGCCTTTCTTTCTTCTTCGGTTTCTTTCTCCTCTTCTCTTGGGATTTTTTCTGAGCACAACAAACACATAAGCAAACAATGCTAATGCACGCATGTCAAAATACAAGACAAACTCTAAACATGTCAACCAGTTGGCTGTGGGCGGCAGTGTGTGATTCCTGCAGGAATCACGTCGACCGAACACGCTACCGACAGCCAGCGGGTTAAAATAATCATGTTTACAACTTCATTTGTTTACAGACTGGATGCGAAGACAGAGAGGAAGAGACTACCACCTTCTGATCTTGTTGAGGCTTCTTCTGTGTCTGTGCTGGTAACGGTCCAAATGGCGGACACCATTTCTTGTGGCCTGCAGTATTAGATAAGACGAATGGTTATCAACACAATGCACATTACAACAAACGCTGAAGGATACGATCATAAGTATTACCACTGCTGACCTTCTTCCTACGGCTTATGGCCAGACAAAGATTACAGTTCACTATCTGAAAATACCAGGTTTGTGTTTGGATCTAGGAAGCCATTCGCCATCACTCTCGGTATCAGTACTGAAATCATCCCTTGCTGCTCGTTTTCTTTTTCGGCTGGGCTGCATAAACTCCGGCTTGATGGCTGGAAGACCTGTGGACATTGTTTAACACGAGAACTAAACAAGTTAGTTATTTAGGTTTAACGCCGAGCAGGCAACTAAGGCCATCTCACGGCGAGAAAATTAAACAATAAAATAATAATAATAATAATAATAATAATAATAATAAATAAATAACTAACTCTTATAATAAGGGACATTTCCCTTACAACAACAACAGCAACGCCTTCAAGGCTCACGTGCACAACTGATCCATATAATCTGTCTGACATTTGGACCTTGACCTTTCTAACAGATGACGCATATGTGCAAGTGTTAAAATGAGAAATGGTAATAGTACCTACAAATCCTTTGCCTTGTCAACATACGTACATTTTCACACATGAGTCGTCCTCCCTTGATTGTTACGTTTGTTAGTTATTGGGGTTTAACACCGAGCAGGCGACTAAAGCCATCTTCACGGCGGGAAGAGTGAAAGTCTGGTCAGCCAGATGAAGAGAAAGGTCTTAAAACATGATGTAAATAGAGTAGTTAGTTATTGGGTTTAACGCCGAGCAGGCGACTAAAGCCATCTCACGGCGGGAAGGGTAAAAGTCTGGTCAGCCAGATGAAGAGGAAGAGGAAGAGAACATGATGTATATACAGTTTACAAGTAATCGTAGCTAAAACGTCAAAAAGGTCAATCGTACATGTCTACAGACTTTGGACGTTCATAAGAACAGTCGGATTTACACAGACTACAGAGACTTAAATTTGGCAAAACAAATTGGTTTCCTTTAGAAAACTGCAGATTGTCCGGGGGAACGTCCCGAAACGAAACCTTCAAAGAGTCTGCTGTATAGTGTTTCCGCCTTATATCGATGAGGTCAGCACATGATGTCAAGAAGGGCTTCACAGAAAACGACACATCGCAGGCGAAGCACCAGGGGCGTTCCTCTCCTTTCAATAAGATGGAGGGTATGATCTAAGTATGGCCAATGTGAAGTCGAAAAAGGACAGTCTTCTCACGGCGGCTGCCGCAGCGATGAGGTAGACTGTCGGACACATTAGGAAGAGGTTCACGGACCTTTCCTATGAATCAACCAAATTAGTATGTATTGAAAGGTTTTACCACCAGGTATCTTTGTACCAAGTCTGGGTTTTGAAGTTGTGAATAGTATTTGAGAAAATAAGTAATTATATCAAAATATAGCTATTTTTGATATAAATTATTTCCTGATCCCCTGTGATCTTGACCTTCGTGAGAGGTCACTGGAATTAGTATGTTTAGAAAAGTCTTGCCACAAAGTATCCTTGGGCCACGTTTGAAGACTGTAGCTTGAATAGTCTCCGAGAAAATGCCAACGTTAAAGTTTACCACGGACGAAGGCGGGCGGACGACCACTGGCCCAGAACATACTCACTTTTCCTTCACACGTGAGCCAATTACATTTCACAATGTTTACGTTACACGCCTGTCCTGACAGTAGTTTATGATCTATATTGCAAATATAATCTCACATGAGCATCAATCAACTGCACACTCTGAATATTACCAGTACTTACATACCCACATAAAGCATCATTTCATAATTCAGCCTCATGTTTTGGAGCCTGTTTCTCTCGTACGGGCAGATTTTTGCGTATTCTTCCTTTGTGAAGAACTCCTCTATGGAGTTCGGAAGATCTAGTTTGTCAAAATCTGGCTTCACCTGTGAACAGATTACCGAAATATAATTATATTACGTAACGACGTAACGGTTCGATTAATCAAGTTATTTGCATTATCACTGTTTAAATGTTTGTAATCAAACGAACGAAACTGACCATCCGGCTGTGTGTGTGTGTGTGAGAGAGAAGGGGGGGGGGGGGGGAGAGAGAGAGAGAGAGAGGAGAGAGAGAGAGAGAGAGAGAGAGAGAGAGAGAGAGAGAGAGAGCTGAAACACTGAAATAGTGTACGATATCTGGCCTTGGCTCAGATATACCACAGAGGGCCCGTTTTCTGCACCCGCTAACTTTCAGACGAGATTATAGAGAGAGAGAGAGAGAGAGAGAGAGAGAGAGAGAGAGAGAGAGAGAGAGAGAGAGAGAGAGAGAGAGAGAGAGAGAGAGCTAGCTGAAACACTGAAATAGTGTACGATATCTGGCCATGGCTCAGATCTACCTTAGATCTACCGTTTTCTGCACCCGCTAACTTTCAGACGAGATTAACTCATTCAGCCCGATTAAAGTATTTCCCAAATTTTAGAGGCGTCATCAAATGACTATGCACCAGTTGCATGAGATGGATCGACCATGATAATTCAAGGACAGTGACAGATTAGCTCGGCGCCCGACAGGCACCAAGCTAATCTGGCACTACCCTTGAAATATTATAATCGACCCACCTCCTGCCGTAATGCGCCAGGGCTGAATGGGTTAAAGTACTTTAGACGTGTCCAAGTTTAAAAGTAATGATGCTTCTTTCTGACGATATGTGGAAGTTATGCGGAGATTTGTTTTCTTGTCCCAAAACTGTTATTGATGAATTTTTGTTTTCTTTTGCTTTGACGGCGCCGCGTTCTACAGCTGATTTTGTGACATGGTTTAATTTAATCAGTGTTCACACATCTGTGGAACCCCCGTGACCCTTGACCTTTGCGATGAGTCGACTAAATTCAGACACATCATCTTATCATCAGCTACCTTTGTGCCAAATTTGATTGAAAAGTTTGCAAAAATGTTTATATTAACTACAATAATTGACATTTTATACACATTTGTCGACCTCTTGTGACCTCTACACCTTTTCCGAGGGGTCATCCAAATTAGTATGCTTAGATAGGTCTTACCTTCAGGTATATATGTAGCACGTTTGAGTTTGAAGTTGTGGATAGTAATTGAGTAATAGCAATTGAGAAAAAAAAATCCTGCCAAAATATGGCTATTTTGTTACTATTTCTTGAGCTCTTGTGACCTTTGACCTTTCCGAGGGGTCATCCACATTAGTATACCATCAGGTATCTCATTACCAATTTTGGGTTTGAAGATGTGAATTGTATTTGAGAAAAAAAAACATCATTTTCTAAAAAAAAATGCCTATTTTGGACCTATTTTCTGAGCTCTTGTGACCCTTGACCTTTGCGAGGGGTCAATCAAATTAGTGTGCGTATACAGGTCGTACCATCAGGTATTTGTTTGAAGCTGTAAATAGTATTTGAGAAAAAATAAATTATGTCCCCAAATAGCTATTTTTGAAATATTTCCTGATCCCCTGTGACCTTGACCTTTGTGAGAGGTCACTGATATTGGTATGTTTAGAAAGGTCTTGCCACAAAGTATCCTTGGGCCATGTTTGAAGACTGTAGCTTGAATTGTCTCTGAGAAAATGCCAACGTTAAAGTTTATCTCGGACGAAGGTGGGCGGACGACGGACGATAGACGGACGGACGACCTCTGGTCCAGAACATACTCATTTTTGTTTCGCACGTGAGCCAAAAAGCACTTCTTTCGCTGTTTTGTTAAGAGAACTATGTAAGCTTCTTTATTTTGTTGATTTTGACGAATGTTTCTGACTTAGCAATGCATTTCGAAGTATTAGTCTAATTTTCTGATGCTTCCACAGTCGAATATCACCGTAACATTTATGGCTAACGTGTATGACTGATCAACACATAATTATGTGACGATAAGTAAAGGGACGGCTTCTGCTCCAACAAAACTCATGTTTTCTCAAAATTTTATAAGTTTTTACACATCTGTGAAACCCCTGTTACCCTTGACCTTTGCTTTAAGTTGACTAAATTTGTATACATAGGAAGGTCTTATCATCAGCTACCTTTGTGCCAAATGTGATTGAAAGTTTGCAAAAATATTGTTAATAACTACAATTCTATCACAAATTGGCATTTTACACACATTCGCAAACCTCTAGTGACCCTTGACTTTTTTGAGGGCTCATCCAAGCTAGTATGCACAGATAGATTTTACCATCAAGTATCTCTGTATCAAGTGCGGGTTTGCCGTTGTGAATAGTAAATGAGAAAAGAAAAACCATTTCTTAACAAAATAATTATGATTATTTTTACCTATTTCCTGAGCTCTTGTTCCCCTTGACCTTTCCGAGGGGTCATCCACATTAGTATGCATAGGAAGGTCTTACCATCAGGTATCTTTGTACCAAATTTGGGTTTGAAGTTGTGAATAGTATTTGAGAAAAAATAAATTATGTCATTTTTAAAATATATTTCCTGATCCCCTGTGATCTTGACCTTTGTGAGAGGTCACTAAAACTGAATTTTTTAAAAAGGTCTTGCCACAAAGTATCCTTGGGCCAAGTTTGAAGACTGTAGCTTGAATAGTGTCCTAGAAAATCCCAACGTTAAGTTTACCATGGGCGACAGCAGACGGACGACCACTGGCCCAGAACATACTCACTTTTGCTTCGCACGTGAGCCAAAAACCAAAGATGGCGGAGGATGAACGACAGACTGAGGACCACTGGCCCAGAACTTAGACTCACGTTTGCTTCGCACGTGAGCTAAAAAAGGTTTTATCTAGGTACCCGAAATGTCTTTGTTGTGAAGATTATGTACACAATACACTTGCGAATGATTTTAATCTTTTCGATCACCAAGCGTTAGAATGAAAGCAATTGATATTGTACATACAATAGTTGAATTTCCTCAAGCACCTACTGCACTCCTGCTGATTTTGGTTTCAAACGAGGTTGCAAGTAACATCACACCATCCAATCTTCCCATTCTTTAAACATTTTCATCATTTGGTTGAAGTTTGCATAAGATTATCATGGATTCCGCATTTCGAGGATTCCAGAATCGAAATTACATAATACCTGACAGATCTTAGGTCGTTTTTGGTCATTTTGCAGAAATAAATAATAAATGAGAGATGTACATAACTTTACTTTAAGCATTGTATTCAGTGTTGTGTGTTCATGTACACATCATGAAATGAAATATTTTTGCTATGGAAGTGATGACATCATGTGTTTACAGTACTGCATTAGTTATGAGTTCCACACAAGGTCATACATACTGATACAGTTCGTTTAACCATGAAAAACTGCAACAAAAAACAACAACAAAAGAACAAAAACAAGAAGGCAAAGCCATTATGGCTCACGTGTATGACCTTTTTACATATTTGTGACCTTTCTGACAATAAGTAAAGGGCTGGCGTTTGCACCAGCACAATCCATGTTTTCTGAAACTTTAGTATTTTTCACTTATCTCAGTGTCAACCCCCCTCCCCCCGTGACCCTTGACCTTTGCGATGAGTCGACTAAATTAATATGCATACCAAGGTCTTACCATCAGTTACCTTTGTGCCAAATGTGATTGAAAATTTTGCACAAATGTTGATAATACCTACAATTTTATCAAAAATTTCCATTTTACACACATTTACCGGCCTCTTGTGACCCTTGACTTTTCCGAGGGGTCATCCAAATTAGTATGCATAAATAGGTCTTGTCACCAGGTATCTCTGTACCAAATTTTAGTTTCAAGTTGTGAATAGTATTTAGGAACAAACATCTTTTGTCAAAATATGGCTATTTTTTAAAATCTATTTCCAGAGCTCTTGTGACCTTTGACCTTTCAGAGGGATCAACCAAATTATTATGCACAGAAAGGTCTTCCCATCAGGTATCTCTGTAGCATGTTTGGGTTTGTTGTGAATAGTATTTGAGAAAAAAAAATTCTTTGTCAAAATAAGGCTATTTTGGACCTATTTCCTGAGCTCTTGTAACCTTTGACCTTTCCGAGGGATCAACTAAATTAGTATGCGTAGAAAGATCATACCATCAGATATCTTTGTACAAAGTTTGGGTTTGAAGTTGTAAATAGTATTTGAGAAAAAATAAATTATGTCAAAATATAGCTATTTTGGGCCTCTTTCCGCATCCCCTGTGCACTTGACCTTTGTGAGAGGTCACTTAAATTGGTATGTTTAGAAAGGATTTGCCACAAAGTATCCTTGGGCCAAGTTTAAAGACTGTGGCTTAAATAGTCTCCGAGAAAAAGCCAATGTTAAAGTTTACCACTGATGACGGGGAACGGACGACAGACGGACGACCGCTGGCCCAGAACATAGACTCACTTTTGCTTTGCACTTGAGCCAAAAACCTAGCCAATTTGTTGTGAAATTATGTACTCATCCAGATGTCCAACATTTTCCTGCATATCCCCCCCCCCCCACCCCCTCCCCCCCGAAAAAAACAAAACAAAACCAATAACAGTGGTGCATTAATACAGAGTAACTGTTGTGCTGGTATGATTTTGTTTTGTTTTTCTTTAATTTGGATGCCATTTTAAACGTTTTCCTTGCAATGTCATGGTATGAATTTATCTACTTCAGGGACTGATTCATCATTTCCGACCAGTGTATTAAGATGTTTGCCTGTTTGGTGGCCGCAGTTCTTACCATGGCTATGTGCATCTTTGAATACCACAAATACCTGTACCAATCATAATGCAATTGTAGCCATTTTCATGTCATAACAAGAAAGGCAAAGCCCTTATGGCTCACTTATATCGACCGATCCACACATGTCTGACAATAAGTAAAGGGATGTCTTCTGCACTAACAAATCCATGTTTTCTCAAAATGTAATCCGTTTACACACATCTGTGAACTCCCGTGACCCTTGACCTTTGCGATGAGTCAACTAAATTAGTTAGTTAGTTAATTATTTGGATTTAACGCCGAGCAGGCAACTAAGGCCATCTCACGGCGGAGCTAAGATAATAATAATAATAATAATAATACCGTTATTATATAGGCGCTTTTTCTCAATTTTTGGGCAAATCGACTCAAAGCGTCGCGAACTGAAACCCAACACGTACACTCACGTAACAGACACGGATTTACGCCATTTAAGACAAACACAGTACAAGACAGACGAAGGGCCAGTTCAGCTACTGAATTACAGAGATTTTTGATGGCTTGTATTTGAAATCTGTAAAGTGGCCTGAAACCGGTACCAAAGTGTGGGGGGTGGGGGATGAGTGGGGGGTGGAAGAACCGGTTACCCGGAGAAAGAACCCCCGACGGTCCGCCCGAATTAACGGTGACACTTACCAGAGGAGAAAAGCCCGTCGCCGGAACCCGTTTTCGAACCTCGCTCCTTTGGCATTGGTGGCAGGCGCCTTAACCACTGCGCCACGGACCGCCCCAATACATAGGAAGGTCTTATCATCAGCTACCTTTGTGTCAAATTTGATTGAAAAGTTTGCAAAAATGTTGTTAACAACTACAATTATTGACATTTGATACACATTTGTCGACCTCTTGTGACCCTTGACCTTTTCCGAGGTGTCATCCAAATTAGTATGCATAGAAAGGTCTTACTATCAAGTATTTCTGTAGCAAGTTTGGGTTTGAAGTTGTAAATAGTAATTGAGAAAAAAAAAACATTTCTAGTCAAAATATGGCTATTTTTGACCTATTTCCTGAGCTCTTGTGACCCTTGACCTTTACCAGGGGTCATCCAAATTAGTATGCATAGATAGGGCTTACCATCAGGTATCTCTGTAGCAAGTTTGGGTTTGGAGTTGTGAATAGTAATTGAGAAAAACATTTCTTGTCAAAATATGCCATATTTATTTACCTATTTCCTGAGCTCTTGTGACCCTTGAACTTTCCAAGGGGTCATCCAACATAGTGTGCGTATAAAGGTCGTACCATCAGGTATCTTAGTACCAAGCTCGGGTTTGAAGTTGTGAATAGTATTTGAGAAAAAAACATTTTGTTTGTTAACAAGAAATGCAAAAGCCCTTATGACTCACATTTGTCGACCGATCCACACATGTCAGAGTAAAGGGATGTCTTCTGCACCAACAAAATCCATGTTTTTCTCAAAATTTAATCAGTTTTCACACATCTGTGAAACCCCCGTGAGACTTGTCCTTTGTGATGAGTCAACTAAATTAGGATACTTAGGAAGGTCTTATCATCAGCTACCTTCGTGCCAAATTTAAATGAAAAGTTTGCAAAAATGTTCATATTAACTAACAATTATTGGCATTTTATACATATTTGTCGACCTCTTGTGACCCTTGACCCTTCCGAGGGGTCATCCAAATTAGTCTGCATAGATAGGTCTTACCATCAGGTATCTCTGTAGCAAGTTTGGGTTTGGAGTTGTAAATAGTAATTGAGAAAAAAACATTTCTTGTCAAAATATGGCTATTTTTTCCTATTTACTGAGCTCTTGTGACCCTTGACCTTTCTGAGGGGTCATCCAAATTAGTATGCATAGATAGGTCTTACCATCAGGTATGTCTGTTGCAAGTTTGGGTTTGAAGTTGTGAACAGCATTTGAGAATTTTTTTTGTTAAAATATGGCTATTTTGAACCTATTTCTTGAGCTCTTGTGACCATTGACCTTTTAGAGGAATCAACCAAATTAGTGTGCGTATACAGGTCTTACCATCAGGTATCTTTGAAGTTTTGGTTTGAAGTTGTGAATAGTATTTGAGACAAAATAAATTATGTCCCAAAATAGCTATTTTTTATATATTTCCTGATCCCCTTGATCTTGACCTTTGTGAGAGGTCACTGAAATTGGTATGTTTAGAATGGTCTTGCCACAAAGTATCCTTGGGCTAAGTTTGAAGATTGTTGCTTGAAAAGTCTCTGAGAAAATGCCAACGTTAAAGTTTACCAGGGACGACGGTGGACGGACGACAGACTACAGACGGACGGCCACTGGCCCAGAACATAGACTCATTTTTGTTTCACACTTGAGCCCCAAATTGTCTTATTTACACAAAATAGACGTGTCAATCATTGCCTGCTTATTTTTCATACTACTTACATTGAAAGTGTTGTTGTTTTAGCACAACCACTTATTTGTTCTGTTTAGGAATGGTGTTTGTTTGTTTTTTTGTTTGTTTTTTCTTCCCCAGGCTCTGAGTATTACGTTGTCAAGTTATGTACACTTTCTCCTTTCTAAGAAAGTTCTGTTTCTTTGGGGTTCGAAAACTTTTCTTTCACTCTAGCTGATAAGATTATTGAACAATCTTGCCAAGGTGCTTTTTTGTATAAGCTTATTTGCATTATTGCTGTGGAAATATGTGAAGTAAACTTTTGTGACGGTGTAAATGGTTATGTACACAAAGCTGTTTGTGCAGTGAAATAACAGAAATAAAGGTTTAATAATTTTTTTTTTAAATACCACAGAATGTGGCGTCTTGTTTTGAATTTGATGTGTCATATGTCTGTACTTTTAAATATGGAATTTAATTTTGGATTTGGAGTGACACAACTTCTTGACGGTAAATCTGAGCCAGGGCTATCTACCTAACCAGTTCTCACCGTTGTGTGACTTTTTGATGCTAGAAATAAGTCAGGCGGCCCGGCAATCAAAAATACTATCCTTCGCTACTGCAGTCTTTTTCGAGCAATCTTTTGAAATAGACGGAAACTGATAACCTACCATGGTGTTCATCGTTGTATCTTTGCTGGCTCCTCAAGCCGTGTTGAAACAGATCTGTAAGAAAGAAATGAATCAAAACTTCGACATATAGTGACGTATCTATAGTTTGCACGAATTTGGTTTCAAATTCTTCGACGGCTGAAACAATATATAGGGAGCAAAATTAAAAGTAATCCGCACGGTCTAACAGCTATCCGCTCACTGAATGAATCAGATCCTAAGTCTATTATTATAATAGTAATAGATTTATGGTTGGCTAGGTATGAGATTTAAGATCGTGCTACCTTTTGAAGAAGCCAAGGCAAGTCTTGCTTTAGCAACACAACTCTTACCAATGATTTGAATATAACTTCGAACTGTGAAATCTTCCTGTTTTTTGTTTTGTTTTAGGAAATGCTCTTGACCGGGACACCGGCACCCTGAAATGTTCAGCTTGCTAGCCACTTTTGAAAGAGAAGCAGACGACTGTTACGTCACAGACATGCGCTGTTGTGAATGGGTGTGGCTGCGCAAGTGCTAGCTTCAATTTCCTTCCACTGTGACAAATTGGGCGCTAATAGTTCGCGGAATCGTAAAAAAAAAGTTTGAATAAGTATGAGAAGTTGACTTTTTGGGTTTGAAACAAAGTATGGGTGCCAGTAATAAAAAGCACGGGGACACAAACTGTTTTTCTTCGTTATGATTCGTGAATCTGTTACTGACTATGATGGTACATGTTCACCCCTCTCCTTTTCAGTACTATTTCGTACTGTACTTACGTGATAGCCTTAAATCACTATATGATTTATGATTCGCAAAATAAGAGGGATCAACCAATTAGTATGTATAAAAAGGTCTTACCATCAAGCATCTTTGTACAACGTTTGGGTTTTAAATTATGGATAGTATTTGAGAAATAAATATATTTTGTCATAAATATTTCATTGCGTCATTTCTTCTTCCGCACACTACGTGTCAATACTCGTGTTTCATAAAAGTTTCATGTCATCAGTAATGACGCACTAATATCATGAACTTGTGCACGTGCTTTTGTACCTTAGTCTATATATGTAAAAGTATTACGATAATTTAGAATTTGAAAGTGCATTCTGCATCTATTTTTACGCACTACATTCTCACACGTAAATTATGTTTTGTTACCTAGTTACCTGTCACCTGGGCATTCCCCTGAAGAAGCCTTCGCTGAGAGGGCGAAAATTTGTGCATAGAATAAAAGTGTAACTCCTTCGAAACTACGTGGTGTGTGTGGATCCTTTCTTCACATTATATATATATATATATATATATATATATATATATATATATATATATATATATATATATATATATATATATATATATATATATATATATATATATATATATATATATATATATATATATACTTACTTACTTACGCCTGTCACCCCTACCCGGGTATAGGCCGTCGACGAGAGACCTCCAGCAACTCCTGTCCTGTGCTTCTCCTTCGATTCTACTCCAGGTGGTTCCCAGTCTCTTGATGTCTGCTTGGAGGTCTCGACGCCAGGAGTTTCTCGGCCTACCTCTTTTCCTCTTTCCCTGGGGGTTCCATGACAATGCCTGCCTAGTGATACTGGAAGCTGGCTTTCTCAGACTGTGACCGATCCATCCCCATCTTCTTCGCCCAATTTCATTCTCTGCTGTTATCTGCTCTGTTCTCTCCCAGAGTCTGACGTTGCTGATCTTCTCTGGCCAGTGGATTTTCAAAATTCTTCTAAGGCAACTGTTCATGAAGGTCTGTACTCTGTTGACTGTGGTTTTTGTCAATCTCCATGTCTCTGCTCCATATAGGAGAACTGCTTTTACATTGGAGTTGAAAATCCAGACTTTGGTGTGTTGTGACAGCTCTCTGGAACTCCACACTTTTTTCAACTGGAGAAAGGCTGCTCTGGCTTTACCGATTCGTGCTCTGACATCTGCATCAGTGCCGCCTTTTTTGTCTATGATGCTCCCGAGATAGGTGAAGGACTCCACCTCCTCCAACGGGATGCCAGCAAGCAAGACTGGTTCTTCCCTGGTTGCGTTCAGCCTCATTGTCTTTGTTTTCTGTTTGTGAATGGTGAGGCCCACTTGGGACGAGATGTCAGCAAGCCTCGTGGTCTTGTCCTGCATTTGTTGATGAGTGTGGGACAGTAATGCCAAGTCGTCTGCAAAATCGAGGTCGTCAAGCTGTGTCCACAGTGTCCACTGTATTCCACTTCGTCTGTGCTCTGTGGTCATCTTCATGACCCAGTCTATGGCCAGTAGGAAGAGGAACGGAGACAGCAGACACCCCTGCCTGACACCAGTTCTGACCTGGAGCTCTCTGGTGAACTGCCCTTCGTGGATCACGCGACATGTCATGCCATCATAGCTGCTCTTGATCAGGCGGACGAGCTTTGTGGGTACACCGTAGTGTCGTAGGAGTTTCCACAGAGTCTCTCGGTCCACGCTGTCAAATGCTTTCTCATAATCCACAAAGTTGACGTACAGCGGGGAGCTCCACTCCAGAGACTGTTCCACGATGATGCGGAGAGTGGCGATCTGGTCTGTACATGATCGGTGCTTCCTGAATCCTGCTTGCTGGTCTCTCAGCTGGGGGTCAACGGAGCTCTTCATTCTCTCCAGGATGATCCTGTTGAAGACCTTTCCTGGTACTGACAGCAAGGTGATTCCTCTGTAGTTGGAACACTTGCTGAGGTCGCCTTTCTTGGGAAGCTTGATTAGGTACCCCTCCTTCCAGTCAGCTGGCATCACCTCCTCTTCCCAGATCTTTCCAAACAGTGGGTACAGCATCTCAACTGTTGTCTCTAGGTCTGCTTTCAGAGACTCCGCTGGGATGCCATCTGGCCCTGCTGCTTTGCCATTCTTCAAAAATGCCACTGCTTTTCTGATCTCTTCCCGGCTGGGTCTGTCACAGCTGATGGGTAGGTCGGTCTCTGCCGGCTGGATGTCGGGGGGGTCGGGTGGGCTAGGTCTGTTCAGTAACTCTTCAAAATACTCGGCCCATCTGTCGAGTTGGTCTGCTCTGTCTGCAATAGGCTTGCCTTCTTTGTCTTTTACTGGTCTTTCTGTATGGCCATACTTACCCGACAATCTTCTGGTAATATCGTAGAGCTGTTTCATGTTGCCGCTGCCTGCTGCCTTTTCTGCCTCTGCTGCCAGGCTGTCTGTGTAGGCCCTCTTGTCTGCCCTGATACTCCTCTTCACCTCGCGGTTGGCTTCCGAGTATTCCCCCTGTGCCCTTACTTTGGCTGCTCTCGTGCGACTGTTGTTGACCGCTGCTTTCTTCTGCTTCCTCGCTTCTATCTTCTTCAAGGTCTGTGCCGACAGCCAGTCCTTGTGGTGGTGTTTCCTGAACCCTACAGTGTCTTTGCAGGTTGAGTTCAGCGCCTCTCTAACTGCCTTCCACTGCTGCTCTGTGGTGACCGCCTCCTCTTCATTTACTAGCTCCTGTAGCGCTTGAAACCGGTTGGACAGCACCAGTTTGAACTCTTCTCTAACTCCATATATATATATAGGCCCCTATATATATAAACCTGGCATGTAAATGCATTCATTACGTCCAGGCTCGATTATTGCAATTCTGTTCTGGCAGGTTTACCGGCAGAGCAGATTTCACGCTTGCAGATGATTCAAAGCGATGCGGCGCGTCTCATCTTGAAGAAACGAAAGAGAGACCACGTTACGCCTCTACTGAAGCAGCTGCACTGGCTGCTCGTAAAATTCCGCTGCCAGTACAAAATTGCAACTGATTTTCGCCTATCGGCATTTTGACGGTTCTCTCCCCCGCATACCTTTCTGCCAAGCTGTCTGTTTATCAGCCATCACGCACCCTCCGTTCCTCTAGCGTAAAACGTTTAAAAATCCCGAAGCTTAACATGAAAACTGTCGGGGAGCGTTCTTTCACCTTTTCAGCCCCAAGTGTGTGGAACTTTAAGCCAACTGAAATGCGGAATCTTCCCACATTGTCACAGTTCAAAGCTCACTTAAAGACGTTTCTTTTCTGTCGGGCATTTAACACTTCGCTCATCTTTAGCTACCTGTTGACTGCCTTTTGTTCTGATCCTAGAAGAAGTGAATGTAAGGTGTTGGGAGGAGATGGGGTGGTTTAAAGTAGTGTATAATCGTGCGTGTGTCTGAGAGAGACGGTGTGCTGTTGTGCATGCGCAGTGAGTCCAGTGTTTTCCTGGAGAACAGCGCTATACAAGAACTATGTATTATTATTATTATTATTATTATTATTATTATTATTATTATTATTATTATGTTAATGCAGACATTTGAACTATTACATAATCTGCAGTAACAGTAGAAGATTATTAGGTAATAGGAAACTTGTCACTAACTATACGAATAGTAGCATAAGGGAGCCGAACATACTATTACTTCTGAAGTAAATATTTATGGAGGCGATCTTTGAAGACGCTAATCTTACAAATTGATTTCATATGTGGAGGTAAAATATTTCACGCTTTAGCGCCTAAAAAGGACAGGCTGGTTTTACAGAATCAAATTTTTGGAAGGTGGATCGAACTATTTCTCGTGTTTTTCCTATTATTGTCGGAAACAGAGTCTTTAGATAGGGTAGGGTTTTTCAGTGCATGATCTTGTGCAGTAGAACACAGCGATTAAATTCAAACTGTTTATTCAATGTTAGTAACTTGCGAGATTTTAATTTTTCTTCAGTCGAAGTAGGGCCGTAAAGTATTAATTGAATGTCCAGACGATACAAGAAATTAACTTTTTTCATGTGAACTTAGCTGCATCCATCCCAGACGGTAGAGAGAGAGAGAGAGAGAGAGAGAGAGAGAGAGAGAGAGAGAGAGAGAGAGAGAGAGAGAGAGAGAGAGAGAGAGAGAGAGAGAGAGAGAGAGAGAGAGAGAGAGAGAGAGAGATGAAATAAACTGAAATGAAATGAAACTTTATTTCTCAAGGATAAATGATTAGGTACATAGACCTGTTTTAATCATGTCCTTGCAGACACACACACAAACACACACACACACACACACACACACACACACACAAACACACACACACACAAACATACACACGCACGCACGCAAGCATTCACACACACCACACACACACACACACACACACACACACACACACACATACACACACAATGCCTGGAGAAAAAATAAAATGTTGCTAACCCCATCCAAGTCTCCAGAGCAGATCCGGGTGGGAAAAAGTACAAAGTAATAATACATTTACAAGAAAAAAAAATGTAAACAGAAATCAGTGTTTGCATGTATACATAATTATGTGCATCGGGTATTTACAAGAATTTACATGGTAAAAAATGGTTTAAAAAAAAAAGAGAATACATTGATATAGCTGTAAGGGGAAAATAGGCATTTATTTACGTATTGAAGGTTTACTACACCAAACTAAGAAACGCAAAACCATGGTCACGTGGTTTACTCGTTACAGCATTTCAAGCATTCCAGCAGCTGGGTTTTAAATGTTCTAACCGATGGCGCTTCTCTAATATCTGCCGGAACAGAATTCCATAATTTGGCCCCAGATTAGGTTAGTTAGTTAGTTATTGGGGTATAACGCCCAGCAGGCGACTAAGGTTATCTCACGGCGGCCATAGAATAGAACAAAGATGACTTGTAAATATCTAAGCCGGACGTTGGTACTAGCATATTGTTTCCTGGTGTTCGGCTGGACCTATGAGCCAAACGGAATAAATTTGTGAGATAAGTAGGAGATTCTGAGAGGGTGATTTTGCGCATGAATACCAGTTTATTATAATATAAAGTTTGTGAAGAGGTAAGACAGCTAGCAACTTTATTTGTCATCTGTACTAATGCTTTCTGTAGATCTGTCAACAAATAGTTTAATGGCCCTTCTGTGCAGCGAGTTGAGTCTTTTAAAGTTAGCATCACTACTCCCGTCCCAGGTAGTAGAGGCATAATCCAAATGTGGCTGAATATGAGCACAATAGAAGATTTTTTTCCTGGTGGATTCATCAGTGAAAAATCTCAGTTTAGAAAGTAGGTATTCATTTTTAGATATTGTTTTACAAACATTTGCAATATGATTCTGCCAGCACAGCTTGTCGTCTATGATGATTCTAAGCACGCGCTGCTCCCTGACTTGCTCAACAGACTGGCCATTAAATGAGAGTCTTAATGGAGGGGGGTTCAGCTGGTGTTTTTGTCTAGTGGTAATCAGCATACATTTGGTTTTGGAAGGATTTGGTACCATGGAGTTATTTTGACACCACTTTGAAACATCATTCAAACTACTCTGAAGAGATCTAATTATAAAATATAATAATATTTGATGATGAAACGTCACGTCGTCTGCAAAGAGACTGCATGTTACACTGGGGTCAGATATATGTAGTGGAAGATCGCTGATATAGACAGAAAACAATAATGGACTAATGATAGATCCTTGTGGTACTCCTTGCGCTATAACCCCCTCACGTGAGTTTGTCCCATTCACATGGACATATTGTGTGCGCCCCTGCAGGTATGACGTAAGGACCGCAAGGGTTCCAGCACTTAACTCACTCTACCCCAAAACCGAAATCCCCAAATTTTGCCGTTGTCCTCCGACGACTGCATTGCAGTGCAGGATACAGATCGACCATGATAGTTCAAGGGTGATGCCAGAATAGCTTGGCGCCCATAGGCGCCAAGCTATTCTGGCATCACCCTTGAACTATCATGGTCGATCCTTATCTTGCTGTGGTGTGTCTGGGGTAGAATGAGTTAACTGATAGACAGCAAGCTTCTGAATTAAACTCTCATGATTAACGAGGTCAGAAGAGGTCCAAAAAGACAACCCCAGTCATGTGACCGCTATTCATCGCAGTCAGCCATCTATCAACTAAATGTGTTGGTGCTGTGTGACAAGAGAGAGAGAGAGAGAGATTGATTGATTGATTGTACATTGCTTAACGTCCCGACGGCAACAAGGCTTTCTCAGGACGTGCCTGCACTGCTTGTGAAAAAAAACTAAACAGAACATTGAATGTATGTCGCCAGCTGGTCAAATACATTAAATAAACCTAACACATGGGGCCTAAATAAAGCCAAGACCATTTAGCAACACACATCCAATATCAAGAGCTACAGGCAGTGCAGACAGTAAGGAGAGTTTTAAAAAGGCAAATACAGGTGAATGGACAAAGGGTAGACAGAAACACATGCCCCAGAATAGATAAACCCACCCTGTGGGGCTGACCAGGGTGACCCTGGGAACTAAAAAATACCTAACCCCACCCAAGTCCCCCAGGGCAGACCCGGGTGGGGTTAGAGAGAGAGAGAGAGAGAGAGAGAGAGAGAGAGAGAGAGAGAGAGAGAGAGAGAGAGAGAGAGAGAGAGAGAGAGAGAGAATGAGCGAATGAATGAATAAATGAATGAATGAATGAATAAATGAATGAATGAATGAATGAAACTTTATTTTTCAAGGGTGGAGACAATAGGCGCACAGGCCTCTTTTCATATCTGTCCTTGCTAAAGTACGGATTGAACACAAAACAACAATGCAATACAGGCAAATGACATATACTTACATTGATAAAATAAGCTTCGTTTGTAAATGACAAAGCGAAATCAGTTTAACGTCAGCACACACACATACATGTACACACGTCCACCCACACCCACACACACACCAGCACGTACGCACTCACGCTCAAGCGCGCGCGCGCACACACACACACACTCAAACACACACACACACACACACACACACACACACACACACACACACACACACACATACACACAATGCTTATATTGCCGAGGGCGTCACAGTGCAGTTAGATGTGGAAAGAGTCAAATAAACAAAATAAGGTAAATAGACTATAAAAAAGACTGTATCAGAAATTGTTGGCCTTTGACATGTACCCGAAAACTCTCTTCCTAAACAAAGGCAGGCTTTTAGTTAGCTGCAAATGTGAAGGAAGGAAGTTCCACAAATATGCACCCGAGTACTAAAGGCTAGATTTAAATAGATCAATACGGCGTCTCTCAATGGCGAGACTATTCCTGGAGGTGCTGTAAACCTTTGTGCCTTGACTAGAGAGAGTGGGAGAGAGGCAGAATGAATGAATGACATGAATGAATGAATGAACGAGCGAACGAAAGAAACGAACGAATGAATGAATGAATGAATGAATGAATGAATGAATGAATGAATGAACTATACTTTAGTTCTTGAGGTTGGGAACATTAGGCGCGCTGGCCTCGTTTCATGTCTGCCCTTGTTGAACTGCTACGTTAATAAAACATGTTAACAGCACAAATCAAGAGAGAGAGAGGAGAGATCAAGAGAGATCAAGAGAGATCAAGAGAGATCAAGAGAGAGAGAGAGAGAGAGAGAGAGAGAGAGAGAGAGAGAGAGAGAGAGAGAGAGAGAGACCTAATCTGATTTTTGTATTCATTTTGTTTGTACCCCCGTCCCCGCCACTGGACTCATAGTGTGTTTCTGAAACATTTGTCCATTCAGCATCAACTAACCCCAGCCGTCGAGGGAACACGAATACAAAGTGGTGTCAGCAAGAGGCATAGATCCTCATGAGCCCCCGCGACAGCGGGGCGCTCATGAGGATCTATACCTCTTGCAGATGGGTGGCCGCAAATTTCCTCTACAGTGAAAGGAGTTCGTGTTATTCTCTTTCTTGCGTGTGAACTTGTCAGTAACACAGTTCAATAACTGCCCAAGCACGTTCGCGGTTCGCGTTGTAATTTGCTGTGTCATGTTTCTGTTGTCGGTCAGCGCTCGGGACAAAAGGACAGATGACCGCTAGTACAGCGATATTCAGAGCGAAGATCAGTCCAGTGTGGTTTAGTGACGTATGATTTGTCAGTGCGCAGGGGTCACTCGGCTGACGTCGGCTCGATGAGCCTTTACGCACGAGATTACGCACAGGCGACTAGTTTTGTCAATCAGAAGAAGATTTTTTTTTTTTTAATTGCGCGAAATTCGACGCTGTCGGCGGACTAACGCGACGAGCAAACTTGATTTTCATTATGAAAAGATATTTTGAATGCACAAATTTGACACATTCAGTTGATGAAAGCTTCGGACAGACACGCGATTGCATGTTTTGTCTGTTTAACTGCGACAAACTTGTGCATTGATTTTTGTTTTTTTGTTATTGTGTGTGCTAACTTTTGATTTGGAGAGATCATCATTATGACAGAACACCCGCCATTAACCCTTTTATCCCCAAGGTCCAATTTGTGAAATTTTGGAGGTGTTGTCTAATGACTATGTACCAGTTGCAGGAGATTGATTGACCATGATAATTCAAGGGTAGTGCCAGATTAGCTTGGCGCCTCAGGGCGCCAAGCTAATCTGGCACTACCCTTGAATTATCATGGTCAATCAATATCCTGCTGTAGGGACTCAGGGCTAAAAGGGTTAAAAACTATCATTTAGGTGGCTGTAGCTGTGATTGTGGATGTAGCTATGGCTGTGGCTGTGGCTGTAGCTGTAACTGTGGCTGTAGCTGTGACTGTGGCTGTAGCTGTGGCTGTGGCTGTAGCTGTGGCTGTAACTATGACTGTGGCTGTGACTGTGGCTGTGGCTGTGACTGTGGCTGTGACTGTGGCTGTAACTGTAACTGTGGCTGTAGCTGTGAGTGTGGCTGTGGCTGTGGCTGTAGCTGTCGCTGTAGCTGTGACTGTGGCTGTAGCCACCTGTATGCTGGTCATTAATGACTTTCTGCCCTTCAAAAGTTATCAAGAGTTCCCAGTCACTGAAGCCCACTTTTGTTCATTCTAATTATTATTTTTTGAATCGACTTTCCGGGCCTCGCGTAGATGAATAGCTTACGTCCGCACAAGTCTTTCTCCAGCCGAGAAACGCAGATGTAAATAAGGTCAGTTCGACGCACGAGACACACAAGTGGTAAAGGGCCTCATTAATCAATTTTAGCCCCAAAGTCCCATTTCTCAAATTTTGGAGGTGTTGCATAATGACTATGTACCAGTTTCAGGATATGGACTGACCATTATAATTGAAGGGCCGTGTCAGGTTAGCTTGGCGCATGAAGGCGCCAAGCTAATGTGGCGTTGCCCTTGAATTATCATGGCGGTCTGTCAATCTCCTGCTGTAGGGACTCGGGAGTAAATGAATTCAGATCTGTCCCTCTCCATGCTCAAGCGGCTGGTTAATCCTGCTAGCCCCAAGGTCCCATTTCTCAAATTTTGGAGGTGTTGCCTAACGACCATGTACCAGTTGCAGGAGATCGATTGACCATGATAATTCAAGGGCCTGCCAGATTAGCTTGGCGCCTGAAAGCGCCAAGCTAATCTGGCACTACCCTTGAATTATCATGGTCGATCCATCTCCTGCTGCAGCGACTCTGGGCTAAATGGGTTAAGATCTGTTCCTCTCTATGCAGAAGAGGGTTACTAAGCAGGATAATGTGTATGACATAAGCGCTTTTCACCGCATCTGGTATAAATCCGGAGCGTCGATCGTCTGCTTGCCCGGCTTCGCTGCACGTGCTTTGTTTCAGTGTTGTTTTCATCAGGATCGCGAGTCTAGAAGTTGTTTCGCATGACGTTATGAGTGTGTGTCGTGTTTCGGCCGCCACATTTGAAAAAAATGATGTAGTATGTTTTCAGACGGAGGAATTTTCGGCATCCAGTCTGATTGATCATGGCCGTGTGGTCTTTACTCAGGTGAGTGTTGTGTCATTTTTTTTTAATTTTTTTTTCTTTTTCTCGAAACTTAGAGTAAATCGTAGGCTATGTAATAATAGGTTGACCCAAAAGGCATCGAATGATCATTGAGAATGTGCTATTTCCTACTACCCGTGTAACAGAGATGGTGAATTGGGCAGCGGTCATCGCACGCCTGTGGTTCAGCTTCAAGCGTCTGGCGTTACCAAAAGATCAGACCTCAGTAATCCATTTAGTCCTAACGTTTTGCAGCAGGAGGTGAATCGACAGCGGTAATGCAAGGTTAGATTAGACTGGCGCCATCAGGTGCCGAGCTAAATCTGGCACTCTAGTAGTCTCCTGCAACTGGTACATTGTGGTTAGGTGATGCTTTCAAAATTTTGAAAATGCGGCTTCGGGTTTAAATGGGTTAAGCACTGGTTTTAATTTTGATTCGTCTTATAAATAAATATAAAGCAGCGCATTAAATAGGCGCTTTATCACAATTGAAAATCGGCTCAAAGCGCCGCCCCGAAGAAACTAAACCCAACAAGCACGCTCACGTGAATTACACGCATTCACTCACACACTGTACTCTCACATAAACGCAGAACATTCACGTGGTGCTAAGGGCAAGCTCAAGCGAGCTACTGAAGTTTTGGAAATTCAAATCGTTTATATTTGAAATTTGATTACGTGGGCTAAAACTGATACCAAAGTCGTGGGGGAGGAAGCGCCGGAGTACCCGGAGAAAGAACCCCTGACGGTCAGACCGAATTAACGGTGACATTTATTAGAGGAGAAAAGTCCGACGCCGGAACCGGGTATCGAACCTCGCACCTCTAGCATTGGTGGCAGGCGCTTTTACCGCTGAGCCACGGACCGACGTAATCTTGTCTCCCTTTACCTCATTTGTTCAAGGGTGATGCCAGAATAGTTTGGCGCCTATGGGCGCCAAGCTATTCTGGCATCACCCACGAACTATCATGGTCGATCTGTGTCCTGCACTGCAATGCAGTCTTCAGAGGACAACGGCAATATTTGGGGATTTGGGTCTTAGGGTACAATGGGTTAACTGCGTTTTGTCTCATGATACTTTGTCTTATTCTGCTTCATTGTAATAGTTTGTGCATTTCTGTTTCCACAGCTGACTGATCAATCGATTGGTGAGTGCGTGAGTGAGTGTGTGAGTGAGTGCGTGAGTGAGTGTGTGAGTGTGTGCGTGAGTGAGTGAGTGAGTGAGTGAGTGAGTGAGTGAGTGAGTGAGCGAGCGAGCGAGTGCGTGAGTGCGTGAGTGAGTGAGTGAGTGAGTGAGTGAATGAGTGAGTGAGTGAGTAGGATGAGTAGGATGAGTAGGATGAGTGGGTGGTTGGTGAGTCAGTGAGAGTTAGCCAGATTCTTGAGTGAGTCAGTCAGTCAGTCAGTCAGTCAGTCAGCGAGTCAGTCAGTCAGTGGATGAGTAGGTGAGTGAGTCAATGGGTCAGTGAGTTATGTGTTGCTATTCAATCATCCATGTACATTTATTGCAGGGTTGGCATCATTGCCGGGCTTGGCTCTGCAGCCATCGTGGTGCTGTACTTTTGTACCCTGGTGATGCATGCTTTTTGCCGGGGTCGCCGTGGTCGCCGTGGTAGAACGCTAGACGAGGACCAATCAACTTCAGACTGGCAGGGCTCAGAGGTGTCTATATCATCTGGTTACAGTCAAGGTATATATTATGTATTATAATTAGTTCAGCAACCCCATCGCTGACAGTTGACTCAAATTGTGTTTTACGAAATCACCGTAAATTCCGTGAAAGGAGACACAGTGGTTCAGCAAGAGGTATAGATCCTCCTGAGCCCCCGCGGTTGCGGGGGCTCATGAGTATCTATGCCTCTTTTAGATCCTCTTTTGCATCCGTGTTGCTTGGACAGATGGCTTACTTTGCCACTGAATTCAAACTCATTTTTTATACCACGACCCTACAGCGCATCCAGCAAACTTTATTGTAAGCGTGACAGTAAGAGGGTTAACATTAATGCTATTTTCCTTTCATTTCTAGATCCGGACGCGAAAGGCGTGGAGACGACAGTAAGCACAAAAGAGCGTGAGCTTGCACTCCGCTCGAGCGGCAGACGACAACGAAACACGGAAACGAAGAACGCTTCGCGCAACCCGGAAGTAAACAAGGAACGAGGTGACCCGGAAGTGGACAAAAAGTCGATGGATTTGCAGGAAGTACACTTGACCGGGCCACCGCCTTACGAGGAAACAACGCGGAACACCGCTGTTACGGCAAACCCCGCAATATCGGTTGCGCTGGAAGAAATGTAATGGTGAATAAGTAACTAGCTCCGCTTTCTATCTGCAAAGGAGTACCTTGGGCCACAGGGACTGACGGGAATACATGCATATACTTGCACAGATCCGCGAAGATTGCAGGGTTGCAACCATAGCGGCCTCACGGGTTCAGCGTGCTGATATGCGAGTCAGCCTCCGCGCGCGCACACAGGCTGACTCGCATATCAGCAAGAGTGAGCGGTGGCTGATTGATTAGTTCCGGGTTTAACGTCCACGGCACCGAAGTGATAATGGACGGCCCTGACGGGCGGGTTATGGCGGACAGGGAAATCTATTGCCTATGGAGTACGACCTGAACACTGATCAATTCAGGCGAGCTCCAACTGTGCCACTTTGATTTACCAGGACCTTTCAACGGACATGCTATTGAACAAATCCGCCTTTTCCCCCTGGATTGCGAGTGCAGCTACCGGGGCCGGGACGGGGATTCGAACCCACGACCCGGCGATTCCCTTCGCTCTCCTGCTCCGACGCTTAACCGCCTGAGCTATTTCGGACTCAGAGCGGTGGCTGTGCGCGCGTCTGGCATATCAGCTCGTCAATCCCCGTCAGGCCTATGTCCAGGCAAAACGACGGACTTCTTCACGTAGCATGTCCAATAAAAGGTCCTGGTAAATCAAAGTTAAGCAGTTGCAGGACAGCCTGAATTGATCAGTGTTCAGGTCGTACTCCATAGGCAAAAGCTGCCCTTGTCCCCCGTAACCCGCCCGTTAGGGCCGTCCATTACCACTCCGGTGCTGAGGACGATAAATCCCAAGCTGATCTATCAACCAACCAGACACCTATAGGACAGTCTCACTTCTCATCAAGTACGGGTTATCTTTCGCTGCTCTTTAGCGTAGGAGAACGCTCACTGAGTTCCGGCTGCTGTTTCGACAATGGCGTCAGCATTAAAGGCTAGATCGGGTTGCATAAAACATTGTCATTTATGTATACATTTTGCTTTTATTTGCTTCACACCAAAAGCAAGATATACCAGCAATGTGCACATAAAGCATAATAGAAAAATAATTTACTAACCTCACAGAGTGAACATGACGATCATCGTAAAACACATGGGCTTTCAGCTGCCTCCGTGCATTTTTTCTCTGCATATCCACAGATTTGTGGCACTTGTACACCATAAAATTGTAGAGCTCTTTATCGGTGATGTCAGGCCAGTCTGAAAAAGCAACAGCTTCTGGGATGCACCAACCCTTCAGGCTGAAGACTTTCATGTCACTATCTGCTGACATACAATAATTTCATAGTAAATTGTATGGATAAGGATGCAGTGGCATAGCCAGACTTTTGTCATGGGGGGGGGGGGGGGGGGGGAGATGGAAAATTGTTGAAACCTAGATTTAAATTTGT